>CM073577.1:50691657-51356157 GCA_037074715.1 Magnolia kwangsiensis | reverse complement strand
CAACACATCCATGATAACACATTAATATTGCATATGTATCCTCTCAATTGCATTAGCTTTCCTAGTATTAAAGTGTTAAATCGATTTAATTATATATGCTTTCTACATGCGAGGAGATTTTGGACCTAAAGAATAATGTGTGCTTAAAAGGATAGATTGAATGTTAAAAGAATGATCAATGAAGAATTGGAATTGGAGTTTTGGATGTCATTAATGAAGATTTCAAATTTCAAAGATCCAAGGAAATCAAGCACAAATGATGGAGAAAAGACTAAAAAAATCATGTGGTGCAATAATAGACTATTCAATCCCACCTGAGGTTGGTTAAGTCTAACTGAATGTGCACAGAACAGTCTAGCAAGAAATTGTTATTTTCAGATATAATTCGATTCAACACTCAGGTCCGATCAAAGTCATATTTGGTGTAATCGAAGGGAGATTCGATGCGACCGAATGTATGTTCGGTTGCAACCAAAGGCTATTATCGATGCGACTAAAGCATAAACAAAAGTACAAAATTTAAAGTCGGTTCCAATTTAGTGAGAGTTTTTCCTATTTAAAGAAATGTTTTAAGCTAGTCTAGATATGATTTGGGGTAGAGGAGAGATAGCAAGGAGTTATGGAGCTTCAATGAAATCTTTCTTCTCGAATCCTTTAGTTCTACTTCATTTTTTCATGTTTTTCTTTAAGTTTAGTTCAATAATATATATAGTTGGCTAAATATCTTAACTAGGGCTAAGATGTGAAGCTTATAGTGGTTTTTAATGTCTTAGTTTTCTTTGATTCATGTTGTTAGTTTAAATGTTGAACAATTCATTGATATTGGTTTGAATGAAGCTTGATTTTAATTTACTTTAATCCATTGTCAACTCTGAGCACATTAGATGCTTAGGAAAGCTAAAAGTGATTACTTATCTATTTTGCAAGGTATTAATCTATAAAATCCATTGATTTATCGTAGACTAAGGGAACGATAGATGCTTTGAATTCCACGGAATCAAAATTGTGTTGCCTATGTGGGAACTGAATCAGTTTGAGTATAGATATGTTTTAAATTGTGAATAATGATTTAACTGCTCTATTATCTTGTTGTATAGGATAGGACTTCGATTCTGGTTGAATTATCTAATTGAATCAAGTAATTAGACATTAAGAATAGCTTTAAGTGGATCCTTAGCGCTCTAGTATTTTTCTTTATTAATTTCTTCTAAATTTTAATTATATTTCTTCTTAAAATCCAATTTTATAGTTATTTCTAGTTCTAATTCTATAGTATTTTAGAGAACTCACAAATATAAGTGTTAGGCCCGTATCTTAGTCCGTACTATTCCGTAGACTCCCACGGTCCTTCCGGTCGAATTCCGGTAATCCGCGACGTGTAATCGACATTTGCACACGACCCTAAGTTGTATCCTATATATGTTGACTTGACTCGAAACTTGTACGCTTGCGACTACACCGTCGCCACGATTCTAACACCACGTCTCGCGCGCCGATATAATACCCAGGCTAAGAGTTGTAGGCTCGTGTTTATTTCGAGAAAACACCGCATATTACAACCCGAGAAGAGAATCTCTAAAATCTATCCAATCAATCCTATCAATCAATTAAGTACAACACCCATCCCTCTCTCACCCAAAATTCAACACAACCCATGCCTCTCATGTCACTCTCTTAAACAACCCATACCACCCATCACCCATCACTCCATCCATCACCCATCCCTCTCTCCTTACATCTCCTCTCTCTCATTCTCTCCACCATTCTTTCCTAGCAACTAAGGTGGATGTCCAAGCTTTCCAAGAGGAGAAGCTAGGTGTGGCCCACTTCCTACCCCAAATCTCTCATCTTAGCCCTTCAATCCTCATCTCCCACCATTAAAAGGAAAGCTTAGGAGCTAAGGAGTCCAAGGAGCTAAGAAAGAGCAAAATCGGTGGGTGTTCATAGCATTAGATCTAGATTTTTTATTTAGGGCCCACATGATTTGGGACCCATTTGATGGATGCATTATATCTTATAAAGAGAGCTCATAGTGGCGGAGCTCCCTTCGCCACTCGACTCTCTCTCTCTCTCTCTCTCTCTCTCTCTCTCTCTCTCTCTTGTTCCCATATTTTGTGGCCCATTTGAGGTATGTATGAATTGATCCACGTTGTCCAAATCAGTGGACGACTTTGTTGTACACCGTCCAACCGACCCAAATCTTACTGCCTATTTTGGGTCTACATGGCCGGTCGGCCACACAGGCCCAAATGGGAAGGAAAAACATGAAAATCAGCTTCATTTCCAAGTCTAGTGGGCCACTTGCGTGGACCCCACGTTAAGGTATGTATTCTATCCACAGCCTAGTAAAAAGGACTGTCGGGCAGACGTGATGGGCCTACATGACCAGTCGGTCATGCAGGACCGCTGGATGGGGATCAGCGCCTATATCTGATGATTCTTGGAGTGGGGTGGCCCACCCATGTGGACCCCACCTTGATAAATGTATGTTGAATCCACACCGTCCATTAGATCCTGGATGGTGGGGCCTGCTGCATGTGTGGCTAGTTGTTGGACTGCAGTTAAAAAATAATAAATAGAATATATATATACACACACACACATAGGATATATATAGGTATTTGGTGGGCCCCACGTGAGACCAACCTCTGTAGAAGGGGATTGGTTGGTGTACATTTACTCCAACTATATGGTTGTTGTACTGACGTCACAAGTTTTGTAAGTCCGATCATGATATATGGATTAGATCCATACTTCTCAGATGGTTGGACGATGGGACCCACCGCTGATGTATATGTTCTATCCACCCATTTATCAAGTGGACCACACTGTAACCGATGGAGGATTGAACGTCTACCATTGAACCCGTTTGGGATCACTGAAGTTTCGGATCAATATGAAATTTGTTTTCCTCTTAATTCAGGTCTTTGTGACCTTATGAACAGAATGGATGGAAATTAATTATTATGGTGGGCCCTGTGGATTTCAATCAGTGAAAATTGTTATCTCTGCTGCTATTTGTGGCATGGTCCAGATGATCTTCCGATATGATTCATTTTTAGGTAATGCTCTATAATGGTCTTTAAAAATAGATGAATGGTGTAGATAGTCGCGCTAGAACAATGGGCCCACTTGATGTATATGAGGCCCATTGTTGCAGCCCACTTGATGTTTGTGTGCCCTTAAATGCGGCCTAATATGATGTTTGTGTGGCCCATATGTGTGGCCCAATGTGATGTTTGTGTGGCCCTTAAATGCGGTCCAATATGATGTTTGTGTGGTCCATATGTGCGGCCCATTGTGATGTTTGTGTCGCCCTTAAATGCGGCCCAATATGGTATTTGTGCAGCCCATTTGATGAGGCCCAATTTGATGTATTTGTGGCCCATTTGGAATGTGTAGGGCCCACCTTAATGTGATGTATTTATGGCCCATGTGCCGAGGCTCATTGTGATATACATGTGGCCCATGAGTGAGGCTTGATGTGTTGTATATGAAGCCCATGTGATGTGGCCCATTATGATGTATATGTGGCCCATGAGTGAGGCCCGATGTGTTGTATATGAAGCTCATGTGATGCGGCCTATGATGATGTATATGAAGTCTATTATGTTGTATGAGAGGCCCATGAGATGAGGCCCATTGTGATGTATATTAGGCCCATTGTGATGTGTATTAGGCGCATGAGATGCGGCCCATGTGATGTGGCCCTATTGTGATTTATATGAGGCCCATGCGATGCAGCCCACTTAATGTATATGAGGCTCATGTAATGCGGCCACTTGATGTGATGAAGCCCATGTAATGAGGCCCATTGTGATTGTATGTGATGCCCTTATATGAGGCCATGGGCCCCACTATATGTTTGGCACTATGAAGGCCACTCCTCAGGAGCAATGTTAGTTAAATGTCCACATTGATGGGCAATGATGGTTAAATGTCCACATTGTAACCTTTTCTTAGGCCTCGTTAGGCACATTCTTGATATTCGTAGGCTGCCTAGGCCCATCTTTGATATGAGGAGAGTACATCATCATCATATAACATGCTTAGTATAGCTCCACGATCCATGCTCATGCGCATCATATGTATGCTTGATATGAGGAGTGATTGATCATAGCACATGCCATTGGGCAGATTATTATGGGATTTTCTAAGAGATGGAGTTGCCCCACATGATCGCATGGCATGTGCAGGTTTGACTCATGACTAGATGGTATGACTCATACATCTCGCATTTGTGTAACATAATCACTTGGCTCCCCAACGATATCAAGATTGTGACCTCCACAGGTTCATCGTGGATGACCAAATGGGATACCAGAAATATTTGGTTCTAGCATTGTGAGCACATAGGATGTTCTTGGGTGAAAGTCCCAGAATCCTCTTGGTACTGAAGGATACTCAACGTCTAGACTGAGTGGATACATGAGCATCAAAGTGCTGAATTCCAGTAGGCATCGTCTCCCACTGTGTCGTGGTCAGTTGGAAGGGGGTGTTGCCTTATCCACCCGAGTGAGGGAGCTGTAAAGTTAGGCTGAGTATGATCATCTCGTAAATGGGTTCGCTATCAATGAGCCAGGTAGGTATTGGCAGACTACTGGCTAGGCGGATAGTGAGGTCTTTTCCACTCGCTGGTTGTTCGGCTAGAGAGGCAGCAGCCATTGTGAAGTATCTAGACCCTGGTGATATCCCACAGATGAGCTATACTGATATGTGGACTTACTGAGTAGGAATTGCATACTCAATATTTGACTCATTCATTCGTTCATTCACTATCCACTCGGGCTGGTGATGCGCAATCAAGTCAGCATGTGTACCTTCGTAGTTGTTAGGATTTCGGTTGGGGGCGCGACCAACCTGGGATCAGGAGTTTACCACATTGAGTCTGGCTATCCAAATTTAGGTATGGGACTGGTTTGGATAGAAGTCCCTTGTGATGGACCCCATAGCTTACGATACTATGTGATATCATCCTAACTTCACACTTCAGCTTGGTCATTTCATTCGCATCGCATATTACATTGCATCTTCAACATATAGCATTGGTTTACTATGCTTCTATATTGCATTACCTGAATAAGGTTGTTTGGTATTTATGGACTTACCAGCATGTTTTCGCATTGCTCTGATATTGCATACTTGACACTTACCTTGTGCACATACTTACACCACCCTCTAAGCTTTCTATAAGCTCATGTACGATAGATGTGTGCAGGTGGTGTTAGGTCGCAGCAGCGTTAAGCTTGGAGCGTGCAGCTGTCCTCTGGAGCTTTGATTTTCGACATATGTATTTTTCTTTCCGTTCTATATTCAACTATTTATATTAGTGGATATGTGATGATTATGTTGCTTTTGTGATTTGGGTAAACTTGTGGTTATGCTTATCTACAAAAAAATTCATGTTAAAAATCCTCCTTATAGGAACCTAGGATTGGAATCTGGCGTATGGGCGTTGGGAGCCGAGAAAGGAGTATTACGGAGGCTGTCGGCGCCAGATTCGGTGATCAGGAATTCTGTGAGCCCATTTTCTGAGTTTGGGGCATGACAATAAGTCCTTGTAGATTTGATCTCAGTCTCATCGAGTAAAATTACCTCGCGGCCCTGCACTTGGGGTTGTCATCCTTTCAGATTGATCAATCTGTACGTTCTCTACAAATATGGACTCCCTTTTCTTTCCTCTCAACACTGGTAAGTGTTATTGCATTTTTACTCCTTTCTACTTAAAAGAGTACGATCCAGCCTAGTTCAAAGGCGATTTTGAAGAAAATGGTGAACAAATGGCCTCGTAGATGCTCAGTGCTTAGGAAAGTTAGCTCGTCTGTAGTGATCTCTCTTATGGAGGCATAGTAGAAACTAGCAAAAATGTCAAGGCTAGAATTAGGCAATACTGTCCAAATTTACTTGTTTGACAATTCAGCCTAGTCAAATGTAAACCCTGTCCATTTACCCAGAAAACTTGAAACCAACCCCCTTACTCTTGGTCGATTGTCGATCGGGTTGATATCTACCATTCCCTCCATTCCAATTTCTAGTTGGCCAGTATGTCTTTTGAACTTCCTACATTTCAAAATCATCCCCAATTGATGGACACTTTTTTTAAAAAAAATGGTGGGGGGACCATTAGAAGTAATTGGTCACTAAACCCGCTAAGCTCATCATTACTCAACTTTACTCCTTGATGGATTTGCGAGGAAAGATAAAAGCGGCATCCCAATCAGTGATGACTTGTGGCCGAAGGACAACCAGGTCAAAGAATATACCAACCGACACTACAACTGCAGCAGCAACTCAAGTGGCCGAGATTGCTTCTAAACCAAAATGCCAAAAAGTCATAGTGAAGGAACCTATTTTTCGAAAAACTCTAGCCCAATGTTCTCCATTCATTCCCACAAGGATCACTAACCTAGGACCTCCTCTAGGTGCCGTTTCCAAACCTCCTACTCTAGTTATTGTTCGAGCTAGCCAGACCACACTACCAACATCAACAAGTTAACCAACATCAACCATAACATACGAGCGAATAGCGTCACAAAAATTAGGTACTTCTTCAACTAACTTTGTGTCTTCTTTTAAAAAGTATTTCAAAAATAAATCCTGGCTAGGGCTCTCCATTGAAGATTATGCCAAGGAAATTTAAGAAGGCCTCAAACATCATAGAGATGCTCATTATAATCAATGTTGGACTAGATAGTGGCAAGATAAGGAGAAAATGAATAACCCAAATCATCCTCTCGATAAAAACTATATAATCCCATATGAACCCAATCCACACATTCCTTAGATATCCTCAGTCAATGAACAGCTTGTTCACCACCGTCACTGTCTGTTCTGACTTGGGTGGATGTTACTTTCATTCCCGTCTATTTACGTTCTTTTCACCATTTTTCTTTCTAACCCTTCTCTTTTTACTTACAGTCACTTTGGAGTTGTCGGCCACAGAAAAGCAAGCTATTGGAGAACCAATACTTGAACAGATCAAACAAGCTGTAGAAGCCATCAAGGTAGAAGAGTTGCAAGCTACCGATTCTAAAGGAATTTTAAGTAGTGAACGTCTTCATCTTCCTCCAACCATAAAAACAATGGTTGACGAGACAAAACCTGTGCATACAGTCAATCAACCTTAAACACCCATCTTTGTTATAAGGTCTGTATCCTAGTCCGTACCGTTCCATAGACTCTCGAGATCCTCCTAGTCGAATTCTGGTGACCTGCGACCAGTAATCGGTGTTTACGCGTGACCCTAAGTCGTATCCTGTAGATCTATGTCGACTCAACTCAAAACTTACAGCGCGACTGCACTGTTGCCTCGATTCTACTGCTGCGTCTTGTGCACCAAGGTGATACCCGGGCCAAGAGTTATGGGACCACATTTATTTTAAGAAAATACCGTACAAGAGAATCCCTACCAAATATCAAATCAATCAATCAATGTACAAGTCAAGTACATATCCCATCACACCCTTCTCTCTCTCTCATTCCCAAAGTCAACTCTCTCTCTCTCTCTCCACCCATCCCTTCTTTACACCTTACACCTATCACCCATCACTCCATCACCTTTTCACCCATCACTCACTCTTACATTATCTCTCTCTCTCTTTCTCAAACCATTTCTCAAGCAACCCAAGAGAGCCAACGTCCAAGCTATTCCAAGAGAGCTTGGTGTGGCCCACTTCCCTATCCCAAAAACTCTCATCTCCACCATCCAACCTTCATATCTTCCATTAAAGGAAAAGCCCAGGAGTTAAGGAGTCCATGGAGCCTAGAAGAAGCGGAATCGGTGGGTGTTTTGTAGGGTTAGATTGTAATTTTTGTGATGAACTAAGTGGGGCCTATCGAAAAATGGTATGGATCCCATTTGGGACCCATCTTGTTGCATGCATTGTATATGGCTCACCTAGGGGAGCTCATAGTGGCGGAGCTCCCCCGTCTCACGCTCTCTCTCTCTCTCTCTCTCTCTCTCTCTCTCTCTCTCTCTCTCTCTCTCTCTCTCTCTCTTCCATATTTTGCGACCCACCATGATGAATGTATTTTATCCATGTCGTCCACCAAGTGAGCGAACCTGATTAAAGGAAAAACATAAATATCAGTCTGCTCCAAGGTTGGTGGGCCATGCTGACATGGACCCCACCCGATGATCGCGTGGCCCACCTTGATGATGATGTGCTGGATCCACACCGTCCAGACCCTGGACGGTGGGTCCCACAGAGCTCGAAGATGATGTATTTGATGCCAACGAGTTCTGTGAGTCTGATCATATGTGTTGTATCACACCATCCATACATAGGGTGGGACCCACCTTAGTGGATGCTTTGCATCCACATGTGTGGGGCCTACCTTGATTTATGGCCTTATCTAGCGCCGTCCAGCAGCTGCTGGACGACGGGACGTTACCGTGATGTATGTTGAAGTCCACCCCGTCCTTGCATGGGATGTGGAGCCCACATGACGTGTTGAGTGCACACGCGGCACTACCCTGATGCATGTGTTTTACCACACCATCTAGACCCTGGATGATGAGGCCCTCATCTGATGTATGTGTTTTTGCATCCACACCGTCCAGCGTGGGACGGTGCTGGATGCACCATGGTATATATGTTCTATCCACAACTTCCATGGGTCCCACGTGCTATGTTCTTAACCGTCCAAATCATGTCGGACCCATCAAATTAGCTACTAACAGGTGGGACCTATGGTGACATCACCAACTTCTATGGAACCCATCATGATACGTGTATTTTATTCCCATCGTCCATCTGGACGGTGGGGACTACAGTGATGTATTTGTTTTATCTATACTGTTCGTCCATTTTATCAGATCATGGGGCCACCTTGATAATGTGTTCATCCAGACCATCCAGAACACGGGGCGCACCGAGATGTATGTGTCTATATTCTCACCGTCCATTTGGACGGTGCTAATTGGAGCCAACCCTGATGTATGTGGATTACATCCACGTTGTCCGTCCGTTTTTGAATGTGTGGGCCCCTACCTTGATGATGTGTTATATACCACGCCTTCCATTTGTGTGTGGTCCACCTCAATATATGTATTTTATATTTACACTATACATCCGTGGCCCACCGTAATATATGTGTTAAACCCACCTCGTGCATCTGTGAGGTCATAGATGTATACCCACACCGTCCACATGGGACGTAGGCCCCATGTGATGTATATGTTTGATCCAAATGGCCCAATCTGATGTGTATAAGGCCCATTTGGCAAGGCCCAATGTGATGTAATGAGGCCCATTGTGATGTATTTGGGGCCCAGGCGTGAGGCCCAATGTGACGTATTTGGCCCATTGAGATTGTATGTGGCCATTGTGATGTGTATTAGGCACATGTTATGCGGCCCATTATGATGTATTTGTGGCCTTTGATAAGGCTCGATGTGATGTATGAGAGGCCCATATGTGTGGCCCAATATGATATATTTATGACCCATTTGGCGAGGCCCACTATGATGTAATTGTGGCCCAGGTATGAGGCCCGATATGATGTGTTTGAGGCCTAATGTGATGTATATATGGCCCACATGAGGAGGCCCATTGTGATGCATTCGTAACCTTTGATGAGGCCCGATGTGATGTATGAGAGGCCCATATGATGAGGCCCATTGAGATATATATTAGGCCCTTGTATGAGGCCCATTATGTAGTATGTGAGGCCATGGGCCCCACTATATGTTAGGCTCTATACAGACCACTCCTTGGGAGCAATGTTGGTTAAATGTCAATATTAATGGGCAATAATGGTTAAACATCCACATTGTAACCTTCCCTTAGGCTCTTGTTAGACACATCCTCATCATAGAACATGCTTAGTATATCTCCATGATCCATGCCTATGCGCATCATATGTATGCTTGATATGAGGAGTGATTAATCATAGTACATGTCATTGGGTGGATCATTATAGGACTCTCTGATAGAAGGAGTTGCCCCACATGAGCGCTCGATGCACGCAAGTTTGATGCATGACTGGATGGTATGACCCATGCATCTCGCATTTTGTGATATGACCACCATATGCCGTAGCGATATAAGGGTTGTGGCCTCCACAGACATATCATGAATGGTCAAATGGGACACCGAAAATGTTTGGTTCTAGCATACGGGCACGATAAATGTCCTTGGGTGAAAATCCCTAAACCTCTGTACCCGGAGACGCCCCAACGTCTAGAACGAGTGAATATATATGAGCGCATGAGGGCCGTATACTAGTAGGCCACATCTCCCACTGTATCGTGACCGGTTGTGAAAAGGTCGAGCTAAAAGTCCTACAGGGGGGGTGAATAGGACTATGCCAAATTAAAATTTAAATGTGGAATAAATGAAGTAACTAGATAAAATAGCATTTATCAATCCCAAATAGCAGAAATAAATATCAACCTCAAATACAAAAGTATTGAGAGGTTTGACAGATGTTGTTCTAAGGATAACCTTACACCAAAAACTAATGGCTTATGGTAGGACAACCTGATTTCTAGAACGATCTGTGTATCAAAGTCCAAAACCAATACAGAGGAATAAAGAATTAAATAGAAATAAATATCTATTGCTATTACAACATTCACCACATGTGTAGAAAATAAATTACAATCATTCACCACAAATCTAGCAATTATAGTTGTTCACTTGTGTGTATACCAACTGTTAGAAAACATCCACACAACTACTCCACTCCCAATATCCTTACCCATGAGATATTGGCTTTCACTATGAAATAGGTTTTACAAGGTTCACCTAAAACCTTCACCATTGTGTTTTCAAAGGGCTACCATAATTAAAAACCCCACACAATGAGATTTTCTGACTATCTCAGTCAAAACCAAAAATGAAAGATTTTCTGGCAATCTTACAAACCAAATACAGAAAATTAAAATATACTTATCCGAAGATTCTCCTTCTGATGAAGCCCAAAAGAACCAATTTGATGTTGATGTTCAATGTCCAATCTCACATATGAAAGGGTTCTTAGGTCTAAATGATTTTTAGATTAAATCAACCTGGGCTAGTTTTGATTTGAATTTGATATCAAAAAGGGTAAAATCAATATTCCCTTTTCAAAAGAAATAGAATTGAATAGATATCACAAAATCAAATGCAAAAAAGCTATTAAAAGAATTTTAAATACTAACCAATTAGCTTCTAAAATGTGGGGACAAGTTTCTCAGAGTTGTGACTTGAATAGCTTTGAATGAATTGAAAAACTCTGACAATCGTCCTCAATTTATAGGCAAAAATATTGTTCACTTGACTGGCCTAGTGGTCAGCTCGACTGGTCGAAGGACCAATAACATTTCAAAATTTTTGGTTCGATAAGATTAGAACACTACTCGGCTGGTTGAGCCATGCACTCGACTGGTCGAGTGGGACCCAGAAATGTTGTTGGACTTTTAGTCGAGCTTGCTCGACTGGTCCTAATTGCTGAACAGTCTTCAGGACTGGTCGAGGGTCCAACAGAAAATCTCAAAAATTCATAATAAACCTTGGACTGGTCGAGGGAATTCTTAGACTGGTCAAGCCAGTGTCTGGACTAGTCGAACCATGACTAGGGCTGGTCGAAAAATGACCAATAAAATTATTTAATGACTTATGATATAAATGTAAATTATATGACCTATCCTAAGGTCAATATATGGTCAAACAAACCTTACTTGTGAAATTGATTCATCACATATCATTCTCTTGAAATAGTTGAAGCTTAAAGACTTGATCTAGTACTTGAACTTCTTGTTCTTGAACCTCTTGATCTTGTTCTTGAACTTCTTGGTCTTTAAAGTGAACTTCTTGATGTTGTACTTGAACTTCTTGATCTTGTACTTGAATGTATACAAGATTGGCAAGGATGACATGAAGTTAATCTTATAATAACCCCTAAACAAGATACAGATTCCAAGAGGTTTTGGCATAACAAAATTTGACTAGCCTAGGAGCTAGATAAGATAGTATTTACAATCTCCCATTTTGCCAAATTTGTGATAAAATAAACCAAGACCAAAGAATCATGCACCAATTAGATCAATAAAGAATCATGCACCAGTTAGATCAATAAAGAATCATGCACTAGTGAAAATTTGGTCAGTAAAAATCAATACTCCCCCTTAATACATTACTCCATAGAATCAAGCGAAGAGAAGAAATTACTTGCAAAAAAAATAACTACACTTCTCTCCACATATTCTCCACAACTTCCACTCCATAGAATCCAATATCATTAAATAGACATACCAAAACAAATTCTCCCCCTTTTTGTCACAATATGACAAAGGAAAGAGTAGATTAATGATGAAAGTATAAGAGTAGAATAAGAGCATTGAATAATGTCACACCCCAAACTTGAAAATCAAATTCATAGAAATCTCGATCACCGAATCCGGTGCCGACAGCCTCCGTAGTACCCCATTCTCGGCTCCTAGCATTCATATGCTAGATTCCAATCCTGGGATCCTATGAGGAATTTTTTTTTAATGTACATTTTACTCGTAATAAGCATAACTACAAGATTACCCAATTCACAAAGGCAACATCGTCATCACATATCCACTAATATAATCATTTGAGTACAATACTGAAAGGAAAATACATAAATAGAAAATCAAGCTCCAGAAGACCACTTCACGCTCCAAACTCAACACTGCTGCAACCTAACATCACCTGCACGCATCTATCGTGCATAAGATTATAGAAAGCTTAGAGGGTGGTGTAAGTGTATGCACAAGGTAAGTGCCAAATATTCAATACAATGCCATAATCATACAATACCAAAAATATTGGTAATCCATAAATCATATAATGTCTGAATAAGCAGAAATACTGATAAGATCATGAATTATCAGAGTAAACAGAAATACTGACAAGATCAGGAATTATCAGAGTAAACAGAAATACCGACAAAGTCCTAAATCACATAATAACAGAGTAAGAGGAAATACTGACTAGTGCATAAGTCATACAATATTAGAATACGCAATAGAAATCAACTATGCAAATGAGGAGTCATAGAGAGCCAAATATCAGATGTAGTGGATACAATGCAATATACATTCCTGATGAGTAACACGAACAGCGTTAGTTGTACCATATGCCGTAGATGTAATACAACATGCAGTGCGAATGGAATGACCAAGCTGGAGTGTGAAATCGGGATGATAGTACGTAGTATCGCAGGATATGGGGTCCATCACAAGGGACTTCTATCCAAACCAGTCTCATACCTAAATTTAGATAGTCAGACTCAATGTGGTAAACTCCTGGTCTCAGGTTAGTCGCGCGCTCCAACCGAAATTCTGGCCATTACGAAGGTACACGTAACAAATAGTTGCACACCACTAACCTGAGTGGATGGTGAATGAATGAATGAGTATGCAAATCCTGCTCACTAAATCCACATATCAGTATAGTTTATCTCTGGGATCATCACCGGGGTTTATTACACTATACGCCAGCTTGCCGCCCCTATCCAAGCGCACAACTGGAGAAGTGGAAGAGACTTCACTATCTGCCTACCAATATCGGGCCTGGCTCGTCGATAGCAGACTCATTCCTCAAGCTGGTCAGACTCAACCTAGATATTGCCCCCTCACTCAGGCGGGTAAGGTCACACCCCCTCCCAACCGATCACGACACAGTGGGAGACGCGGCCTACTGGTATACGGCCCTCATGCGCTCATATACATCCACTCGGTCTTGACGTTAGGGCGTCTCCTAGCCACGGAGGTTTAGGAATTTTTACTCAGGGACATCTATGACGCTCGTATGCTAGAACCAAACATTTTCGGTGTCCCATCTGCCTATCCACGATATGCCTATGGAGGCTACGACCCTGATATCGCTAAGGCGTATAGTACTCATATCACAAAATGCATGATGTATGACTCATACAATCCAATCATACATCAATCCTGTGCATGCCGTGCGCTCAGGTAAGATAACTTCTGCCTATCAGGGAGTCTCATATCATCCTATCTAATGACATATGCTATGGTCAATCACATCTCATAACAAACATGCAGATGATGCGTATGGGCATGTATCATAATGCTATGCTGTCACATACTCATAGTCGGTATAAACAATCGACCTCGACAATGTGGACATTTAACCAACATTGCCCCAAGGAATGGCCCACATAGATCCAAACATATAATGGGCCCATGGCCTCACACAAGGGGCTAATATACAACACAATGGGCCTTACTCAAGGGTTACATATACACAACAGGTGGGCCCTACTCATGGGCCTAACATACATCGCAATAGGCTCCTTCGCCTGGCCCTCAAATGCATCACAATGGGCCTCATCACCTAGGCCTCATATACATCACATTGGGCTTTAAATACGGGTTGAATACACATCACTATGGGCCTCGGCACATGGGCCATAAATACATCATATTGGGCCTCACTCATGGGCCACACATACATCACAATGAGCCTCGACACATGGGTCATAAATATATCTCATTAGGCCTCGCCCATGGGCCTCGAATACATCACATTGGGCCATACCAAGTGAGTCAAAAATACTTCACAACGGGTCGTAGGACGTGGGCCTCTAATACTTTAAGTGGGTCGTATCACATAGGCCTCAACAATGGGCCATAACCATGGGCCTAATGCATCTCATTGGGTCTTACCAAATGGGCTGAAAATATATATCACAACGGGCCTCATCAATGGGCCTCAAACACATCAGGTGGGCCACATCAATGGGCCGCACCAACGGGCAATGGGTGGGCCCCGTATATGCAGTAAATGGGCCATAATTACATCATAATAAGGTGGACCCTGCACAGCCAGCAGGTGCGCCTGCACCTTCCAAATGGGTCCACCAAATGAACAAAATGGATACATATATCATGGTGTCCCACGAGGCTGGGTACGACGCAGATGAAACAGATGAACGGCGTGGCTAAAATACATACATCACGGTGGGCCATACGTCCATTAACATGGACAGACAGTGTGAATACAACACATTCATCAAGACAGGCCTCTTACATTAGGGTGCGTTCACCTGCTGTGATGGACTGTGGGGATGTAAAATACATGCAATCAAGGTGGTCCACGTAATGGACAACACTTGCATCAGGGTGGTCCGCCATCCTTGATGAATGGTGCGAAAGCAAAACAGGCGGACAACTTGGGTGTAAAATAGATGGCTGGCATGAATGAAACACATATATTACGGTGGATAAATACATCTTGGTGTGGACAACCGTCCAAATCTGCTAGATGGTGTGCATACATCACATACATCAAGGTGTGTCCCACACTTGCTGACGACCACATAGCACAACAATTAGGTTACTGGGACCCACCGTCCATGGGTTGGACGATGTTAATCCATCACATCATCAAATGGGCCCCACGTGGCTGGAGGTGGACGACCAGTATAAAGGACATATACCATGGAGTTATACTAGGCATGTTATATTGTGATGAACTGCCCTCACAATGAAGATAGGCCCAGACGGCTTACATACAACAAGTGTGGGCCTAACAATGGGCCCCAGGGGGAGTTATAATGTGGACATTTAACCAACATTATTCTTACAATGTGGACGTCAAACCAACATTGCTCCCAAGGCATGGCCCGCCATAAATGTCATTACAAAACCCATGGTGGAATCACATAATGCAATAGACCTTGTATACATCAAATGGGCCTCGACCCACGTGCCCTAATACATCACAATGGGCCTTAACCCATGGGCCAATATACATAACATCGGGCCGTATCAATGGGTCGAATCAAGTGGACCAAATCAAATGGGTCAGTATAAAGGAGCCAAATCAATTAGGCCGATCAAATGGGCCGATATAAATGGGCCGAGTCAATGGGCCGAGTCAATTAGGCCAAGTTAAATGGGCTGAATCAATGGGCCGAGTTACATTGGCCCAAACCAACCACACTATTCATTTACAGTTAAAGATCATTTTAGAACATCATCACAAATGAATCATATCCCAAGGATCACCTGGACCATACCACAAATGGCAACGGAGGTAATGTCTTCCACTGTTTAAACCACACAGGGCCACCATAAGATTCATTTTCCACCCAATCTATTCATAAGGTCACACGACCTAGCTAAAGAGGAAAATAAATATCATTTGATCCAAAACTTTTGGGATCCTTAGGGATTTCAATGGCGGACGTTCATTCTCCACTATTTTTTTATTTTTGGTGTGGTCCACCTAACCATTAGATCTGCTTCAGTTTTAGTCTCAAGCCTTGAGGCAAGATGGCCAAAAGGATGGACGGTTAGGATGCTACATATGCATTAGATTGTGGGGCCCACCATCTAACCATTTGAACGGTGCGGCTAAGACTCAGACATCACGGTGGCCCCACAGAAATGGATGGACGATAGGGATACAACACACACATCATGGTGGGACCGCGCTTGGCACGCCAGACAGACGGACGATGTGGATATGTACGGTGGCCCCATCCACATAGACAGCTGGGGTGGTGCAAACCACTCAATAGGTGGTCCCCAGACCCAGCAGACGTCATTACAGTAGTTGTATAGCTGCTATATGATCCTCTAATGACACGGGTGGGTCCCATGTGGGGCCCACCATAAACTATATAAAATTAAAATAATATTATTATATCTTAATATTATATATAATAACAAGACCAATTAGCATCCAGCCATCCATTACTGGACGCTGGATGCATTACGTGAAATCATCACCTGGGTGTGGCCCACCTAAATACGTTTAATATAATATATTATATTATATAATCTTATATAATAAATAACCAATATATATTATAAAATATAATATATATTATAAAAACACAACATCTAGCCAGCGTCCAGTAGCAGGGACGCTGGCTGGTCAGGATGTAACGGGATGGGCCCACGGTTGGGATAAAACAAATGCATCATGATGGTGTCCCACCGTCCAGATGTTGCTGGACGGCTGGGATAAAACACTTACATCACAAGTGGGCCCACACGTACTTCACGTGGGGCCATGCAGCCTGAGGTTGGGACTGTCATAGGCGCAGGAGGACGCTACACGTCCTCTGGCCGTTAGCAGCAACTGCTGCACCTCTTTGATTTTATTTTATTTTTTTAAAATGGGTTTTTCCATGGTTTCTCCCAGGTGGGGCCCACATCAAGTGGATCCACTCCACCCATTGGATTCTACGGCTCATGATCGACCAGATGAGTCCAATATGCAGTATGTTTGGGGTGGGTAGAAACATCAAAGTGGATCCTAACGAATTTTAAAGGTGAAAATCATTATTTTTCATGCTAGGGCCCACCAGAAAGATTGGATTTTCGTCATACTTCGGCTCAATGTCTAAGATGATCTGAGAGGTAGAATGGACGGCATGGATTTGATCCTTGGATCAAGGTGGGACCTACATGAGCAGTCAACCAAAAAGCCTAAAAAATCAAGTACTTTTTTTTTCCCTTGCAGCGAGTAAACTGCTCAATTCCAAGGAACACATCCAACATCCCTAGACGCTAGACAGATGGTGGTTATATGAAATTCATTAAGGTGGGTCACACATGTGGGGACCACGGCTGGTGGGCCCCACGTGGACGTGGCCCACATGATTTGAATCAATCTGATATTCGTATTTTCCATCACCAAGGGTAGGGTCCACATGACTTGGACGGTTTGGATAAGACATACATCAAGGTGGGGTCCATCTGAGTGGGCCACACATCACACAAAAATGAAAAAGAGAGAGGGAGAGAGAGAGAGAGAGAGAGAGAGAGAGAGAGAGAAAAGCACCCACCTTTGATCGCCGATTCCTTCTTCCGCCTATGCACTCTAGAGCTCCAAGAGGACATTTTCAACGGTTGAGATGATGATCCAAGGGTTAGATTTGATGGTAGGAAGGTGGACCACACTAGATTCTCCCCTTAGAAGCCATGTTCGTGGGTTTCTTGGAGAGAGATGGAGTTTGAAAAATGAGAGAGAGAGATGAGAGAGAGAGAGAGGTGTAAGAGAAGTGATGGGAGAGATGGTGAGGTGATGGGAAAGTTGACTTTTGAGATTGCTTTTATACTTGGGAATGGGGAGAGTAATGGGTTAAGTGATGGGTGTACTTTTGACAAGTGAGGTGATTGATGTGATGGATTCTCTCAGAATTTACAATACACGACGTTTTCCTCGAACTGAACACGGGCCCACATCTCCTGGCCAGGGTACCGCATCAGCATGCAAGACGCGGCATCGGAACCACGGCGACAGCATGGTCGCACTGGTATAGGTCTCGGGTCGAGTCGACTCAGATATATGGGACACATCTCAGGGTTACGCACAAATGTCGATAATAAACCGCGGGTCACCGAAATTCGATCGGGAGGACCGTGGAAGCCTACAGAATGGTACAGGCTAGGATACGGGTCTTACAAATAATGAGAATAAGAAGTAAGTTCAAGGTAACATAAATAATGTTAAGATAACCATTAAAAATATGTCCACATAAACAAGAAAACATGTCCAAGCATATAGAGTCAAGAGAAATCCAAGTATGAAAGTTATTACAAATCAGAAATTCAAAACTAATATGAACCAGAATGAGCAGGTATGGAAGGATTTATTTGATGTAGTCCCTTGCTAATGTGCCAAAGATATTTACGCATATATTTAAATTGCATTTCTTGGGACACATGCATACCCTCTACCTTCTCCTCAAGAGATCGCAAACGTGCATCAAAGTCAGAAAGCTGATAATCAGGATCACCCGCAGAGTCAAACTCAAGTTCATCAAATATGTCTTCCATATTAACATCATCTGGAGGCAAAGCATCCTCCTCTTCAGTTGCTTCATCTGCTCCTTCAGCACCTACATCAACTTGGCCTGGAGCCAACCTTAAATTCATCTTATTTATATTCGAGTTGTTGAATGGTAGATGGTTAATTGGAGCTTCTCCAACAGGCATTACCATAAGACCATAGGTGGCTAATGCAGTCATAAGATAAGCAAAAGGTATATCGCTATGACCTGGGTAGAGACGGAACTGAATAATGATATAACAGATAAGGGATGGAAGATAAATGGAAACACCGGTAACAATCGAATGAAAAATACAAGCCATAAATGTAGTAAGCTTGATTTTGTTACCCGATCTAGGGTAGACATTTGAAATGAAAATTCGATGAAAAACCCTGTATCTGGGTAACATAAACTTGGAAGCGAGTGCATTCCCAGAAATCCATTCCACATTCATGTTGCATAAAACTCTAGTGAGCATTCTTTTCTTAGATTCAGACGGTTTCACGACAACTGTATGAATGGGAATACCGTCATCATTAACTAGAAGGTCCATTAATCCAAAAATTAAGTGATGGTCCACTTCAATTGGACCTTCTCTGGTTGTAATTGTAAACGTTAGATTCTCAGAAGAGTAGTAACTAATGCAAGAACACATGGCCTGCGCAATGGAACGGTATTCCGAACTACCCCAATGAAAAATGTTATCCCATCCTACAGATTAAAGGAGTGAAATAATACCAAATATTGCCAAATGATCGGTGTTAACTGTCCATTCAACTATCACGTTGTATAAGCGAATATCTCATACATACTCGGGATCTTCCATGGGTGACCGAAGATGTCGCATTGTGATAAGAGCGGAACGAGAAAAAGAGGGACCACGAGATCCTTTCTTCTTGTTTCTACTCTCCATTGCAACAAAAAAAATCATGGAATACAAGGATTGCAAAAGAGGCAAGAAAGGTTTCAAGTAAATCATATTTTTAGCTAGAAAACTCACAAAATAATCATAAATTTTAAAGTAAACAACACAAATAAGGAAATGGAAGTGCAAAGAACTCAAATCAATAAGGAAATTAAAAATGATGCACTAACCATGGAGGAATCGAAGATAGGTTCTACCAGTCGTGGTAGGGCTTATTGGAGAAGAAGAATCAAGTGAAGAAAAATGTGTTTTTTCCCAAATAAAAGGTAAAATCTGAGATTCACAACTAGTCGAGTACATACTCGATCGGTCGTGCCACGACTGGTCAAGTGTGTAATCAACTGGTCATGCACCACTAAAAATATGCAATTTTGCATCTATTTAAATTTTAAAATTTTTAAAATAATATATATATATATATATAATGATACAAATAAACACACATCAACAGTGTATATTACACATACCAAGATCAATTTTCAATTTTACAAACCTGTTTTTGTTGAGCGGTTTTGTGAATATGTCTATAAGTTGATTCTTGGTCTTAATATATTCCAATGAAATTATCTTGTCTTCCACCAATTCACGAATATAATGATATCTAATGTCAATATGCTTAGTTTGTGAATGTTGAATTGAATTTTTAGAAATATTAATTGCGTTTAAATTGTCACAATATAAAACTATAGAATCTTGCGCAATTTCATAATGCTTAGCATTCTCTTCATCCACACAACCTCAGTGCATGCATTACCAGTAACAATATATTCAGCCTCAGCTGTGGAGAGTGATACAGAACTTTGTTTCTTACTGAGCCAAGAAACCAAATAGTTTTTGACATAGAAATAACCACCACTGGCTAATTTACGATCATCAATGTTACTAGCCCAATCAGCATCTGTATAACTAGCTAATTGCACACTAGTATCATATGGATACCAGAGACCAAGATTAGCAGAACTAGCGACATATCATAAAATACGCTTAACAGCAATCAAGTGTGACTCTTTAGGATTCGATTGATATCTAGCAAAAATACCTACGCTAAATGCAATATCAGGTCGGCTTACAGTTAAATATAATAAACTACCTATCATACTGCGATACAAGTTAGGATCTATACTTTTACCTGTTGAATCCTTAGAGAGTTTAAGTGTCATAATCATAGGAGCATCGAAGTTCTTACCGCTCTCAAATCCAATTTTTTTCACCAAGTTTAGAGCATACTTAATTTGAGAGATAAATATCCCATCAGCAAGCTGTTTCACTTGCAGACCTAGAAAATAGTTCAATTCTCCTACCATGCTCATTTCAAACTTGAAATTCATTAATTATGCAAACTCAACAAACATGTTAGCACAAGTAGATCCATAGATAATGTCATCAACATATATCTGCACTATTAGAATGTAATCATTGTATTTCTTTACAAAAAGTGTCTTATCAACACTTCCAATTACAAAGTTATGACTCTTAGTAGAAACTTAGTCAACTTTTCGTACCATGCCCTGAAGCTTGTTTTAAACCATAGAGTGCTTTTTTCAAATGATAAACATGATTTGAGTATTTAGGGTCTTCAAATCTTTTAGGTTGTTCTACATATACCTCCTTATGTAGATCACCATTCAAGAAAGCACTCTTGACATCCATTTGATAGATTTTGAAATTTTTGTAATAAACAATGGCTATGAACAGTCTGATAGATTCAAGAAGAGTTACTGGGGCAAAGGTTTCATCATAATCAATGCCTTCTATCTGAGTGTACCCTTGTACAACCAATCTCGCCTTATTTCTTATAATGTTACCAAATTCATCAGACTTATTTTTAAAGATCTACTTGGTTCCAATTATATGTTTATCATTAGGTCTAGGAACCAAATGTCGTACATCATTTTGAACAAACTGATTGAGCTCTTCTTGCGTTCCTACAATCCAGTTTTCGTTAGTAAGGGCATCTTTTACGTTAGCCAGTTCTATCTGAGATATAAAGCACACGTAGTTGCACATATCTTCTAATTGTTTACGAGTGTGCACACTAGTGAGAGGGTTTCCAAGGACTTGATCAGTTAGATGATCTTTAACTAATCGTAGTTCAGTGTCATTATTTTGACTAGATGAAGAGTCTGGTTTATCAATTAATGAGAATTCATCATCTTCTGAACTAGTGGTAGATGTATCTAGATCATCATTTATGACAACATTAATGGATTCATGAATTGCACCGTTCCTCTTATTAAGAACTCGATATGCTCGACTATTTAGAGCATACCTTAAAAATATCCCTTCATCACTTTTGGTGTCAAATTTACCCATATTTTCTCGGTCACACAAGATGTAGTACTTGCTACTAAAAACTTGAAAGTATTTGATAGTTGGCTTCTTATCAAATCACATTTCATAAGCAGTTTTACTATTTGATCTTCTAGTATAAACGCGGTTAATTATATAACAAGCAGTATTTACAGCTTTATCACAAAGATTTTTAGGAAGCTTTATAATATTTAACATAACATTAGCCATCTCTTAAAGTACACAATTTTTTCTTTTAACAACCCCATTCTATTGAGGTGTCTTAGGAGTAAAAAATTCATACAATATTCCTTGGTCACAGCAAAATTTCTCAAAACTACTATTTTCAAACTCAGAACCATGATCACTATGGATCTTAGTGACTACTGATTCCTTTTCAGTTTGGATATGTTTAAGTACCCTTTTTACTTTGTCGAGAGTTTCTGATTTCTCTCTTAAGAAGACTACCCAAGTATACCAGGTAAAGTCATCCATAATGAATAGGGCTGAAAGTCGGGCGAGTTGGGTCGGGTTAGTGCTCAACCCTAACCTAACCCAAGGTTCCTATACCTCAACCCTAACCCAACCTAACCCAATCTTGGGTTGGAAATTCTCAACCCAAGCTCAACCCAAGTGGGCTTGGTTAGGTTGATCGGGTTGGTCGGGTATATACATGCTAATATTTTCATTATTATATTTTAATATATGACTTATTTTTTATATCTATAATTTTATCAAGTATATATGTGATTATTCATTATAAGAACTTTATTTTTTTCTTTAAAAAACAAGTTAAAATATAAGACAACTACTCCTTTAAAAGTCATGTAGCATAGCATGAAGTCTATTTGGGAGAGAAATTTAGCATATCTTGTTAGCTTGAGTCCTTGAAAATGAAGTGGACAAATGAGACTCGACATCACTAGTGTGCCTTCAACACAAATGATCCATAGTCAATTATAATTTATAAGTAACTTATATATTGATCGGGTTCGGGTTAGGTCGGGCAACCCGAGACTTCAACCCGAGCCCAACCCAAGTTTTATCGGGTTGGTGTTTGTATAGCCCAAGCTTAAGATCGGACCCAAAATATCCTACCCGAGCTCAACCCAATGTCATGTCGGTCACGGGTCGGTCGGGTTGAACCCACCCAACTTTCAGCCCTAATAATGACCAGAATATACTTCTTGCCACCTCGACTCTCCATTCTAGTTGGTCCAATGAGATCCATGTGGAGAAGTTCGAGTGCTTTAGATGTGGCATTGGAGTTCACCTTTTTGTGAGAAAACCTTGTTTGTTTACCAATCTGGCACTCACCACATATTCTATCCACTTTCTTTACTTTGGGTAGACCTCTTACCAGTTCACTTTTGCTCAATCTATACAAGTTACAGTAGTGTACATGTCCTAGGTGCTTATGCCATAATTCGGTCTCATTAGTTTGGACTATGTAATACGATAGCTTAGATGAGCTTGAATCACTGACTATGTAGTAGTTCTCAGAAGTTCTGCGACCAGTTAATATTACAAAACTATTCTTATTCAAAATTTCACATCCTTGGCTAGTAAATTTTACACTATAATTATTATCTCATATTTGAGAGATGCTTAATAGATTATGTTTTAAACCTTCTACATATAAAATATTCTTAAATAGAGGAAGGTTAAAGAGTTTAACCATACCTTGGCCAACAATTCTACAGTTGCTACCGTCACCGAATCTGACTGAACCATCAGTCATGTCTTTGAGATTGGTGAACAAATCTTTGTCACCTATCATATGTCTAGAGCAACCACTATCTAGGTACCACTTTGATTGGCTTGAAGCCTTAAAGCAGTGTGAGCAACCAAACAAGTAACCACGGGAACCCATTTCATTATAGTTTTGGGTTTAGGAGCATAGTTGGTCTTCTTATGTTTTCAGTTGTTATAAGTCCTACCTACTGAGTTAAATTTTAAAAGCTCCTTAAGTAGATCCACATTTTTTTCTGGCAAAAGGTTATGATTCTGATTTCCACAGTTGATATGATTGCTTTTAGGTTTAAAGGTCTAAAAAGTTTTAGTATTTTTAGAATTATTTTGATTCAGACTTTTCCCTTTTGATTTAGAAGACTCTCCTCTAACAAATTTAGGTGGAGTATTCTTATATTTGGGAGGAATACTTTTATCATAACTCAATCCAGATCGATAACCACATTTTCTGGATCTGGATAAAAGTTTTTCTAACTTAGGATCACCCTATGCATACCTCTATGTGTCCTTCAAACTCAAAAGCAAAGAAACTTCTAGTTTTAGCTTTTCATTTTCAGATTTTAAGTTTTCAACTTGGGATGTTTTGAAATCTAAGTCGTATTTAGTTTTTTCAAAGCAATCTGAAAAGTGTGATTTTTCTAAAACTAGATTATCAAAATTCTCTTTTAGTATAGAAAACTTTTCTTTATGAAGTTTTAACCTTACAGTAATTATGTAACTTTCCCTTTATAGGGCATCATAAGCATCTTAAAGGTATTGTTCATTTTCATGGTCACTACTCAGATTTTCTTCACTAGTTGAATCATTATTATCTGAGAACGTAAACTTGGCTAGAGTCATTAGGGCTTTAACATCATTAGCCGACTCGGTTTCAGAATCTTCTGACTCAGAAGAGACTTCAGAGCATGAAGATTCATCCCATGTAGCCAACATACCTTTCTTTTTAGACTTGTCCTTCTTAGGACATTTGTTTGCTAGATGCCCATATTCATGGCAGTTGAAGCATTAACTATCTTTAAGTGATTTTTAAGTTTTAGATCTACCCTTTTTCTTCTCAAAGAGTTTTTAAAAATCAACTCTCTTTTTACTTTTGAAAATTTTATAAAACTTCTTTGCTAAAAGAGCTATATCATCCACTGAGTTTTCGTAATCAGAATTGTTAGAATCATGAGAAATACTTTTAGAAGATTTTACAGCTATGGATTTACCTTTAGGAGCCTTAAAATTTAACTCGTGAGTTTGTAAAGAACCAACGAGTTCTTCAACCTGCATGTTATCCGTATCATGAAGTTCCTAAATGGTAGTGACTTTTGAATTGAACCTTTCAGGCAATGAGCGCAGTATCTTTGCATAAAATTTACTTTCTGGGATGCTATCTCCAAGACCCCACATTGAGTTAACTATGTCATTTAACTTAGTATAGAAGTCCATGAATGTTTTGCTTTCTTTCATACGTATTTCCTCAAACTTAGTGGTGAGGATTTACAGTTTAGATTTCTTGATAGTAGTTGTACCCTCGTGTGTCATTTTTAAGTTTTCTCATGCTTGTTTTGCAGTATCACAAGATATAATTCTTTTGAATTCATCTGGTGATAGTGTGCAAGTAATTGCATTTAAAGCCTTGGCATTGACACTACCCTCATTTTTCTGAAGAGTGATCTAAGTATTATAAGATGCAACCTTAAGAGTTTTAATACCATCAATGCCTAAAACTTCAATAGTAGGTGGGTTCCATTTAGTTACTGTGGATTACCATACATTTTCATCGATAGATCTCAAGCAAATTCTTATTCTGGCTTTCTAATAGACATAATTAGAGTCATCAAATGGTGGTAGCCTAGTAATTGAAAGGCTGATGAGGGTCGAATATTGCTTATTAGACCCCAATTACTACCTGGATTTACGAACATGACACTGCTTAATGGTTTATTTTAATCGTGTTTGTGATGCAAGGTGAATTTACGAGTGTGGACTGGAAAGGATGCTAAAAGCATGGATTTAATGCTCAGGAATCACTAAGGCATTGGACGGGACTCCATGGGACCAAAATTGAGGATTTACACGCCGGAGATCAGAGAAATTCCAGCCACTCACCTTAAATAGGCCTGAAAGACGTCCATAATGCAGGATCACAGAGTTCTCACCATCTGATCGGCTCAAAACTTTATATATGGCCTAAGGACCATAAATTAACTGTACATATCAAATTTCAGTCATTGGATCACCGACGAAGTGGCCAAACAGACAGATCAGCTCCCAAAATCTGAATTATGGGCCCACCTGCAATCTGGATATGCCTCGAATTTGATCCTAACTGTTAAAAATATATAAGGAAAGAGATGGACAGAACGGATTTCACAAGATCATCATGATGGACCCCACACTACACTGCATGTAGATGGAGTACATATAACTCAACTTGCACTGGGCAAACCACTTCGTCAGAGACGGTTTGACCGACTTTCTAAAGTGGGAGAGTCTTTCTCTCTCCTTCGTTCGTCTGTCCGCAAGGCACTCCGCTAGGATGATGTGTGGCCCACCTTCATCACCCGAACGGATAATCTAAACCGTCCAGAGTGTCCAGAGGAGGGTGCCGACCAAAACCCAATAGCTTTCATGATTCCATGCACACATTCAAGATTGCACCAGTACAGAAAACGCTGTTACGTCCATTGATGGTGTGGCCCATCTGAAACACGAATTCACTCCAAATTTGGGTTCGTGATCAGGAATGAATGCAGAAGTTCGAAGAATAATTTGATGCACCATAAATTTAGCCGATGCGGATCCCATCGACTTCTTCATTCAGATTTTAAAAAGTGCAACAGCGTTAACACTATCCAGCATTGGGTCTGCTCAGTGGGCCCCACTCATCACGTAATTCAAGAATCCAAACCATCTATTAGAATCCCACGGCCCATATTACCAAGGCCTAGGTGATGAAATTCCATGAAATAACGAGGATGGATTCCTAGCCGTTCAAACACAGGACGGACGGCAGAGCAGAAAATCAGGTGGACAGCTTCACAAGCAATCCAAAAGCATTCGTTTCTGACCGAAATTCCGAGAGGAATCCGGTGAACGAAGTGGATTTCTCAAAGAAAAAGCAAAGTGGGCTCCACCATCAGATCGGCGTAAGAGAAGTTACACAGGCCGCTGTTTTCGCACGTCCGCGAGATGTTCTGGAATCTTTTGGGCCACTATATTTGATCAGATGGATGATCCAAACCATCCATCATATAGAGCATTCAAAAACATCCTAAGGGACGATGTTTCTTTGGAAAATGATCAAGGAAAGTAATGTTGTTTTGCGTGCCTTGGCTGCGTAAAGAAGTTACACACGCTGTGCATAACGAGAGCTTCCGCAACCGCCTTTTGTCTTTAGTCGACTCCAGCCCTTATGCATGCACCGACCTCCTTGCCTATAAAAGAAAGAGAAGAGAGAGAGAGAGAGAGAGAGAGAGAGAGAGGAGAGGCTAGGACGTCTAGAAGGAAAGCGGTCGTTGGAAGAGGATCTCGGCTTGGAGGAAGCCAATTAGACGTGGAGCAGAGCAGAGAGAGAAGCTAGGAAGGCAGGTGGTGGACGTGAGAGAAGAAAGAGAAGAGAGAGAGAGAGAGAGAGAGAGAGAGAGAGAGAGAGAGAGAAGGGAGAGATTGGAAAGGGATGTGCTTCTCAATTCTAGTTTTCTTCTTCCCAATGGAATTTCTGTTATATTCCATGGATTTTTAATTTCTTAGCTAGGGCTGAGATGAAGCCCCTAATTTGAATGACTCTTGTTTATTATTGATTTAATCTATGGTTGATTGATTTATTTCTTTCTCTATCTTGCTTAAATGAAAATTTCATACCTCTCCAATCTATGAGTTTAACCAAATCTAGATGTGGATGTTGTTTGGAATCTTATTCTAGGTGCTCATGTCTGACCATGAACAGGTTTTTCTATAGATAAAGAGATAGGAATTCACATCTATTCATGCCTGACCATGGATGGAAAGATATGATCCTTATGCTTCAAGAAAATTATACATTCTGTGTGCCCGATCAAGGACACAGAGTGTGCTTTATTTATTAAATTTATATCAATCTGAATTGTGGTGAATCAACAAGTAAAATAAGGGTTAGGATAATTAGGGGTGGATTCAAAAGTCCTAGTGCTCTCCTTGAGTGAAGTTTCCTTCTTGTTCTCAGCTACTTTTTCATTGATTTTTTAGTTTACTTAATCACTAGTTAAATAGTTGTTGTATTAGTTAAGAGGAATCATAAAATTTAAATTGTGACAACCAGTCCTCGTGGGAATGATCTCGTAATACGTACCGTATCTACATCTGATTCGTATACTTGCGAGTTTAAAATCATTTAAATCAGATTGGTTTAAATAAAACATCAAAGGCTATCAAAATTTGACATGATATAAGCTTAGATCAGTCAGTTCAGGAAATAAATCTAAATAAATGAGCTATTAGGCTTTGATACCACTTGAAAAGGCCGAGCTAAAAGTTCTACAGGGAGGGGGGTGAATAGGACTACGCCAAATTAAAATTTAGATGTAGAATAAATGAAATAACTAGAATAACATAACACTTATCAATCCAAAATAGTAGAAATAAATAACAACCTCAAATGCACAAGTATTGAGAGGTTGATACAGATGTTGTTCTAAGGACAACCTTACACCGAAAATCAACGGCTTATGGTAGGACAACCTGATTTATAGAATGGTCTGTATATCAAAGTCTCAAAAGAATACAGAGGAATAAAGAATAAAATAGAAATTAGTATATATTGCTATTACAGCATTCACCACATGTGTAAAAAATAAATTACAATCATTCACCACAAATCCAACAATTATAGTGGTTTGCTTGTGTGTACACCAACTGTTAGAAAATATCCACACAACTACTCCACTCCTAATATCCTCACCCACGGGATATTGGCTTTCACTATGAAATAGGTTTTCCAAGGTTCACTTAAAAGCTTCACATTTGTATTTTTAAAGGGCTACCACAATTAAAAACCCTACACACTGAGATTTTCTAGCTATCTCAGTCAAAATCAAAAATGAAAGATTTTCTAGCAATCTTACAAACCAAATACAAAAAATTAAAATGTACTTATCTGAATATTATCCTTCTGATGAAGCCCGAAAGAACCAATTAGATGTAAATGTTCAATATCCAATCTCACATATGAAAGGGTTCTTAGGTCTATATGATTTTTAGATTAAATCAACCTAGGCTAGCTTGATTTAAATTTGATCTAAAAAGGGTAAAATCAATATTCCATTTTCAAAGAAATAGAATTGAATACAGATCACAAAATCAAATGTAAAAAAGTTATTAAAAAAATCTTAAATACTAATTAATTAGCTTCTAAAATATAAGAACAAGTTTCTCAAAGTTGTGACTTGAATAGCTTTGAATGAATTGAAAAACTCTGAAAATTGTCCTCGATTTATACGCAAAAATATTGTTCACTCGTTTGGCCTAGTGGTCAGCTCAACTGGTCGAAGGACTAACAACATTTTAAAATTTTTGGTACGATAAGATAAGATCACTACTCGACTGGTCTAGTGGCTTGCTCGACTAGTCGAGCCCTGCACTCGACTGGTCGAGTGGGACCCAGAAATGTTGTTGGACTTTGAGTCGAGCTTGCTTAACTGGTCGAGCACTGTTCACTCGACTGCTCGAGCAGTCTCTAGGACTAGTCGAGGGTCCAACAGAAAATACCAAAAATTGATAACGAACCTTGGACTGGTCAAGCTAGTGTCTGGACTAGTCAAACCATTACTAGGTGTAACGTCTCGAAAAAATTCATACAAAGACCCGAGTACCGCCTCAGGCAAAAATCACTAAGGACCAAATCCTTTAGAAATTAAATGAGAATTAACTAGTACTAAACTAGATTACTTTTAAAATTAGCCCTAATCACTTTAAACACGATCTGTATAACCTAAAATCTGCAAGGTCATTAACGCTACATTACCTAAAAACTTAGGATCCATCTCAAAACCCAGTTGCTCTCGGGAGCATCATGAAACTTCGTATCAGACCTGGACCGCACGTCGAAAGTCCAGTTATCTCAAGACTATACGGTTATGACCGCCTTGCTGGACTTGACAACCACCTTGGAAATCAAGTCAATAGTACCCAGAAATGCACAACTTGAGCCCGGAGCAAAGTGTGTGAGAAACGTGAATATCTTTATAAAATGAACTGAAACTTAAGTGAATTGAGTCGGCTCACTTGCAGGCCAAATCTAAGAACTCAGACCATCAGATTTTAACTCAATTACACCCTCAGATCACGAAAAATTTCCAACACAGGTCAGTATACTTGTGAGCCTGATCGAGTACCGATGACCGTTGAACTGAAACAGGTTTCCCACGGTCGATCCCTAAACCCGATCAGACCGAAAACTTAGCCTGACCTAGATCCATGGTCAGGAAGCTTAAATCTGACCGCAAGTAAAAAAGGAGCCTTCATAAGTGCTCCGTTGGACCCGAACAGCCAACCTTTGGCTAAAACCTAAGTATACCTTGGCCCTGGGCCATTTTCATCAGTTTTGGACCTATATAAAGGCCTGAAACTCCCTCTCTCCCTTGTCATACGAATTTTCTAAAACCCTAGAAGAGAAAAGAGAAGAAAGAGAAGGAAAGAGAGAGAAATTGAGAGAGAGATTCAGGGTCTGTGCTTGGGATTCGATCCCACCTTTCCACCTACTTAGTTACCGTATCCGTGTCGTTATACCGGTGATTTCGATTTTGTACTTGGGTAAGAAATCATAACCCTAATTAGTTTTAGGGATTTGAATAGAGTAAAGGATGAAATAGTTAACCTATTTCATGCTATAGGTTGTCCTGTTGCCATAGACTAATACATCGTGTTCAAACTGAGCTCATTACGAGTTTTTCGGCATAAGGTGCGGACTATAGATGGTTAGGTTATGGTTTTTAAGGCTTTCAATGTCAGCAATGATTTATGATTGACTTGATTGCTACCACACGTGCCTAGTTTTGGTGTTTCCTGTCTATTACACATGTATATAAACTATGTTGATTTTAAATGTATTCCATGTGTATGTTGAAATGTTTGAATGACTATGGAATTATAATTTATGCTTGTCATGTTTATTGACTAACAATACATGATTGTTATACGTATGGTGAACCCCTTGTAAAATGGATTTGCTATAATACCTGTTATAACTACTTTATTACATATGCGTAGCCTAAGTGTTTGATAAAATGCCCAAATGTGAAAGTGCTTATTTAAATGCATGTAACGAGGGTGTTGAGATAGGATTCTCAACTTCCTTAACTATAATTATAGTATCCTTGATATAACCTATCTTACTACTGTGTGAGTTGGGGATTAAATGCCTATGTGTGGTAACGTGCGTAGTATGTGTTTTATTGAATTGCTTAAAGTAGGATTTATAATTAATTTTACTTCTCACATGCTGTCTTTGGCTACTTCATGCATACACTGTTGTTTGGAATGTGTTTGGGGCTACAACATAGTCCAGGCGATTGGTAATGATTTCTACGCTAGTGGCTAAGGTTGTTTCACCACACAAGACGTGTTTGATGAATCTGAGCTGTACTTTGGATGTCGACAGTGGTTAGGCTACACGAAGTGATTATGCACTTCATGTCTATCATCTCGATGTGTGCCCGTACCAGTCGAGCTCGTCAAGTAACCCGATTGACCCGATGTATGTTCACCATGTATGGATGTTACTGCTTGAATCTAAGGCACCAAACACACCAATGAAAACCCGTTTAACCTTGGTACCTCAATCCGCTAAGACTCATGAGTCGAACATGGTGGTATAGGACACCGTTGTCGAGCTGTCGGCCTACGTCGGGGTGACGAGCCCACCCATAGCGACAATGAGCAACCCAAACTCGTGAGCCGAATACGGTGGTATGAGACACTGTATTCGAGCTGTCAGCCTACGACTAGGTTACGAACCATTCGTAATGACCTCGAGCATACTTTGAGACTACGCTAAGGTGATGAACCTTTTTGCAGTAACTAGAGTATAAGCTAGGCCTGCATTGAGGTGACGAGCCCTTATAGCGACCTAGAACCGCAACATCGTATGACACTAGCTAGGACTGACAACCCTAGAATGGATCATTATTGGAAAATGATATAAGGGAGGTACCTTAGTTTTCCAATCCTGCTGTATAAAGAGGACTAATAAGAACTCAGTAATCACATTCATAACATCGTACTGCATGTGCCGTTGGCATTGGTGTAGAGCACAGCGGGAGTGTTGCATGTCGCGATCGTTAGATGTTGTCGCAAGAGGGAGTGCAGGCGAGGGTATGCATCATTAATACATATCATGGTTGCATTAATCAGAGTACTTAGGGATGCTTGATTTTATTACTTTATCATTACTGCTTGATTAAATTGATCACATGTTAACCTTTACTCTATAGCTTCACTGAGTTGATCACTCACTCCCACGTTTTAGGACGGTGTTTAAACACCAACTAGACTCTTTGTAGATGCAGGTGATGGTGATGCTTATGAAGCAGAGTTGGACTATTACGATGACGAGGAGGAGTTCTCCTATATGCAACTCTCTAGCGGGTCTATGTAGACCTGGAGTTGTGCTGGCGGGGCTATAGGATTTCGGATAGAAAACATTACACTTTCTTATTTTGTACCTATTGGAACTACACTTGTAATTGCTTAACCTAGTGACAATCATACTCTGAGAACTTACTAATACAGTTTTTATACATATCACAGTCCTCCGCTTGCATAATTTAAATTATCCCTGGAGTATGATAGGTTGATTTGGTATAATCCTACTCATGTTTAAGGCACTAATACAGACAACATTTAATCATCATTATCTATGTTGCATAAGTGATGTATTGGAACTCGGGAGTTAGGCTCCTGCTCGATCTTCCAATTTTCGGGGCGTTACACTAGGACTGGTTGAAAAATGACCTATAAAATTATCAAATGACTTATGATATAAGTGTAAATTATATGACCTATTCTAAGGTCAATCTAGGGTCAAAAAAACCTTACTTGTGAGATTGATTCATCACATATCATTCTCTTGAAATAGTTGAAGCTTGAAGACTTGATCTAGTACTTGAACTTCTTATTCTTAAACCTCTTGATCTTATACTTGAACTTCTTGTTCTTGAAAGTAAACTTCTTGATGTTGTACTTAAACTTCTTGATCTTGTACTTGAATGTAGACAAGATTGGCAAGGATGACATAAAGTTGATCTTAGAATAACCCCTAAATAAGATACAAATGCCAAGAGGTTTTGGCATAACAAAATTTGACAAATCTTAGAACTAGATAAGATAGCATTTACAGGTTGGAAGGGGGTGTGACCTTACCCACCTGAGTGAGGAAAAAATATCTAGGTTGAGTTTGACCGGCTTGAGGAATGGGTCCGCTATTGACAAGTCGAGCCCGATATTGGCAAGCGGATAGTGAGGTCTTTTCACTTACCTACTTGTGCGCTCGGATAGGGGGTGGCATGCTAGCATAAAGTGTACTAGACCTCCGGTGATGATCTCAGAGATGTATGGTACTGATATATAGATTTATTGAGTAGGAGTTACATACTCAGTATTTTACTCATTCATTCATTCACTATGCACTCGGGCTGGTGGTGCGCAATAATTATTTTATGTACCTTCATGATGGCCAGAATTTCGGTTAGAGCGCACGACCAACTTGAGATTAGGAGTCTACCACATTGAGTCTGGCTATCCAAATTTAAGTTTGGGACTAGTTTAGATAGAAGTTTCTATTGATAGACCCCATAGCCTGCGATACTACGCACTATCATCCCGATTTCAAACTCCAGCTTGGTCATTTCATTCACACCACATATTACATTACATCCGTGGCATATGACATTTTGGATTGCTATGTTTCTACATTTATATGGCCCACATATGGCTAACAGTATCCATGGACTCATCAGAATTTGCATAATGTATTGCTTCCACAGTACATGATATTAGCTTATTATGTTTTTGCATTGCATAATCTAGATAAGGCTAATAGTATTTATGGACTTAACGGCATGTTTCCACATTGCTTTAATATTGCATACTTGGCACTTACTTTATTCACACACTTTCACCACCCTCTAAGATTTTTATAAGCTTATGCATGATAGATGCGTGCAAGTAGAGTTAGGTTGCAGCAGTGTTGAGCTTGGAGTGTGCAACTGTCTTCTAGAGCTTTGAATTTTAATATATTTATTTCCCTTTCAGCACTGTATTTAACCGTTTATATTAGTGGATATGTGACGATAATGTTGCCTTTGTGATTTGGGTAAACTTGTGATTATGCTTCTTACAAGATAAATGTACATTAAAAAATCCTCCTTGTAGGATACCAGGATCGGATTCTAGTGTATGGGCATAGGGAGTCGAAAATGGGGTACTACGGAGGCTATCAGCACCGGATTCAGCAATTAAATATTTTGTGAACCCGGCTTCTGAGTTTGGGGCATGATAGTTGTTCTTGACCAAGGGGACAAAGAAGACAAAACTGAAAAGGACATCCACCCTCTAGTTACCACTCCCAGAATTCTCGGAGAGCGTTATTCTCGAAATCCACTTCAACATCCATCTCCAACTTTAGGATTCACCTATGACGAAGAAGAACTGCTTTGGTCATGTACAACATGCGAGGTCATCACCTCTGGCCAGGCTATAATGGCAGTTTAGCCGAACGATGTTTTAGTCCCTTACCTAGAGGCAAACCTGATTTAGCGTCAATGTCAATTGATGGTGCTTTGGTATCTCCTACAGTGACTGAAGACATGCTTCCAATTGAGGACATTCTTTCCTCCCTCTAATGAGCTCTAAGTGGTGATATCTCGATGACCGAGTCTCTCATGCCTTCTACCAAGCTACAATATCTTATACTGAGCTACAATATCCTAAAGATGAACTCCAGGCACTCATATGCTTAGGGATGCAAGAGCCTGCGTCGGCCGAGCTGATCGAGAAATTTACCGAACTCATTGATCCCTTACAAGTCTTCTCTCACTTGGATGACAACCTTGTGGTCAAATTGTCAATACTTAAAGAGTTTTTGTATCTCATAAAAGAATATCGTGAGCTCCACACGATGGTCGAGCATCATGAATCTAAGTACACGAATGTGATTTCTCAGGTGGCTATAGTCAGGAATGCTGTGCAGAAGCTATCAGTCGAACACGAAGAGTTAAAGAAATCTTATGCCGAGCTGAAGGATATGAGCGTGCAAATTATCACTCTAGAAGCACAACTGGAGATACAGAATAGACTTTTTGACGAAAAGAAAGAGGCAAGTCACCAGAAGAGAAAGGTAATTAAAATCTACCCAAGTTTACCCTAGCACAAACAAAAGCGATTGGCTAAATTAGGTGCACATCTTTGAAACATCAAACAGTTCTAGAAAAAAGAAGGATAAATAGGAGAAAGTGAAGGACGTGATTAGGGGTGTACATCGAATCGAACCAAGTCGAGCTAGCCTTAGCTCAACTTGGCTTAGTCAACAAACGCACCCAACTAGTGTTCAGCTCAGCTCGATGATCAAGCCACCATGTCCAGTTTGACTTGGCTCGTTAGCAGATCGAACCAATTCGAGCTCAAGCTTTCAAGCCAAGTTCGAGCTCAAGCTTTCGATCCTAGTTCGAGTTTGAGTTTTCGAGCCGAGTTCAAGTTATAGGGTTGGTCGTAGGGTTACTGGTTATAATGCCCTGAAAATCGGGGATCGAGCATAAACTTCACTCTCGAGTTCCAGAACATCACTTATGCAACATTTTCAATGATGGATGAATGTTGTTCATATTAGTGCAGAAAACATGAGTGAGATTAGACCAAAACAGCATATCATACTCCAGAGACAGTTAAGTTTCTCAAGCGGAAGACTTTGATAAATATATAAAATGTATAATTGATTGTAAGTCTCCAGAGTGTGAACATATTACCAGGTTAACTAAATACATGTATACTCTAAAAATGGAAAGAAAAGAATATACATGGGTGTTTAAATAAAAGGGAAAATACCAAGTGTATTGGCATCAATCAATAACTCTGTAACCCCGTCGATCAGAACCTGCATATAGGAGAAATCCTCCTCATCATCATAAAGTCCGGTTCAAGCATCGTCATCATGTGAAACTAAAATAGGGACTGGTTGGTGTGGCCAACACCGTCCCGTAACGTGGGAGTGAGTGATCAACTCAGTGGAAGCTATATACAGCAAAGGTTAACATGTTACCAATTCAATCAAGCAGTAATGATAAAGCAGTACGATCAAACATATCCTAGATACTCTTGTTAATGCAAGAATGATATGAGGTAATGATGCATGCCCTCATCATAAACTCCCTCATGCGACATCATCTAACGATCGCAGCATGAATCACTACCACTGTGCTCTCACACCAACGGCAATGGCACACGTAGTGCAATGTCATGAGTATGATTACCAAGTTCTTATTAGTCCTTTTCATACAGCGGGATTGGGAAGCTAAGGTACCTCCCTTGTATCATTACCCAAACGGTGATTCATTCTCGGGTCGTCAGTCCGAGATAATCTCATACGATGTTACAGTTCTAGGTCGCTGCAAGGGCTATCAGGGCTATTGCGTGCAATCGTTACACCACTCCCCCATCACCAAATCAATACAGGCCTAATTATATCTCAAATACTGCAATAAGACTCGTCGCCTTTATGCACTATCAGGATATACTCGAGGTCACTACAGAGGGGTCATCACCAATCAATGTAGGCCGACGGCTCGAATATGGTGTCTCATACCACCATAATCGGCTCACGAGTATAGGTGCTCACTGGTCACTACAAAGGGCTCATCACCAATCAGAGTAGGCCGACAGCATGAATATAGTATCCCATACCACCATAATCGGCTCATGAGTCTTAGCGGATCGAGGTACCAAGGTTAGAGGGGCTTTCCAATGGTAAGTTTGGTACCTTAGGTTCAAACAGTAGCATCCAAACATGGTGATAAACATCGGTCAATCGGGTTAGTTGATAAGCTCAATTAGGTCAAGCACATGTTGACTTAATCGACATGGAATGCATAAGCACTCCGTGTGGCCTAACCACTGTCGAACATCCCACGTACAACTCGGGTTCGTCGAACACATCCTGTGTGGCGAAACATCCTCAACTACCACTTGAAGAACGGTTACTGATTACCTGGACTATACAATAGCCCCAATCACATTCAATTACAACGATCTAGCATATGAGATACTCAAGGCAGTAATGGAGCAATGATTCAAATCATATAATCAATTGAGCATGTTATGAAGTACAACATAAACATGAATCCATACTTATGCATTTCTAAGTAAAAGCAATGAGTATGAAACAAAGTATATGGAGGAAATCATACACATCATTAGAGTGGCTAAGAATCCTATCTCAACACCCATTTAAAGAACAGTTTACAAGTATTTATTCATACAGACATATTTACAAACTCTTAGCATCCACGTTATATCATACATGGTATATATTAGTTAGCATACGTATTAGGGCAAGTCCTTTCGTCAAAGGATTGTCGCCTACACAACAATCACATAGCTACGATGGTTATTCATGGCGTACACTAACGCAAGGTTTATACTCATTTAGTCATTTTTACAAACACTTAGGCTACGCATTGTAACATACACGACGTATGTTAATATAACATGTATTAGGCAAATCCGTTCACCCAGAAGTTGATACACATGCATCTAGCATACCTAGACAGTAATTAATCATGGCAAGCACAAATCCAAATTTCATACATATACGGTATTTTATACAAATACGAGGAATACAGTATATTTAACATAATTAACGTATAACTGAAAATCGAAACGGACAACACTTTGTACATGAGAAATAACATCCTAGGCAAGAATAAATCATTATCTAACATTGAAAGTGTTGAAAACTATAACATAAACGTATATAGTCCGCACCTTAAACCAAAAAACGCATAGCGGATGTGATTCAGACGATAAGTCTTTGTCAACGGCGAATAGGTTACCTAAGGCATGAAACAGGTTAGCTGCAACATCACTTAGACTATTATAAGCTTCAAAACAGGTTAGGGTTTGAATTTTCTTACCTAAGAATGAAGCCAGAGTCGTCGGGAAAGCGATTAGATCGTGATGGTTAAGCACGTAGGATAACAGGGTAGGATAGCAGGAAGATCCACCCACTTCTCTCACGCTTTCTCTCTTTTCTCTCTTCTCTCTTCTAAGTTTTCCTAAATTCGTATGGGATGAGAGAGTGAGGGTTTAAGGTCCTTATATAGGTCCAAAACTCTCTAAATTAGACTCAGGGCCATGGTATACTTAGGTTATGTCCAAATACGGACTGTTCTGTCTCAACGGAGCACTTCTGGAGGTCCTGTTACTAAAAACGGTCGGACTTAAGCTCTCTAATATTGGATCTAGGTCAAGCTAAGTTTTCAGTCCGATCGGGTTTCCAGATCGACCGTGGCGGACAAGTTTCAGTTCAGCGGTCACCGAAACTCGATCAGGGCCACAAGTGCTATGACATTTAAGGGCCACCTATCCTGATCCGAGGGTGAATTTGGGTTGAAATCTAATGGTCAGAACACTTAAAAATAATGCGCAAGTGAACCGTTCCAGATTACTTAAAAATATATTTAATTTTCTAAAAATCTTTGCTTTCTTACTCTCTTCACTCCGAACTCAAGGAAACAGTCCCAGGACATCGTTTGGGCTTACTTTTTGAAATGATATTCAAGTCCAACTAGGCGGTCATAATGGTCTAAGTTCATCGCTATCAGACTTTCGACGTTCGGTCCAGATCCGATACGAAGTTTCACGATGCTCCCAAGAGCAACTGGGTTTAGAGATTGATCCTAGGTTTCTAAGTAACATAGCATTAGCAGTCCTACTCATTTTGGGTCTTATAGTTCGTATTTAAAGTAGTTCAAGTTAATGCTACTGAGTATTCAGTTTGGTACTTAACCTAATTCTAGCCTAATTATGGAAAAATACAGTCCTAGGGCCATTCTATGCAACATTTTGGGTACTTCTAGTTATCGTATTATTTTAATTATTTTTTTAGTGGTTTACCATCAAGTTTACCCTATCTCTATCAAATTTCATAAGATTTCAAGTTGTAAAAAAATTTTAAAAATTCCAGAAGTAGCAGTTGTCCAACAAGTGATTATCAGACAGTTGCTCACAACGACCTACTTTAAACTATATTAAATATTTTATTATATTTTTTACATATTTTTATATAAACTCATATTTATTTAGCTTCAATCTGGTTTTTGAATTACCTAAATCAGAGTTATAACGAAGGAGATATGATTTTTCAAATTTTGATAAAATGTGTAAAAAAAATGCAAAAACCGGGCTGCCTGACCGCTGTACGGACGAGATTGGCAAGGGCTCACCGAATCGGTGAGGTCGTCACTGGCCACTGACCAAATTGGCATGGGATCGCCCCATGGACGAGGTCCTCACCCCCCGTGATGCCGAAAACATGTGGGACCCACCTTGGATCCCCCCAAATTGAGCCATTTGGGCCCACGAGTCCATCGAGGCATTTATCGAGTCTCATTTGCAAACCGAAATGAGTTACGCGATGTACAATATTTGTTTTTGGGGTAGAAGAAGCTAATCCATCTAAATAACTTATCTACATCATGATATTCTAAGAATTTCATAGTCAAAAATCCTATTTTATACGTGTACGTACCATTTACGGTAAGTTTTAGTTTAAGTATAGTTCTTCACCTTTTAAAATTTAGGATTATGTCTAATATTAAAGTACTTGGAGAAATTTGAAGAATGAAGTGGTGAAAGGTGAGATTTTGAAGGAAATGGGTTGAAAAATGATTTCTAAACTTTAGAATTAATCTTTGAGAGTGATATGGTTGACCCATTGCCTAAGGACGTCTAACTCCAGGTTGGCAAACATCCGGGGTGTTACAATGGTTGAGCAGAGAGAGAGGTTAGGATCGTTGGTCGAGTAGAGAGAAAGAGAGAGAGAGAGAGAGAGAGGCTAGGGTCTTTGGTCGAGTACGACAACCAGAGAGAGAGAGAGGCTAGGCCCTAGGTTGTTGGTCGAGCACGATAAGTAGAGAGAGAGAGATCTATAGGGTCACTAGTCAGGCGAGTAGGGTTGGTTTCAAACAAAATGAAAAGGGTAGAGTCGAGCCGAGTTCGAGCTATATATTGAACCGAGTCGAGCTAAGTTTGAGCTATATATCGAACCGAGTTGAGTCGAGCTCGAGCCAGCTCGAACTCAGTTTTAAGCTCTAAAAACCAGCTCAACTTGGATCAAACTCATTTCGAACCGAGCCAAATCGAGCTTTTTCGAGCCGAGTCGAGTGAGTTGACCAAGCTAGCTCGGTTCGTGTACACCCCTAGACGTGATTGCTTAATTCTTTTTTTGGAATTTTAACTTAGATCATGTATATCTAACAATCGATAGAACCAGCCTCTAAGCCACCTTTTTGTCTTGTTTCCTTGGGCATCTTTTATTTAGCATTTTCTTTGCTTTCACAATCCATAATTACCTTGTTAATGTGGCACACAAAAAATGAGGTGTCATGCGTTGTTTTAGTTCAAATATATGCCATGACAATTGCATATCTTAATTCATCGAAATATGATGCATTATTGTATGTCATTACTACTTACGATGCATCAAACTTGGGAGAAGCGTACTCACCTCTATAAACAACACTCAATCCCCTATTGCAACTCACCAAAACCCACACACTTCCTCATAAAACTTATCCTATCTTTGACTTACAAATATGGCTTCCAACAAATCTTATTCTCCTTTCCTTAATTAGGACAACGCCTACTTAAACGAGATTTTTGATCTCAGCCTTACTGATTATGGCCAATCTTCTCTCTTGTTTAACACCTCTTTCTTTATTAGCGCTGCCTCTAAGGTTGCCACTACTGACAAACCTCTAGGAGAATCCTAGACATTCTGAGGAAACTCCATCATTTAGTAGAATACTTCTAGATTGAGTTCAAATTGTAAAGGGTTGTTAAATATCTGAGACAGCAAGCCTCTACCTAGGAAGAATTTGATTCTCGAGAAAGCATGGAACGACCACCTTCGTTGGAACAAGGTACACTAGTTCAACAGGACCATGCTACAAATACTTTAAACTTAACACACATAACTCACGGATAATATCGAGGAGAAAGAGCGTGCCTATGTTGCAAAGGATCCTGCATTCTAGAGGATCTCCTTTCCTTCCTGGACTTGCAGATTGTTAACTATCAGTGTCACGCCCCAAACACGGAAACTGGGGTCACAAAATTTTCGATCGCCAAATCTGGCACCGACAGCCTCCGTAGAATCCCATTCTCAGCTCCCAGCGCCTATTCGCCATGTTCCAATCCTGAGATGCTACGAAGAGGATTTTTAACATCAATTTGATTCTTAATAAGCATAACCAAAGGCATAACCCATAAACAACAACCAAAAACTCCATTACATTTCCACTATGATCAAAAACTTTACAAGTACAATGAGCATAAAGGAAAATACAATGATAATAGACAAAAAAAGTCTAATATGATCTGCTACGTGCTCAAGCCTCAGCGCTGCTGCGATCCAACGTCACCTGCATGCAACGGTCGTGCATAAGCTTATAGAAATCTTAGAGGGTGGTAAAAGTGTGTGCAAAAAGGTAGTAGTACACGTATGCAGTATTAGAGTAATGCAAAATATACTGATGAGTCCATGAATACAATTAGCCGTACCGCGGCTATGCGATGGAAGGCATGAATGATGTCAGCCATACCAAGGCTATGTGATATAAGATGCAACTCAAGCATACGAATCCTCATCTAAGTCCACATATCAATACAGTTAAACTCTAGAATATAACCGGGGTTTAGTACACTCCAGGCTAGATTGCCGCCCCATCGCGCGTAACAAGGCGAGTGAAAAAGACCTCACTATCTGTCTGTCAATATCAGACTCGGCTCATCGATAGCGTACCCATTCCTCAAGCTAATCAAACTCAGCCTAACTTTGCCCCCTCCTCTCGGGCGGATAAGGCCGCACCTCCTTCCAACCGACCACGATATAGTGAAAAGCGTGACCTCCTAGTAATCGACACTTGGCGCTCGTTCACCCACTCGGTATAGATATTGGAGTAACCTCTTAGTACCATAAGAGTTTAAAAACTTTCACCTAGGGATATCTATAGCACCCCATGTAGAACAAGATTTTCGATATCTAATCTTGCCAACCATAATATGCCTGTGGAGGCTACGACCCTGATGTCACTAGGGCGTACAGTAACCAGGTCACACAATGTGAAATGCATGAATCACACTACTCAGTCATGCAGTAATCCTACGCGATAGTGCGCTCATGTAGGGAAAATCACCTAACCGGGAGTCCTTAAACAATCTGGCCGAAGGCATATGCTATGATCAGTCACTTCTCGTATCAGGCATATATATGATGCATATGATCATGAATCATGGAACTATACTAAACATGTTATATGGTGATGGATGATGTTCATAACGAAGATGGGCCTAGTCGGCCTACAAGTAAGGGCCTAACAATGGGCCCTAGGGAGAATTATAATGCGGACATTTAACCAACATTATTCTTACAATGTGGACGTTAAACCAACATTGCTCCTAAGGCACGACCGTCATAAACATCATTACAGAAGCCATGGTGGGGTCACACATTGTAATCGACCTGTATACATCCTATTGGTCCTCGACCCATGGGCATTAGTTACATCAAATGGGCCTCATAACATGGGCTTCATATATATCAAGGTGGGCCTCAACGGATGGGCCATAACTACATCAAGATGGGCCTGATCATATAGGCCGATCAAATGGGCCGAGTCGAATGGGCCGAATCAATCGGGCCAAGTCAAATGGGCCGAGTCAAATGGGCCTCAAGTATATCAAATCGGGCCCACCCTCATATATTTTTGACATCCGACCTATTCACAAGTTAACGTAGAGATAGATGAAATGAAAAAAAAATATCAACTAGTTTAGAAACTACTGTTGCCCTTAGAAGTTGTACGGTGGATATCACGGTCCATTATTTGAATGGTGGGGTCCATTTTGAACTTTAGATCTAACCCATTCTTTTACTCCTGCCATAACATGATACCTCAATATGGTTGGACGATTTAGATACAAGGTATGCATCATAGTGGGCCCCACCGTCGAAACAATGGATGGTGTAAAATACATATAACAATGTGGGGCCTGCGGGCTTGCTACCATCAAAAGGAGCAACCACATGGCTACTGTAGGTGCAGCGTACTGCACAGAAAGGCAGAGGTGGGTCCCATGCAGGGCCCACCATCATAAATATATTGTATTATATAATATAATATATATATATATATAATATAATGTATACTATATATAATATAATATACTATATGTTACATACTGTATATATAATATATACAGTATATCATATAATATATATATATATATATATATATATATATATATATATATATATATATATATATATATATATATATCATGATCGTCCTGGCCTTGGACGGTCTGGACAACACACACATCAGGGGGTAGCCCCACATGGGGCCCACTGAAATGTTTATTTTCCATCCAAACCACTGACAGTAGAACCCAAAATGGGTTTCATTGGCAGCCACTCAATCCCACTGTTTCCTATCGTGTGGGCCACCTGAGCTTCAGATCGGGCCGATATTTGGAGGAGGCCTACTTCAGGAAGGGGCCCGCATAATGAATAGGTTGGATGATGAACAAACATCATGGTGGGGCCCATGGCAGGGGCCGTGGATTGAGGTGACATGTCATAGAGATTCTCTTAGATTTTACAATGCGCGGTGTTTTCCTCAAACTGAATGCGGGTCCACATCTCCTGGCCTAAGTATTGCCTCGGTACGTGAGTCGCGACATCGGAACCGCGGCGATGGCGCGGTCGCTAGGGTACAAGTCACAGGTTGAGTCGACTTGAGTTGATAGTGTGTGAATCAAGGTCGAGCGCAAATGCTGGTTAAGGGTAAAAGGTTACCAAAATTTGATCGAAAAGACCGCAGAAGCCTATGGAATGGTACGGTCTAGGACACGGGGCATACAGCTCTCCCCTCCTAATAAAAATTTTATCCTCAAAATTTATGCAATCATGGCAACTAGACATAACTCATGATGAAGAAGAGACATGACATCATCATGTAAAATTAAAGATAACATACAAAATACAACACAATCAATCATCAAAAAGGTGGGAAAAGCGCTCTCGAATCTCGGCCTCGCACTCCCAAGAAGCCTCCTCAACAGAATGGTGACCCCACTGAACCTTCACGAATGGAATGACCTTGGTACGGAGGACCTGCTCCTTCCGATCAAGGATATAAAATGGTTGCACAACGTAAGAAGCATCCTCTCGAACCTCTAACAGCTGTCAATCAATAACAGGAATGGTGTCTGATCCACACTTCCTCAACATAGAGACATGAAAAATATTGTGGACGTCAGACAACTGAGATGGAAAGGCATGCCGATAAGCCATGACTCCAATGCGCCTAGTGATCTCAAAATGTCCTATGAATCTCAGGATAAGCTTATCCTTCGCCCCAAATCGAATTACGCCCTTCATGGGTAAGACCTTGAGATACACATAGTCCCCTACATCAAACTCCAAGAGACAACGCAGATGATCAGCAAAACTCTTCTGCCGGCTCTGAGCTATGTGCATCCTCTGCCTAATGATATCAATATCCTCTGACTTCTCCTACACAAGCTCAAGACCTAGGAGATGGTGCTCTCTAACCTTGGTCCAATAACTCGGTGATCTACATGGTCTGCCATATAGTGCCTCAAAATGAGTCATGACGATGATCGCCTGATAATTCTTTTTGTATGCGAATTCATCCAATAGCAGATGCTCATCCCAGCTACCCCCGAAATCAATCGCACAGGCCCAAAGCATATCCTCAAGGATCTGGTTGACCCTTTCGGTCTGACCATTGATCTGCGGATGGTACGCGGTACTGAGATGCAAATTAGTCCTCATCGCTCTCTAGAAGCTCCCCTAGAACTGCGACGCGAACCTCGGGTCTCGATCAGAAATGATCGAGACTGGAATGTCATGCAGTCTCACAACCTCCTCAATAAATAACCTCGTAAGCAGGTCCATAGACCAAATCGCACGCATCGTAAGGAAATGTGTCGACTTCATTAGACGATCCATAACAACCCAGATGGAGTCATAACCGCGCTGAGTCCTCGGTAGGCCAATAATAAAATCTATTGATATGTGCTCCCATTTCCACATTGGGACACTTAACGGCTGCAATAGACTAGGGGGTCTCTAATGATCGGCCTTGACACGCTTGTATGTGTTATACTTAGCCACAAAACTGGCGATCTGGCGCTTCATCCCTGCCCAAAAATATTATCGCCTCATATCACGGTACATCTTTGTCGAGCCAGGGCGGATAGAAAATCGTGATCGATGTGCCTCGGTCATAAGATCTCTGCGCAACTCAGAAATATCCGGGACACATAATCGGCCTCTAAATCGAAGTCCACCATTTATACTAATCTGTCAATCTGCCTAACTCTCAGATGTCGCCTCAACCATATAACTCTGTAACGACTCATCAGCCTACTGAGCCTCGATCACCCTTGCAACAAGAGAGGGTTGAATCGACAGGCTCGATAACTGCACGATAGAAGACTGCAGGCCGAACTCAAAATCATACTCTACGATATCCTCGAGCATCCTCCACTCTCTGACCATCATATGCGCCACCAGGCCACATGGCTGACGGATGAGGGCATCTGGCACCACGTTCGCCCTGCCCGGGTGGTACTGGAGATCGAAGTCATAGTCTTTCAAAAGCTTCATCCAGCGCCTCTGCCTCATGTTCAACTCAGACTGCGAGAAGAGGTACTTTAAACTCTTGTGATCGGAGAAGAGCTCGAACCTAACCCTATAGAGATAGTGCCTCTACACCTTCAGTGCGAAGATAACTACTGTCAGCTCTAAATCATGCGTGGGCTAGTTCAGCTCATAGACCTTGAGCTGACGAGACGCGAAGGCCACTGGTCTCCCATGCTGCATCAGGACAGCACCCAAACCAATATGCGAGGCATCGGTAAATATACTAAATTTGTCACTCCCAGAGGGAAGAGTGAGGACATGAGTGGACATCTGACAGTCCTTCAACTTCATAAATGCTCGCTCGTAGGCGTCGCTCTAAATAAACTCTGCGCCCTTCCGGGTCAACCTGGTCAGCGGAGCTGCAATATGGGAGAAGCCCTCAATAAAACGTCAATAGTAGCCCACCAAACCAAGGAAACTGCGGATCTCGAACGCGTTCATGGGCTGACGCTACTAACGCACTGCCTCAACCTTCGAGGGGTCCACCACAACGTCCTCCCTTAGCACAAAGTGACCAAGGAACTTCACCTCCTCCTGCCAGAACTCGCACTTCTCCAGCTTCGCATACAGCTGGTGTGCATGGAGGGTCTGTAACGTAATCTCCATGTGCTACTTGTACTCCTCACGGGTTCACGAATATCGTCAATGAAGACTACAATAAACTGATCGAGATATGGGTGGAAGACCTCGTTCATCAACTGCGTAAAGACCGTGGGTGTATTGGTCAGTCCGAAGGACACGACCTGGAACTCAAAATGACCATAACATGTCCTGAAAGCTATCTTCGGAATGTCTTCCTCTCGAACCCGAATCTGATGATAACCGGAACGCAGGTCCATCTTCGAAAAGAATTGTGCACCCTGTAGCTGATCAAACAAATCATAATCCTAGAGAGCGGATACTTGTTCTTAATCGTGACTTTGTTAAGCTCGCGGTAATCCACGCAGAGCCTCAATGAGCTATCCTTCTTCTTCACGAAGAGTATCGACGCTCCCCATGGCGAACTGCTCGAACGGATAAAGCCTAACTCGCACAACTCGTCCAACTGCTTCTACGGTTCCCGCAACTCCAACGGTACCATACGATACGAGGCCTTCGAAATAGGCGCGGTACCGGCATGAGATCAATCTAAAACTCGGTGAGTCGATGAGGAAGTAATCCCGAAATCTCCTGAAACACATCAGGAAAATCACAAACCATGAGAAATTGGTCGATGCTCACCACTATGGGCTCCTCTATGGCACACGACATCAAACAAGACAACGGCCCTCCTCTGGGCTCTACAATGAACTGAAACCGAGGCACGCCAGTTATACAGAACATGACTGTCCTCGCAGAGCAGTCCAATATGGCGTAGTACTCGGCAAGCCAATCCATACCCAGGATGACATCGAACTCGGACATCGGCAAAATAAACAAATCGACAGACAAAAAGGTATCCCCAACTAGAACGAGGCAAGACGAGCAAAATCGGCCCAACACTGTAGTCTTCCCCAAGGGAGTTGTAACGCCCTGAAATTTGGGAGTTGAGCATAACTCAGCTCCTGAGTTCCAAAACATCACTTATGCAACATAAACAATGATGGATGTATATTGTCTGTATTAGTGCATAAAACATGAAATAGATTAAGCCAAATCAACAGACATAATTCAGGGATATTACGAAAATGCAAGCGGAAGACTTAAATACATATATAAATCAAAATAATCCCCAAAGTATGCGTGCTCTGTCCAGGGCAATAAATACAACTGTGTCTTAAAATACATGTATCGAACTGTGTAAAATCATCATATACATATCCCAGAATCCCTGCTGGTCAGGACAAGGCTCACACGAACTCGCCTAAAAACTGCATAAATGAGAACGCCTCCTCATCCATGTCAAACTCCGGCTCCACCTCGCAAGCATCACCGACACCTGCAACTAAGTCAGAGTCTGGATGGTATTTAAGCACCATCCCAGAACGTGGGAGTGAGTGATCAACTCAATGGTACTATATAGCAAAGGTTAAAATGTTATCAATTCAATCAAGTAGAAATGATAAAGTAGTATAATCAAACATGTCCTAGATACTCTTGTTAATGTAAGAATGATATGAGGGAATGATGTATGCCCTCACCACAAACTCCCTCTTGCGACATCATCTAACGATCGCAACATGAATCACTTCCTCAGTGCTCTTACACCAACACCGATAGCATATGCAATGCAATGATATGAACATGCTTGTCAAGTTCTTATTAGTCCTTTTCATGCAGCAGGATTGAGAAGCTAAGACACCTCCCTTATATTAATTTCCAAACATTGATCCATTCTAGTGTCGTCAGTCCTAGGAAATCTCATACGATGTTACGGTTTTAGGTCATTGCAAGGGCTACCAGGGCTGTTGCACGAAATCGTTACACCACTCCCCCATCACCAAATCAATACAGGCCTAGCTTGTACTCTTGTTACTACGGAAGGGTCGTCACCTTCACGTAGACTTAGAGTACGCTCGAGGTCACTACAAAGGGCTCGTCACCTGATCAGTGTAAGCCGACAGCTCGAATGTAGTGTCCCATACCACCACAATCGGCTCACGAGATAAGATTACTCACTGGTCACTATGGGGAGGCTCGTCGCCCCAGCGTAGGCTGACAGCTCGGCCACGGTGTCCCATACTACCATGTCTGACTCATGAATCTTAGGGGATCACGGTACCAAGGTTAACGGGAGTTTCACTAGTGAGTTTGGTGTCTTAGATTCAAACAGAAGCGACCAAACATAGTAAACAAACATCGATAATTGGGTTAGTTGATAAGCCCAACTAGGCCAAGCGCACGTTGAGTTGAACGACAAGTAATGCATAAGAACTCCATGTGGCCTAACGATTGTCGAACATCCCAAGCATGACTCAGATTCGTTAAACTCATCCTGCGTGACGAAAATGACCTCAACCACCCTTTGAAGAACAGTTACCGATTACCTGGACTGTCGTACAGCCCCAATCAAGTGCAAGCTCAATAATAGGCATATGATTCATATCCTACTTCCATATGAACATTCGTGAAATATAACTTGAACTTAAATACAGTACATGGAGGAAATCATACACTCAGTTAACATGAATAATCTAAGTTACACAATTCATGGAGGAAATCATACACACAGTTAAGGTGAATAATCTAAGTTACACAATTCATGGAGGAAATCATACACACAGTTAAGGTGATTGAGATGTATATCTCAACAACCTAAAAAGTCACTCTTTACTAACTACAAACTCATTCAAGCATTTATCCAAACACTTAGACTACCCTATTCAATATACATCACGTATGTCGATTCCATTACATATTAGGAAAAGTCCTTTCGCCAAGGAGTTGCCGCATACATATCATGCATATGTCTATGACAAATAATCATGGCAATCACAACAGCATATTCCATACGTATACAGGTATTCTATCATATACATGAAATACTCTATTTCTAACATAACTTATACATGTAAGTACATCGAAACAGATAGCGCATTTGGCATGTGTAATAGCATTCACGTCCTTAATAAATCATTATCTAACATTGAAAGCCTTGAAAACCATAAACTAAGCGTATATAGTCTGCACCTTAAACCAGAAAATGCATATTAGATGTAATTCAGACTGTAAGTCTTCATCAACGGCGGATACGCTACCTATGGCAAGAAATAGTTTAGCTATAACTTCACTACAGCTATTCTAAGCTTCAAACAGGTTAGGGTTGGCTTAACTTACCCAAAAACGGAATCGGAATCGCTGGAATAACGATTCGGATATGCAGGTTCGATGCATAGATGAATTGGAAAGAATCCCACAGAGAATCAATAGGTTCTCTCTCACTTTCTCTCTCTTGAAAAGGTAGGGTTTAGGAAATTCGTATGAAATTTGGGAATGAGGATTTAAGCCCTTTTTATAAGCCTAAAGTCGACGAAAATAGTCTTAAGGCCAAGTTATACTTAGGTTATAACCAAATCGGGCTCTTTCTGATCCAACGGAGCACTTTTGGAGGTCCTCTTATCAAATGCGGTCGGACTTAAGCTCACTAGTATTGGATCTTAAGCAAGTTAAGTTTTCAGTCCAATCAGATTTCCAGATTATCCATGACGGACCAGCTTCAATTCAACGGTTACCGAAATTCGTCAGGGCTACAAGTATTTGACATGTAAGGGCCACCTTTCCTGATCCGAGGGTGAATTTGGGTCGAAATATAACGGTCAGAATGCTTAGAAATATTGCGTAAGCGAAATGATCCAGATTACTTAAAATCATATTTAATTTTCTAAAAATTTTCATTTTCTCACTCTCTTCACTCCAGACTCAAGGAAATGGTCTCAAGACATCTTTGGGCTTGATTTTTGAGGTGATAGTCAAGTCCAACTAGGCGGTCATAATAGTCTAAGTTCATCGATATCAGTCTTTCGACGTACGTTCTAGATCCATACGAAGTTACAAAGTATTCCCGGGAGCAACTGGGTTTAGAGTTGGATCCTAGATTTTGGGATAATATAACGTCAATGATTCTATAGGTTTTGGGTCTTACAGATCATATTGAAAGTTATCGGTACTCATTTCACATGTAATCTAGTTTAGCGCTAGCTAATACACATTAAGTTTCTAAAGACTTAAGGCCTAAATGATTTCTGTTAAAGGTAGTACTCAAGTCTAAGTACGGATTTTTCTAACACGTTATAGGAGTCGATACTGACAGGCCCTCCCGAGCAGACTCCAACGGCAAGCCAGTCAATCGACAAAAACTCTTGGCCACAAAAGAATGCGATGCACCAGAATCAAACAACATACGTGCAATGCATGCAGAGACTAAAAGCATACCCTCGACGACCCCTCCAAATGACTGCAGATCCTGCTGAGCCACATAGAACCTTGCCTGAGCCAGCTGGGGAGGTGCCTGTCCCCTTTGAGCATGGTACTGCTGCTGCTATCATTGAGGTTGTCGAAACTGTTGCCTATGCTGTCGCGACCTCAGAGGCTGATGCTGATGCTGCTGCTGAGGTGGCTTCGGTGGTGGGGGCTGCTACCATTACTGCTGTGGAGGTCTCTGCTGCTGCTGTAGTGGAGGCTGATGTGGACCTCTCTGTTTCTGCTACTGCTAGGGGTGGGGACACTCCCATATACGATGCCCGTCGCACCACACCCAAAACAAGTGCCGGTGAACTACCTCGGAGGTGGTGCTGGAGGTGCTGCTGGCGCTCGGAAGGCTTGGCGACTTGTGGACCTCTGCTTTTGTGGTTAATACTGTCGGGAGTCATTGGAAGGAACCCACCTCTTCCGATCTCTCCTCTAACCGCGATCAGACTGAGAACCAGCCCACTCAGCCTCAAAAATCTGGGCCTTCCGTACCACTCCCTCAAAAGTCAGGAGCTCATGTCCAATAACATGGCCTCTAAGACCGTAATGCAAGCCATCCTCGAATCGGTGGGTTCTCCGCTCGTCATCATCTACCAGGTATGGTGCAAATCTGGACAGTGCTACAAAGCGAGCCTGTACTATGCCACCGTCATATCACCCTGCACCAAGGCCTCAAACTCCAACGCTTGCTGTCGTCAGATGTGATTAGAAAAATACTGTCGGTCAAACTGATCCACAAAATCCTCCCATGTCCACACAAAATCGGCACCTGCTGCTCAGGAGATTGATGTCTACCAATGCTTAGCCTCACCATGGAGAAGAAATACGACTAATCGGACTCGCCGCTCGATTGTACATCCCATCATATCGAATATCTTCTTCACATCGGTGCGCCATCTCTTAGCTGTCGTCGGGTCTGGATCACCCTGAAAATGTGAGGGATCGAGCCATTGAAACTCACGATGGAGGGTGCTCATGCACTCCTGCTCGGCCTGGTCTGGTCAAACAGTGGGGTACCTGCCCTGCCCCTGAAGGGTGGCCGTCACAGCCTACAACATCTGTTGTAACTGGGAGGCACTCACAGATACGGTCGAATCCGCACCGGTCTCTGGTGGAGGAGCTGCATCCATAGGCTGGGCAATTGGAATCCCCGGTGGTGGAGTTGGGATCGTAGGTGGTAGAGCGGGAGTCGCAGGTGGTGGAGCGGGAGTCTCAGGTGGTGGTGCGGGAGTCGATCGGGTCACTCTCTTGGGCATATTGTCCTATAGGAAAGAGAAAAGACACCTATCAACTTCAAAACTCTCGAAGGCACGCACGTTAAGGGTCTGTAATGGAAGATTGCTAAGCTATCCGAACTTCGGGACTTAGTCATTCATGGTAGACATGTAATGTTGTTCTTAGTTATTCTCAAGTCACTCTCCTGGGCATCTTATCTTATAGGAAAGAGCAAATGTGCCTATCAACTTCAAAACTCTCAAAGGCACGCACGTTAAGGGTCTGTAACGGAAGATCGCTAAGCTATCCGAACTTCGGGACTTAGTCATTCATGGCAGACATGTAATGTTGTTCTTAGTTATTCCCAAGTTATTCTTGATACCAACTTTTATCAAGCACCAAACTCGGAAACCAAGCTCACAAAATTTTTGATTACTGAATCTATCACCGACAGCCTCCGTAGAACCCCATTCTCGGCTCCCAGTGCCCATTCGCCAGGTTCTGATCCTAGGATGATACGAGGAGGATTTTCAACATTGGTTTGATTCGTAATAAGCAATACCCACAAACAACAACCAAAAACTCCATTACATTTCCACTATGATCAAAAACTTTACAAGTACAATGAGCATAAAGGGAAATACAATGATAATGGATAAAAAAACTGTAAGATGATTTGTTACGTGCTCAAGCCTCAGCGCTGCTGTCATCTAACATCACCTGTATGCAACGATCGTGCATAAACTTATAGAAAGCTTAGAGGGTGGTGAAAGTGTGTGTGAAAGGTAGTAATACATGTATGCAGCATCAGAGTAATGCGAAACATACTGATGAATCCGTGAATACCATTAGTCATGCCACGGCTATGCGATGCAAGGCATGAATGATATCAACCATACCAAGGCTATGCGATGCAAGATGCAACTCAAGCATACGAATCCTCATCTAAGTCCACATATCAATACAGTTCAACTTTAGAATATAACCGTGGTATAGTACACTCCAAGCCAGATTGTCGCCCCATCACATGCAACAAAGTGAGTGGAAAAGACCTCACTATCCGCCTGTCAATATCGGACTCGGCTCGTCGATAGCGGATCCATTTCTCGAGTTGGTCAAACTCAGCCTAGCTTTGCTCCCTCCTCTCGGGCGGGTAAGGCCGCACCCCCTTCCAACCGACCACGACATAGTAGAAAGCACAGCTCCAAGTAATCGGCACTCGGCGCTTATGCACCCACTCGATTTAGACATTGGAGCAACCTCTTAGTACCATAAGGGTTTAGGGACTTTCACCCAGGGATATCTATAGCACCCCATATAGAACAAGATTTTTGGTATCCAATCCTGTCAACCATAATATGCCTGTGGAGGCTACGACCCTGATGTCACTAGGGTGTACAATAACCAGGTCAACAATACGAAATGCATGAATCACACTACTCAGTTATGCAGTAATCCTGTGCGATCGTGCGCTCATGTAGGGTAAAATCGCCTAACTGAAAGCCCCTAAACAATCTGCCCGAAGGCATATGCTATGATCAGTCACTTCTCATATCAGGCATATATATGATGCATATGATCATGAATCATGGAACTATACTAAACATGTTATATGGTGATGCATGCTGTTCATAACGAAGATGGACCTAGTCGGCCTACAAGTATGGGCCTAGCAATGGGCCCTAGGGAGAATTATAATGCGAACATTTAACCAACATTATTCTTACAATGTGGACGTTAAACTAACATTGCTCCCAAGGCACGACCGTTATAAACATCATTACAGAAGCTATGGTGGGGTCACACATTGTAATCGACCTGTATACATCCTATTGGTCCTCGACCCATGGGCTTTAGTTACATCAAATGGGCCTCATAACATGGGCTTCATACATATCAAGGTGAGCCGCAACGGATGGGCCATAACTACATCAAGATGGGCCTAATCATATAGGCCGATCAAATGGGCCGAGTCGAATGGGCCGAATCAATCGGGCCAAGTCAAATAGGCCGAGTCAAATGGGTCTCAAGTATATCAAATCGGGCCCACCCTCATATATTTTTGACATCCGACCTATTCACAAGTTAACGTAGAGATAGATGAAATGAAAAAAAATATCAACTAGTTTAGAAACTACTGTTGCCCTTAGAAGTTGTACGGTGGATATCATGGTCCATTATTTGAATGGTGGGGTCCATTTTGAACTTTAGATCTGACCCATTCTTTTGCTCCTGCCATAACATGATACCTCAATATGGTTGGACGATTTAGATATAACGTATGCATCATGGTGGGCCCCACCGTCGAAACTATGGATAGTGTAAAATACATATAACAATGTGGGGCCTGTGGGCTTGCTGCCGTCAAAAGGGGCAGCCACATGGCTGCTGTAGGTGCAGTGTACTGCACTCCCATGCAGGGCCCACCATCATAAATATATTGTATAATATAATATAATATATATATATATAATAATGTATACTATATATAATATAATATACTATATCCACGTCCAGGCCCTGGACGGCCTAGACAGTGCTACATACTGTATATATAATGTATATAATATAATATATATACTATATATAATATATACATTATATCATATAATATAATATATAAAATATAATATATATATATATATATATATATATATATATATATATATATATATATATATATATATCATAATCGTCCAGGCCACACACATCAGGGGGTAGCCCCACATGAGGCCCACCGAAATGTTTATTTTCCATCCAAACCGCTGACAGTAGAACCCAAAAGGGGTTTCAATGGCAACCACTCAATCTCACTGTTTCCTATCGTCTGGGCCACCTGAGCTTATTTGGAGGAGGCCCACTTCAGGAAGGGGCCATCATAAGGAACGGGTTGGATGATGAACAAACATCATGGTGGGGCCCATAACTGGGGCCGTGGGTCCCTGCCCGTTTCACGCTAACGCTAGCAACGTCCTGTTGCACAGCAGTAGTAGGCAATGCACCTTATATTATTATTTTTTGTTATCTGATTTTCCTGTGGTTTTTTACAGGTGGGGCCCATATCAACAAAATCCACTCCACCCATTGGTTTTCACTGCTCAATACAGGCCAAACAAGCCCAATATTGGGCTTGTTTCGGCGTACAGAAATGGCAGGGTAGTTTTCAATGGTAGACGCACTGTTTGCTATGTTATGGCCCACTAAAAAGTCGGTTTGGCCTCATTTTTCAGCTCAACACCTAAAATGAGGTGGGGAACATGAAGGACAGAGTGGATCAAAGTCATTCCTCAAGGTGGGGCTTGCATGAGTAGCCCACCTTAAAGTTTATATTCAAACTTAACTTTTTTGTGTTTTCAGTGGCTGAACGGTACGCAGACCGTCAGTCATTCACTCTTCAGCCACGTCCAGCGTCCCTGGACGCTGGACGGTTTGGGAAAGACATACATATAAGGTGGGCCCCACCTACGGATGTGCCATAGGTGGGCCACCAAATGGCAGGATGGTGTGGCTACAACACATATATAAAGTGGGCCTCACCTACAGGTGGCTTGGATAGAATACATGCTTCATGGTGGGGTCCATCCGGGTGGGCGGCCACATCATCACATAAAATAGGAGAAAAAGAAGGGGAGAGAGTGAGAGAAAGAGAGACATCAGCGAGTACGGAGGGGCCCCGCCACTATGGGCCCCTCTTACATACAAACATACATCAAGGTGGGTCCCACATATATGGACCCTTAAATCAAAAAGATAAAAAATAAAATAAAATCTAAGATCACCCACCGTTCCTTCTTGCTCCCTAGGCTTCCTTTACTCCTTAGCTTCGATTCCAACGGAGGAGATGGTGTTTGGATGGTTGAGATGGGAGATGATGGGGGTAGGAAGTGGGCCACACTGGAGTTTCTCCATGAGTGCTTGGGAAGCTCAAACGTGGGGTATTTTTTTGTTACTTGGAATGGTGATTTGAGGAATGGGAGAGAGAGGTTTGTAAAGGGAGAGAGAGAGAGAGAGAGAGAGAGAGAGAGATAGATGATGAAGTGATGGATATGTTGATGTGGTGAGTGATGGGTGTAAGAACCTTTTTTGACTTTTGTGGTAGATTGTGTTAGAAAGGTATAGGCTTGTAAGAAACTTTTGACTTTAGGGGTTACTTAGGAAGGGTGAGAGGGATGATTAATGGATTGAGGTGACATGTCGTAGAGATTCTCTTGAGTTTTGCAACGTGTGATATTTTTCTCAAACTGAACACGGGTCCACACCTCCTGGCCTGGGTATCGCCTCGATGCGCGAGTCACAGCATCGGAACCGCGGCGATGGCGCGGTCGCTCGGGTATAAGTCACAGGTTGAGTCGACTCGGGTTGACAGGTGTGAATCAGGGTCACGCATAAATGCCGGTTAAGGGTTAAAGGTTACTGAAATTTGACCGAGAAGACCGCGAAAGCTTACAGAACGGTACTTTATAGGACACGGGGCTTACAATCAGGCTCGATCACGTTTGAGTCTCACACCCTTTGGCATACTGTATGCAATCGACCATCATTGTTGGCCAAAAAATTAGTTACACCTCAGTGTAAGCCTTATATTTTCCTTCTAGCCTGATGTGCTCTACACAACCCTTTTTGGACCTCGTCCATAACCAACATAGCTTCTCCTTTAGCTAAGCATCTTAATAACACACCATCAACTCCTTTACGATACCATTCACTGTCGATAATGACATAATTAATGGTTGATCTCCTTAAATCTTTACCAGCCTTGATATGTGGACTTTGAAGATAGCTCATGAGGGGAGCTCTCCAGTCATCCTCTTCTATCTTGACCTGGCATATTTGCATAATTATCTCCCTCTCAAATATTGAGGGTAAGGACCTCCTTTGTACCATGATTGTCCATTCGTTTGATCTTTTCAGGATGTCTAGCCCTGTGGCCATCTGTGCCATTTCATTAGCCTCTGTGTTGTGATATTGAGTTACGTGTATTAATTATACCGCGCATAGTATGGTAACAGTGCCAACAGGTACACTTGAACAATTTCACCATCTAATTTATCACCAACTACGAATCGCCCACTATTGTCACACTTCATGCTCCTAGTTCCATCTGCAACTCTAGACCAATTATCATAGCCTCGTACTGGGCCTGATTATTGGTGCATTTAAATTATAATCAGAACGTGAATTATTCCTTATTTCTATTTAGTGCGATTAGGATAATCCCAGCTCTCAAAGCTTTATGGGTCTTGAGCCATCAAAGATCAACTCCCAAGGTGTTAAATTTACATAATAAAAGTCTAAAACATTCAAAGAAAGTTGGCGTTCTAGGTCGGATGGATGGCCGGCCAAGAAATTGGCTATAGCTTAACCCTTTACTGCTTTTGAGATTAAATCAAACTCAAACAGAGTTAAAGCCCATTTGCCAATTCGACCGCTCAAAATTGGCCAGTTTAGCATATATTTCACTAAATCCGTAAATGTTATTACATTAACTCTTTCATCCAACAAATAATGCCTTATTTGGTGGTCGCAAAGTATAAAGATAAACACAATTTTTTTATCGTAGAGTAGCATCTCTCAGTATCGAGGAGCGTCCGACTAAGATAGTAGACTGCACACTCTTTCCGATTGTCGTCGTCTTGGGCTGATAATGCTCCAACAAACTCCATTGATGCCATGACATGCAGCTTATGCTATCAACATTTGACTAGTGGCATTAACATTGGCGGCTTCATCAAATACTCTTTAATTATTTCGAAAGCTAATTGATGTTCTGCCTCCCACTTGAACTCAACTCCCTACCTCAGTTCTATCAATGGAGAAAACACATAAGTTTTTCCTGCATAATTAGAGATAAACCTTATTATAAAATTGGTATGGCCAAGGAAACGTTGCAATTTTGATTTGGCCCTTAGCGGCCAAGCATTTATGATTACTTGACCTTTGTTTTGTCCACCTCAATCCCTTGATGATGTACAAGGAATCCCATAAAATTACTAGCCAACACCTTAAAGGCATATTTAAGGGGATTCATTTTTAACTTTTAAAGCCTCATTCACTCATATGACTTACGTAAATCAGCGAAATGGTATTCCTCGTTGGCTGACTTAACTACCACCTTATTAACATAAACCTCCATAAATTGGCCAGCCATATCATGAAATATGGCATATTTCCCATTAGTATGTAACCCTTGCATTCTTAAGCCTAAATGACATAACCACCCAGCAATAAGTTCCAAAAGGCCTAAGACACCTAAATGCAGTTTTCGGCACATCATCGAGCAGAATACATATCTAATTATATCCAAAATGGCCATCTATGAAAGAAATCATCTAGTGTTCGGCTACTCGGTCAATCAATTGATCGACCATGAGCATCAGATGTTCGTCCTTAGGTGTGACCATATTTAAATTCCTAAAATCAATGCATACTCATAACTTACCATTCTTTTTTATCATTGGGACCACGTTCAAGATCTATTCAACATACTTAATAGGTCTAGTGAAATTGACATTTAATAATTGTTCGATCTCTTCATTTATTTTTTGAGTGACCCAGACTGTCATTTGCCTGGACAATTGCTTATACAGTTGATACCCTTCCCTTATTGGAAACCTGTGCTTGACTAGGCTTCGATTTAGTTCCAACTTCTCATAATAGTCTCACATAAAGCAATCAATAAATTCTCTAAGCAAATTAGCGAGTTTAGTTTTATTTTGTGGTTTCAACAATCTACTGATAAATGTTGGCTTAGGGTCCTGCTCGATTCCTAGGTTCACATTGACTAAGGGATCTTGAACTTGAGCTTGGGAATCTTCCAACTTATTAGGGGCTTTCTTTAAGTCCATATCTATTTCATCTCCATCTACCTCATCGACTGAGACAACTGTATCGTTCAACTTTACGAAACAACTGTTGTTAACATCTTTTAGGCTCTCTTTGAGCCTTCTTATTCTAGCAGTGAAATCGACCATTCGTTCCTCGTCTATTGGTGTACTAGTCATAGGATTTCTTCGATAGTACAACGTGGGACTGACCAAAAAGGTAAAATGTCCCTTGGTAGATTTTAACTGGGTGAATTACGATATTACAATATCTCACATAATACTGTCTGAATTCTTCTTAACAGATATCTCGGTTGGACGTCCATACTTATTCCTTCCAATAAAGGAAATCGACCCTACTTCATCACCATAGTAGTAGACCTCGTTTGTAGTTGATATAGCCAAGAATGGCTTATTATCAGCCATTACCAACTCGACTTTATCCTGATTTAAAATTATTATAAATTGGTATAAGGGTGATGGAATACATGAAAAAGAATTAATCCAATCTCTTCCTAGTAGAGTGTTGTAACTGGATGAAGTGTCAAGTACAAAGAGAGGAGCCAATACTCTTTTAGTTCCTACAATTAAGTCGATCGATAACACACTGTTTGTATTTATGACATGCCTGACAAAGTTACTAACTGTAACTTTAGATGGAATTAAATCAACCCGAGTCTTTCCCAACTTTGGCATCATTCTCACTAGGAGTAGATTAACGACAACCCCATTGTTGACCAAAATTCTAGTGATCGGAAAACCCTCGAGATAGATGTATATGTACAATGGTTTAAAGTGTTGTGTCATGACATGAGTGTGTCTTTCTATAACTACTCTTTTAGATGATGCCCATGACTCTACGGTGACAATGTTTACCTTTGGTGTTTCGCTTGGTGCTCATTCAATTGTAACTTTTATGGGAAAAGAAGCATGTTGTATCACTACAGGAGGATCGAGCTCCTCCACATCATCTACCATCTTACTAGCTTGAGATGACTTAGCCTGAAAACAGGATGGGGAGAGTGAGTACCATGTTGCAATCAAACACCATAGGTGGTAATGATCCAAAAACAATCTCTGAACCCAAACATTGCCCCCCAAGTGTGTCTGAACCGTGATGTTCATCAAAGCTTACATCGAAACATTTGGTGTTCTTATCGGTTGTCGAAGTCACCCCTATCTGCTTGAAAGTGGGTGAAGACACTTCCAATGCTTCAGTCATCGCCATTAGTTCTTCTATCAACAAATCGTCACTTGAGAACCACTCGTCGCTGAGATAATTAGACAAATTGTCGTGATTGGCAATGTTCCCTAATTCTTCCATACTATTCGACTCGGTAACATCTTTCATAACCTAATCATGCATGACGGGTTTCAAGATTACTTTATGTAACACTTCATCCATTCCGTACTATTTTATATGCTTATGTACATGATGATCGATGCCTTTAGCTAGACGTGAATTGGTCGTTCATAGTACACACCCAACTGACCGAAACTCCAGTACCTCGAAACCTATCTCATATCGACCGCCCCGTCGTTGCGATTGTGGAGGTACAACCCATGCATCTGTACGATACTCCATTTATGAGATATGCCGTGAAGAATAATTAGTGTATCATGTACGCATGCATGGTGTTATGTACTCCACTCCACACATGTGCACAACACATGTCATACACACATGCACATGCCACACATGGGTGAGAGAATTTCTACCCATGTGTGTGATGTCACACACCCATACCTCTCATCTCTCATGTGCATGAAAAGTTAGCTCTCCTCCATGCCACACCTCATGCATAACATCATCACACCATGTCATCCCATGCTCCTTTAATCCATCATTAATTACAAAGTACGAATTAATTACCATAATCCTAGCCTAAGCTAATATTAATCACATTAGCCTAACTTAACCAAAAATTTATCCATTTCTTTATAAATACCCCTCCATCCCTTAGCATTTCACCATTTTCCATAGTGGAGTGATCTTAGTGAGCCATCAACTCCATCAACTCCATCAATCTCATCCCTTCCATCCATCTCAACCATCCATCCAATTCATCAAGGTGAGTACACCCACTCTACTCTTGGTTTTTTTCTTTTTTATTATTCGTGGTGACGATTTGATATGATCAATGGTGTGGATACTTAGGGGAATGATGTGTTTAATAGTGTGTTTAATTGTGTGGATTCATGGCAGAATGGTGATAATACATGTAATGGTGATGATAATGTGATAATGATGTATTTAATGGTGTGGATTCATGGGAGAATTATATAAAAAAATAATTTAAAAAATAACTTCATAAAGAAATAATTTCTTAATAGACTTTATGTGGGTCCCATTGATTCTGGGCCCCACTAGAATTTTTGTAGGCCATCCAAACCATCCCAAAAGTGAGGCCATTGTGATGGCCAAACACACACGTGCACATTCACCCAAAAGAAAAAAAAAAAAAAAGAAGAAGAAGAGAGAGGAAGGTTGGACACTGCTTGCTAGAGCGTCCAGACGCCCCTGCCCGCTTCAAAGAAAAAGAAGGGAAGAGGTGTGGGTCCACAACGGGCCCCACCATGATGTATATTTTTAATCCATGCTGTCCATATGATTTCACAACTCATTTTAGGCATTAAGCCAAAAAATGAAGTCAATCCAGTTCTCTGGTAGGCCACACCATCAAAAATCATGTGAAGACATGCTAAAACATATAAAAGTACTTGTTGGGGCCCACCTGAAATTTTATGGATCTGAAACTTGGACTGACCCCTCCACCACGTGGGACACACACAATAGATGGACTGGATTGTCCCGTTGTGGGCCCCATATATGAAAAATAAAAAAATAATATTAATTAATTAATTAATTTTCAAAACAGCACTGACGCTGTTGCTGCCAGCGTCTGACGCTACAGCAAGCAGCATCTTCGCTAACGCTGGAAGGAGGTGGGCCGCACCATAGGCCCCACCACAATGTGTGTCGAACATCAGCCCCATGCATTTGATGGGTTCCGTTTAAAAACGGGTCACCTCCAAAATTCAGCCGTACACAAAACTCAGGTGGCCCACACCATCAAAAAATAAAAATAAAAATAAATTTATGAAGCTGAATAAATCAGTAATTTTATGGGTCTGATCATGTGGTATATGTTATATCTAAACCATCCATCCATTTGGTGAGCCTGACCTAAGGCTTGAAAAGAAAAATAAGATAGATCTAACTATCAAGTGGGTCACACTACAAAAGGAACAAGGATTGAACATCTACCATTGGAACCCTTTTTGGGTCAAAAGTTTTGGACCAATATGAAATTTGTTTTTTCCCCTTAATTCAGGTCTTTGTGACCTTATGAACAGATTGGGTGGAAAATAAACGTTATGGTGGGCCCGATGAATGGTTTAACGGTGAAATCATTATCCTAACTGCTAATTGAGGTGAGATCCAAATAATCTTTGGTTATGATTCATTTTTGGATCATTTTCTAAAATGTTCTCTAAAAAAAAAATAGATGAACGGTATAGGTATAATAAATACATCACTTTAGGACCCATGTAACTTTGATCTTCTTGAACCGTTCGTACAACTCGAAGCTCGAGCATATAAAATCACTTGTTAGGTCCACCTAAAATCTGGTTGTATCTGAAACTTGGTTTGACCCCTCAACCAAGTGGGATACACATAATGGATGGGCTGGATTTATAAACCACATCTTTGTGGGCCCAGCAAATGATTATGAATATTTAATAGAGGGTAAACCTCTCAACTTGTGTGTGGTATGACCCACTTTGATGTAGGTGTTAAGTCACTTAATCCACCATGGTTATGACATAATATATATTTAAGATTCTCGTCATTCATCTATTTTATCAACCCTTTTGATGATATGTTACTAAGACTTAGGCCCATCCAATGATTAACTAGTCGTACATCCTAAAATAATGCAAATTGAACTCTCGTCAATGAAAATTTGTTATGGGCCATCCTGATGATGTATTAGATATTCAACCCATTTAGCCCATGTACCGGGTCCCCTTTAGGGCATTATCCCAAAGATCAGTCAATCCAACCTGAATTGGACCATACAATACAAGACTGTGAGAATAAAGACTTAACTATTAAATCCAATTTAAGGCCACCATGGTGCATCTATTTAATCCAAGCAAACCATCCACTTCCTCATATCATTTTAGGATTTGGACTAGAATCAAAGCAGACCTAAGTCTTAAGTGGGTCACACACGACTTAACCTCATGGGAAAATGCCATGAGCACCACCACATAGAACTCATTATAAATTTCATTGATGTGTGGGCCCAAGAATGTTAAGGCCCATTTTGAGTGAATGCCATGTGGGCCCATCAGTGGTAGCCTTGTTTGGGCTAACCATTGGGCCTCTTCGACAAGAGTTTGTAATCTCCATGTATTGAACATATGACGAACTAGTATTGTAATTTTTGAAGTAATGATGAATAATCCCTTTAATGGGCTGATTGTGAACAGCCCTTGATCACTTGGCACTTTAGTTAGAGTACGGTCCTAAGTAATAGGATCATGTGATTTGTGTTTAAACCCTTAAACATGTTTAATTATAATAAATATGTAGACTCTAGTGGTGTGAGGGTATGATATACCTGTTTGGTCCATTGATCATGTAGTTATTTGATGTATATATAGCCACCTAATCATAAACAATGGTGGAGTATATGTAGTATATGTAGTCATCTAATTGTATGAATGTGAAATACGTACAAGGCCACCTAACCGTATGAAATTGTAACACCCCAGATTTTTGCCAGCCTGGGATTAGACGTCCTTAGGCAATGGGTCAACCACAACACCTTGGTAACCTCTCAGAACCCAATTTCAAAGCCAAAGAAATCACTTAGGATTAATTCCTATAGAAAATAAGCGTAAGTTAGCTAGCGCAACGCTAGAGTAGCTGTGAAATTGTCCCTGATTGCTTTAAATACGTTCTGCAAGACCCAAAACTTGTAGAATCGTTGATGCTACGTTACCCTAAAACCTAAGATTAAACTCTAAACCGGTTTGTTCGCAGGAACCTTTTGAAACTTTGTATTGGATCTAGACCGCACGTCGAAAGTTCAATATCTACCATCTTAGACCGTTATGACCACTTGGCTGGACTTGACAATCGTTTCGAAAATCAAGGCCAACCGACGTTCAGAGGCTATTTCATTGAGCCTAGAGTGAAGAGAGTGAGAAAAGGGTTAGATTTGAAAATTTTAATTCAAATCTGGCACGTGACTTGGCGCGTTATTATTAAGCGTTCTGACCATCAGAATTCAGCCAAATTACACCCTCGGATCATGAAAAATTTCTCTTTCATATCACGAGACTTGTAGACTTGATCTAGGTGCGATGACCGCTGAACTGAAACTGGACCGCCACGTGCGATCTGGGAACTTTACCGGTCTGAAAACTTGATGTATGCTAGATCCAGTATGCATGAGCTTAAGTCCGACCGCGTTTGGCCAGCGGACCTCCAGAAATGCTCTTTTGGACTAGAACAGCCCCGATTTGGTTATACCTCAAGTGAACCTTGTTCCCAAGCCTAATTTGAAAAGGTTTTATGCTATAAAAGGGTTTGAAACCCTCACTTCTCTCACCCATCCGAATTTGCTACAAACCCTAGCTAGAGAGAGAGAAAAAGTGAGAGTTTGTGAGAGAGTGTGGGAGAGATCTTCCTGCCACTTGTTGCTGCTTCTACACGTGCTAAAGCAACGCACTCCAATCACTTTTCCGGTGATTTCAACACACTTCTAGGTAAGAAAAACCCTAAACACTTGTTGATTTAGCATTCCGTCGATTCAAATAGCAAAGTAGCTTATACAACTTATGTATTAGGTCGCCTGTACGCCGTTGACGAATCGTATACGCTGCGTTCAAATCGATACACATCTAGGGTAAAAGGTACGGATTTTAGACGCTTTGATTGACTGATTTCAAAGCTTTCAATGTCGTTTAATAGTAGATTATCGACGAGCATGCCGTTTGACATGTAGAACATGCTGTCCGTTTTCCGTTCCGTAAACGTACGGTAATTATGAGATTTAGGGTATTTTAGGCATTTATAGAAAATATTGTATACGTCCGTATTTTTCTGAAATGCTTGACATGTAAATTATCGTGTTATGATATTATATATGCGTGTATAATCTGTTTGGCGAAGAGATTCACCCTAATGCGCACTTTGGGTCAACATACGCTATGTAGACTAAAGTGTGTAGACTAAGTGTTTGTATAAATGTTTGTATTAGTATGTATTGGGTAAATGGTGTTGTGAATTAGTTTTGAGATCGAATTCTCAATCAATATGCTGATATATATGATTTCCACCATGTTGCCTATATGAATTGATTTCATTATATGTATGAAATACATGTGCTGGTTAATTTACTTACATGGTATGTTATAACACGTTGTCAACATGCTTGTATTGTTGTATTTCATTTCTATTACTCACATATGATTACTAATGTTGTGCACAAATGCTTGGGGCTATACGTTAGCCCAAGCAGTCGGTAATGGATTGAATTTGTGGTTGGCTTCTATTTACCACGAAGGACGCGTCGATGAACGCGAGTCGTGTTTTGGGTTGGCGGCAGTGGTTAGGCCACACGAAGTGTTTTATGCACTTCATGTCACTCAGCTTGATATGCGCTCGTGCTAGTCGAGCCCGTCAAGTAGCCCGACTGGCCATTGTATGTTCACCATGTATGAGTCATAACTATTTGAACCTAGGGTACTGAACTTACCATTGGAAACCTTGTTAACCATGATACCTTGATCTATAAAGACTCATGAGCCGGGCATGGTGGTATGGGACACCGTAGTCGAGTTGTCGGCCTACGCTGGGGCCACAAACCTCCCCGTAGTGACCAGTGAGCACCCTACTCTGAGCAGATTATGGTGGTATGGGACACTATATTCTTGTTGTTGGCCTACACTGATCAGGTGACGAGCCCTTTGTAGTGACCTTGAGTTTATCCTGACACCGCATGGGGCGACGAGTCCTGATGCAGTCTTAAGGATAATTAGGCCTGTATTGATAAGGTGATGGGAGAGGTGCAACGAGTGCGAGCAACAGCCCTGGCAGCCCTTACAGCAACCTATAAATATAACATCATATGAGATTACTATGAGTGACGACCCTAGACAGGATCTGTGTTGGGATTGATATAAGCAAGGTACCTTAGTTTCCCAATATTGTTGTATGAAAAGGACTAATAATAACTTGGTAATCATATCCACATTACATTGCATGTGCTTGGAAGATGTGGAGTACTGTGGGAAGAAAGCATATCGCGGGCGTAAGATGGTGTCGTATGAGGGAGATCGTCGGTGAGGGCATCCATCATGTCATGTCATATTGCATTAACAACAGTATTTAGGAATGTTTGATTTATTGCTTTACTATTATCGTCTGATTGATTTGATAACATGCTAATCTCTACTCTATTATTCCACTGAGTTGATCACTCACTCCCACGTTACGGGATAGTGTTTCCGGACACCTACCAGTCCCTATTTTAGTTGCAAATGATGGCGCTGCTTGTGAAGCGGAGCCGGACTTGATGATGATGAGGAGGATCCCTCCTTTATACGTGTTCTGATCGACGGGATTTCAGGGAGGTTGATTAGATGCCTTGATACTTGTCATTTTATAGTATTGAAGCACTCATGTATATTCTTTTGATCATTTTTGGAGTATACATGTATATATTTAACCTGGTAACATGTTCACACTCTGGAGACATACAACCTGGTAACATGTTCACCCTCTGGAGACATACAACAGTTTATATAGGTTATACATACTATCACAGTCTTCCGCTTGCTAATTTAACGGTCTCTAGAGTATGATATGATGTTTTGGATTAATCCCAATCTTGTTTAATACCTTTTTACAGACAACATGCATCTAACATTATCTATGTTGCATAAATAACATTTTGGAACTCGGGAGTTGGGTTTCTACCCAACCCCCAATTTTCAGGATGTTACAGAAATCAAGTGGCATTGATGGCCATTCAACAACGTAGGTTTGTGTTTATCAATATAGATACCGCCACTTGAATCACATATAACTAAGTTGTATATTAAACCGAATGTGATGTAGAGTTATGTTACCCAAGCTAATGCTATCAAGGTCCTAGATTCTATACGTTGTGATCTCTAAACCGTAAGTGGTATGATGAAATTTGGCTCTTGGCCCTTAACCATGTGACACCAAATATGAGCCATTAACTATGTGACATGTGAAGTGGTTGTAAGATAAGACTTTTCATAATTGGTGTAGCCATGTATTCGTGGCCTATGGGCAAAGCCCATTGAGATATATTTCTGGCCCATATAATGAGGCTCATTATGATGTATTTTCGGCCCATGTGATGTGGCCCATAGTGATGTGTAATAGGCCCAGGTATGTAGCCTACCTGTGAAATAGATTTGAGACCACTTGCAATATATTTGAGGCCCAATGTGATGTATTTGAGGCCCATGGGTTGTGGCTCATTGTGATGTATTTGAGGCTCATGGGTTGTGGCTCATTGTGATGTATTTGAGGCCCATGTGTAGGGCCCACCTATTGTGTATTTGAAGCACATGAGTTGTGAAGCCTGATGTGGTGTATTCATGGCCCATGTGTTAAGGCCCATTGCGATGTGTAAGGCCCATATAATACGGACCAATGTGATGTATGTGCGGCCCATGAGTGAGGCCCAATGCGATGAATATATAACCCTTGTATGAGACCCAAAGCGATGTATATGAGGACCGATATGATGTGTGATTTCGCTTAATGTATGTATTAATGTTTATGTGGGCCACTCCTTTGGAGTAATATTGGTTAAATGTCCTGTCACGCCCCACACCCAGAAAATCGGATTCATAGGAATCCCGATCACCGGATCCGGTGCCGACAGCCTCCGTAGTACCCCATTCTCGGCTCCCAACATTCATTTGCCAGATTCCGATCCTAGGATCCTACAAGGAGGATTTTTTTTTTTGTACATTTAACTAGTAATAAGCATAACCACAAGATTACCCAATTCACAAAGGCAACATCATCATCACATATCTACTAATACAATCGTTTGAGTACAACACTGAAAGGGAAATACATAAATAGAAAATCAAGCTCCAAAAAACCACTGCACGCTCCAAGCTCAACACTGCTGCAACCTAACATCACCTGCACTCATCTATCGTGCATAAGCTTATGGAAAGCTTAGAGGGTGGTGTAAGTGTGTGCACAAGGTAAGTGTCAAGTATTCAATACAATGTCATAATCATATAATACCAGAGAACCTGTAATCCATAAACCATACAATGTCTGAATAAGCAAAAATACTAATAAGATCATGAATTATCAAAGTAAGCAAAAATGCTAATAAGATCATAAATCATACGATAACAGAATAAGCGGAAGTACGGATAAGTCCATAAGTAAATCAATAGCAGAATACGCAATATAGAACAGCTATGCAACAAGGAGTCATGAAGAGTCAAATATCAGATGCCGAGATGCAATGCAATATGCAAATAAAATGAAAGGACCATGCTGGGTGTGAAGTCGGGATGATAGTACGTAGTATCGTAGGCTACGGGGTCCACCACAAGGGACTTCTATCCAAACTAGTCTCATACCTAAATTTGGATAGTCAGACTCAACGTGGTAAACTCCTGATCTTAGGTTAGTCGTGCGCCCAACCAAAATCTTTGTCATAACGAAGGTACACAACAATTAGTTGCGCACCACCAGCCCGAGTGGATAGTTGTGAGACCCGTATCTTGGTCCGTACCTTTCCGTACACTTCCGCGGTCGTACCGGTCGAATTCCGGCAACTTTCGACCCTTAAACAATATCGACGCGTGACCTGGATTCATGTACCGACAACCCGCGTCGACTCAACCCGAGACCAATACCATAGCGACCGCACCGTCGCCGCGGTTCCGATACCGCAACTCGCGCGCCGAGGCGATACCCGGATCAAGAGATATGGGCCAACGTTCGGTGCGAGAAAACGCCGCGCGTTGTGAAAACCAAGGGAATCTCAACAATGTGTCACATCAATCACATCAATCCCATCAATCAATCACCCATCAAGCCATCACATGTCAAGTACACATCACTTCCATCCCTTTTCCCAAGCAACCACCAAAGTCTCCCAAGCCCATACCTCTCTTACACAAAAAGCCACAAAAGTCTTCATTTCCCATACTTCTCTTACACAAAAGCCACAAAAGTCAAGTTTCTCTTACACCACCATCATTCACCCATCCATCCATCACTCTCTCTCTCTCCCTTTACATCACTCTCTCTCTTTCTCTCTTTCTCATTCCAAAATTCCAAAGCAACAAAGGAAATCCAAGAGTTCCATACGTATGGAATTTCTCCAAAATCCCTAAGCTCCAAGTGGCCCACCTTCCTACCCCAAAATCTCCCATCTCAACCCTCCATTCTTCATCCTAACCGTTGAAGTTGAAGCCAAGGTGCCAAGGAACCCCTAGGAGCGAGAAGATCGGACGGTGGGTGCTTCCATAGGGTAGTTTTTATTATTTTTATGGTGGACCAAGTGAGTCCCACCGATCAATGGTGTGGATCTCACTTGGGACCCCAAAATGTGGCCGATGGACCACTTGGATCATCATGATCGGTCCATGATGGGGCCATTCTCCATGGACCCCATCATGATGTTTATTTTCATTTAGAAAGGTCATCTAGACCGTCCATATCGGTGGAGAATGGATCTCCACCGTTGATTTACATTTTTAACGGTCCCATGTGCAAGGGACCCATTTCTTGTATGTTTCATTGCAAGGGAGGGCCCATAATGACGGGGTCCCTCCATCACAAGCCGTGTCCCACTCTCCATCTCTCTCTCTCTCTTTCATTCATTTTATTTTATTTTATTTTATTTTATTTTATTTTATTTTAATGGAATAGGATGGTGTGGCCCACTTGAATGGATCACATCTTGATGCATTTATTTTATTCAAGCGGGGCCCACCTTAGACGATATTCCCATGCCGCCCATCATGTGGTGGCCCACTTCATCAAGGCCCACTACAAAAAGAAAGAAGAGAGAAGAAAAGAAAAAAAAAAAAAAAAGGGTAACCGTCCAGCGTCAGAGACGCTGGACGTTTCAAACAGAACAAAAAAAAAAACAAAAGAACCTTTTTGGGTGGCTCACTTGTATAGGCCCCACCCTGATGTTTATGTTAAATCCACGCCATCCACCACTTTTCCTGGAATATTTTAGGCGTTGAGCCAAGGAATGATCTCAATCCAATGATCAGGCGGGCCGTACCAGAGATAATGATACTTTTACACTTCCAAGTCTGCTAATACCCATTTTGTCGTTTCTACACTCCAAATCAGTTCTAGAGATGAGGTTTGTGTGGCCTGTTTGGGGCCTAGGATCGAGTGGGCGGAGCGGATCCCTCATCAGCGGACCCCACCTGTGTTTTTTTTCAAACACAAAAAAAAAAAAAAAAAATAAATAAAGGGGCAGCAGCGCTGCCACCTTTGAAGGCAGCAGGCGCTGCCTGCGCACCTGGACGGACGGACGTAGGGGGGCCCACGGCCCTGCGTGTGGGCCCCACCATAATGTTTATGTGTCATCCGACCCATTTATGAGGTGGGCCACCCCAGTGGTGGGCCCCCCCTCCAAGGATGAGTCAGATCCAAAAACTCAGGTGGCCCACACCATGCAAACAGTTTGAATTGAATTCTACCGTTGAAAATTTTCTGGGGCCCACAGAAGGGTTGGATCAAGCTGAAATTTTTACTGTCCCTTCACACTGGTCTGAGTGACCGTATGAACGGGTTGGATTTCAAATAAACATTTCGGTGGGCCACATTTGTGGGACCCACGGTGATGTATGTGATTCATTTGCACCGTCCACGGCCCGTGGACGGTGAGACTCACCCTGTTGTATGTGTTTTACACACGCCGTCCACCTGTCTTGATGATGGGGCCCACTACCAGCTACCCATATTATTTTCTGTGGGACCCACCATTATATCTTTATGTATATTATATAGTTTAAATGTATATTTTATATTATGAAAATTGTAGTGGGCCCTAGACCATGTGTCCCTATGATTAGCTTGGATGGAAATAAATGTTTTGTAAGGCCTATGAGTCGGGACCCATTGAATTTCAAAAGGGCTATGGGCTAGGCCCATTTGATGCATTTTAGGCCTAGATCTAGGCCCATTTGATGTGTTGCAAGTCCTTGGGACTAGGCCCATTGGATGTACTTCAAGGCCCATGCTCTTGGACCCTTCTGTTGAAATTTTAGAGCCCATGGAAGTAGGATATTTGATATATGGTAGGACCTATGGTACTAAACCCCTTTTGTTTATAAAAGGGCCCATGGGATTAGACCCACTTGATATGCATGCAAGCCCATGGAGGTAGGCCAATTGTTATATGTAAGGCCTAGGGGTTTAGGCCCACTTTGACATACGTACAAACTCATGGATTAGGCCCATTTGAATTGTTTAAGGCCTAGGGATTTGGGACCATTCGACTCATATAAGGCCTCTTGGTTGAGGCCCATTTGATATACGTTTGAGGGCCTAATTGGTGTGGCCCATTTGATACATATTAGACTCATATGACTAGGTCCAATTGATACAATCCAAGGCCCACGGGTTTCGACCCATTGCAATGCACATAAGACCCATTGGTATGGCCCATTTATGTGGCCCATCTGATGAATAAAAGCCCATAGGATATGGCTCATTTGATATATATATATATATAAGATCCAATGGGGACAACCTACGGTCCATTGCAATGTGTAAATCCATCATAGACTAAGCACGATGTTCACACCGATCGTGCCTTGGGAGCAATGTTGGTTTGACGTCCACATTGCGAGCGTAATGCTGGTTGGATGTCCACATTACGACTCTCCTTAGGGCCCAACACCAGGCCGTACTTGCTGTGTCCAGGCCCATCTGCATCGTAAGATAATTCATTTTATTATAACATGTTTAGTATAACCATGATCATGCGCATCATATGTATGCTCGGTATGAGGATTGACTGATCATAGCATTTGCCTTCGGGCAGGTTGATTATGGGCTCCCGGTTAGGCGGTGTTGCCCTACATGAACGCACGGTATGTGCAGGATTGGTTGCATGACTGGATAGCGTGATTCATGCATTCCGCATTGTGTGACATGGTTATTGCACGCCCTAGCGACATCAGGGCCGTAGCCTCCACAGACGCATCGTGGTTGGCAGGGTTGGATACCGAAAATCTTGTTCTACATGGGGTACTATAGATATCCCTGGGTGAAAGTCCCTAAACCCTTATGGTACCAAGAGGTTGCTCCAACGTCTAGATCGAGTGGGTAGATGAGCGTTGAGTGCCGATTACCAGACGGTTACGCTCTCCACTGTGTCGTGGTCGGTTGGAAGGGGGTACGGCCTTACCCGCCCGAGTGTAGGGGGCAATGCTAGGCTGAGTCTGACCAGCTCGAGGAATGGGTCCGCTATCGACGAGTCGCGCCCGATATTGGCAGACGGATAGTGAGGTCTCTTCCACTTACCTTATTGCGCGCGATGTGGCGGCAATCTGGTTTAGAGTGTACTAGACTCCGGTGATATTTCATACTTTGAGCTGTACTGATATGTGGACATTGATGAGGATCTGTATGCTTGAGTTGCATTGCACATTGCATGGCCTTGGGATGGCCGATACCATTCATGTCTTGCATTGCAGAGCCTTGGTACGGCTCATGACGTTTTGGTTCCATCTGCATATTTCGCATTACTCTGACATTGCATTCATATTACTACCTTGCGCACACACTTTCACCACCCTCTAAGCTTTCTGTAAGCTTATGCACGACCGTTGCGTGCAGGTGACGTTGGACTGCAGCAGCGTTGAGGCAGGAGCGCGTTGCTGATTATTTTAGAGTTTTCTGTTATTTACCATTGTATTTCCCTTTATGCTCATTGTACTTGTAAAATTTTTGATCATAGTGGAAATGTAATGGAGTGCTTGGTTGTTGTTTGTGGGTTATGCCTTTGGTTATGCTTATTACGAAACAAACTGGTATTTAAAATCCTCCTCGTAGCATCCCAGGATCGGAACCTGGCGAATGGGAGCTAGGAGCCGAGAATGGGGTTCTACGGAGGCTGTCGGCGCCGGATTCGGCGATCGGGAATTTTGTGAGCCCGGTTTCCGAGTTTGGGGCGTGACAATAGTGAATGAATGAATGAATGAACATGCACTCCTACTCAATAAGTCCACATATCTATACAGTTTCTCTCTGAGAAATCACTGGGGTCTATTACACTCCATACCCCTATCACGCGCAATAAGGTGAGTGGAAGAGACCTCACTATCCGCCTGCCAATATCGGGCCCGGCTCGTCAATAGCGGACTCATTCCTCGAGCTGGTCAGACTCAGCCTAGCATTGTCCCCTCCTCTCGGGCAGGTAAGGCCGCACCCCCTTCCAACTGACTACTACACAGTAGAGAGCGCAGCCATCTGGTAATCGGCACTCGGCGCTCATCTACCCACTCGGTCTAGACGTTGGAGCAACCTCTGGAACCAAGAGGGTTTAGAAACTTTCACCCAGGGATATCTATAGCACCCCATGTAGAACAAATTTCTGGTGTCCCATCTAGCCATCCACGATATGCCTGTGGAGGCTACGACCCTGATGTCGCTAGGGCATACAGTAATCACAACACACAATGCAAGATGCATGAGTCATACAATCCAGTCATGCATCAATCCTGCGCAAACCGTGCGCTCATGTGAGACAATCTCCGCCTATCAAGGAATCTCATAACAACCAACACTATGAAATATGCAATGGTCAATCATATCTCATAACAGACATGCAGATGATGCGTATGGGCATGGATCATGATGCTATACAGTCGCATACTCATATTCGGTATCAATAACCGGCATCGACAATCGGCCTCGACAATGTGGACATCTAACCAAATTTGCCCCAAGGAGTGTCCCTCACAGATCCAAACATATAATGGGCCCACGGCCTCACACAAGGGCCTAATATACAACACAATGGGCCTTACTCAAGGGTTACATGAACACAACAGGTGGGCCCTGCTCATGGGCCTAACATACATCACAATGGGCTCCTTCGCCTAACCCTTAACTGCATCACAATAGGCCTCATCACCCAGGCCTCAATATACATTACATAGGGCCTTAGACACGGACTGAATACATATCACATCGGGCCTCAAATACGGGTCGTATGTTCATACATTGGGCCACGACAATCAGAATCGGCAATCAACCACGACAATTCAAAATCGGTAATCAGCCTCGATCGATAATCGGCAATCGGCCACGACAAATCAGAATCGGTAATCGGCCTTGATCGATAATCAGCCTCGATCGATAATCGATAATCGGCCATCAGAATCGATAATCGGCCTCGATCGATAATCGGTAATCGGCCACGACAATTCAAAATCAGTAATCAGCCTCGATCGCTAACCGGCAATCGGCCACGACAAATCAGAATCGGTAATCGGCCTCGATCAATAATCAGCAATCGGCCACTACAAATCAGAATTGGTATTCGGCCTCGATCGATAATCGGCAATCGGCCACGACAAATCAGAATCGGTAATCAGCCTCGATCGATAATCGACAATCGGCTACGAAAAATCAGAATCGGTATTCGGCCTTGATCAATAATCGGCCACGACAAATCAGAATCGGTATTCGGCCTCGATCGATCGGCAATCGGCCACGACAAATCAGAATCGGTAAGAATGGGCCTAACAAGGCTTAATGGAAGGTCACAATGTGGACATTAAACTATCATTGCCCATCAATGTGGCCATTTAACCAACATTTCTCCCAAAGAGTGGCTCACGTAGAGTCAAACATATAGTGGGCCCATGACCTCACACAAGGGCCTCGTACAATCACCATGGGCCGTATCAACGGGTCGCACCAACGGAATCATATACTTCAGATGGGTTGTAGCAATAGGCTGCACCAACGAGCCGTAAATATATCACAATGGGTCACGTCCCATGGGCTTCATACACATCAAAATAGGCCTCATCGTCTGGGCTGAAAATACATAACAGATGGGCCACTCACATGGACCTATATATATCGCATCGGGCCTAATATCTGGGCCTTAAATATATCTCAATAGGTCTCAACTCATGGGCCCCAAATGTATCACAATGGGCCTCAAATACAGCAAGTGGGCTGCGTCTATGGGCTGCACCAATGGGCCTCGTATATATTAAGTCGGTCACATTACATGGGTCGCACCAATGGCCTTATATACATAACAGGAGGGTTGTATCAATGGGCCGCACTGATGGGCCTCAGATTCAAGCAAGTGGGCCCTATCATATGGGTCTTAAATACAAGGTAGGTGGGCCTATCACATGGGCCTTGAAATACAAGGCACGTGGGCCTTGTCACATGGGTAAAAATATAAACAGGTGGGCCCACACATGAGTCATAAATATATCATGATGGGCCTCATAGATAGGCCGCGCCAATGAGCCTCAAGTGAATTTAGATTACACCAAAAATTCATTTCAATGGTTGTAGGTGTATCATGAGAATTACTGTACACTATTATAGGGTACATGGTTCACCAATGTGATTAGCACTGTCCGAACATTTTCCAAGTAAATCTACACCACCTAAACATTGTCTATGTAAATTAGCCCCGCCAAACATTGTATAGTACCGTCCAGTACAATCTGGACGGTGTGGATGAAATAAACACATTGTGGTGGTCCCATGCTGGCAAAATAGATGGATGGCTTGTATCAAAAAAAAAAGACAACATAGATGGGTCCACCAAATGAATCGTTCAGATGGACGGCTAAGCACATAAGTCAAGGTGGGATCCACATCCCCTGGACTAGACGACGTGGATGAAACACATGCAGCGTGGTGGCCCACGCACCACCGTCCAAACATTGTCCAGCACTGTCCAGACAGTCTGGACGGTGTGGATGAAACAAATACATCACTGGTGGCGTCCACCGTCAAACAATGGACGGTGTGGAATATCACATGTATCATGGTGGTGCCCACGGAACTTGCTGACTCCCCACACCAGCAAATACACCGGCCAAACTGTCCCACCAGCGGGTCCCACCAGATACAGTATAACATAATATGATTTATTATATTTTAGTATTATTATTATTATTATAATCATTAAGGAGAGCTGCACCGTCCAGCGTGGACAGAAATACATACATCAAGGTGGCCTGCGTCATGATATAAGGCACCTACGGTTGGTGGGTCCCACCCCACACGTGTGACACGTGTGGTTGGTCTCACGTCCAAGCATGCGGATGGTCGGATATAGTCACACATCATGGTAGGACCACCGAATTCCCTGCGTCAATATAGCAGCTTGGTGCTGCTGGGACCCACCATCCGCCTGGACGATGGGAATGGAACACATACATCATTGAGTGGGTCCCACGTGGGGCCCACCGTAACGTTTATTTTACATCTAACATGTTGATGAGGCCACGCATACTGGATGAAAGGAAAAACAAATTTGCATATTGATCTAAAACGTCTGTGATGGCCCAAAAAGGGCTCCAATGGCAGCCGTTCCATCACCCTTCTCTCCTGTGATGTGGGCCACCTGCGCTGTAGATGGGGCGGATCTTTGGAGGGGGGTCCACTTCAGGGAACGGCCTACCATATGAACGGTGTGGATACTAAACATACATCATAGTGGGGCCCACGGCAGCAGTCGTGAGATGTGCTCGACCGCCCGCCCGCCGTAGTGCAGCAGGCGCTGCCTGCACCGCTGACACAGCAGCGTTGGCTGCTGTGTTAGCTTCTTTTTTTTTTAAATCACGAATTTTCAAGGATTTTCCTATGTGGGGCCGGCATCAAGGAAATCCGCTCCGTCCATTGTATTCACCGGCTCGGTACCGACAAACAGAGTCCAAACTTGGGCCTGTTTCGACGCGTAGAAGAAATCTAGGGGACTTTAAACGGTGGAGATCACTGTTTTCTAAGGTATGGCCCGCCTGAAATTCGGATCAGCTTCACATTTTAGCTCAACGCCTAAAATGATATGGGTAAGAGGATGGACGGCTTGGATTTAATCGATACATTAAGGTGGAGCCTACATAAATGGCCCACTCAAAAGTTTGGAATCAAGCTGATTTCTTTGTTTGGCAGACGCTGCAGTGCATCCCACGGCCAGTTCACGCTTCACAAAATTCCATCTAGCGTCCATGGACGCTGGACGGACGGTGTGAGTCGTGTTCCATTAAGGTAGGTCCCACATTGGCACTGTCTACTTCACATTGGGGTGGATCCACACGTATGAGACCCACCAGCCTTGGTTAAAAAAAATGGATATTTGAGTATTTCTTTCAATTAGGCCCACCTAAACAGACTGCTAGGTGAGTCCACTAGGTGAACGGCATGGATGTAATACATATGTAATAGGTGGGCCACTGTAACACCCCGAATTTTGGCCAATCTGGGATTTGACGTCCTTAGGCAGTGGGTTAATCAAAACACTTGAAAAATCGCTCAGAACCCAATTCCATAGCCAAAGAAACCACTTAGGATTAATTCCTTTAGAAACTAAGCATAAGTTAGCTAGCGCAACGCTGGAGTAGCTGGAAAATAGTCCCTGATCACTTTAAATACGTTGTACAAGACCCAAATCGAGTAGAACAAACGACTCTATAATACTCTATAACCTCGGATCAAACTCTAAGCAGGTTTGGTCTCTGGACCGCTTTGAACTTTTGTATTGGATCTAGACCGCACGTCGAAAGTCCGATACTTCTTATCTTAGACCGTTAGGACCGCCTTGTTGGACTTGGTACTCATTTCGAAAATCAAGTCCAACCGACAATCGCAGACTATTTCATTGAGTCCGGACTGAAGAGACCGCGAATAGGGACAGAATTGGAATTTCAAATTCAAATCTGGCACACAACTTGACGCGTCAGTATTAAACATTCTGACCGTCAGAATTCAGCCAGATTACACCCTCGGATCAGGAAAAATTTCTATTTATTATCATGAGACTTTCAGCCCTGATCTATGTGCGATGACCGCTGAACTGAAACTGGTCCGCTACGTGCGATCTGTGAACCCTGCCGGACTGAAAACTTAATACATGCTATATCTGGTACGCATGAGCTTAAGTCCGATCGCAATCGACCAGGGGACCACCAGAAATCATCTTTTGGATCGAAACAGCCCCAAAATGGATAGGCACTAAGTAAACTTCGTCCCGGAGCCTGTTTTCGGCATTTTTAAGCTTATAAAAGGGGTTGAAACCCTCATTCCTCTCTCCCATCCGAAAATTGCAAAAACCTAGATTTGGGAGAGAGAAAAGGAGAGAGTTTGAGAGAGGAAGTGGGAGGATTTTTCCTGCCTTCGTGCCGCTACTTCCACGTGCTACAGCAACTCTTCCCAATCACCTGGCCGGTGATTTCTCCGCTTTATCAGGTATGAAACAACCCTAGAACTTACTGATTTAGGAGTTACTTAGATTCATAGCGTGTTAGCTAACGTAACTTGTAAAATAGGTTCTCCTACTGCCGTAGACGAAGCGTACACGCTCCATTCAAAATCACGCATCCGTAAGAGATAAGGTGCGGATTTTAGACGCTTTGATTGACTGTTTCCAAAGCTTTCAATGTCGTTTAATAGTAGATTCTTGACGGCAACGCCATTTGACATGTACAACATGTTGTCCGTTTCCTGTTTCGTAAACCAACGAAGAATATGAGATTTAGGGCATTTTAGTCATTTGTAGGAAGTACTGTTTTTACTCATATTTTGCTGATGTGATTGACATGGTTTATTGTCGCATTAGAATGTTAGGAATACGTGCATAATTAGTTTGGCGAAGAGATTCGCCTAAATGCGCACTTCGGGTCGACATACTATATGTAGACTTAAGTGTGTAGTGTAAGTGTTTGTATAAATACTTGTATTAGTATGTATTGAATTAAATGGTGTTATGAATTAGTTTGAGATTGATTTCTCAAATAATATGCTGGTGTAAATGGTTTCCTACATGTTAGCCATATGTATGATTTCATGATATGAATGAAATGCATGTGCTTGACGATTCGCTTAAGCTGTATGTTATAACATGTGCTTGATGATTTCATTTTGATTTAGTTTGAGATTGAATTCTCAATTAATATGCTGATGGAAATGATTTCCTATATGTTGGCGATATGCATAAGTGCATTATATGTACGAAAGACATGTGTAAGATGATTTGCTTAAGTTGTATGTAATAACATGTGTTAATATGCTCACATGGTTGTATTTCATTTCCATTACCCTTACACAACTGCTGATGTGATTCTATGATTGTTTGGGACTATGCTTAGTCCAGGCAGTCGGTAACCGAGCGAATTCGTGGTTAGCTTATCTTCGCCACGAACGACGCGTCGATGAACGCGAGCCGTGTTCTGGAGTTGGCGGCAGTGGTTAGGCCACACGAAGTGTTTTACGCACTTCATGTCGTCAACTTGAGATGCGATCGCGCTAGTCGAGCCCGTCAAGTAACCCGACTGGCCATTGTATGTTCACCCTGCATGAGTCATAACTGCTTGAACCTAAGGTACTGAACTTACCATTGTAAACTCTGTCAACCATGGTACCTTGATCCACGAAGACTCATGAGCCGGGCATGGTGGTATGGGACACCGTGGTCGAGTTGTCGGCCTACGCTGGGGCCACAAACCTCCCCGTAGTGACCAGTGAACACCTAGTCTCGTGAGCAGATTATGGTGGTATGAGACACTATATTCTTGCTGTCGGCCTACACTGATCAGGCGACGAGTCCTTTGTAGTGACTGCAAGCGTATTCTGAGTCTACGGGAGGCGACGACCCTTCAGTAGCAGTAGAGTACAGTAGGCCTGTATTGATAAGGTGATGGGGGAGCGGTGCAACGAGTGCGAGCAACAGCCCTGGTAGCCCTTGCAGCGACCTACAAAATATACATCGTATGAGATTACTAGGAGTGACGACCCTAGACAGGATCTGTGTTGGGATTGATATAAGGGAAGTACCTTAGTTTCTCAATCCTGCTGTTTGAATGGACTAATAACAACTCGGAAATCATATCACCATAGCATTGCATGTGCCTGGAAGATGTGGAGCACTATAGGCAGTGTGGCATGTCGCGGTCGTAAGATGTTGCCGTATGAGGGAGATCGTCGGTGAGGGCATACATCACGTCATGTCATATTGCATTAACAACAGTATTAGGATTGTTTGATTTACTGCTTTACTATTATCGCATGATTGATTTGATAACATACTAATCTCTGCTCTCTCATCCCACTGAGTTGATCACTCACTCCCACGTTACGGGATGGTGTTTCCGGACACCCACCAGTCCCTATTGTGATTGCGGATGATGGCGCGGCCTGCGAGGCGGAGCTGGATTTGATGATGATGAGGAGGATCTCTCCTTTATGCGTGATCTGATTGACGGGATTACAGGGAGGTTAATTAGATACATTGACACTTGTCATTTTATATTTTTAGCGCCCTCATGTATATTCATTTTGTTTACTTTTGAAGTATACATATATGTGTATAACCTGGTAATATATTCACACTCTGGAGACATACAACAATTTACATATGTTATACCTACTATCGCAGTCTTCCGCTTACAAATTTAATAGTCTTTGGAGTATGATATGTTGTTCTGGCTTAATCTCACTCATGTTTAATACATTATCACAGACAACATTCAATCATACATATCTATGTTGCATAAATAACATTTTGGAACTCGGGAGTGGAGTTTTTACTCGACCCCCCGATTTTCAAGGTGTTACAGCCACTCATCATCACCGGGAACAAATGAAAGAGAGGAAGAGAAAGAGAGAAAGAGAAGCACCCACCTTTGATCTTCTATTCATTCTTCCACCAACATGTTGTAGAGCTTCAAGGGAACAAGATTCGACGGTTGAGATCGACTTTAGAGGTTAGGATTGGGTGATAGGAAGTTGGGCCACACATGATTTTCTCCATGGAAGCTATGGATGATTCATCTCTTAGGGTTGCTTGGGAGAATGAGAGAGGGAATGAGAGAGATGATGGGAGAGGAGTGATAGGAGAGAGGGAGGAGTGGTGTGTAAGAGATAAGGCATGGGAAGTATGGGTCTCTTTGACTTTTGGGATAAGGGGAATAGGCTAAGCATGGGTTGCTTTAATTAGTTGGTGGGAGAGGTATGGGTGAGTGATTTGATTGGTGTGATTGATGTGATGTTGGGTAGAGATTCTTTTCTTCGAGATTTACAATGCGTGGCGTCTTTCCTCGCACCAAACGCTGGCCCACATCTCCTAACCAGGGTATCGCCTCGACGCGCGAGTCGCAGCATCGGAACCGCGGCGACGACCCGGTCGCTATAGTAAAGGTCTTGGGTTGAGTCAACTCAGGTTAACGACGTGTGACTCAAGGTCACACGCAAATATCGGTTAAGGGTTGAAGGTTGTCAGAATTTGACCGGTAAGACCGCGGAAGTCTACGGAACAGTACGGTCTAAGATACAGGGCTTACATGTCCACATTGACGGACAATGATGGTTGAATGTCCATATTGTGACATTTTCTTAGGCCTTGTTAGGCCCATTCTCACCGATTTTGATTCTCAATGATAGTTATTGATACCGATTATGAGTATGTCATAGCATAGCATGATGATACATGCTCATACACATCATGATACATGCTCATATGTATCATCTGTATGTTTGTTATGAGATATGATTGACCATTGCATATACCATAGTGTAAATTGTTATGAGGCTCCCTGATAGGCGGAGGTTATCTCACACGATATGCGCAGGATTGATGTATGACTGGATTGTATGACTCATGCATCTTACATTGTATGCCGTAGCGACATCAAGGCCATAGCCTCCACAAGCATATTGTAGATGGTCAATCGGGACACCAAAAATTTGTTCTAGCATCGAGCTATCATAGATGGCCCTGGGTGAAAATCCTGAAACTCTCTTGGTAACAGAGGATGCCCTAACATCAAGACCGAATGGATACATGAGCGCCCGAGTGCCGAATACTAGGAGGCCGCGTCTCTCACTGTGTCGTGGTCAGTTGGGAGGGGGTGTGGCCTTACCCGCCCGAGGGTAGGGGGCATTGTTAGGCTGAGTTTGACCAGTTCATGAATGGTTCTGCTATCGATGCACCGGATATGTATTGGCAGATTATTGGTCGGGCGGATAATGAAGTTTCTTACGCTCACTTGGATTGTGCTGCTGGGAGAGGAGCAGTGCCATTTGGAGTGTACTAAACTCCGGTGATGATCCCAGAGAGGAACTGTACTGATATGTGGACTTATTGAGCAGGAGTTGCATACTCATTCATTCATTCATTCATTATCCACTCGAGCTAGTGGTGCGCAACTATTTGTACATGTACCTTCGCAATGGTCAGGATTTCGGTTGGGGTGCGAGACTAACCTGAGATCAGGAGTTTACCACATTGAGTCTGACTATCCAAATTTAGGTATGAGACTGATTTGGATAGAAGTCTCTTGTGATGGACCCCATAGCCTACGATATTACGTACTATCATCCCGACTTCACACTCCAGCATAGTCATTCCATTCACACCACATATTACATTACATCCGCGACATATAGCATTATGGGTTACCTATGTTTCTGCATTTACATGGTTTAGATATGACATCTGATATTTGACTCTTTATGACTCCTCATTTGTATAATTGATCTGTATCGCGTATTATGATATTGTTCTCCATTTGTATAGTTAATCTGCATTGTGTATTCTGATATTGTTTGACTCATGGACTTGTCAGTATTTCTGATATTGTATAAGTATGACATGACAATATGATGATGTGATTACGGATGCATGTAATACGGTTATGGTTGTGGTATAGGAGAAATGAAAATATGACTTGGTGATGCTGGTAGCATTGACTTGTAGTATTATTATGATGCATATGCATTGCATTGGCATTGACATCATATTTTACTTGCTACACGCCTTTCACATATATAATTTTCTTATAACATATTTATCTTGCTTACATGTAGGACACATTACACACACGTGTATACTCACTAGGCTTTTTACCTAAGCTTCCTATTTCCCTTTTTTTTTTCAGGGCCGGAGTATCTTGGAAGACTTTGCCTTCTCGATGCATTGCATCTATTTTTCAATTTGGTAATGCTGACGTTGTGTACCTTTTGGAAAGCACTGTACTTATAACTATCAGGATTTCTATTGGAGAATGTCGCTTAGTAATTTGATCATGGATCTTTATGCTTAGGTATTATTATATATGTGTAAACAAAAAAAAAAGTCAAAAATCTTCCTTGTGGTGCGCCGAACTCGGGACTTAATGCATGGAAGTCGAGTACTGGATTCGGGGCATCACGGAAGCTATCCGTCCCTGGGTTTGGGGCGTGACACTTTGACTGTGTTTACAACTGTTCCTCTTGTTGAAGAATTTTCTAGTATGGACGTGGCTGCATGACTTCTGACATATATGCATTCTCAGTCTCTGTTAGATCTTTTCTTTTAGCTGCTTGACACTGTTACCAATGAAGTTTCTGGGTTTGAGTTACTACTTAAGGAATGACATGAAATTTGGGATTAACCATTCCTTGCCTCAAAATTCTCTATCGAGGTTAGCAATCATGGGATGAAAATGCCTTCCAAGGTCGATAGGGGATCCCTCCTACCAGTCTCTCTTAGAGTTGCATATCCAACCTGCCTCACTGGCTAAGGTGGAGCTTCTAAGTCCTAGACCATCTTGGTACAATGGACACATAGTTGCGAGTCTCAGCTTCTACTTTGTACTACTCTCGATCGTTTTGCTAAATCTATGGTTGTTACGTGTAACTGATTGGTCAATTAACAATGTCACACCAGTAAGTAAACTAGAGAAAGTGTCCTACGGGGTGTGTCAAATATGTTGGCTCTCTGTTTTAAATTCGGTCACGTGGTCTATGCAAGTGTGCTAGAATCAAATGTGTGGCTCAATTCAAGTTGGACAACTAAGACCCCAAATGTCAAGATAGGCAGATATGTCGGAATTGACTGTATATGATCGAGATCAAATAAGATCGGTCACCTATTCAGACACTTGCACAACGTTATTTAAGATAATCAGGCGATTATCAAAGGGTGGGGTTTGTCATCTGAAAACAGGTTGCACCTTTGCCTTCCGTATGAAAAGACTTTTTTAATACAGATAAAAATAAAAATGAAATTCTTACATTCAGTCGAGAAGAACAACTGCAGAGTGCCTTTATAAACAAAGAACTTTCTTAATATTCGAACTGAGTCCAACATATGAGAGTAGACTTGAATTACAACTAAAGTTAATAGTTATTTAATTATTGCTACCGATTACATTTATAAGGAATGTAAATGACCGATAATGTTAATGAGCACAAAGTAATTGAAAGATAAATTTGATTTGATTTGGTTAGTATAAGATTCCATTTTTATTGAATTCTCTTGTTATTTATAGCCTTAAATCGACTATCTTAATGTTTTCCATGTTTCGACAATTACTATGACTGTTTTAGCACTACTAACCTTTTAAAAACTTCTTTATAAGTTGGCCATCTATCCTGATAACCACTTAAGACTTCCTTATCAGCTCGACCAATCTTGCTTTGAGGATGACGTGGCATCGCTCGATAGACACCAATTGCCCTGCTACAAAATTCTCTTTGGATATCTTTGCATATCTCAAAAAAATAAAATAACTCTCTTAAAATTACATGTATCATTTCTTATCGGCTCTTGTAGTAATAGCGGTTGGAAATAAGGTAGAACACTAGTAATTGGATTAAATTTCTTAAACGCAATAAATTAACATCCACATAAAATTTATTTTTTTCGTAGGCGTAATTTCCTTAGCATTGTGTAAGAGGCGGGCCTTCTAGCTATAGGCGTTAGGGTTGTACACGAGTTAAGCTAGCTCGAAAAGCTCGCTCGAGTTAGCTCGAGTCAGCTCGGATTGACTCGGCTTGAAAGGCCAACTCGGGGTGAGTCAAGCTTATTTTTTAAAGCTCGAGTTGAGTTTGAGCTGAGTTCAAGCATGGTGCATTTCAACTCGACTTGACTTGACTCGAAGCTCGAACTCGACTCGGCTCAAGTAGTATATACATATATATATATATAGGGAAAAAGTTCTATACGGTCGAGCTCATGGGAACTCCCCATGAGGTCGAGCTGTGTGGGCCCCACCATGATGTATATCGAACATCTACCCCATCAGTCAGATGCACCATTCTATAGTGGGCTTAGGGCTTAAAAATCAAGTCAATCCGTGACTTGTGTGGGCCACACCACATACAAAAGTTGAGAGGGGTTACCCTCCATTAAAACATTCATAATCATTTTTTGGGCACACCAAGATGTGGTTCAAAAATCCAGCCCATCCATTATGTGTGTCCCACTTGGATGAGGAGTCAGACGAAGTTTCTGACGCATCCAAATTTCAGGTGGGCCCCACCAAGTGCTTTTATATGTTTTAAGCATGTCTTCACATGATTTTAGATGGTATGGCCCACTTGAGTTCCTTATACGGCTGATTTTTGGGATATCGCAGAATTTAAAGGGGACCCATCAAATACACGGTGTTGATGTTTGACATACATCATGGTGGGTCCCACACAGCTCGACCTCATGGGGAGTTCCCATGAGCTCGATCGTATAGAGCCTTTTCCTATATATATATATATATATATATATATATATATATATATATATATCAAACTTAAATTAAAAAAAAAAAACTCTACCCGACCCTACCCGACTCCCATTCCCTCTCTTTCCCTTACCCTACCCTAACCCAACCCGCGGCAACCTGTACCCAGTAGCTCGTCGGTCGCCATCTCCTCCTGCCCGAGGAGCTCTCTGCCCCTCTGTATCTCTCCTTTCTCTCATTCTCCTAGATCTCCTCTTCGGCTCTCCCTCCCAACCTGATTCGAAGCAGTTAGCCCACTCGACAACTTCTCTCAACCTGCGCCCAATCCCGACTCGTCTTAGGTTCAACCCATTTGGCCACTGCAAACGTATGTGATTACTGGTTTTATTTATTTATTTATATATTCATAAATCATGGATTAGTATGAATATGATTTGAGATATATTTTTTTAAAATTTTTTATTTTTGATTTGGGGTTGGGCGTTGGGTTGGGTTGAGTCAGGTTGGGCACTGGGTTGGGTCGGGTTGGGTGCTGGGTTGAGTTGTGATGGTTTGGGTCGGGGTGGGGGCTTGGTTGAGTGGGGTTGGGCGATGGGTTAGGTCAGGTTGGGGTTTGGGTCAAGGTGGGGTATGAACAAGCTCGACTTAGCTCAAGATAAACTTGACTCAACTCGAACCACTAGCTTAACTCGAGCTCGACTCGAAAGCTTTGACAAATAAGTCAAGCTTCAATGTTGAGCTTGAGGGCAAGCTCAAGCTCGAACTCGAGTATAACATGGACGAGTTGAGCCGAGCTTGGCCCGCCTTAACTCGACTCATAGGTGTCATTCAATTCAACATCATGAGAGAGACTGCTTTAGGTTGAATTAACAAAGTTAATCTTGTCATTTCATCCTTTATCACTGCACTAATAGGAATGATGTTTGGTAAACAGACACAGTGAAAGATGTTATTAGAATATCACACTCTTACGCTCCTCAGCCTCTAAGCTGTACCAGCGGTTTAAAGTAGATCAAAGTTACATGGCCTTCAAAATGATGTATTTATTATACCCACACCGCTCATCTATTTTTAGGGGTCATTTTAAAGCAATACAAAATTCAATTGGAACACACCACAAATAGTTGCGGGACAATGACCCTAGTAACATTTATTTTCCATCCAATCTGTTCATAAGTTCAAAAATACCTGGATGAATAGGAAAAACGAATATCATATTGATCCAAAACTTCCGTGACCCCAAAAGAGTTTCAATGGTAAACATTTAATCTACCACTTCTTTTTTAAGTGTGGTCCACTTGATCTTTAGATCTTTCTTATTTTTAGTCTGAATTCTTACGACCATACATCAAAATGGATGAACGGTTTGGATATAATAAACACCTCATTACGAGACCCACAAAACTTGCTTTCTTCGATACACCAGCTATATAGCTAATGTGTGGTATACCCACCAATCCACTTCCTATATAACTTTCTACTTCGGGGGAGCGGATTAGATGTTGAACACTTCAGTAGCCAAAATGCTACTAAAGTGACGTAGTGAAATACAACTGGTTGAATACCGAGAGCATGTTCCCCTACAATTAGTGCTCTTTTCCCTGAAGTTCCGTTAAACATCTCTGTCTGTTTGCCGGTTCACGCACTCGACCAGATAATGGTAAACTTTATTTTTCAAGACATTTCTTTTCTTTGCTCCCTATTGAAGTAACGTCACCACTTTCCATGGGTGCCACCATAATGTATGTATTGTATCCACACCATTGATCCATTTCGTGATATCATTTTATGGCATAATCCAAAGAGTGAGAAAGATTGAAATTTCAAGTGCACCCCACTATAGAAAACAATGGAGATTGAATGCCTACCATTAAAGCCTCTTTGGGCCACAAAAGCTTTCGATCAATTAATATTTATGCTTTACCTCATTCCATGTCCTTTTTAACTTACAAAAAGGTTGGATCTCAAATAAACATCATGGTCAGCTCCAGGAAGATTTTAACGGTGGCTGTCACCTCCCATTATTTTTTGTGGTGGGGTCCACTTAAACTTTGGATCTGCCTAATTCTTTTGCTTACCCCCTAAAATGATCTCTCCAAATGAATAAATGGTGTGGATATAACACATACATCATGGCGGGACCAAAGAACTTGGTGACGTAACATCGGTCTGGCTCAGAAGCCAACCCGCTTCCGTTTCCAATTGCGGCCAAAGCCATCCGCATGAACTTCTTTTGATAGGAAGCTAGGTGGGGCACACAATCATATTTGTGAGAAATCTATTCTGTCATTCCATATCATTGAACGTAGGCCAAAAAATGAGGCGGATTTAAAACTCATGTGGGCCGTACGGTTGGAAACAGTAAGTGAGGGAATTCCTATGGTTGAAAATTTCTTGGGTCCACTATGATGTATGTATGTCATCCATATGGTTCATGAGGTCATTCCTAGTGGGATGAACTGAAATTATAAAAACATTAACATAATCCAAAATTTTGGTGGCCACTTGAATATTTCAAATGGCAGAAGGTTAATCCTCACCTTTTCTGAGCGTGTGGCCCACTAGAAGTTTGGATCAATGTCATTGCTGAGTCCAAATTGTAACATAATCTAGAAAAACTGATGGCCGGGATAGATTTATCAAAAACATTACGGTGGGTGCCACTTAGACATGTTACTACTTTTAATACTAATGTGACCGCATTTTTATATTTTGCAGAGGATGGGACTTTCAATTCTTTAAATTAAATAGAGTTGGACGCCGGTTGGCTGCTGAACCAGACGGTAATCAATGCGTTCTTTGGGCCCCACTATGATGTATGTGTTGTATCCACACCATTTATCCATCTGGAGAGATCATTTTAGGGAGTGAGCAAAAGAATTAGGTAGATCCAAAGTTCAAGTGGACCCCACCATAGAAAATAGTGAGAGGTGATGGCTACCGTTGAAACCTTCTTAGGGCTGACCATGATGTTTATTTTAGATCCAACCTTTTTGTATATTAAAAAAGACATGGAACAAGGTAAAGCATAAATATTAGCTTGATTGAAAGCTTGTGTGGCCCAAAGAGGTTTTAATGGCAGGTATTCAATTTCTATTGTTTTCTATGGTGTGGTGCACTTGAAATTTGGATCTTTCTCGCTCTTTGAATTATGTCCTAAAATGATATCATTAAATGGATGGATGGTGTAAATACAATATATATATCATGGTGGCACCTATGAAAAGTGGTAACGTCACTTCATTGGGGGAGCAAAGAAAAGAAATGAGTTGGAAATAAGTTTACCTCCTATATGGTCGAGTGCGTGCATCGTCAAACGGAGAGGGCCATCTAACGGAACTCTAGAGAAAAGGGACGCGGATTGCGTTCGGGCAGGGGTCCGTGGCACCCACCATGGTGTAAGTGTTTCATCCACACTGTTTATCGCTTTTATCAGATCATTTTAAGGTAAAATTTTTTGGTGTAGCCCACAGATCCAGTGGAACACACCAAAGGAAGCTGCAGTGATAATGATATCCACCATTGAAACCTTTTTTAGGGCTACCGTGATGTTTTTTAACCATAAAGCCTATTCATACGGTCATGTAGGCGTGGATGAAGTGAAGACACAAATATTAACTTGATTTGAACTTCTCTAGTTCTTAAGAAGTTTTTTATGATCGACGTTCAATCCTCACCTTGTGGTCAACACAAGACTTATAACTCTCTCAATTTTTTGCTCATATTTTAAAATAACACGGGAAAAATGATAAAAGACATGGATGAAACACTTATATCAGGATGAGCCCCACAGAGCTCCGCACCATTCGAGGGTAGGAGGCAATCTGCGTCCAAAGCAAAGAGCATTAATTGTGGGCGCTCTTGGCATTCAACCAATTGAATTTCACCGTGTCACTTCTTTAGCGTTTTTGCTATTGAAGGGCTCGTATCTAATTTGCTCTCCTACTCCAGGATGCTGATTTCTTGAGAAAGCCTTTTCACAGAAATGGATTGGCTACCCCCCTTGCCACTAGCCCATGGCTGGTGGTCGGTGCTTTGTGTACCCTATCATGTTGTATGTGTTTCATCTTGTTGTCCATATAGTTTTTTTAAATCATTTTATAATATGAGACCAAGCATGAGGTATATCTTAATATCAAGTGGGAGACACAGGGTTGAATGAACGTAAATTATTAAAAACTTTTGAGGGCTATAAAAGTTTTGGATTAAGATGACTTTGATTATTCCCGTCATTTGGGTCTGTATGATCTAATCAACATATTAGATGTCAAATAAACAATACAGTGGGCCTTAGTAGGATTTTAATGGTGGATATCTAATCACTATTGTTTTCCCATGATGTGGTCCACCTGAAGCTTCTATCCCTCTCATTTATGGGATAATTCTCTAAAATGTTCTGTAAATATGGATAAACGGAAATGGATGAAACATATAAATCATGGGGCATAGCACCGATCACTAGCCCCAGGACGGTGGCGGGGATTAGCCAATCCGTTTTCCCTTTGCGCGGAAGGATTCTGGGTAGGGGCACTGTCGCGTGTACGAGAAATCCAACCCGTCCATCCGTTTTTCAATCTTAGGGCGTGCGACCAAAAATGAGTTAGGATCCAAAACTTAAATGGCCACACGAGAGTAAACAGTGGGGATTTAGTGACCACCGTTGAAATATTTATATGGCCGCAAAGATTTTGTATCGGTCTAAGTTTTCGGTATTTTCACTTCATCGCGGTAAAAATTACCTTATAAACGGTTTGGATGTCATACAAACATCAAGCCAGAGCCTATGAAGGTTTCAACGGTAGGGATTACTTTTCCCACTGTTTTCCCTCGTGTGGATGTCCTAAAATGAGATCGAAAAACGGATGTACGGGTTGGATTTCTCACAGACGTCACAGTATGCCCCACCCAGAATCTTTGCGCAGGAACTTCTTCCAAAAGCATTTGGCAGGAAATCCGCTTCCTCTACTTCGCCCCCTGCTTCTTCTGCCTGCCTCTCTGCTGCTTCGCCCCCTGCTTCTTCTGCCTGCACCCCCTTGCTCTGTGCCCCCCGGCCCCCCAGCCTGCCGCGCCACTGTATCCGTTTCGCGTTGGAGAATGGCGCAGAAGAAAGGATCAAGGGTTTCGGAAGAGCCGGAGGAGCTGGTCCACGTCCCACTGCAGGCCATCCTCTTGGCTGACAGCTTCACTCAGAAGTTCCGCCCCATAACTCTCGAGCGCCCTAAAGTAACTCTCTCCCTCCTCTTCTTCTTTATTTCCCTTTCCTTCTTCCTTTCGCTCAATCCCTTCTTTCTTTCTTTTCTAGGGCTCTACAATGCCTTTCTCCTCATTCCATCTGTTCTTTGAGATATTGCTTTTATCATTGAGATTTTGTATTTACGATTTTTGGCATTCCTTTACAATTTTCTTTTGGATATTGATAACTGCAGCTGTACTTTGCAGTTGAGAATTAGTACCCAATAAAATAGATTAAGTTAAGATGGGCATTTGAGTGGATTTTGATCCATGCTTAGTGCACATTTTTGTTTTTTTGGTACACTTCGCAAAATTAGATTGTGAGTCATGAGTCTGGTGAGCTGAACCACTTGTTGTACACTTCGCAAAATTAGATTGTGAGTCATGAATCTGGTGAGCTGGACCACTTGTTGATGTACGTCACACTACAGCTCGACCACTGTCCAAAAGTCACACGGATTGGATGATCCTATTCGTAACTGTCTTCTTTTGCTTTTTTCTAATTGATGCTGATTGTTTCCAAATTTTTTTCCATGGTCTATAATTCAGACAGTTAAGATTGTCTGTTCACTGGGATTTTTTCTACCTCAGCTCATTGTCAGTGCCCTACCAGATGAGCGATTTAGATCACAGGCTACTGTTCCTCTTACACCAATTTTTGTGCAGTGAACATGGTTAATGGTTATTCTTACATGCCAAAATAACAACAAGTCCTCGTGAACAACTCAGTAGACGTGATGAAGGCAAAATCTGGTGTAACTACTACGGTCATCTTTAGGCTGGAGAATGGAATTAGTCTCAGCTGAATGATATAACTAATTTTCAAGCTTAGCTAACATCTACTATCCTTTAAAAACGATTTTGCTCCAAGAAATTTTTTAAGGATCTATTGTTTTGAAACAACATTGAATAAAAATGATAAAACAAACACAATTATGCATGGCATATGATAAAATCAAATTTCAAAGTAATATCAAATGTTCCAAACTCAGAAAATCGCTATAATTATGGAAAAGTGTAGCCTAGAAAGGCTTGTTTTTGTGGCTTATTCTCCCTATCAGTGTTCATTTCTGAGTGCCACTGGCTCTAGGCGATGTCTATTATTTAGCTTTAGTGGGTTGTGCTTGGCTTGATCTCCTCACTTGCCTATCGGAGAAAGTGTAGCGAAAAGGGGTCTATGCATATGCATAGGGGCACACTTGAGTTGTCTTGCTTGGATGTGCTTTTCCTGGGCCCTGGGTGAGGTACATACAAAAGGTGAGCACTTAGGTGCATTAAATCATGCTTGATCAAGATTACCTAGATTGAGGGTCGCTCAATATGTCGTATGGGAATAGTACGTGGTACACTACTTTCGCCAATAAGTGGTGCGCTACATGTATCATTATGTGGCCTATTAGTACATAAACCAAGTATGTGCAATATAGTTTTATATACGAATTGATATTTTAATTTCTGCGACATGATTAAAGATAATACACACACACACAGTGTTCGAAATATCGGTATCACACCATGTATCGCACCCTTGGGATACAGATACGTATCGGTAATTGCACGGGATATATCGTTTGTATCGCATAATTTATCGTACTTTTTGGGAAACATGGGGAAACATTGGGAAAATGGTTGAATTTTTTAATGAAACTTTGAGGATTATTAAAAAAGCCCTTAATACACACTTTTAAATCATAACATCTCTAAAAAAAGATGCACATAATAAATTTCCTTTGTATAGGGTCCTAAGCTAAGCGATGTTTAACTGAACTAATGTAATTATATTTAAATTGAATGTATGATATTTATAAATATATCAAAGTTATGTATAAAAACACAACCAATTTATTGAGAAGCAAAAGAAGAAGTAAAAATTGAGAAATATACATATCAATGATGGGGACTGGTTGTGGCCTAGACCCACATAGAGTTGCGTGGTGGCTCGTAATCATCGTCTCCATCTCGACGAGGTTGAGAATAGTACTGCTGCTCCACAAATTGATAATATTGTGCCCAAGTCATAGTAGAGTGGTACCATTTAAGATACTCCCTGACATAACGCTGGTACTCATCCTCTCCTAACTGAATCAATACACTCATCCGTGGGTACTGCGTAATTGTCACAGTCTGTAACTGATATGGATCTGGGAAGGGCATATATGAAGCTCCCTGGTATCCATATTGTTGCCCATATCCATACCGCTGCTTATATCCCCGAAATGGGCCACACCATATGGTACAATGGGGATGAGATGCATAGATAGACCACATACATTCAAGCCATTAGACGCTTTATGGGGGCCATCGTGATGTAAAGGTCTTATCTACATCGTCCATCCCTATTTACAGATCATTTTAGGGTATGATACCAAAAATGAGGCAGAACCAAGGCTTAAGTGGGCCACAAAGTGGTGATTGAACGCCCACTAGTAGACGCTCAGAGGGTCCACTGCTTTTTACAATGTGGTCCAGTTGATTTTTGGATGTCTTATTTTTCGGCTCAACCCCTCAAATGAGCTATTCAAGTGGACGGACGGTTTGGATATAACCCATACCTCATGATGGGACCCACAGAACTAGAACTAGGTGACGTCTGTTGGTTGTGGGTGCTAGCGCGCGGATTAGGTACTACCCCCGCCCGTTCGGAGCTGGGGACAGGCGGAGTCTCCGAGGGACACTGAGGGGCCACCGTGATGTATGAAATTTATCCACACCATCCATACATTTTTACATATCATTTTAGATTTTTATCCCAAAAATAGAGAAGATCGAGGTCTCAAATGGACCACACAGTGAGGATTAAATTCCTATGGTTAAAGGTTTCAACATATCGCATCAATTAGCACCGCTGGTTCCTGTGGTGTGGTCCACTTGAGCCTTTTATATGCCTTATTTTTGGTTCAGTACTCTAAAATGATATGAAAAAAAATGGATGGACGGTGTAGATAAAAGTCATTCATCACGGTGGCCCCTCATTGGCCCTTGGATCCTTCGCCTGTCCGGAGCTCTGAATAGGCGGGGGTAGTACCTAATCCATGCCCTGCATGCTACACGGAAGCGGACTGTGTACTTAGTAACTTAGTATGCCAAGTGTACTGAGTTAGCTCTGTGGGACCCATTGTGATTTATGTATTTTATCCACTCCCCTCATCCATTTTATTAGATGATTTTAGATCTTTAGCCGAAAAACGAAGCACATCCAAAGTTCAGGTGGACCACACCACAAGAACAAAAACAAATGAACATCTAACGTTGAAATATTTGGTACATGTTTTGGATCAAGATGATATTTGTTTTTCCCTTCATCCATGTCTTTGTGATCTTATGAACAGGTTTGCTGACAAATAAACATCACTGTGGGCCCTAGGAAGGTATCAACAGTGGAAATCATTATTCCCACTCTATCCCATGGTATGGTCCACTAGATCTTTGGATATGCTACAATTTTGGGCTCAACCTCTCAAATGAGATGAAAAAATGGATGGACGGCGTGGATAAGCCACACATACATTCAAGATGGGCGCAATAGAGTTTATCCATACGCGTACACTGTACGCCATCTACTCCGTGTCGGTTTGTACGCATCAAGTTGGTGTCCTGGGATGGTAGGTGTGGTCCACCTTGATGTTTGTAAGTAATCCACTTCGTCCATCCGTTTTATGATATCATTTGATGACATACGCTAGAAAATAAGGTGGATCCACACATTAAGTGGCCCATACGAGAAGGAAAACTGGGGAAAGAGTTTTCTACCGTTGAAACCTTCGTGGGCTCCACGTTGATGTTTATATGCCATCGAACGTGTTTATAAGGTCATTCCCATTGGGATGAAGTGAAAACATTGTCCGCTTAGCCTCATGCAAGAATCCCAAGTGAGGCCCACTTAAAAATATTTCAGCGGTGGTGACTAAATCCCCACCGTTTCCTCTAGTGCGGCCCACTTGAGTTTTGAATTTGCCTTGTTTTCAGTCACATGTCCTAAAAGGATCTCGGAAAGCGAATGGACGGAGTGGGTTTCTCACAAACATCAAGGTGGTCCCCACCTACCATCCTAGCGGTGCCCGGATGGTTTTAAAAGGGGAAGCGGATTTGGTATTGAGTAACTCAGTACCCTAAGCGTATTGAGTAAACTCTGTGGGACCCACCGTCATTCATTGCTTTTATCCACTCCGTTCATCCATTTTACCGGATAATTTTAGTGCTTTAGCACAAAAATAAAGCATATCAAAATCTCAAGTGGACCACACCAATGGAAACAGTGTGATTTGAACGTTTACCGTTGAAAAGTTCTTGGGGGGCCACAAAAGTTTTCTTTAAAGCTGATGTTTGATTTTTCCTTTCATCCATGTCTTTTTGATATTATGAACGGGTTGGATGACAAATAAACATCATTGTAGCCCTCAGAATGGTTTCAACGGTGGAAATACTTACTCTGTTTCTTGTGGTATGGTCCACTTGAGTTGTGAATATGCTTCAATTTTGGGCTCAATACCTAAAATGATCTTTAAAAACGGATGGACGGCGTGGATAAATCACTTGCATTCACGGTGGGCCCCACAGAGTTTACCGAGTACGATAAGAGCTTACTAAGTACGATATCCGATTTCTTTAAAAGGGCTTTAAGCCGATTTTGGGATGGATTTCGAAACCCCTAGCCCCCAAATCACGTGCCCAAATCACGATTTCTGCCCAAATCGCCCAAAATCACGCCCAAATCTCGGAGAATTTCTGATTTTTGGGGCTATTTTCTACGAGATTCACTCACTTCAAGGCTCAAGCTGCAACGATCTGATTTTTGCGGGAGCTTTCGTTCATAGCCCATGTCTTTCTAGGTACGAAATCAAAAGATTGTTTCGAATGATGAATCTACCAATATCCCGCCACTTTTATCGGCGAAATTGGTAGGTGGCTACAGTAGCCCCGTGCATGGGTAGGTGGCTACAACGCTAACAGTTCTAATATCGTCGATATCACTTGATTTTTTGTGATGTCATGAGATATTGATCGATATTCATCGATATCTTGATGATATTGAGCATATTCCTTTTTTTTTTTAATTAATATTATTTTTTTAAGTCTCTCCACTCGATTTCGTATCACTGGAGTGTGATACCGATAATATCGGCTGATAGTATCGATATTACGAACACTATATATATATAGGAGAGCAGTAACAAATATGAAGACCACTAGTGGAGCGACAAGCGAGTTCCCAATTACTGGAGGCTTGCACCAAGGGTTGGCATTGAGCCTATACCTTTTCGCACCGGTCATGGATGAGTTAATGAGGCATTTGTAGGAAAAGATCCCATGGTATATATTGTTTGCAGATTGCATAGTTTTGATAGATAAGACAAGGGAGGGCATAAACACAAAGCTGGATTTGATGCTTTAGAATCTAAAGGATTTAAAATTAGTCGAACTAGAACAGAGTATATGGAATGCAATTTTAGTAACAATAAGAGTGGAAAGAAGGAATTAGATAAAGATTGTTGACCAAGAAGTTTCCCAAAATGACCACTTTCATTATCTTGAGTCAATCATGGAGAGACTGAGATGGATTTTGCGTTTATAATTCAAGTTAGGTGGACAAAATGGAGACGTGCCTTAGGAGTTTATGTGATCATTGTTTTCCACTCAAGGGAAATTTTATATTAGACTAGCCATGCCTTATGGGATAAAATATTGGGAAGTTAAGAAACAACATGTTCATAGGATGAGCGCAGCTGAGAGGATATTGAGATGGATGAGTGACAAGACATTGAAGGATAGAATTAGAAATGAAAGCATTCGAGGGAATTTAGGACTAACACTACTAGGTAATAAGATGAGGAAAATAGACTTAGATGGTTTGGGCATGTGTAATGGAGACCAAGAAATGCACCGGTTAGAATGAGTGAGTTGGTACAAGTTGAAGGCTCCAAGGCTCAAAAGGACTCGGATTGAGGTAGTAAGAAAAGATTTGATGACCTATGGTGTAATCGAAGGTCTAGCCCTTGATAGAGTGGAATGGCGGAACAAGATTCGTGCAGCCAACCCAATTAATTGGGAAAAGGCTTAGATGATGATGATGATGCTATTTTAATTTCTGTCATATGTGCAATATAATTTTGTATATTTTATATATGAAATATATTTTCAAAAAAAAAAAGAAAAGAAAAAGAAAGAAAATTCAAGTGGTGTTGATGTTGTTTCACACACACACACATGTAATATATGTAAGTGGTTTTGATGTTATTTTATATATTGTTTAAAGAAAGATGTAATTTATTCAAATGGAAAGGAACAGAGAAGATAATTAACTTATTGAAATTGAAATCTCTTCACTAGTTACAAATACTTACAAACTTTGTAAATCTCAAAAAAAGTGTAGTGCCTTGTACCGACTAGAGTAGCCCATTTTATAGACCTATGGACACATCCTAGAAACTCCTATGAAATCTTTAAGAAGGATTTTCCAACCCTTAGATTCATTCCGTAGTCATTCTAATCTTGTCAAAAATAGGATACTAGGTCTCCACAAGGATTTACACAAATTGTAATGGCCTAAAAATAACATGTTTAGATCCAGAGAATCAGCTTCATAATCTTGTAGAATCAGCGAAGTCAACAACTATAATCTTGCTTAGAAATGGCAATTGTAGTCCAACATAGCCCCTAGACTTAGTAACAAACAATCCCAAAATTCAACACATGTTGGGCCTTGGGCCTACACTAGTATCAAAGGTGTAGACAATGGTGTTTGAATAGAAAAGGCCCTAGAGGATGAAGTGCAACATTCATGGGAGGATGTTCTGCATATGTATAACTAATAAAAGAACTTGTTAAGAAACTATCTATTTACCGTTCGACATTTCATGATATTGATAGCCTTTATGAACAGAACTGTATCCATGACAGTCAACTGGTTAGGTTCGAGTCAAGTCCTAGAGTATCCGGATCTGGGTTGATCAAGTTTGGTTCTTGTTTTTGAGGACCTAGATTTGGATCCGATCATTTTCGAGTACTCGCTCGGTCTTCACCTCTCCAGACCTTGGTTTCGAGTCAATTTCAGGTCGGGTCTGGGTTAAAAAAAGGTATTTACATGGTTGAGCCCACCCGAGGGATGGATTTGATTGTGCACACATGTGCCACTTCATTTGTTTAAAGAATGAAATAAAATATATAAAAAAGAGCAAGGCTCCAAAATAGAATAAAGCAAATTGAAACAAAACAAGCAAAAACCTAAGAAACAACTATACAACTCGAGACCGAAGGATCAACTCCAGACTAGAGAAGCTTGCAACGAACCAAATTAGCCCAAGATTAAGGGAATGATGGATCTGTCTATGAGATTTAGACTGATAGATCACTCCTTAAGGTCCTTGATAATCTGGTTTAACACCGCTGAAGAAGAGGAAGCATGGCATGCAAACGGGCTCTCTCATATTCATGCGGCCTAGCAAACTTTATTCCATTGCTAGAATGATTATTTGTATAATATTACTATTAAAATTACCTGGACTTCACCTGATTTTATATCATCGCTCAAGACTTGACTCTATTTTAACCAGGTCCAAGATGATGGGCTTGACCCAAAACTGATTGGACTTGATCAGGTAACCACAGGTTGCAATACTCCTTTGCAACCCTAATCATATTCCATGACAATTGTCCGACCAATTGTCTCTATGGGGTAGCATATTTGGCAGTTAGAAGGTGATATAAATAGAGATTGAGTGTTGTAGAGCTAAGGATGTCGAGACAGATTTGTGAGAAGACTAGAAAGGATAAAGTTATGAATGAGGACTTCTGAAGCAACTTATGATTAAGTCCTAATAGGAGACAAAATTGATGGAGACTAGCTTGAGATGGTTTTGGTATGGATGGTAAACTTCGATTGGTGTTGGGAGTCCAAAAAAGACGATAGAGGAAAACTAAAAGGACTTGATTAAGGTGGTGACTGGTGAGAAGGATAATGCTTGTTTATTTATCGAGAATAGGGCCTTAGTAATGATTGGTGAAAGAGGATTCATGAAGCCAACCCCAAATAGTAACGACAAGGTTATGATGATGATTATTTCCTTAATAAAAACTAGAGAAAAGAGAGGCCGCGCAATTTGGCTAGTACTCAATATCAATGTTTTAAATATCGACTATATCGGTCGATATATCCCATGATATTTCTCGTATCCCACCTGTGCGATACGAAAGGGCATATAGGTAGTGTCGTTATATCCCACATGTTCGATTCGGTGAGCATTTCCAAATTTTGCTTTTTTTTTTGTTGTTTTTTTTTTGTTGTTTTTTTTTTTTGTTGTTTTTTGGTTGTTGTTGTTGTTGTTGTTGAAATTATGTTAAATCAGTGTTAAATGGTTATAAATCCATTGGTTCTTCATGTTTTGCATGAAAAATCATGGAGTTGGAGCTTTGATCTCAATATCCATTGGTTCTTCATGTTCTCCATTTTTTTTTGAATTGTTCCTTCAACCAGCTGTCAATTGAGACTAATTTTGAACTATTTAGGAGTATTTGATGAAATGATCATCACATACACTCTAATTTTGAAAATTTGAGTGTAGGTCTGATTTGGGGAAATGTCGAAATTTTTTCAATTTCTCCCAAATTGCTTGTGATGTTGCACTCCAAACATGAAATCAAGCACGTATGAGGGATGATCTGCTAATTTGTTAAGTCCTATTCAATTTTTGAAAAATAAAATCATTTTAATTATTTTTTTTTTTTCGAAATTTCCCTTCAACCAGCTATCAATTGAGACTAATTTTGAAGTATTTATGAGTATTTGATGAAATGATCATCGCATACACTCTAAATGTTATGCATTGAATTTGAAAATAGTTGTATTACTTCAGTAAAACAATGCATAACTTAGGACCCGATACAAAGGAAACCTATTATGTACACTTCTTTTTTGAGATGTTATGATTTAAAAATGTGTATTAATGACTCTTTTAATAATCCTTGAAATTTCATTGAAAAATTCAACAATTTCCCAAATGTTTCCCCATGTTTTCCAAAAAGTGTGATAATTTACCTGATACAAACGATATATCCCATACGAGAACTGATACGTATCTATATCCCAAGGATGCGATATGTAATGCGATACCGATATTTCAAACATTGCTCAATATAACTTAGCTCCGATGAGAGCTGTATTGGTTTTGGTACTAGCCAGTTTTGTAACCGAGATCTTAAACATCGAGTATTTTCTTATACATTAGTAATGATCTAAGTTTGAACTTTGAATATTTGTCCAAATCGAGCCGGTCATGGATCGGTGATGTGGAACGGATCTCTCAATATAAGAACTAAACAACCTCCACTAATGTGCACCGACTATCGAGAGAGGGGTATTATAGGCAAGGTGTTCCATAGCTGTAACGGTGGCTGTAGCGACCACTGTTGTTACTGTTATGATATGGGCAGTTACAATCCTCTTAAAACAACTATTTCTGGATCGTTACAAATCTATTATAGTGCCTTTACAGGACCATTACATGGCCATTATGGCTCTTTTTTTTTTTTTTTTGTAACAACCTTTATGGCCATTTCGGCCCCGTAATGCATAACAATTACAACCGTTACCATTACGTACGGCCGTAACTTAACCAATTTGGTATACCATGATTATAGGTTAAAAGAGGGGATGCTTGAGATGGTAAAGGGAGGGTGGAATGAAAGGCGTTAAGAGTCTCACTAAGAACATTTTTTGAGAACGGTCCCAATCTATGGATCATTTGGACAGCCATGGCTTTTTTGGGTCTACGACTGTATGCTTTGAGGCCCATGGCCTCATCTTCATTACTCATCAGTCAGGTATGGGCATGGTTGTAAAATTGCTGTGTGGGCCAAGTTTTGTCAAAACCCTATTTATGAGATTATGCTCTGGCCATGGTCTGTTCAATATGATTGGTATAAGGTTCCATGACCAGCCTATCCTAATATAATAGCAGAGTGGTGTACATAGGTTTGTTGTGTTAAATAAGTGGGCCTGGATATTGCTGATTCCTTATCTCCCGAGTACTGGAGCCTGATATAGGTTTTTGTTTATTGTTTTTGGAATGACTTGAGTGTCATAGCTAAAGATGTTGATGCCCTTTGAAGGAAGCGGTGTTTACTTTTGTTCTTGAATTTATTAGCCAGCAATGATTGTAGTGTTTGCATGTTACATTTGGTTTGTTGCAAATTAGATGTAAAGATGAACACATGAACTCGAAACATGTAATGTCTTTGCCCATCTTATGTCTGTGGAAGATGCAAGTTGATTATTGTTGTCTCTGAAGTATAGGTATATAGCATATGGGCCCTGTTTCATCATTTGTTCTTACTTCTTGCTCATATTATTGGGGAAAACCAAGATTGACTTCTGTACAATATTCCTATCTATCTATTCTTGTGAAAATGAGTTTTTTGACCTTCTGCTCCATTCCATGCATTTTTCCAAAGGATAAATTTTAAATAATGGAAAAAGGAAAAAAGAGAGAAAACTCTACTTATGTACGATATTCCTATCTATCTATTCTTGTGAAAATGAGTTTTTTGACCTTTTGCTCCATTCCATGCATTTTTCCAAAGGATAAATTTTAAATATTGGAAAAAGGAAAAAAGAGAGAAAACTCTATTTATTAGACTGGATTTATTTTAGTTAGATCTCTCTTTTTGTCAATTTGATTAATAATTCCTTTCTTATTGTTGAAGGTACTCTTGCCACTAGTTAATGTCCCGATGATTGATTACGCATTAGCCTGGCTTGACTCTGCTGGGGTGGAAGAGGTCTTTATCTTTTGCTGTGCTCATTCAAAGCTAGTAATTGATTATCTGGAGAAGTCCGAGTGGTTGCACCAACCAACATTTTCAGTGACAACAATTGAGTCACATAATTCTACGAGTGCTGGTGATGCTTTGCGTTTGATTTATGAGCGAAATGTGGTATGTGACTTAAACCTATCTCAGATTTTGTTATGTTTTGTTTCTCATGAAATAAATTTTTGGATTTTTGGAACTTAAAATAAATATTCTACTTTCAGTGTTTTATGTCTCAATTTTGGTGTGGATTTGTCTTTGTAACTTGCATATAGCTTCTAACAAAATTCCTTTGCTTTTCTTCGTGCTTTATCTCACGCCTTGAGCTGTTTGGACGTTTTACACCAAAGATCACTCTCTTTTCCTCTCCCTATGTTATTTTTCTATAATGTTTTCATTTTAAAGAATTTACTGAACAAGATCAAGAAATAGCCTGCATGCGATTTGCTCCTTAGTAGGCAAAGGACCTGAATGTCACATCTCTAGGAAATGAGAATTTGAACGAAATTTAACCAATGAAACTCAAAATAAGTGCACGAAGAGGGCCCTAATCCTAGGGAGAAGTCAAAATACAAAGAATACTGTGCCACAGTCTTTGTCGCCTTGTGAAAAACAAACAAGCACCAGTGAAAAGAAGCCTTGGTTCTGAAGGATATCACTCACCATAATCTTTTCCAACAGTGCAGAAAAAATTTTGTACTCTTGAGTGGAGCTGCAGAAACACACACCTTTTATACAAAGCCAATTTACGGTATCTAATCAAATAATAATTAAGAGGACCTATCACGTTCAAGGTTGTTTATGAACTTCGACATACAGTTTTTTCTTTGTTGAAGTATGCCACTCATGTATAACATCAGAGCCGTGCAAAAGGTGTGCTGCTCTACAAAATCACCTGGAGTGAAAATCGTACCAATCTGCTCATTATGCAGGTCACGCCTGTACTCTGAGTCAGACAACCAGCTGTCCATTGGTTCAATAGTTCAGCCTGCCTGATGAGTCGACCAGCTCCTGGGCATTGGCCTCTAATGAATATTTGGGGTATAGTTTAGAATATTTGGAAAGGAATTACATGGGTTTCTCTTGTAATTAAGAGTCAGACAACCAGCTGTCCATTGTTTCTTTTATCGGTTGTATTTGTCTTTGGGCCTTTTATTTAATAATGGTTCTTATGGATAAAAATGGCATCAACTGATGTCAGTAATATGTTTCATCTAATTATTTGTTGTTGCCATAGCCTGCAACATAAAGCTCATAAACTATAGAGCATAGACTTGTATATTTGTACATGTACTTTCGCAGAGTTGTAGACTTGTAGGTTGCAGCATTTAAATCTCATGTTTTTCACTTTGCATTATACAATACACAATGTTTTTGTATTTACTGATTTACGAACTACTAAGTACACTAGAACTCTGATGCAGGACATGAAATTTAAATATGATATGCAAGATTTCAGGCTTAGATCATACTAATTCAGAAATAATAACATAAAAATTCCACATCCCATGCAGAAGTCCAAACATTCAAGCAAGGGGAATCTATGCGGGTCCAGGCCTACACAGGCTAGGACTGGATCAATAAAATTATGGACCAAACGATGCTCAAAGGGAAATAAAAATCATCCACACGTGCATAGTAACCAGCCCTTGATCCAAGGGATTCACCAATTTCAATTCAAGGAAACCCTAGGTTAAGAAAAGGGGCAAACGAAGTAGAAATCACGCAATCTAGGATTAGGGTTATGAAAAACTGGTGTGAAAGGGGAAAATATGAAGAAAACCTGAACCAAACGACAACTCCCGCGTGCAGATTGCGGCCCGGGCTTGACGCATGTGCGCAGGAGGCTGACCGCACGTGCGCTGGGGGCTCGAATTCCAAAACGGCCTTCTAGGCTCTGGTTGGCCAGGGGGGACTACAAACCCTCCAAATCTTGTGGCGATCCGATATACGGTCTGGGCGTAATGCTCTGTCGAAGTTTCGGCCCTCCTGCAAGGCCAGATTCTGAAAACTGGTTGTAGGGAGAAGAACGCTGCAAAAACTGGTGGATTCAAAGCAAGAATGATTGTAAAAGGTAATAGATATGGATGAAAGAAGGTAGGGGTGGATTGGGATAAGTGTGGCTTCATACCACAGTAGTTAGCCCTTCAAAAAGAGAGGGCTTCACACCCACTTGAATTTTTCCACAACTCAAAACTCAGATAGTAGAAAAAACACGCAGAAATTTTTTATTTCTTCAACGAATCAAAAGAACTACAATGAGTGCCTATTTATAAGAAAACTCTATACTCCAAAACTCTTGCCTTGTGTGCAACCTATTACTTGGCGATGAAGTAAACCAAAATAAAAACTAATCAAAGAAATCTAAAACGTTCATAATGTTCTAAATAATATAAATAAGCAAAACCTAAAATATGAACTTAATTTGACCAGTGGGCCACGATCATGAGATCCTATGATGGGCTTTACTTGACTATCGGGCCCACTCTTTTGAACCAAAACTCCGTCTTCTAACCAGGAGGCCCTCCCTGGACGTCGTCATCGAGCCAGATCGATGATGGGGCCCTCCTCCGTGCGTAGGGGGTCAGCGTGCTTGCGCGTGTGTGCGTGATGTCCCCATCAACTTTCCTCGGCTGCGAAGATTTCGCAACTGGCGCAATAAAACTCCTGAACCGCTCCAGGATGTCAGGATCAAGTCTCTGAAGCTCCTCATTAGTGAGCCACATGTTGTTTGAAGCTGGGCGTAACTTCCATTTAACCAGGTACTTCTAAAACCCGTCGTCCGACGTTGAAACTATCTCATGGTCCAGGATATCCTATATTTCCTCTCTGGGTGTGTGAAGGCTAGGTATGAGAGGTATAGGCTAGGAAGAAAGGTCAGGAAGAGGCCATGGGTCAAGGGATAAATCCGGAGAATCAGGATGGGTGGGCGAAGGGCTAGACAAAGTATCAGTTGTCCCCTGAAAAGTAACTAGATCCTGACTACCTGAATGGCCTAGGTGGGTAACTCTACACTAGCCTATGATATACTCTCCCTAGCCACAAGGGCATATACCATCGCATCCACCTCCGTTTCCCGCCTAAAGTCTTTGGCATTCAGAATATGGAGCAGTTGGTACTTGGGATTTCGACTCCTTTAATTCTTTTGAGCCGCTCACACCATTCTATGTGGTGGACTCCTTTCCAGTCATATTCTTGGGTGACAGAGGATTTAGCTTGACCTTCTTGCCCTCAAACTAGAATGTACATACATTTGAACGACCAAATATGGTAACATCTCTGTCATAGAGATATGGTCTGCCCAGAATAATATGGCCAACATTCATAGGAACAACATTCATAGGAACAACATCACACCAAAGTGTCTTTATAAGATCTAAACTGAATAGGAACAAGATATCGGTGTGACACTGGAATGGAAGTTTCATCAACCCAGGAGACTTTATAGGGTTGAGGATGGGCTTCTAGCTTTAAGCTCAAATGGCTCACAGTGCTAGTTGATGCCATGTTGGCACAACTACCACTATCATCTTACAGCTCTTTTCCCCACACTTTGGATAAGTATAGAAGATCGTGTTGCAGCGCTAATCGTCCGTATTCTTGGCTTGAGCATAGGCGCAATGCACAACTGCGAGGGTCGCAGACTCTTGCGGTCCCTCTTCATCATCAGTAGGGGTTTCTACTGCCTCATATTCTTCCTCCTCACCATCACTCTCTGGGGGCACTACTACTTGCTCATCAATAAAGAGTACTTTGGTGCCCTCTCTCGTGCCGCACTGGTGGGCAAAGTAGCCAAACCCCTGATACCTAAAACACCTAGTAGCCCCACTTCCACGTGAACTAGACCCGACAATCTCTTTACCCTTATTATCCTTGGGTCTGGGCTGAAAATTGTTGGAAGGTTTGTTTTGGTATCTCGTATTAGGTTTAGCCCCAGAGGGTTAGGCCTTAACACTGGACTCACAAAAGTCAAACCACTTTCCCACAGACGCTTTGAGATATTGCTTGACATCTAACACTACTTGGTACAACTGTTAAATAGTGTCTATGTCTTTGGCGAGCAATTCTCTCTTAATGTCAGGATGGAGGCCCGTTTTAAAATGAGCAAGGGTATGTACAGGGTCCTCATCAACTTCGTAGCGGGTCAAGTATTCTTTGAACTTCTCAATATAGTCAACAACACTCATAGAATCCTGTCAAAGAGACTGCAACTCCTTGATCAACCGTAAGCAATAAGAAAAAGGAAGGTACTTCTCCTTAAGTGTTTCTTTCATCTCTCCCCATTGGACTATTGGAAGTTCCCTCGCTCTTTCTTTATTTCGCTCTACCGTCGCCCAAAACTTCTTTGCTTGGCCTACAAGCTTCATCTTGGCGAACCAGACTCGAATAGCATCCGTCATGTCATACCACTCAAAATAGTGGTCCTTATCCACCAACCAATCTAAAAAGGCTTTAGGGTTCAAGTGACCATCAAATGTAGGGACATCTACTCTAACTCCCCTGAGGAGTTGCGCATTCGGGTCATATTGATCATGATGTCCTTTATGGGGTGGGTGCACAGGTGCGCGCTCATGACCAACTCCTTGGCTGCCCTCATTCCTTGGTCTAACTTTCTGACCACCTACCTGAGATTGGACTTCTTCCCTAATGGTGGGGTTTGTCCCGAGGGAGGCCTCTATTTGGTCAAGGCGTTGATCTATACGTTGTTCCAAGCGCTTACTCAAGGAATCAACCTGTTGGGTTAACTTGGCCACTGCTTCTTGCAGTTGCTCCAAATTTAGTGTAGGGTGCAAACCAAAACCGTGACTTGTACGTGTGGGCATACACTTGCTAACTCCACCTAAGGACTTTCTAGGACGACTATATGCAACTAAATAGGACTAAATGATCCTATGAGACTCTATATGAGGGAACTATGTAGAGTGACTAAAATCCAGTTATATAGTTGTTGAAATAAGGGAATAACAGAAAGTTACAGCAATGTAAATTGCTAACTTCCTGCTACCAGAAATTTCAGTAACTAATATTAGGGACTACGGTCTTCTAAACAACTATATTTGATGAACTGGATGCATGAAGGACTTTAACAAACTAAACCCTAAATATGTGATGTATTCCCCTACAAGAACCCTAGGCTTTGATACCAAAGTTGATGCAAGACATGAAATTTAAATATGATATGCAAGATTTCAGGCTTAGGTCATACTAATTTAGAAACAATAACATAAAAATTCCTCATCCAACACAAAAGTCCAAACATTCAAGCAAGGGGAATCTGTGTGGGTCTAGGCCTACACAGGCTAGGACTGGATCAATAAAATTATGGACCAAACGATGCTCAAAGGGAAATAGAAATCATCCACACATGCACAATAACCAGCCCTTAATCTAAGGGATTCATCAATTTCAATTCAAGGAAAAACTAGGGTAAGAAAAGGGGCAAACGACGTAGAAATCACGCAATCTAGGTTTAGGATTATGAAAAACTGGTGTGAAGGGGGAAAATAGGAAGAAAACCTAAACCAGACGATAGCTCCCGCGTGCGGATTGCGACTCGGGCTTGACGCACGTGCGCAGGAGGCTGGCCGCACGTGCATTGGGGGCTCAAATCCCAAAATGGCCTTCTAGGCTCTAGTCGGCCAGGGGGGATTACAGGCCCTCCAAATCTCATGGCAATCCGACGTACGGTCTGGGCGCAGTGCTCCGTAGAAGTTTCGGCCCTCCTGCAGGGTTAGATTCTGGAAACTGGCTGTAGGGAGAAGAACGGCTACAAAAATTGGTGGATTCAAAACAAGAATGATTGTAGAAGTTAAGAGATATGGATGAAAGAAGGTAGGGGCGGATTGGGATAGGCATGGTTTCACACCACAGTAGTTAACCCTTTTAAAAGGGAGGGCTTTGCACCCACTTGAAATTTTCCACAACTCAAAACTCGGAGAGTAGAAAAAAACACGCAGGAATTTTTTATTTCTTTAATGAATCAAAAGAACTACAAGGGGTGCCTATTTATAAGAAAACCTTCTACCTCAAAACTCATGCCTTGTGCGCAACATGTTACTTGGCGATGAAGTAAACCAAAATAAAAATTAATTAAAGAAATCTAAAGCGTTTATGATGTTATAAATAACATAAATAAGTAAAACCTAAAATATGAACTTAATTCGACTAGTGGGCCACGATCATGAGATCCTATGATGGGCTTTACTTGACTATCGGGCCCACTCTTTTAAACCAAAACTCTGTCTTCTAACTAGGAGGCCTTCCCTGGACGTCGTCATCGAGCCAGATCGACAGTGGGGGCCTCCTCCGTGCGTATCTGGGGGGGGGGGGGGGGTGCATGCGCGTGATGTCCCCATCAAACTCTGACAAAGAGTAAACAAGGTCACTGAACAATTTATACACTCAACATTTAACACTAAACTGATAGACAGTAGCCATATCACCAAGGGAATTGATGCATGCATAAAAATATCGGGAAAACACAAAATAAATATCTAGTAGTCATTTTCCATATTTTATGATTAATTTTCTATTCTCTTAACCTTTTTTAAGCTTAAAAATTCACATAGATGCAGTTGATACAGGCATTGAGATGGTTGATGTGCACTAATTGCCAACACCCTTGCTAAGGAGGGAATCAAATTTAATTTCTAGCAGTCTTATTGTTTATTCAACTAGAAACAAAAGGAAGAAAACCTTCCTATAGTGCTGATATTGCAAGATATCAGAACTATCGTAGCTGTCACAGTATATTGGCCAATGTTGATGATATTATTGTTGATATCTTGTAAAAAGTGTATTCCATGTAGATATTGTATAGCACATATAGGACTTGAGATATTGGCCAGTATTGTTGATGCATAGAACACTGCTGCTAATTCATCTTTTGGGCTTCTCCTGTGAATAGGAAACCTTGGAAGTTCCTTTCATCTGCAGTCAAATCAGAAGATATCTACCATTTAAATAAATGTCTTCTCACCATATGCTCATCGTTGATATCTTGTAAAAAGTGTAGTCGATTCAGATATTGTATAGCACATGTGGGAACCTGAGATATCGGTAGATTCGTTGATACGTAGAATACTGCTGCTAGTTTGATCTTTTGGGCTTGTCCTGTGAATAGGAAACCTTGGAAGTTCCTTTCACCTGTACTCAAATCAGAAGATATCTTCCATTTTAAATTTATCTTCTCACCATGCACTTAGAGAGGCAAATGAAGTTGCTGACTTTCTCACTGGAGATGGAGTGAGAAGAGGGTTGCAGTTTTTCTGGGACTGCCTGCCTCTTCCTCAGCATCTGGTTCTTCAGTAAGGTTGATCCCAAAAGCTCCATGAATGGTCGTCTCTACCATATTCTGGATGTCTTGGGTTTGACACCAGCTAACTTACACCCCCCCCCCCCCCCCCCCCCACCCCAAAAAAAAAAAAAAAAAAAAAAACCTTAAAAAAGAGGGAGAAAAAAGAAGAAGAAAAAAGAGAGAGAAAAACAGAAACAAAATCTAGTTCTTGCATTCTCTCCTTTTGATTTCAGTGGACTTTGACATCTGTAATATTTCTGTTTTATGTTTCTTTATATTTAATGTTTGTATGGCCTTTAATAATGGTTGTAGGTTTTTTAATGTGAGAATGTTACATTTTTTTTTGGAAGGCTATTTTTTTTACTGTGTGAATGTTACATTTATTTATTCTTGCATCTCGTAACTTGTTTTTCTAGTGCTAAAGGATGTTTGATTTACCTTATTGTTTCCTTTGAAGATACACGGAGATTTTGTACTCGTAAGTGGCGACACTGTCAGCAACATGAGCTTAACTCAGGTACTTAAAGAACATAAGGAGAGGAGGAAAAAAGATATGCAAGCGATAATGACCATGGTCATCAAACAGTCTAAGCCTTCTCCCATAACACATCAAACTCGACTTGGAAATGACGAGCTGCTCATGGCAATTGATCCTGAAACGAACCGGCTTCACTATTATGAGGATAAGACAGACCATTCAAAAGGCATTATTTCTCTTGACAAGTCATTACTAGCAGAAAATCCTGCAGTTTATTTGCACAATGACAAGCAGGTTCCTTCTTCATGACTCATTGATCCTTCTCTGTTCTCATTTATGCATTGCTTTCTATTCTGCTTCAGTCAATGGCAAAACATGATGGGATTTGATGAAAGTAATTCTCAGTAATTGTTTGTGACATGAAATTGGCCCACTCATGATCTGTGAAGATGGATGATGAATGCAGCAATCCAAGAGAAGTCAGTAGGAAATAGACTCAAAGCACAAATTGCTTAGGCCTCATAGATTTTGATAGCAAAGTAGTTCTCCTTCTCATCATATATAAGTTGATAGATAGTTGTCTATCATATTTTTGATATATAATTTTCATCTTTGTGTGAAAGGTATGTGGTTTGTCATCTAGTTTATCTTTTATACCTAATGCCTCCCTTTCCATACAAAGGTTCCTGATCAGATCTTCAAGTTCTGTCTATGTTTTTACTGTGAATCAAGTTCAGCTAAAGGCGCATGCACTTTTTACATGCAGTTTCCATCTTCCAAACAGGGAATGCAGGGCACTAAGACAGTGCAAAGCAAATATTCTTCTTGTAAGGAAGATGATCTAGAGAAGAAGATGGGAGGTGCAAAATGAGCATACTCAGTTTGCTGATGTGAAGAGAACTTGCAAGATGGTGTTTGACTTTGGTTCGTGCTATTGCTTATTCTTCGCCGAGGTCAGCTCTTCGGTTTCTTCACAGGGATGGCAGTATAGGTGTTCATTACCTGATGTTGGGGTAATTTTTAAGCTTCACCCCAGGTGGCTCCGTATGCGGATCAACAGATGCTCTATCCTTGAGTCTAGTAGATGGAACTTTTTAAGTTGTTCATTTTTGCGAACATGTTTGCCACCTGATGATTTGAACAACCTGAACCTGATGATTTGAACAACCCGATTACTGGCCAGGTTATCATCATGATGTTTGGCTGATCCGATGTATGCTTGGATATCCACGCCTGCCATGCTTGACCTGGGTACTTCTCCCATTAGGAAACTCCCTCCGACCATATTAGGGTAAAGTCGACTACTGGTTTTGAAGAGGATATAGTGAGAAAAGGAAGAAAAAAACATGATCCTACCTAATCCATACCACCATGTGAGCCCAACCAAGTAGAGGTATCAAAACCCTTCTCATCTTGTTTTGAAGAAACAAAACTTCTTTCAGGACTAAGCTTGAATGATCCTCCAGACAGCTATCAGCTTTCCATCTAAATTCAGACGTTGAATTCATAATCTATTTACACTTTTTGAGTTGCATAGAAATCAGCTTGAGCTCTGAAGACGGCTATATCGAGAAGTTGAGATGAACCCAATGGGTACTGATAGAGTACCTATTTTTATTTTTTTTTCTTACTCTTTCTTCCTACATGAATTTGTAAAATCTTTACTTTTCAAAAAAGTCATTTAATACTTGCATCTGTAGACAATGAAGACAATGCATCATAAGCGGTTGACGAAGACGGTCGGTGGATGAAGCTCTCAGGCTGTGGATTACTCTTCATCCCTCCAACTTACTGGATGGGATTTAGGTACCACTTCTGCCTCCATCTTCATGGGTGCTGGCTTGATCGACTTACATACAAGTGTACAACTTAGGAAGAAGACAACGGGGCTATCACCTCCAGGTGTTTTGCCTTTCTAAGAATGGAACCCCGGAGGAGGAAGAAGATGATCGATACAGAGAAAGAAATCAGGGTTCGATTACAAAATATTGGTCGAATACAGAAGAGGAGAAATGCCAAGGAAACAATATAAATTTGGAAGGGGAGATAAAATAGGGCAGATCGACCAGGAATTTGTTTTGCAAGGATCAAAGTTTTATTCATCGTCATCATCATCATAATTATAATCCCAACTAATTGGCGTTTGCTTCCTGAATACTATTTTACCATTCCAATCAATCAAGGACCACATCCTTAGTTAAACCATAGATCATAAACTCATGCTTATATAATCTTAGTTATATTAAATCATTGATATTAAATATAAAAAAATTAAATATATAAATTTCGATGGTCAAATAAGCTTCTTAGGTTAATAAAATCATCAGGCAGCTGAGGGAACATTCTTTACCAAATGGCTTGTTACACCATAAACATGTCTCAGAAAATACATATTTGGAATCCTCTCATTTTTTGCAAAATTTCCAATATTTTTTCAGTTTTTTTTTTTTTTTTTCCTTAAAAAGAAAATCGACCGTTATGGCCCATAACATAACAGATTAATGGCTAGGCATTATATTTGGCGTTACTGTTATCGAATACCTTGATTAGAACTGGAGATTGCAAGGGGGCACTAGGTTGCGTTCTGTCTCTGATCCCTATTCTTGTAATTATTGTTGTTTGATCTCCTTTGATTCTGTGTAATGGACTTTCCCTTTGTGTCAATGTTTTGAGGAGGATTTACCTGTGGGTCAGTATCATTTGTGTTAATAGCAGTATTCTGGCCAACCTTGTTATCCTAGAAAAAGTTATAGCGACACACGACTGGTCCTGCAATAGCAAGATGCAATTTGGAGTTGTTGGCAGTAGGGTAGGTAGGTGGTTTGTGGTGTAGTGATTTTGCTTTTTGTCAAGCATATCCTAGGTTGTATCAGGTTACTAGTGAAAAGGAAACAGTGGTGAACCAACTCTATGCTGACATTAATGTTGTCAAAATTGTTATCATATCATAGATCGTAATAGGGTTTAAATTGTATCGAAAATTGTCTTATATATGTATTTTTTAAATTTAAAAAATGATCCTTTTGCCATCAATATGCACCTAGTAATACCATTTCATGATAATGTTAAAGGATGCTTGCTTGTCTTACAAGAAATTTTCCTTTAAAAAATGTACAAGGATCCTTTAATAATTTATGTTTTTATTACCTTTCTTGATTGTAGAATCACGTTCGAAAAGTGGCATTTATTTTTGTAGACTGATAAAAAAACATATTTTGATTTGTAACCATCATTCCACAATACATATAAGTCAACATGATCGTAACCATCCATAAAAACATTCCAGATAAATTATAAATCATTTTGCTGTTTCGACCAGTTCAGAAGTAAGAAACAAAAAAATCCATGATTTAGTGTTGAAGAGAATATATATCATTTAATCTCTTAAAAAGAACAAAATAAAATAATTTACCTTTTCTAAATGATTCTTAAAGCCTCCACCAATTTAAAAATATAAAATGAAAGCCAAGTGAAGCTTAAAATAGAAGAGGACAAGTATTATTTGAATCGTAAAGCATATGATTCAAATCAAAATTGTAGAATTCATATAAAAAAGGGATTCAAAGTGGGATTCAAATAATTTTGCTTAAGATTTGACTCAAATCGTATATTGTAAGATTTCGACAACACTGGCTGACATCAATAGCCAAGTCATTTAACTCCCCTCCATTTAGAAGAGCCCTTGGTGATGAAGAAATGGAACATATTAGTATGATGGGTCATTTAAGTCAATCTTCTTTGAGGTCGAGGTCGGGGGAAAGGGATGAGTGGAGGTGGGCCCATTGAAAGTGTTCTTCTCTATGGAATTCTTTAGTTCCATGTTATCAGTAGACTCTCACAAGTAGGAACATGAACAATTGGTCTTGGTATAGAAGGATCTGACTCTTATAGTTTTGTGTTTCACTTGGTTGGTCGGAACCAACGTTGTCAATGTTGTTCGATTTATAATTCATATCATATGCATAAACGATATGAATCAACACATAAATCACAAAATGGATTGAATTGTGTGATCAAATCGTGAATCGTACGATTTAGTATGACTGAATCATATGATTTAGTTTCCTGCGTTATTCACCAGAAAAAGGTGAAAAATCCTCTTTTTTTTTTTTTTTTTTCCCTTTTTTATGGCATCTGTTTTTAGAACATATGTAAGGCCCACATATTTTTCTTTGGTTAACGAAATTGAATGCCCACTTTTTTCTAGGTATAAATAAACATGAAGTACTTTTTTTGAAAGGTAACATTAGTAGGGATTGAACCCTAGATCACCCGCACACTACACTGTCTCTGCCAACTCATTTAACAAGTGGGAGACATAAACATGAAATACTTTTAAAGTCTTTTTTTTTTTTCCCTTCAATTTTTGGGATAACATATTCAATATTTATGTTTTTTTCCTTTGTTTTTTATTTACTTGAAGAATCTTTTCATTTTTCTTAATGATTTATATGTTTATTTTAGGCTAAATAGTTGTTTTCTCTTAATAGTTAGGGTCATTGTTGTCAAATGCGATTGCATATGCGCATATGCAATCGCGTATGTGCATACTGTTGATCAAATCGCATATGCCATGATGGCATATGCAATCCTTGCAAGTATGCCATTGCATACTTTTATATGTGATCAATATGCGATCGCATATGCGAGTATGCAATCGCATACTGCATATGTGATCGCATATTTCCCAATAGCCAAGAGCGGAAGATTTTTATTTTTATTTTTTATTTTTTCAAATTGGAGAACTTTTGCCTATAAATAGGCACTCATATCCCCTCCATTGTCACTATTCTTTAACTCCAAAGCTCTAAATTTCTTACTCTTTCTCTTTTACACTTCTTTCTTTCTTACTCTAATCTCTCTACAATTATTTCAATTATGTTTATTTTTTGTAATTTATAAGTTGTGCTTACTTTTTGTAAATTAAGTTGTAAGTTATAACTTGTAAGTTGTTTTAAGTTATCCATTTATCATTAAAATTTCTTTGTTCGAAGTTTATAATAATTAGTTATCTTTTAATGTAGCTTGTTGATTGTTTTGTAAAAATTTATATAATATAATATAAGTAATTAAATATATCACTTAATGAAACAATCAAACTATAATGAAATAAATAAAATAACCCAAATCCAATCATGTGTACTAATTAGACGAGTCCCCCCTCCCCCCCCCTTTTTGAAATAGAATTTTTACATTTAAAATAAAATAAAATAAAAATATGCCATGGCATATGCAATTGTGCGATCGCATATGCGAACATTATATGCTAATCACATGCAATCACATATGCGATTTGACAACATTGGGTAGGGTTGTATTGATTCTTGTTGAAGATGGAATAGGAGTCGAAGTCTAAGGATAGCAACCCCACATAAGACTGTTCAAAGGTGGATGAAAACAATAACCTTCACCTCAAATGTAACTTTTGTGGGAAGTTTTATTGGGAGGTGTGTTTGGAATAAAACATTACCTTTGTTCAAATAAAGAAAAATGTAGTGGCGGCGTGTTCCCAAGTGGGCGATGATGTAGCGGGGAAATTTGGGAAGTTGTTGAACAATAATTCACAACAAAAGAAACAACAAGAAGAAGCAATGTACGATGTTGGAAGAGTTCCAATCATGGTGTGCGGTAAAGGGCGTTACGTAAGGGTAACGGTGGTAATCATTACGCGTTACGGGGTCATAACGGCCGTTATGTAAAGGTAACAGTGGCAATCATTACGCGTTATGGGGTTGTAACGGCCGTTACATAAAGGTAAAAGTGGCAATTGTTATGCGTTACGGGGTCGTAACGGCCGTAGCAACCATTATGGAAAAAATGAGCCATAATTGCCATTAACGACATGTTACGTACCCTATAAAGGCCATAACAGCCCAGTAATGGTCTATTACGAGGCAGATACAAGTTTTTCATACTTTTTAATCAACATTACGGGGCAGATATAGGTTTTTCAAGGTTTTTTTCAATAAAAAAAAGACCGTAACGGCCGTTATGGGACCGTAACAGCGTTATGCCCCGTATCGTAAAGGTAACGGTGGTGGCTGTTACAGCAACCGTCACCGTTATGGAACACCTTGGTTCCAATAATTCATGATGCGGACGAATTGGGTGGAGGAAGAAGAAAAAAGACATTTATGGATGACTTTGTTGGAAGAAAGAGTGGTGCAAAAGAAAAGCAACAAGCCACTTTAAACAAAATTGGTAAGAAATGAGCTATATATAATGTATGCCTTGTTATTTCTCGCTTCTTGTATGCGTATGTGCCACCATTTAATCTTGTGAAGAACCCCTTCTTCGCACATATGATGGAAACAGTTATTGCATTTAGGACATGGTTGAAGCTTTTGACATATCATGAACTAAGAAACCAAATTTTAGAGTAGGAGGTTGAGTCTATAGAGAAGGCATTTGAAGTTTACAAGAAGGAATGGACGAAAACAAGATGCACTATCATGTCGGATGGGTGGATGGATGGGGTGAATCATTCTACTACTGACTATTTGGTTAATAGTCCAAGTGGTTCATTTAAAAAATAAAAAATAAAAAATAAAAAAAATCTGTTGATACATCGGTATTTTGAAGAATGTGGGCAATTTATTGGCTTTGCTTGAGTTCGTTATTAATGAGGTGGGTGAAGAAAATATCATGCAAGTTGTTATAGATAGTGCGTCTGCTTATGTAAAAACGGGTCAAATGTTAATGGAGAAGAGAAAGAAGTTATTTTGGTCTCCATGTTTAGCCCATTAAATAGACCTTATGCATGTTGACATTAGAAAATTGCAAGTTCATGCTGAGATTGTGGCGAAGACAATGGCTATAACAATCTACATTACAAGCGTTGCTGAGCCTTGAACTTGATAAAAAAACATATGAAGGGCGAGTTGACAAAACCGGCTGTAATGTGATTTGTTACTTGTTACTTGACATTAAAGAGTATACATGAGAATATGATTGGCCTAGGATTGATGCTTACCTTAAAGGAATAGGAAAGAAGCATTATCAAAGATTGCAAAGGGAAAGCATGTAGAGGATATAGTCTTAGCCTATGTATCTATCAAGTTTTGTTTGAAGATTGCTCTTCCATTGGTTAACGTACTATGATTAGTTGATTCAGATGAGAGGCCGACCATGAGATACATTTATGAAGCAATGGATTGGGCAAAAGAGGTGATAGCAATGGATTGGGCAAAAGAGGTGATACCAAAGAATTTGAGAGGAGCAAAGAAATGTTATTCAACGATTTGGGAAATCATAGATGAGCGGTGGAATCTTCAGCTACATAGGCCCTTAAATGTAGCAGCCTACTTTTCAAATCTAAGATTCAGTATTATGAGAAGTTCCATATGGATTTAGAAGTCGAAATTGGCCTATGTGACTGTATTAAAAGAATGATCCTAGATTCTAGGCAAAGGGTCATCATTGATGAATAAATGGACAAATTCAAAAGGGCCTATGGTTTATTTGGACGAGAAATTTTAAAATTAACAAGAACGGCAAAGCAACTGCGTAACAGTTGAATTATTTTGATTGTTTGACTTCTTTAAGTAGTTTAATCATAAATATATGTTTTGGTTTTTAGATTATTTAGTTTATTATTGAATTATTTTATCTTTACATCATGTGATTGATTCCTAGGTTTATGGTGGGAGAGTTATGGAGATGAGTGTCTAGAATTACAAAAGCTGGCTATTCATATTTTGAGTCTAACATGTAGTGCTATTGGTTGTAAGCGCAAGTGGAGCACTTTTGAGTAGGTGAAATATTATTAAATTTATTACTCATCTTATGAATTTTATTGTTAATTGATTTGTTTATATTTTTTATAGTTATATACTTAATTAATAATTAATATTAATATACTATAGTTATGGAACTATATATTCATGTGGATACATTCTAAAAAGAGAAATAGACTTGAGCAACCAAGATTGAACCCTCTTGTTTTTGTAAAATACAATCTTCAACTCAAAGTCCATTATGTAGAGAGAGAGAGAGAGAGAGAGAGAGAGAGAGAGAGAGAGAGAGAGAGAGAGAGAGAGAGTCCAAGGGCTCATTCCTATATGCTTAACGGTATGGAATCCGATGGTGAGTGGATCACCGAGGAGGATTGTGCCCTTCGTACAAAGAATGACTAGATGAACATGGGCGAATGCGTTGTCGAAGTATTAAAGGATGGTCAAGGTGTAAGCTCTACCTTATGACCAGATGGGCGCCATGGTATGATTGCATGCTGTAGATTTATAATATAGGCTTTTACTCTTGTAGTCTTACAATTAATAGTTTCATTAAGTTATGCTAAACCGATAAACATAATTTATAAACTATTTGTGGGTCCCAGAAAACTTGCAATTAAATGTAAAGGGAAAAGGGAAGGTGGGAGAAGAGAAGGAAGAAATTTTTTAATGCAGGGGCATTTTCACAACGGGCTCGAGTGGGGTTGCCTGTGGGATGTAGGGGCACACTCGGAGTGGCTAGGCGGGTGGCTCGTGCGAGGTGGTACCCGTGTGATTTGGGGCCCACGAGGGGGGTTCGGCCGAGGTCCTAACCCATGGGATGTGGGGCCTGGGCTATGAGATAAATGGATTAATTCGCCATGCTCTATCAGTTCGAGCTTTTAGAGCAAGTGGTTAATTGTCCTGCATCAAATTTATTTCAACATCAGATTCTGTAGATGAAAATGATGTTTCTGATGTTTATACAATTGATGATGATGGCGCCACAACTGACTAAGATGGACATAGCGAGGACTTCCAAGAATGGATTTATTTTGACGTTTTGTTTCCCTTTTATTTATAGAAATAACCAATGGATACATTATACATGTAAATGGCGAAAATGTTATTTTTTGAATCATGAAGGAAAAATACATGTACATGATGGGCAAAGGGTAGATGTTACAGAAATGGTTATTTTTTGAACTTGATTATGATGTGGCACAACTCAATTATACATTTATACATAGTATACAATTGATCACATGATTAGATTGTTTTTTATACATATTCATGAGATAATGGATGATTGATGTTTTTTTATTTTTATTTTTTTGATTTATTTACAATATTTGTTTTTTTAATGATATTTTTATGAAAATATAAAAAAAATCTTACGATTACGATACAATACGATTCAGACCTGATTATGATTTATGATATGATAACGAGTATGACAACATTCGTTGGAAGGAACACAATACTTACAATCGACAATTTAAGAAAGGGAAACATGGTTATCATCAACGTTTGCATACTTTCCAAGAGGAATGATGAGATAGAGGACCACTTATTTATACATTGCGACTTCTCTAAAGCAATATGGTGTGGGTTTTGGGACCTCTTTGGGGCAGATTGGGTAATGCCACAGACGGTCCTGGAGTTCCTCCAGAGGTGGCATGGTGTGAGTTTGGGCGCTAGTGAAGGGGATAAATTTGGAGGCCCTCACCATTAGCAGTCAACTGGTTGATTTGGAAGGAACACAAACACACTTCCAGGAATATAAAAGAACAGATGAAAGTAGTATTTAGGAGGGCAAGGGGAAAGTTGTCAGCTGGGCCATGGGGATGAATTATAGTTTCACGAAGCGTGAGGCCAAGCGGCAACAAATTCGAGCGTGAAGGGTGGAATTATCTGTTGCAGAATGTAAACAAGTATAATGGGTAGGAAGCAGCAGGACTGAGAGTCCGAAGTGCGATTCTAATTGGGAGTGGTGCCTAGTTAGAAGGATCCTGCAATTAAGGGATGAATGTAATCAATAACAACTCTGCGGGGTTAACATAAGGAGTATGCAGATCGGATTGATTGTTCAATATTAAGATTCTCATCAGCTTTATATGCATCCAGAAGTTGTTTTGTACTCCTTGGTCTCAAGGTCATTAGAATAAAATTCCATACTATAAAAGAAAGGGTACAATTTATAGTCAACACGAAGTACTCAGCAGATGAACAAGAAGAAATGCAACCTGAAGCTCACCTTTTAGGTGTTGTTTACTCCCAGGGTAATGTAATGGAAACCTATATTGGTAAATGAATGAAACTCAATCTAGCAGAACATCTTGTCCATGACAATTGTTGTAGATCCATGTTCCACTTGGTCACTTTTGTTTATTTCTAGATCTGCTTTATTTTCTGTCTTCATAACCTAAAAAGATAGTTACAATGTTTCAATCAGCGAATGATTTGTGTTAGCTACAATTTATGCTTGTTGATGGATAAATACTATTCTTGATTAATCTTTGTTGCAACTTTTGGTTGACGTAAATGTTTTGGTTCAACTCATTAATGTATATATTTCTTACTAATTTTGTATTCTCCTTTATGTAGGATTGCTTCATTGATATTTGTGCTCCAGAAGTTCTTAGTCTTTTCACAGACAATTTTGATTATCAACATCTTCGCCGTCATTTTGTCAAGGGGTTGCTTGTTGATGATGTAGGTTTGTTCATTCCTACCTTTATATGTTTGCAAGGCTGCTTTGATGAATATTTCGTAGATAAATGGACGAGCATCTATGCTGATCATGCACAATAGCGAATATTTGTAATACTTTTTGGCAACTTCAATTTTGTTTCAAAGTAATGGCTCTCCATTGAACTGTAGTATGGTCTTCTTGTATGCAAATGTGCTATGAATATACTTTAGTCATTATAGAATGACTGCTAGATAAAAGCATGCATTTCTGAGATCAAGTTGTGGCTAAGGGAGAGCGAAAACAGTTGCATTGTTACTGTTATATTAACACAATCTCCTTACACAAGTATCCATTAACTCCCGATATTTTCAGACATAAGTTGGAGAATGGCATCCACGACCAGTGTGTGGCATCCATGATCAGTGTGATGACCATCCTCCTCACAGCCACCATGGCCTCGATTGTCATAACGTAGTGTCCCTCTTGTATAATGAGTGTTGAAGGGGGAGAGTAAACCACTTTGGTAGGCCGACCATTGTCATGGATTGTTGTTGTTCCTCTAAAGGAGAGCATATATAGATGCAAGAGAAGGTAAAGTGTCTTTTCCTGTTATCTTCACCTACATGAGATCATAATTTGCATTCAGTCCCACAAGAAGCTTGAAGATTTAATCTTGCTCTGTATGTTGCTGCGAAAGGGATCCGGCAAGGTTTTAAGTATCAATATCACACATGGCATTGCACCTTTGAGAATTGGAAATATTGTAGACATTGTGTAAAAGTTTCACAGTTTGAGGGAAACTTTATGCGTGGGAATTTTTCAGTGAAAGTTTAGAATATGTTAAAATGACACATGATTATTCACTTGGAACTCAATTCATTAAAAAGAAAAACTATGCATAGTAGTTTTCAATTGTTTAGGGGACAACAATTTGCAACTGATCATAAGTGATGCAATTATATTAAAAATGAGTTTATATCATTCAAATGTTGGATCTTGGAAGAATGTCGGATCAAGGGGTTGAGATTGGGTTGGTGAGTGGATTTCGTGTGGATAATTCAGAGTTTCAAATTTCCCACCTTAGTATTGAGATGATACTTTGCTTTTATGCGAGGCGAATGTAGATAAAGTTGAGAATCTTCGGGTAATTATCACGTGTTTCGAGGCAGTTTTAGGATTAAAGGTCAACATAAGCAAGAGTGAATTATTACGAGCTGGTCTTTCTAAAATGGAGACCAATGATTTTGCAGTCTGTTTTGGTTGCAAGGTGGGCTCCTTTCCATCTTGATATCTTGGTCTTCCTCTATGCATAGGTAAACCAACCAAGCATAATGCGGGGGCATTTTCATACTGGGCTCAAGTGGGGTGGCCTATGGGATGCAGGGGCACACTCGGGGTGGGCAGTCCGCGGAACCCATGGATTTGGGGCCCATGAGGAGGGTTTGTCCGATGACCTAACCCATGGATTTGGTGCCTGGGCTATGAGATAAAGGGATTAATTCGCAATGCTCTATCAGTTCAAGCTTTTAGAGCAAGTAGTTAATTGTCTTGCATCAAAGTAGTATTAGAGTGGGAGGTCTCGTGTTCGAGGCTCCTCACCGGGGGTGATTAATACGGGGGCATTTTCACACAGGGCTCGAGTGGGGTGGCCTGTGGGATGCAGGGGCACACTCGGGTTGGGCGACCCCCGGAACCCATAGATTTGGGGCCCGTGTGCGGAAGGTGGCTCGTGTGAGGTGGAACTCATGGATTTGGGGCCCACGAGGAGGGTTCGTCCGATAACCTAACCCATGGATTTAGAGCCTGGGCTTGAGATAAGGGGATTAATTTGCTATGCTCTATTAGTTCGAGCTTTTAGAGCAAGTGGTTAATTGTCCTACATCAAAGCACCTATGAGATAAAGTAATAGAGAGGTTAAAAAAGAAACTGTCATCTTGGAGAGGTAGGTATCTCTCATTGGGCGGTAGATTAACATTAATTAAATTGGCCATGTCAAATTTGCTAATTTATTTTATATCTACTTTCAAATGTCCAATAGTATCTGTGGCTAAATTAGTAAAGATTAGGAAAGACTTTCTATGGCAAGGGGTGGAAGAGAATCACAAATTTCATCTCGTAAAGTGGGAAGAAATATGTAAACCGTTGTCTAACAGGTGCGCAGGTTTGAAGAGTTTGGAGGTAATCAATATGGTTGGAGTAGAAGTGGGTAGTTATTGGAGAGAGGTTGGTTAGGAAATATGGGGTTGAGGAAGGGGTACATGGACAAAATCTTCTTCTTTGTATAGGTCTTCATCATTATGGAAATCGGTAAATTGATTGAAAATCAAAGTCTGGGAAGTGGCGAGTTTTTTTGTTGGGGATGGTAAAATTGTTTGTTTTTTGGGAGGATCGGTGGGTTGGAGATTGAATGTTAGAGGAAGTATTTCCTTGATTAGTAGAAATATCCTTGGAGCCCAATCTCACGGTTGACTGATGCTTCTCTATCCTCGAAGGAGAAATAATTTGGGCGCCTCCGTGTAGAAGGCATTTCAAAGATGAAGAGGTGGAGGATCTGGTTAGGTTGTTAGAAATGCTCTCAAATTATCATCCGTCCTTTTTAGAACCAGATTCAATGGTGTGGTCAAAAGAAAAGTTGGGAGATTTTATGTTAAATCCTTCTATTTGGTGATTGATGGGAGGTCTTGTGAGCAAATCAAGTGTCATACATCTCATGTTTGGCATTATGGAGCTCCTTCAAAGTTGGTGGCATTTGCTTGGTTAGTGGGTAGAAATAAGGTTCTCATTGTGGATAACTTACACAAGACGCATATGATTTTGCCAAATGCATTTTATTATACCTTCAAGATGAGGGCTCGGTTAACCATCTTTTCATTCATTGCCCATTTTCATCAAATGTATGGGATGGTTTCATCCTTTTGTTTGGATTAACATGGGTTGTGCCAGGTTCAATTGACCAATTCTTTTTAGCATGGCATGGAGAAGGAATGGGTGAAGTTGGGAAGTGGATTTGGAATATATGCCTATTAGCTGGTTTATGAAATATTTGGCTAGAAAGAAACAATCGTTGCTTTAGGAATAGGAGGCACATTTCGGAAGTCTTCAATAGGGTGAAATTGAATGTCATGGAATGGGCTCAAGCAACTAATGTTATGTGCTAAGATCAGTTTCCTAGCGGCTGGTCTAATCTGTAGTGGGTTGTATCTTTATTTCTTTGGCTTTGGCCTTTTTTAATAAAGTGATTACCGTTTAAAAAAAATCATTCAAATGTCATACAGTACAAGAAATAAACAAACAAACAAAATATACCAAAAAGCTAAAAAGAAAAGAAAAACCCTAGTCTCAGATCCATATGGAGTTACCCAGCTGTGGAGACCAGTGTTTTAAATATCGACAATATCAGGCGATATATCCCACGATATATCTTTTATCCCACCCGTGTGATACGAAACGCATAGGTAGTGTCGATATATCCCACATATTCAATCCGGTGAGCATTTTCAAAATTTTATCCATGTTTTTGCTGTAAATCATGTTAAACTAGTGTCAAATGGTTACAAATCTATGATTCTTTATGTTTGCCATGAAAAATCATTGGAACTTCGATTTTAAGATTTGGGGGAGATGGGTTAACTTGTGGAAAATTGAGAAAAATCTAAATTTCTCAATTTCTCATAAATCAGTCGCAATCTTTGTATTCAAATACAAAATTAAACATGTATGTAACCTCATTTAGTGATTCTTTTTTTGCTTTTGAATGTATTGCTTGGGTTTCCATACATGGCTTCTTACATTTATAAATTATATGAATAGACTTTGAATATACTTGCTTAAGTTCAGTTGGAAAGCGCATATATTAGGACCCCATACAAAGATTACCCTTATTATGTGCACCTTTTTTTTTTTTTTTTTTAAACATTTTGATTTCAAAGTGTGTATTGATGTTGATGAGGACATCATGCACACGCATGCCCGCACGCCACCAGCCCTACGCACGTATATACGCTTGAGGACCCCACCATCGATCTGGCTTGATGACGACGTCCAGGGAGGGCCTCCTAGCTAGAAGACAAGTTTTGGTTCAAAAAAGTGAGCCCGATAGTCAAGAAAAGCCCATCATGGGATCCCATGATTGTGGCCCACTCGTCAGATTGAGTTCATATTTTAGGTTTTGCTTAATTGTTATTATTTAGAACATTGTGAATGATTTAGATTTCTCCGTTTGGTTTTTATTTTAGTTTACTTCATCGCCAAGTAATAGGTTGCGCACATGGTGTGAGTTTTTAGGGTATAGGGTTTTCCCTATAAATAGGCACTCCTTGTAGTTCTTTTTTTCATTCAAGTTGAATAAAAAAATTCCTGCTTTATTTTTCTGCTCTCTTCGTGAGTTGTGGAAGAATTCAAAAGTGGGTGCGAAACCCTCCCTTTTCGAAGGGCTAACTACCGTGGTGCGAAGCATCGATCTCGATTCACCCCCATCCTCCATCTCCTTTTTTTCATCTTCCACCACTATCCGTACTTCGAAATTCGTCCTTTGTCATCAGTTTTCTTCATTCTAGCAGGTTTCCAGATTTCGGCCCGCAGGCGGACTAAAACTTCAACGGAGTACCACGCACAAGCCGTAGCTCAGATCGACTTGAAACTTCAGGGTTTTGGAGCATACCTCTGGCCGACCAGGGCCAAGGAGGGCTTTTCCGCAGTCGACGCCCCCTCGCACGTGTGGCTAGGTAACTGCGCACGTGCGAGCGCCTCAGGCCCGCTGTCCATACGCAGGATCATCTTTTGGCTTAGGTTTTATTCTCTTTTATCCTCTCATAGCTATTTTTCATGAATCCTAGCCCTAGATTACATTTTTCCTAAGTTATTTTGCCAATTTTCTTACCCTAGGGTTCCCCGAATTGGAATTTCTGAATCCCTTGGATTAGAGACTGATTACTATGCATGTGTGGGTGATTATTTCTTATCTTTGAGTATCGTTTGGTTCATAATTTTTATTGATCCAACCCTATCATGTGCAGGCCTGGACCCGCATAAATTTCTCTTAATTGAATATTTGGACTTTTATGTGGGATATGAAATTTGTGTAATTGTTTCTGAACTATCGTGATCTTAAGCCTGAAATCTCGCATATCATATTTAATTTTCATGTCCTGCATCAAATTTGGTATAAGAGCTTAGGGTTCTTGTAGGGGAATACATCACATATTTAGGATTTTAGTTTGTTTAAGTCTTTCATGCATCCAGTTCATCACATATAGCTGTTTAGAAGACCGTAGTCCCTAATATTAGAAGACATAGACACTATCGAATAGTTGTATCAAGTAGTGTTGGACGTCGAGCAATATCTCAAAGCGTCTGTGGGAAGGCGGTTTGATTTTCGCGATTCTAGTGCTAAGGCCAATCCCTCTAGGGCTTGACCTAACACGGGATTCCAAAACAAACCTTCCCCTAATGTTCAGCCTAGACCTAGAGATGATAAGGGTAAAGAGATTGTCGGGTCTAGTTCACGTGGAAGTAGGGCGACTAGGTGTTTTAGGTGTTAGGCGTTTGGTCATTTTGCTCACCAGTGTGGCACGAGAGAGGGCACCAAAGTACTCCTTATTGATGCGCAAGTAGAAGTAGTGCCCCCAGAGAGTGATAGTGAGGAGGAATATGAGCCAGTTGAAACCCCTAGTGATGAGGAAGAGTGAGCACAAGAGTCTATGACCCTCGCAATTGTGCGTTGCGACCTGGCTCAAGTTAAGGACACTAATGACTGGCGCCGCAACACGATCTTCTACACTTATGCAAAATGTGGGAAAAAGAGCTGTAAGATGATCGTGAATAGTGGTAGTTGTGCCAACGTAGCATTGACTAGCACTGTGAGTCGCTTGGGCTTGAAGCTGGAAGCCCATCCTCAGCCCTATAGAGTCTCTTGGGTTGATGAAACATCCATTTCAGTCTCGCACCGCTGTCTTGTCCCTATTCAGTTCGGATCATATAAAGACACAATTTGGTGTGATGTTCCTATGGATGTGGGCCATATTATTCTGGGTAGGCCGTGGCTCTATGATAGGGATGTTACCATATTTGGTCGTTCAAATGTGTGTACATTTTGGTTTGAGGGCAGGAAGGTCAAATTAAATCCTCTGCCACCCAAGAATACAACTGGAAAAGAGTTCACTATACAGAGTGGTGTGAGCGACCCAAAAGAAGTGGAGTCGGAAGTCCAAGTCCAAACTGCTCCATATTTTGAATGCCAAAGACTTTGAGCGAGAGATGGAGGCGGACTCGATGATATACGCTCTTGTGGCTAGGGAGAGTGTACCAGAGACTAGCGTAGATTACCCACTGAGGCCATTCAGATAGTACATGAGTTTCGTGATGTCTTTCCTAATGATCTACCGAATGAGCTTCCCCCTATGAGGGATATACAACATGCCATTGATTTAATCCCTGGGGCAACTCTACCAAACCTCCCGCATTACAGAATGAACCCAAAGGAGCACGCTGAGTTGAAGAGGTAGATTGATGAACTCCTAGAGAAGGGTTTTATTCGAGAGAGCATGAGTCCGTGTGCCGTGCCCGACCTTCTTATGCCTAAGAAGGATGACACATGGAGGATGTGTGTTGATAGTAGGGCCATCAATAAGATCACAGTCAAGTATCGGTTTTCCATAATACGTTTTGATGACATGCTAGATATGATGGCCAATGCTACTATCTTTTCAAAAATTGACCTCAAAAGTGGGTATCACCAAATCCGTATACGCCCTGGTGACGAGTGGAAGACGGCCTTCAAGATGAAGCATGAGCTATATGAATGGCTAGTTATGTCTTTTGAGTTAACTAATGCCCCAAGCACTTTCATGCGTGTGATGACCCAAGTGTTAAGACCCTTTATGGGGAAGTTCCTGGTCGTATACTTTGATGATATCTTGATTTATAGCATGACTAAGGAGCAACACCTCAACCATTTGAGGCAGGTTTGTGGGATCCTTAGGGCCGAGAAGTTGTATGCCAATCTAAAGAAGTGCGCGTTCTTGTCTAATAGTGTGATCTTCTTAGGTTTTATTGTGTCAGCTGAGGGCGTATCGGCGGATCCCAAGAAGGTCAAGGCCATCGTTAATTGGCCTGAACCCCACAATATTCATGAGGTGCGTAGCTTTCATGGCTTAACCACTTTTTATAGGCGGTTCATTCGAGGCTTTAGTTCCATTGTAGCTCCCATCACGGACTGCATAAAAAAAGGACAGTTTCAATGGACAAAGGCCGCCTCGATGGTCTTCAAAGAAATAAAGGTCAAGATGACCGAAGCTCCAGTCACGCGACTTTCAGATTTTTCGAAAGCTTTTGAAGTCGCATGTGACGCGTCAGGAGTCGGTATAGGAGGAGTACTTAGCCAGGAAGGGCACCCTGTCACCTTTTTTAGTGAGAAACTGAATGATGCAAAGCAAAGATATTCCACCTATGACAAGGAATTCTATGCGGTAGTGCAATCACTACGTCATTAACGACATTACCTGTTACCGCAAGAATTCGTCTTGTTCTCAGATCACGAGGCCTTGAGATACTTGAACTCTCAGAAGAAATTAAGCCCCAGGCATGCTAAGTGGGTTCAATTCCTTCAAGAATACACTTTTGTGCTTGAGCACAAGGCCAGTGTAGAGAATAAGCCTACCGACGCGTTGAGTCGTTGAGTCGCATTACTCAATTCCATAAGCGTTGAAGTTACAGGCCTTGAGCGCATCAAAGAAGAATATTCTGAGTGTCTAGATTTTAGGGTTGTGCATATGTCTTTATTAGAGTTCGTTAGGAGCTAACAGTGAGTATTTGGTTTTGGACGGATATTTGTTTAGGAGTGACCACTTGTGCATACCACGTACCTCCCTTCGCGATTTTCTTGTCTGGGAGTTACATTCAAGGGGGGTCACGGGTTACTTCGGTCGTGACAAGGCCATTGCCCTAGTGAAGGATAGATTTCATTGGCTAAGCCTCAAGCGGGACTTGACTAAAATTATAAGGTAATGCCGTATTTGTCAACTGGGAAAGCAGAGGAAACAGAATACAGGATTATATACACCTTTGCCAGTCCCATTCATCCCTTGATAGGACATCGGTATGGGCTTCGTGCTTGGACTTCCCAAGACTATTCGAAAGCATGACTCTATATTTATTGTCGTGGATTGTTTCTCTAAAATGACCCACTTCATTCCTTATTCTAAGACCCCCGACGCGTCTCATGTTGCCAAGCTGTTCTTTAGTGAGGTCGTCAAACTGCATGGGTTATCGAAAACCAGTGTCTGACCGTGACGTGAGATTCATGAGTTACTTTTGGAATACACTATGACACATGATGAATACTAGGCTCCAATTTTCTTTTGCCTACCACCCTCAAACCGATGGCTAGACTGAGGTAGTTAATAGGAGCATAGGGAGTTTACTTCGATGTTTAATGGGAAAGCATACCAGGACATGAGACGCCGTACTACCCATAGCTGAGTTTGCATACAATAGTTCTGTCAATAGGTCCACAGGTTTAAGTCCTTTTGAAGTCGTTACTGGTTACGAGCCTAGGAAGCTTATTGATCTTATCCCCATGTCATTGTCTCACAGGCCATCAGAGTCTATAGAGTCTTTTGCGCATCACATACATTCATTGCATCAAGAAATCAGGCGAAAGATCACTACTAGTAATGAACGTTACAATTTTTTTGCAGACCAATATAGACGTTTCAAAGAATTCAATATTGGGGACTGTGATGGTCCGCATCAGGCCCGAGCGGTACCCTCCAGGGGCCGTTCGTAAGTTACACGCGCGTAGCGCTGGGCCCCTCAAAATTATAAAGCGAAACGGTCTCAATGCATATGAGGTAGATCTTCCACCTTCCATGGGAATTAGTTCCACATTCAATGTGGAGGATCTAGTTGCTTTTCAGGGACCCACTGATACATTGTCCGGCCCTTCGCCCACCCATCCTGATTCCCCAGACTTATCCTTTGATCCATGGCCTCTTCTTGACCTTTCATTCCAGCCTCTGCCTCCCATACCTAGCCTTCGCACACTTAGATAGGAAATAGGGGATATCCTGGACCATGAGATAATTTTCACGTCGGATGGCAGGTTTCAGAAATACCTAGTTAAATGGAAGTCACGCCCAGCTTCAGACAACACGTGGCTCATTGAGGAGTTTTAAAGACTGGATCCCGACATCCTAGAGTGGTTTAGGAGTTTTATTTCTCCAGTGGCGAAATCTTCGCAGCCAGGGAGAGTTGATGAGGACATTATGCACACGCACGCCCACACACCACCACACCTACGCATGTACGTACGCAGGAGGACCCCACCATCGATCTGGCTCAATGACGACGTCCAGGGAGGGCCTCCTAGCGAGAAGACAATTTTTGGTTCAAAAAAGTGGGCCCGATAGTCAAGAAAAGCCCATCATGGGATCCCATGATCGTGGCCCACTCGTCAGATTGAGTTCATATTTTAGGTTTTGCTTATTGTTATTATTTAGAACATTGTGAACGCTTTAGATTTCTCTGTTTGGTTTTTATTTTAGTTTACTTCATTGCCAAATAATAGGTTGTGCACATGGTGCGAGTTTTTGGGGTATAGGGTTTTCCCTATAAATAGGCACCCCTTGTAGTTTTTTTTTTTTCATTCTAATTGAATAAAAAAAATTCTGCTTTATTTTTCTGCTCTTTTCGTGAGTTGTGGAAGAATTTAAAAGTGGGTGCGAAGCCCTTCCTTTTCGAAGGGCTAACTACCGTGGTCCGAAGCCACATCGATCCCGATTCACCCCCATCCTCCATCTCTTTTTTTCATCTTCCACCACCATCCGTACTTCGAAATTCGTCCTTTATTGCGTCAGTTTTCTTCATTCCAGCAAGTTTCCAGATTTCGGCCCGCAGGCAGACTGAAACTTCGGCGGAGCACCACGCACAAGCCGTAGCTCGGATCGACCCGAAACTTCGGGGTTTTGGAGTATACCCCTGGCCGACTAGGACCAAGGAGGGCTTTTCCGCAGTCGACGGCCCCTCGCATGTGCGGCCAGGTACCTGCGCATGTGCGAGCGCCCCAGGCTCACTGTCTATACGCGGGATCATCTTTTGGCTCAGGTTTTATCCTCTTTTATCCTCTCATAGCTATTTTTCATAAATCTTAGTCCTAGATTACATTTTTCTTAAGTTATTTTGCCAATTTTCTTACCTTAGGGTTCCTCGAATTGGAATTTCTGAATCCCTTGGATTAAGGACTGATTACTATGCATGTGTGGGTGATTATTTCTTATCTTTAAGTATCGTTTGGTTCATAATTTTTATTGATCCAGCCCTATCATATGTAGGCCTGGACCCGCATAGATTCCCCTTAATTGAATGTTTGGACTTTTATGTGAGATATGGAATTTGTGTAATTGTTTCTGAACTAACGTGATCTTAAGCTTGAAATCTTGCATATCATATTTAATTTTCATGTCCTACATCAGATGTCTTTTTCAATTATCCCTGAAGTTTTCATTGAAAATTTCGACCAATTTCCCAATGTTCCAATGTTTCCCAACATCAACGATAAATTACGCGATACAACCGATATATCCCATGCGATAACCGATATGTATCCATATCCCAAGGGTGCGATACATTGCGCAATAACGATATTTAAAACATTGGTGGAGACTGTATATTCTGTTTGATGGAAAACGACTTTTGGCTTCATGAACAAACATTTTATTTGCCCATGTCAAGATGGGAATGAATGTAATTGTCAACCATGGATTTTTATATCGATACCATATGGGCTTACACGACTGTATTGTATCTGTACTAGCTAGATGTTGAATGCAATTGGGGACTAAATCGGGCCATACTGGAAAGTTTTGCTGTATTGTCACCATATGGGCCCAATTCGGTTGTTATGGCCATAATGGCTCAAATTTGAATTTTGTCTTTGTTGTTTCTTTCTTTTTTCATTTCAACAATGGAGAAACCTTAGATGGGCATTTTAGACTAGATCTTGGCCTATTTTGGATCAAAACAAAAGATTTGAGTGTGATTTGACACATCAAAGTGGAATTGATCATTATGGGAAACCTGGAAAAAGGGTAAGATATCACCTTTTTTTTTTTTTTTTTCCTGCTTTCATTTTTCATTTTCTTTTGTTCTGTTTCAATGTGATGTGCTCTAATTCACCAATTCATTAGGGTTTTCAATATGACAAGCTTGGTGTTATCTTAGGCCTGAATTTTGAACTGTTCGGGCTAGGCCTATTCAAACTTTTGTGTTTGATAGGCCCAAGCTTGGCCTATTGAAAACACTACAAATCCTGCTTGATTTGTGTATAGTAAGGGAGCATTTGGTGGACTTTCAACAAGTTACGCTGATAGACAACAACTTATTAAAGAATGTTTTGACATACATCATTAGCTGGATGTCCTAAATACCAAAAATGCTATATTGTTGAATATTACATTTCCCTTGTTTTATGATATTCTCCCTAATTCTTTCAATTACAACAAAAAAAAAAAAAACCCAATGTTGTAAAAAGAAAAACGACCCGATAAGATTTGTTATGGGTTGATATTAATATGCGATGCTCATATCATCTCTCCCGTGAGCAAGGTATTCCATAACGATAATGGTGGCCATAATGGTCACCATCATTATTCTTACGTACGGGCTGTAACAGCCTTTTATGTTTTTTATTGAAGAAAACCTATATCGGCCATGTAGGGGACATTACAAGCATGGTGTGCTATAACGACCGTTATGGGACCGTATCAATTGTTACTTAATGGTAATGGTGCCAATTGTTGCATTAAAGGGTCGTAACGAGCATAACGACTGTTAAAGAAAAAAAATGATAGTATGAACGTATCGGCCCTGTAATGACCATAATGGCCCCTTAATAGTCCATTAAAAAAAGAGAGACCATAACGGCCATTATGGGGGCCGTGATGACCGTTAAGGTGTTGTAATAGCCGTTATGGCCTGTATCGTAGCAGTAATGGTGGTGGCCATTACTGCCACCGTTATTGTTACGACATACCTTGGTTATAAGGCCAGGGTCATGTTCCATAATGGCCGTTACGACATTGTAATGTGTAATGGTTATCACCATTACATAGTAAGAAAATACTTGAGGATCTATGGTTTAATTGAGGATATGGTGCATGATTGAGTAGAATGGTGTAAGTGTTCATTTAGCTAATTGGACCCCAATTAATCGGGTTATCACGGGCCGTTCTCAGGCCTAGAGTCCCAGGTTCATGGTGTTAGGCTCAGGCCTACAATCCTAGGACCCTCGAGTTGGGTCTAAAAGTTCCAACCAATTAGTAACTTGGCCAACCCCAATTTATACTTATTGGTCCATTCGGTTGGGTGGGTTGGGCCTGACTGGGTGAGGTTGGATGTGGCCCTTGGCGATGGTAAGAACATGGTTGTACGTATATGTTTTACATACCATGACTATATATGTGGAAATAGCTTAATGGCAGGACTCGGGCTTCAAAAAGTTTTGATCGGTTGGAATTGGGCCTAACATGCATGGCCTGTTTTGGGCTTGGGTTGAGCTTGGGCCTTACACCTTGGGCTGATCTTTTGCCAAGCCCCCGCCCATCGTGATGCAGGACATGAAATTAAATATGGAATGCAAGAGATCAAGCTTGAGATTATACCAATTTTAAATAATCACAAAATTCCACATCCTACATACTATCAAACATTTAAAAAGGGGAATCTATGGGGGTCCAAGCCTAGACAACTTTAGGGCTGGATCAAATACAATTATAAGCCAAACAAGCCCAAAGGAGTGTAAGAACCATTCATTGTTGCAAAGCATTGTTCCCAACTCAAGAGATTCACTAAGTTTCAATTTGGGGAAAAATCTAGGGTTTGTAAATTGGGGATAATTGGGATTTGGGACTTTTTAGGGTTAGAGATTTGGATTAAGGAGTTTTTAAACTCAAAAGAGAAGGAAATAGAAAGGAAGAGACCACTTGGGAAGGTTGCGTATTCTGGACAGCCAGGGGGCCTGGATGCATGTGCGTGATGGATCGTCTGCAAATGCGTGGAGCCCACAAAATCGAGAAACACCTCCTAGGCTGGGATCGGCCAAAGATGGACAGGTTCCATACCGAGTTTCTTGTCGATCCGATGTACGGTTTGTGCGTAGTACTCCGCCGAAGTTTCAGCCCCTCAGATGGGCCAAAATCTGAAATCTGCTTGTGCACTACTATAAGAGAAAACTTGGATGTAAAAAGAGGTGAATATGATGATGGGAGGGGTGTTGAGGGTGATCGAATTTGTGCGTAAGAAGATGAAGATGGTTTGGAGCGGATGTGGCTTCGCACCACGGTAGTTAGCCTTTTGAGGAAGGGAGGGCTTCGCACCCAATTCGATTCTTCAACCCAAAGAAAGAAGAAGAAAACGCAGGAATTTTTATTCATAAACATCATTGCCATACCTAAATGGGATAGCTATATTTATAAGAAACCCTAAACCCCAAAAAAGACAAAATTACCCTTGCGCCATGTGCGCACTAATACCAAAGCTTAAAGCAAATAACTACTAATCTAAGCAATCAAAGCCGTTTATGAAGTTTTTAATAACAAAATTAATCAAAATTCAAAATCCTAGATCATCTAAAGCAGTGGGCCACGATCATGAGATCCAATGGTAGAATCTATGTGATGATCGGGTCCACTCCAAAGATCCATAATGCAACCCCCTAATTATGAGGCCCTCCAAAGATGTCATCGTCGATCCAAATCGAAAGTGGGGTCTGCCTCCTCGAATACGTGCTAGAGGGGGCGTGCATGATGTCCCCATCAACTGCCTACTCCAAAGCTCCATGATGCAGCCCCCCTAGTTAGGAGGCCCTCCAAAGATGTCGTCGTTGATCCAAATCAGTGGGGCCTGCCTCATCCTCGAATATGTGCGTAGAGGGGGTGTGTGCATGATGTCCCCATCATATCGACATCCTTATTTGTATTAAGATATGATTTAACAAATTCAATTAATGTTCTTGGGCCTTTTGATTAGTTTGTTGTCATATTTATGTCCATGTTTATAATATTGGTCCTTTTTAAGTAGTGAACTGGATATTTTAACTCATTTCGTTAAAGAGAAACCTCAATTTGTCATAGTTTAATGAGGGTTTTCAACTAGAGTTTGAAGAAACTACTTGAATTTCTTATAATTTTTAGTATAAGCACTTCCTTTCTAGGACCTTTGTCCACTTGTACATTTGCATGATCCGCACCTCTTTTGTGTACTCTGATGAGGATTTCAACCACCTTTGAGCTTCATAATAATTTTTAGTATTCCGTACTCCTTAACATATATGATTTTGGCCCTTGTAGAAACTTGTACTTTCCTGTGCGTGCCCCATTTCAATTACTCTTTTTCATATGGAATGTCTTAATGATATAATGCTGTGCTTCGAGAGCAAGAAGCTGAAGAAGAAACTATTCATTGGGATATCCAAGCTATCGACTTGAGCAAGGAGCATGACAAAGTTATGGAAGAAGGGAAGGTCTTGTGCACCAATCTTTCCTTGGAGTACGAGAAGTGCCTTACGGAGGAAGAGAAAATGGAAGCAGCGATCACATGTGACATGGCTTAAAGAAGAAGACAGACACCAAGTTCTTCCACGGTATCACAACATGGCTTAATGATGGAGAGAAAATGCTAGTTCTTCCATGGTATTACAAGTGCTGGGGAATAACAAGATGTTTTGTGATGGTGGAAGGGAAAATGGTTGAAGAAAGGGGCAAGGTATGTAAAGCTATTGGGAAATTATATCAGTTTCTTGCAGATGATGGCTAGCTGTGCTTTTACTTGGAAAATCTCCAATTTAATCGACTTTTGTTGAAGGAAGCTGTTGGCCTTGAAAAGCCATTCTCCATGGTAGAGGTTAAAGCTGTGGAGCTTGGTTGGGTTCCCAATGGCCTTTTTCTAGGTCTTTTAGAAAGTGGTGCAGGGTGATTCGCTTCAAATTTTCTTCGAGGTTTGGGAAAATGGTCGGTTGTGTTAAGCTGGGTGCATCGTTCATTGCCATCATCTTGAAAGTTGAAGGTGACAAGTAAATGTGGAATTTTAGATCTATCATCTTAATAAGGGTTCCCCATAAGATTTTTGCCAAAATCCTGGTCACTCGCTTAAGGGTGGTATTGGGGAATGTTATTTTAAAACCTCAAGGTGTGGTTGTGGTAGGGAGACAAATATTGGATACGACTCGTGTTGCTCAGTAGCGTGTGGGCTTGTGGTATAGGGAAAGGAAGAAGGGGGTAATTTGCAAGTTGGGCATTAAGAAAGCTTACGACCATGCCAATTGGGGCTTCTTGGATTATATGTTGGGAAGGGTAGGGTGTGGTAAAAAAAATGTAGAAGTTGGATACATGAATGTGTGTGATTGGCTAAGTTTTATATGCTAGTCAATGGGTCGTCTGAAGGTAGGGGTCCACTATCCCTATTCTTATTTTTTGTGGTTGCGGAAGCATTGAGCAAGATGTTGGAAACGGGTCAATCGATTGGGTTGATTAGTCGCATCAAGGTCGAAAAAACTGAGTTCCAGATTTTGCATCTTTAATTTTTTAACAAAACAATCTTCTTATGCAATGTAGATGCGGGGTAGTGGACCACCTAAGGGAAATTGTGAGATGCTTTTAGGTGGTCTCTGTGTTAAAGGTCAATATCCTTAGGAGTGAGTTAATTGGGTATTTTGCACTCAAAAGGAAGAGGTGGATAAATTGGCACAAGGTGTTTGGGTGTCTGGTTGGGTCACTTCCTTTTATCTTACCTGGTGCTTCCACTATATGTTGGTAAGCTTGCCAAGCATTTGTGGGACAAGGTAATTGAAGGGTCGAGAGGAAGTTATCCAAGTGTAAGAGGCAACAACTATCTCTTTGTGGGAGGCTAATATTGATTAATGAAACTTTGTTGAATCTTCCAATTTATTTCATGTTCCTCTTCAAGTGTCCAATTGTGGTGTTGGAAAGGTTGGATAGGTTCTGACTTCCTATGGCAATGAAATAAAGTGAAGAAGAAATTTCATCTTCTAAGGTGAGATGAGGTGTGTGAGCTATTCTAGTAAGGGGGAGTAGGGAGAAGGAAATTGGAGAAGGTGAACCAGGATTTGCTTGGTAAATGGCTATGGTGGTTTGGAGCGGAAGAAGGCAGATGTGGAGAGAGGTAATTGCCAACAAATATGGTACCAAGGAGGGGGTTAAGAGGTGAAGTATTCATCCCTCTATAGAGCTTTTGGGTTGTGGAAGGCAGTCTAGTGTGTGGCGAACAGGTTCTTGGGAGGGTTTAGATCGTCTTGCAATGATGCCATGACAATCTGATTTTGGCAAGGTTTTTGGCTTAGCGGAAAGTCCCTCTAGGAGGAGTTCCTGATGATCATGACTTAGCCTCGAATCGGGACATCTCAGTGGCGTGATGCTTCTCCATTTTTGGTGACTCAGTAGTTTGTGCCCCTCCATGTAGGCAGAACTTGATGGATGAGGAGGCGGCGACTTTTATTTGCCTCTTGGAGAGGCTTCATCGAGCTAAGCCATCCATGGGCATGGGGGATTCGATGGTGTTGGCTTAGGCTAAGATAGGCCAAAAGGCGACCTTCTCGAGTTTCCGGCTCTTTCCCAAGTAGGGGAGGAGTTTACAGTACCCATCCACCGGTTACGAGAGGAATGATTAGTAAGGGGACATGCCATCTGTTTATGGCATAGGATTAGCGGCTCTCTCATCGAATCCCAATTTCCTTTATCTTGTTGGAGCCGATATCTCATGCAATATCCTTGCTTGTGGCTTCGGGTTGAGCAGAAGCCTTATCTATCATTCGTGAACCTTGTCATTACCATTTAATCCAAAGCAATGTGGTCATGGGGTGCGTTAGCATCGTCATTGATAGGGGTTTTTAAGTTGGTTGCTATAAGTAACGTGCAATGTGATAATGAATAGGAAAAGCGGATTGAGATTACTAATGACAGATGGAGGTTAAGGATAAAACATGTTCGGTGCCTCGCCCTTGTCTCCTCTGTTCACTCCTACAAACTGCTAGCTTGGAGATCTTCAGGGGTGGTATGCGATTACGTGTGGTCTTTTGCCCCCCCGAAAAAAGAAAAAAAAAAAAGAAAAAAAGAAGGTACCTCAGGTGGTGGTCCTTGTTTGGCTAGTGGAGAGAAACAGGCTACTGACAATAAACAACTTGTGAAAAAGATTGATGGCGCTTTCCAATTGTTGCATCATGTGCATGAAGGATGCGAAATCGGTGAACCACTTGTTCATCCATTGTGGGTTTGCTCGGAAGGCGTAGAAAAGTTTTTTTTTTTTTTTTGCCTTTTTCAAGGTATCTTAGACAATTCTAGGGTCTATTGAATGGCTTCTTCTTGCTTGGAACAGGGGAGGAGGCAAGAGTAAAGGGAGAGTGACATGGAGATTAGTTATAATGGCGGTCATTTGGGCTTTGTGGGGTGAAAAGAACAATATTTCTTTCTCTGATAAGAGTAGATCAGAGGCGGTTGTATTTAAGGGAGCAATGTTACATGTTATTTCTTGGGTCAATTATATCATAGGCTCCAGTGATAGTGATTGTTTGTAATGGTTGAGAGGTAGTTGTTATATTTTTTCCTGTGGCAGTTTTAATAAATTTATTTGACCTTTCCCCCCAAAAAAAATGATGATGGTTTCCAACTTTCTCACTCGTTTCTTAGAGGCATTTTTTTCTCTGTGTTTTTTCACCATATTATCCGCATTTTGCAATATTATCTACATTCTACAATCACACTGCCTCTCCCACTTCCCCTCTTTTGTGATACGAGTAGATTTGAGGCGGTTGTGTTTGAGGGAGTAATGCTAGATGTTATTTCTTGGGTCAATTGTATCCAATGATAGTGATTGTTCGTAATGGCTGAGAGGTAGCCGTTATATTTTTTCCTTTGTGGCGGTTTTAATAAAATCATTTCACCTCCCCCCCCCCCCCCCACCCCCCCAAAAAAAAAAAATAAAAAAAAATAAAAAAATGATGGTTTCCAACTTTCTTAGTCGTTTCTTAGAGGTAGTTTTGTCTGTATGTGTGTTTTTTCATCATATTATCCACATTCTGCGATATTAATTACATTCTACAAAAAAAAAAAAAAAAAAACAACACACACACAAGTTTCTTTTGGATAAACTTATAGTTCACTTAGTTAAGGTGTTTTTGGCATTTGTCCAAACTTTGCTTTCAGTTATCCCTAACTATGTCTTTAGGGGGTTAGCTTATTGTGCTTCCAAGTGGCCTACAATGAGCGTTTACATGTTATCTAGCTCACTTCTGACATCTCTCTTGACTCTGATATGCTTGATCAGTGTTCGAAATATTGATACTATCGGCCGATATTATCGTTATCGGCCCCCAGCGAGACGAAACCCGTCCGATGACCCCCCGGAAGATACAAAGAATCCCAAAATCCAGATATCGCGCGATATATCGTCGATATCGCGCTATATATCGTCGATACATCGTGCGATATCGCACTATTTCCTCCATTATTGTCGGAAATCGACAAAAAGACTCATTATTTGGGGAAAAAAAAATTTCAACAAGTAGATTTTGGTACCTGTAGAGGAGATCGCCTTAATCGGAAGCTGTATTTGAAGGGCCATTCGAATTGTAGCAACAAAATCTCTGATTTGGGAGAGATTTGGGCGAAATCCGTCGAAATTCAGAGAAATTGCGAAATCCAGAGAAATTTTCGGTGAAATCCGGAGAAATTCTCGGCGAAATCCAAAGAAAACCTCGGCCAAATGATAGATTTGGTAGAGATTTTAGGGTTTCGAAAAGCCGGAACCCTCTCTCCTTTGAAAAAAAGGGCTTCAAGCCCTTATTATGGGATGCGGATGGGTTGGTGTACCGCACACCATCGACCTGGGTGGTGTGTTGATGTCACCAAGTTTTGTGGGTCCCATCATGAGGTCTATGTTATATCCAAACCGTTCATCCATTTGGCGAGCTCGTCGTAAGGGTTGAGCCAAAAAATAAGACAGATCCAAAGACCAAGTGGACCACACTGGAAAAAGCAGCGGACATTGAATGTCTACCATTGAAACCCTTTTGGGGGTCACAAAAGTTTTGGATCGTATGATATTTGTTTTTCTTCTTCCTCAAGGTCTTTGTGACCTCATGAACAGATTGGATGGAAAACAAACGTTATGGTGGACCCTATGAATGTTATAACGGTGAGAATCATTGTCCTCATTGCTATTTGTGGTGTGGTCCAATTGAGGTTTGGATATGACTCATTTTTGGGCTCATGATCTAAAATGATCTCTCCAAATGGATGAACGGTGTGGATATAATAAGGTACATTATTGTGGGGCCCATGTAACTCTCATCTCCTTTGAATTGTTTGTACAACTCGAGGTGGACGATCGTCTACGTTCGTCTTGGCTTCTCATGAAGTTCATGCGCTGGAAACTTAGGTGGGGTCCACTGCGATGTTTGTGAGAAATCCACTCCGTCCATCCATTTTTTGAGCACATTTTAAGACATAGGGCCGAAAAATGAGCCGGATCCAAGACTCAAGCGAGCTGAAAACATGAGGATTGAAGGTCCATAGTTGAAATATTCGTGGGGCCACAAGTTTTGAATCAGTCTAATATTTGGGTTTTCAATTCATCCCAGTAGTAATGACGTTATGAACGGTATGGATGGAATGTAAACATCACTGTCGACCCAGGAAGGTTTCAACGGTAGGAATTTCCCTACCCACTTTTTTCTTTAGTGCGGCCCACTTGGGTCTTGGATCCTGCTCAATTTTTGCCTCAAGTCTTAAAATAAGCTCACAAAACTGATGGATGGAGTAGATTTCTCACAAACATCACGATGTGCCCCACTCTTGCGAAAGGATTTAGTAGGAAATCCGCGTCCCATCTTCACACGACATGTACCCATACCTCGCTGATATGTGGTACACCAGCCAATCCACACCCTCCATCCATTTTCATAAGTAATTTTAAGGCATGAGCCTAAAAAGGAGACAAATGTAAGATCCAAGTATACCACACCACAAGAAAATGTGGTGGCAATGATGTCCACCATTGAAGCTTTTTAGGGCCCACCATAATGTTTATTTGCCATCTAATCTATTCATGAGGTTTGACAAACCTGGATGGGAAAACATAAATATTAGCTTTATCCAAAAAATTTATAGCCCCAAAAAAGTTTAATGGTGATCTTTCAATGACCACTATTTTGTGTGGTGTGGTCCACCTCAGATTTGGATCTGCCTTATTTTTTGAGAGATGCCCTAAAATGATATGTTAAAATGAATTTCAATTGAGGTTTGGATATGACTCATTTTCATACATATCTTTATACATTTATAAATGGTATGCATCATATTTAAATATATTTACCTTATTTTAAACAGATAACGCATAACTTAGTACCTTATACAAGGAAAATTTATTATGTGCACTTCTTTTTCGATATTTTATGATTTAAAACTGTGTATTAAGGTCTTTTTAAATAATCCCTGAAGTTTCATAAAAAAATTCAACCATTTTGCTAATGTTTCCTCATGTTTCCCAAAAAGTGCGATAAATTATGTGATACAAACGATATATCCTGTACGATAACCGATACGTATCTGTATCCCAAGGTTGCGATACATTGCGTGATACCGATATTTCGAACACTGTGCTTGACTGTACTAGGCTCATAATGCCCTACATGACCACAACAAAAAGATATATCAAACTTAATATCCACACACAAGTATTATTTATTTGCAGTGATAGATATCATGTCTATCATGAACAAGTCTACTGTCTAGGCAAACTCTGGTCTTGGCTGGATTTGTTGGGTCTGTTGCTCATCATGTGGAAACATATTACTCGTAGACAACAAGGGTTTGTGGTTTGGTAAATCATCTTCCTTTAAGAAGTTTTATGTTGTTGATACGTATTCAGTAATTCTTTTATGCACTTGTTTTACGCTCCATAAAATGATTCTTGAGATTAGCATATTGAAGTGCATGCTAGGTTTCTTTTTCTCCCTGTTTTTCTTGATAACTCTGCATGAAGCTTACAATTCAAGATAGAAACTGGGTTTGTTGTCTCCTGACCAATATTTTGGAAGTCAAACCATATCTAAAATCACAAGAGGATTGAAATCAATGTTTTAAATATCGACGGTATCGGCCTATATGTCTCACGGTATCTCTTGTATCCCACCTATGCGATACGAAATGTACAGGTAGTGCTGATATATTCCACATGTTCGATCTGACAAGCATTTTCAATTTCCGGTCCTTTTTTTTTCCCTTGAAATTATATTTAGTTAGTGTCAAATGGTTACAAATCCATTGGTTCTTCATGTTTTGCATGAAAAATCATGGAGCTGGAGATCTAATTTCGATATGCATTGGTTCTTCATGTTTGACATGCTTTTTTTTTTTTTTTTTTTTTCTTTTTGAAATTTCCCTTCAACCAGCTATCAATTGAGACTAATTTCAAAGTATTTAGGAGTATTTGATGAAATGATAATCACAGACATTCTAATTTCAAAATTTGAATGTAGGTGGTCTGATTTGGGAAAAATTGGAGAAAGTTTAAAATTTTCCTCAATTTATCCCAAATTGCTTGCAATGTTGCACTCCAAACATGAAATCAAGCATGTATGAGCGCTGATCTACTTATTTGTTAAGTCCTTATTAATTTTTCGGACAATAAAAATCCTTTTTATTTAAAAGTTAATAAAATTTGTTATTAAAATATTAATTTTTTTTTCTTCGAAATTTCCCTTAACCAGCTATCAATTGAGACTAATTTCAAAGTATTTAGGAGTGTTTGATGAAATGATCACCATAGTCTAAATGTTATGCATTCAATTTGAATATAGTTGCATTAATTTAGTCAAACAACGCATAGCTTAGGATCCTATACAAGAAACCTACTATGTATACCTTTTTTGAGATGTTATGATTTAAAAGTGTGTATTAGGTCTTTTTTAACACTCCTTGAATTTTCATTAAAAAAATTTAACAATTTCCCAATGTTTCCCAAAAGGTGCGATAAATTACTTGATACAAACGATATATCCAATGCGATAACCGATACATATTTGTATCCCAAGGATATGATACGTAACGTGATACCGATATTTCAAACATTGGGCATGATCAAATATTCATTATTCTATTATTCCACATCATCATTTATAGATAACTGTGGTACATATTACTACCACACATTGTTTGACATTATTTGAATAAAAATCAAGCTAAATGTTCTTTTAAGGTCTTGATAACATCATTATCTAATACTCTTATGGGCTTGTCTGACAGTGTGGGATTTAGAGGGATTTGTGAGGATTTCATTTATTTGGGCTGTTCGGTAGCAAGGATTTTGAGGATATGGATTTCAGAGGTATCAAAATCCCCCAAAAGAGCCTATTTTGCATTCCCACTTCAAAGCTGATTTGCAAAATCCACTCAATTCCGTGGGCTGCAAAATCTGCTGGATTCCACAGGATTTAAAATCATCACTGCCAACCCCCGAGTTATTAAACTAGACTGCAAATTAAAGAGCAACATTATCAAGAAAATGATATGATTAGAAGTCTAAGAAGTCTGAACTTTTTAAGGATTGAAAAAATTGTATTGCAAAATTGTGACCAGTCATCTATTAAAGTCACATATGGCTGTATTATATCATCAACATGTCAACTTAAACCCAAAAAGTATTGCCACCACCTTGATGGACCTCAAAACGATGTTCTCCTCAAAGTATAAATGCTGTCATGTTTTAAAGTCATGTTTTAAAGTCGAAGTCATAAATTGAAGTTCGTAATGAGGTCTTCAAAAAAGAAAAAGAAATCTTTTAATAAGTTTTTCATTGTTATATAATGAATCAAATAAACCTTTTAGTTTAAAATCACATAGTGAAACTATAGAAAAGCACAACTTGAATGGAAATTTCATGACAAAAGAAAGTTAAGTAATGAAACCCTTGAAAAACAGAACTTAAATTCAAGTTACGTGACATAGGTCAACATGATTGCAACCGTCCATAAAACCATTCTGGGTAAATTGTAGATCAATTTAGTTTCTTGACCCATTAAGAGGTAAGAAATCATATAAAACAGTTCCACAACTTAAAGTAGAAGCGAAGATCCATCATTTAATCTCTTTTAAAAAGAATAAAAATCGAACAGTTGACCCATTTTAAAAGATTATTAAAAACCCCACCAATTTAGAAATATAAAATTGAAGCTAGATAAAATTTTAAAAAGAAGAGAACAAGTGTAATTTGACTCGTAAATCGGGTGTTGAATTGTAAATTGTAGGATTCAAATCATAGAACCGTAGGATTCATTGAAAGGAAATTCGAATAATTTTTTCCTATGATTCAACTTAAGTTGTAAATCATAAATTGTAGGATTTTGACAACTATGCTCCGGAGAAGGCAACTGGAAGCTTTTGTGGCTGATAATAGGACTTTCTACTGCACTTGTAGCTGTTTTGTACTCTTTTTTGGATGTTTATGTTCCTAGCAAATAATTCTGAGGAATTAACTTCTTTTATCTCTACTTTCTATTGCTTGCCTTTTCAGATCATGGGTTACAAAATTTTCACTCATGAAATTGACTCAAGCTATGCGGCTAGAATAGATAATTTCAGGAGCTATGATACGATTAGCAAAGATATACTTCAAAGGTGGACATACCCTTTTGTGCCAGCTGTTCTATTTTCTGGAAATTGCCCCCTTGTTAAGCTAGAAAGGCAGGGAACATATAGAGCATCAGGTAAGAGCAAAAACCACTTTTTGATTAGGCATTTGTCGATTCATTGCGGACTTGTATTTTCATCAGATATTGTACAACTTGTGCAAATTTGGTTTTTTTCTTCTGTGTTTTCTTCTTGTTGGAAATGAATATTTGTATTCTCATGCATTATATTTCAGGAGATGCATTGTGCAGAATAGGTATTGAAAAAGACAGTATTTTAGATGATAGATTTATCGTTCATTAAAAATTGATGCAAGCTATTTCCTGTATTTTCTTGTGAAGCGTGAGGGTTTGTGAAGATGATAGATTTATTTTGTATCAAGCTTAGGAGCTGCAAGCTATGTTCTCACTCTTCTTGCAGAGCATGTGGGTTTGTGAAGCTATTGTTTTGTGTATCGGCCGCACCCCGTGTATTGCACCCTTAGGATTTGAAAACGTTGCGAAATATCAGATGCATTGTGTAATTTATTGTAAACTGAGGGAAAATTAGGGGAACATTAGGAAAATAATAATTTTTTTAATGGAACTTCAGGACAAAAGAATTAGGAGGGGGGTGGGGGAACTTGGGTAAAGGCCAAAAGCTAGGGGTTTAGATCTCAAAAACCCTATGAGTAATAACAAAAACAACATTTTAAAAAAAGTAGCAACATCAACTATACAACTAGAAAAAAAAAGAGGAATAGAAAAGTACATCTCGAGCTCATGTTCACATGGAATTCCAAGGTGGCTCGTAGCCATTGTCCCTAACCCCATTGGACGACCATGCCTCCCTGTAACGTATATATCATATAGTTATTAATAAGAAATTTTCCAATCTTTTAATTTCTAAAAAGATATTTTAATTAATTTATTAATAAGAATTTTTTCTTGTCTTTTGAATTTTCTAAAAGGATATTTTTAATAAATAAACATGTTATTAATGCACTATATATTTTTTAAAATAATGTGTTAATTTATCATTGCATATCTATCTAAATTTACATTTTTTTTTTTTATAGAAATATTATTATTTCTAAATTTAAAAATAGTTTATTTTACACAAAAAGAGTGGCTAATATGTAGATTTTCCTACACTTATCAATGCATTATTTCAATACTTAGATTGCAACTTTAGAGGTTGAGAACAGGCAAATTCAAATTACCATAAATTTTATGTTTTCCACCTTCAAAAGCCAATGTTCTACTTTAAAAAAAAAAAAAAAAACTGTTCAGTTATTGAATAAAACAACACACTATTTTATTCTTTGCATATCTTTAAATAGATATATTTTTTATTATTGAAAATATATGTTTTATACAAAAAATGCATCTAAAAATAAAGTCTAGGGTCAATATATAAATTGGCATACACTAATGAACACATTTTTTTAATACCTAGGATGAGATCAAACCTAGGACCTCAAAATGCTAAAAACAAAAGAAAGTAAGATTTCCCCACTTGCTCTCTCTCTCTCTCTCTCTCTCTCTCTCATGGATAACTGATTTTTATTAATAAAGCACCGAGATGGCACAAAAGCTACAAACAACATCCAAAACAAAAAAGAAAAATTACAATTCCTAAGAGAGGAGATACTAGAAGCCCATTCCCGGATTATAATAGAAGCCTTAGAAGAAACATTTCCGTCAAAAGATTCGTTCCAGAAACATCTCCTATTCCTTTCTCCCCATATTGCCCACAGGGTGGCTTAAAATGCTAAACATCAGAGAGCCCTTTTTTTTTTTTGCTTTTCTAGGAATATTGGTGCAAGTTGGTTATCGAGTAAATGAGATCTCACTGCCTGATTTGCAACAATATTAGAAAATTATACCCGTAAGAACAATGGAGTAGAGAGGGAGGGGACTTTATTGATATCGACTTTATTTCCTTACGAAAACTTTAAGAAACCCTCACTTAGAAAAATATTCGAAGGCCTATCTCCTACACCACTACACCCTTTTATAGATCCTAAATGAATCTTTAATTAAATCTCTTCAACTAAGAAATTGATTTTAAGTCAATCACAATTTATTTCTAACCAATCCAATCTTTGTTAATATTGTAAAAAACTAATAATAAAAAGCAACCAAGGAAAGTAATTATATCTCTAAAATCAGCCCATATCTTCAATCGTATCAATCACATCTTCAAATCACAACTCTAAATCAGCCCCCATATAAAAATAGTAAATTGTAATATTTGATTTAGGCCCCCAACTCTGTAAATAGTCAGTAAAAAAATTAACACATGTTGGGCCCTATGGTGGATTATGGGCCTGTCTCGTTGGGTCTTACAATAGGCCTAGGTTGGCTGTGGGCTTCATCAAATTCTCCTCAGCTTTGAAAGAACTTGTCCTCGAGTTGGAAACCAATCGTAACATTTGGACCGGTACTACCTCTATGATGAATATCTTCCTATTTAGTGGAAGCTAGTGGTGCTACCCTAAGTGTCAGCTCTACATAACCTTTGTTGGAGTCCATAGTAGATGATGTCTTTTTCGCTTTTGCTTTCGTGGGTGCCAACTTGTTTGTTGTAACTTTAAAGTTCTTTGTGGATCTTGAAATATTTGCCCCATTTTTCATGCCATAGTGTTCTTTTGCATAGGTGTTTTAATATGAGTATTGACACCTACTAGCATGTCTATCATTATGATTGTCACTATTATTAGATCAATCAATTGATCCATTGGTGAATTCAAGTGTAAGTCCAATGTTAATGCATCAATCACTTCAGATGTCAAACTTTTCTTTCGACTTCATGGATCTCTTTGTCATTTCTGGAATTTCTATTTTAATTCCAGGTTCTTTGTCCTCTTTATACAATTGAAGGATTCGATCATTGGTGTCTTCATAAGCCGGGTTTGTCCGTTGTTGGTTGGGACTGTGGTAAGGGTCTTCCCCTACATGTCCACATGCTCCACATTCGGTTTCCAGATTTCCTCCACGTTGGAGCTCCCCAACTTGATTAGTGAGGTTGCCTACCGCATGCGTGAGTTGATCTACCCGCTCTGTGAGTGTGCAGATCAATTGAGCTATTTGTGTGAACTCTTCCCGTGCCATCTCTTTTGATGCCATTAGGAGATTATGTAGAGTGAAAAAAAAAAAGAAAATCCCCAAAGGCAACCCTCTCTAATACCAAAGTTGTGCAACCTGGTTATCGAGTTAATGAGATCTTGATACTCAAATTGCAAAAGTATTAAAAAAGTATACCCAAAGGAACAATGGAGTAGAGGGAGAGAACTTAATTGATATCAGCCTTCTTTCCTTACAAAAACTTTAAGAAACTCATACTAAGAAAAATGTTTGAATGCCTAACTCCTACACCATCCAAAGTAAATCTTTAATTAAAATCCCCTCAACTAAGAGATTGATTTTAAATCAATCATAATTCATTTCAAACCAATCTAATCTTTGTTAATATGGTAAAAATCGCATGATAAAAAGCAAACAGGGGAAGTAATTATATCTCTAAAACCAGCCCATATCTTCAATCACACCAATCACATATTCAAATCATATCTCTGAATCAGCTCCCATATCTCCTAAAAATAGTAAATTGCAATATTTAATTTAGGCCCCCAAATATGTAAATAATCAGTCCAATGATCAACACATGTTGGACGCTACGGTGGGCTATGGGGCTAATTGCTGTGGTAAGTTGACTAGCAACAAGTAAAAATTCTCTGATTGGGTCACGTATCATGATCTTATAGATCTCCCTCTGAAGGGTGCTAAATTCACTTAGCCTAACACTCGATTAGGAGCCACTCTCTCATGATTAGACGAATTCCTCGTATCTCAAAATTGGATCGAGAAATTCCCTTTAGTCTCTCAACGTGGTCTGCCGAGAATTATCTATGATCATAGATTGATTGTTTTGGAAGTTAAAACTGAAAATTGGGGGACCTCGTTTGTTCATGTTTGAGGTAGCATGGCTGGAAATAGATGGTTTCAAGAAGTTGATCTCAGAATGGTGGTCATCATTTGAAGTTGAAGGTTATGCAGGTTTCAGATTGGGTCACAAGCTCAGGTTGTTAAAAGATGGAATTAAATTAGATGGAATTAAATTATGGAAAAAAGAGGTTTCGGGTGCAAGAGAAGTAGAGTTTAAATCCATTTTAGCAAAAAAATAATTTCTTTGATTTGAAAGAAGAATCAGGCCTTCTGTCGGAAGAGGAAAGAATCAAAATAACAACTTTGAATGCCAAGTATAACTCTTTTTCTAAGTAGGAGGAAATTTGTTGACGTTAGAGATCTATTGTGGTTAAAGGAGGGTGATAAAAACACACGATTCTTTCACAATATGGCTAGTGCTTGAGTCCGGGTAAACAAAATCAACACCCTAGTGGTTAATAGTACCATAACCATGAAAAGAATTAAATTTGCAATGCCATTGTTCGTTTTATAGGAATTTGTTCTCTTGCGAGTATTGGAGGAGGCCGCGGTTAGACAATCTTCATTTCCCTCACGTTTCAGTTGAGGATTTTGATCCTCTTGAAAAGCCTTTCACAGAGGACGAGGTTAAGATGACCCTAGACTCGATGTGCGACGATAAGACTCTTGGCCTCGATGGTTTCCAATCTTGTTCTTTCAGAAATTTTGGTTTATGGTTAGTAGTGATGTCGTGGTAATGCAGGGGCATTTTCACACTGAGCTCGAGTGGAGTGGCATATGGGATGCAGGGGCACACTCGGGGTAGGCGGCCCGTGTAAGGCGGGTGGCTTGTGTGAGGCGGAACCCATGTGATGTGGGGTCCACGAAGGAAGTTTGACTGAGGACCTAACCCATGGGATGTGGCGCCTGGGCCATGAGATAAAGGGATTGATTCGCCATGCTCTATTAGTTTGAGCTTTTAGAGGAAGCGGTTAGTTGTCTTGCATCACACGACCTTCCTAATAGAATTTCATGCTCGAAGTTGCCTCTCGAAGGATCTTAGAGCCACCTTTGTAGCCTTTATTCCAAAACTTGAAGGGGCAAAATCGTTAAAAGATTTTTGATGCAGGACACATGATTTAATGCAGCATGCAACGTCGAGATTGTGAAAGAGTCTATAAAGTAATTCAATTAACAAAAAAATGCTAACCCACCCAGTAATTGGAGTAAACAATAGGCAATAAAATTTGATTTAACCTAAATCACATGCCCGCATGCTAAGAAATCACATACATCAAATAAAACTAGGTCTGATGGAAGGATAAAACTTCCAATTTAGCATAGGAACGTTCTACACTTTATAGACAGGTTTGTAGGTTTTATGATTAGGGTTAGGAAGGGAAAAATCTGAAAATTGGAAAATTAGGGTTCATGGGAATTAGGAATTTTGGAATTAGGGTTTTTAGAAATTGAGAAAAATAAAAAATTGGGGATCTAGGGTTTAGGGTAGGGTTATGGATGGGTTATCAAGGGGTTTTGATGTGGGAAGCAAGGGGAAATCAAAGGATTGTGCGGCGGTTGTTCATATGGTCAGCCTAGGGGCTTGCACGTGTGGGTTGTTGGCTAGGGTTTTTGGATCCTTAATGGTTGATTTCAGTTGGAGTTGAAGTTGTATGATGAAAAGTTGAAGAAAAAGAAGGGAAGAGAGAAGTTTTTTGAAAAAATACCTCTTTTGGATAGAAAGGAAGAGAGAATGAAGATGATAGATGGAAGCCTCGCACCTTCGTTGAATGGAGAATGGAATCACACCACACCCAAAGCACAATTCTTTTTTTTAATTCAAAATAATGGCATCAGGGCTTCACACACCCATCTTTCTCTTTTATAGTCTCAGAAAAGAAATTTTACAAAAAGGCGCTCTCAGATAAGATTCTCAAGATAAAAATGCTTAATAAATTAAAAGTTGTTCCTAACTCTGCAGTACCAACACAAATAAAAGATATATAAAAATTAACGAAGCATGTAAGCAATCTAAACATCTAAACTATTTCGTGGCCCATGGAGGTCCACGATCAAGATGCCCGATGATCCAACGGTTCGATCATCGTGTCCACCCAATCCAATAGTCCGATGTGTCCATGAGGCTCCTATATGCAGCCCACGTGCATCTTCCTAGTATCGGGTCTTCAAAGATGCATGAACATGGGGGTCTTCAATGTGGTTAAGAATGTGAAATCGGCCAAGCGGGTCTTATATAATGGTCATCTAGCTATAAGGAGATTGGTTTAACCCTTTAGTATGGTGCTCGAATGTCCTCATCAATTTTAGACCAATAAATCTAATTGGGAGTCCTTACAAAATCCTTGCCAAAGTTCTAACCCTAAGATTTAGAGAAGTTTTATTTCTAGTCATTTTGGAAAATTAGGGTGGTTTCATAGTAGGTATATAAATTCTTGATTCTGCTATCATAGCCCATGAATGCATCGACTCAAGACATATAGAAGGGAAGAGTGAATTAATTTCCAAGTTAAATATCGGTGGATTGAGGTTTCTTGGATTATATGCTCGAAAGACTTGGTTGCGGCTCCAAATAGAGAGGTTGGATCTAAGCTTGTATTCAATCTCCATCTTTTTCTATCCTCTTTAACGGCTCGACTTTTGGTTACTTCAAAGCCTCTCATGGTATAAGACGGGACCCTCTATCTTCATATCTCTTTGGTATTATCAAGGAAGCTTTTAGTAGAATGCTTCATAAGGCAGAGGAGAACGACTTAATCTTCAAGGTGGCAGAGGTGGGGGTGTTGATTAGTCATCTTTATTCTGCGGACAACACGATTCTGTTTTGCGACATAGATTTCTCTTTGGTTGATAACCTTATGAAAATTGTTATCTGCTTTGAGGCAGTTTCAGGCCCAAGTGTCAATGTCTCCAAAAGAAAAATGCTAACAATTCATGTTTCTTGTGATGATTTGTAACAGTTGGCAAATGTCTTTGGGTGTAAGAATGGATCCTTCCCGTCTTCCAACCTTGGACTCCCTATTTGCATTGGTAAACCGGTGAAACATTTATGAGACAAGGTCATTAAGAGAATTGAAAAGTGTTGTTCAGTTGGAAGTATCACTATCTCTCATTAGGAGGTTAGTTGAGTCTTATCAAATTGACATTTTCTAACACATTGGTCTGCTTTTTGTCTCTCTTAAAATGCCCAAAATCAGTTATGGCTAAACTCGATAAAATGAGGGGAGAGACTTTTTATGGAAAGGTCCGAAGATAAAATAAAATTTCATTTGCTTAAATGGGATGATGTGTGCAAGCTGGTTTTTGAGGGAGGAGCAGGTTTGAAAAGTATGGCTCTTATGACTGACGCTTTTCTTGGAAAATGGCATTGGAGGTTTGGCTTCGTAGTGGGTAAGCTGTGGAGGGAACGTCTAGTCTCCAAATATGGCACACAAATGGGTGGCTGGAGCACAAAACCCTCGTCCCTTTATTGCGCATCCAATGTTTGGAAGGCTATTGCTGCCACTGAGCAGTTGTTCCATGTGGGAATTTCCTTTTCTTTGGGAAGGGGAAATCGTATTCACTTCTGGCTCGACAATTGGTGCAGAGATAGACTGCTAAAGAATCTCTTTCTGGGGTTGGCCCACCTTGCCACTGACCAATTCGTCACGGTGGATCGATGTCATTTATTTATTGGCGGAACTATTGTTTGGTCTCATCCTAGTCGGCAAAATTTTTGAACGATGAATTTGAAGAATTCCTTTCAGTGCTTGACTTTTTGAAGGTTTACTCGCCATTGCCTCTTCACAAAGACTCGTTGGTTTGTAAAGTGCATAGCTTTGGTCTTTTTCCTTCGTGCTCTTTCTTTGAGCTGATCTCTAAGCCATCTTCTCTTCGTTTCTATCCTTTCTATTAGTGGTTCTATGCAGCGCCTCCTAGGATCGCGACTTTTGTGTGGCTTGTAGGATGAAAAAGGGTCCTAACCATTGACAATATTCAAAGAAGGCCTCTTATCCTCCCAAACATTTGTTTGATATGTATTTGAGATGCAAAGTCTATTGACCACCTCTTTATCTATTGTCCCTTTACTTGAAAGGTGTGGGAACACTTCATTAATAATTTTCATATTTCTTGGGTAATGCCCAAGTAAGTCGATCAACTTCTGTGGGCCTGGCATAGAGATCTAGGGGGTAAATCTAGCAAAGCTATTTGGAGGCTGGTAGTGATGGGGGCCTTATGGTATATTTGAAGAGCTTGAAATAACCGTTGTTTCCAAAATAAGGACTACTCTATGGGGGGAAGTCATATATCTGATCAAATCAACATTTTTGGAATGGGCTTTATATGTTAAATCAGCATCGCAAGTTGACCTTTTTCCCTTTTTGTTTTTTGGTTTTTTTTGTTTGCTTAATTTTTGTATTCTTTCCCACCTTTGTGGCTTCTTAAATAAAATTTCAGTTCTCTCTAAAAAAAAGTTGTTTCGAGTTAATCAAGTTATCCATTTATCAATAAAATTTCTGTGTTTGAAGTTTTTAATAATAATTTCTCTTAGGGGGCGTTTGACATCTCTACAAATAAGAGCTTATTGGCTTATTTCTAAAAAAAAAAAAAGCTTTTAGATTGTTTGGTAAAAGGCTTAATTAGAATGCTTATTAGTTTACAAAGTAGCAAATGAGCTCTGATTTTATAAGTTGGGGAGGGGTTACTTTTGAAATAGAGCTTATTTGGCTTAATCGGGTAAACATTTTGGATTAATTTTTGGACAAGTTTGTCCTTGAACTTTCCAAGTAATTCTCATCTTACCCTTTTCTCTTTACAATTTCTTCGAGGTAGGCCCCGATGATGAACTACCCATATTGAAGGTGGGCCCCACATGATGAATGGTCCGCATCAAAGGTGGGCCCATATAATGCATAGTCACATCAAACGTGAGCCCCTCATGATGGATGGATTACATCTAAATTGTGGCCCCACATGATGGATTATCCATATCAAGCAAGCCCTACCTAATGGATGGTCCACATCAAAGGTGGGATCCACATGATGGATGGTGGACATTTAATGTGGGACCAAATGATGGAAGGTTGACATTAAAGGTGGGTCCGCACAATGTTGTCATATCGCATATGCAATCGCATATATATATATATATATATATATATATATATATATATATATATATATATATCAAAAAATAAAATAAAAATCAGAAAATAAGGAAAAAATTAGAAAAAAATGAAAAAAATATAAGACAGTAGGGGGAACTTTCCTAAGTTAATAGATAAATAATTTCATATGCCCTTGACCCTTGTAATACGTTTGAGTAAAATAAAATCAATTAAATAATGAATTAAACATTAAGTCATCAACATTTGACAATATAGCTAACAAATATCAATCAATAGTCAACATCAACACACTTAGTAAGTAAATAAAATGAAGAAGCTATTTATTTATTATTGATCTATTATAATTTTATAACAAAATAATAGTAAATGCTAAATGGCTATGTTACTATATACATTGATCTATTTGCCATTGTGGCATTTGATCACCACCGCCATCGTCATCATCACCATCATCATCCGAGTCATCTCCTTCTTCCACATACACTTCTTCTGTTTCTTCATCATTTGTATGTACTAATACTTCATCAACATCCAACAATGGATCTTCAACTTGATCATCATCATCTCCTCCTTCTATCTCCTCAATCTCTTCAACGGGTTGACTGCTACTACTCGCCTCTTGACTCCCCCTATCTTTTGCCTTTGAGTTGAAGTGGAAGTAGAAGTACCTTCTCTAGGTGCCAATTCGTATGCAGCATTTTCAACTTGCGCCCATGTCAGGTCCTCTCTAGCAAATACTAGATCCTCCATTTCTATGAGTCACTCGTTATCTGCATCTAGCTCATTTAAGCATATAGGGTCAAAGAAACCAGGCTTTTCTTTCTAAGTCTGGAATCGTTCTCGCAATTTTTGATTGTATTGGACGAAGTCCAAGTCGTTAAGCTTCTTTTGCTCAGGGCAATTCCTTTTCTTGGTGTGAATCTGCATGAAAGAAAGCACATTTGACATTTGCTATTTAGTTAATTAGCTTACACTTACAACTTATAAATTGAAGTTACAGTTACTAAACTTACCGCCTCGAACATGCTCCAGTTGCGCTCGTAACCGCTGGTAGAACACTTGAGTTCAAGAATCCTTATAGCCAGCTTCTTTAGAGTTGGAGTTGGATCCTTCTTGTTCGGGTCTACTCTATAGGCAGCTTACCAGTTAGCTGAGAAAAATAGTTTAAGTAGGTTAAACTTTGTAGATTACATTGTAAAGCAATTTGCGATTGCACATGACGACATTACGCCCACATGATGAATGACCAATATTGAAGGTTGGGCCCCACATGATGGATGGTTCCCAACAAAGGTGGGACCTACATAATGGATGGTGGACATCAAAGGGGGGTCCCATGTGATGGACTGTCCACATCAAGTAGGCCCCACATGATAAATGGTCCACAACAAAGGTGGGACCCACATGATGGGTGGTGGACATCAAAGGTGGGCCCCTCACGATGACCGAATCATATTGAACATGGGGCCCCACATCAAGGTGAGCCCATGTAAGGAACGGTTCACATCAAAGGTGGGCCCCACATGATAGATGGTCCGCATCAAAACGTGACCCAACATGATGGAACATGCACATCAAGTGGGTCTCATTTGATAGGTTATCAACATCAAAGGTGGGACCCACATGATGGATGATGGTCATTGAAGGTGGACCCACATGATGGTCAGTTGACATCAAAGGTGGGCCCACATGATGAACGACCTATGTTCAAGGTAGGCCCCACACAGTGAATGGTCCACATTAAGGTGGGCCCACATAATGGACAGAGTGGGCTTCACATGATGGATGGCCCACATCAAAGTGTGGCCCCTCGTAATGGATGGTCCACATGAAGTGGGCCCCACCTAGTAGACAGTCCACTTCCAAGGTCTCGCATGATGGGTGACACATCTAAAGTGGCCACATGATGGATGATCCACATAGAAGGTGCACCCCACACGATTAATGATGCTTATCAAAAGTGGGCCCCACATGATGGGCAATCTACTTCGAAGGTAGGGCTCACTCTATGGACACATCAAACGTGGACTCCATGTGATAGGTGATAGGTAATGGACATTGAAGGGCCTCAGGTAAAGGACAATTAACATTGATGGTGGACCTCACATGATGGATGACCTACATCAAGTTGGGCCCCTAATGATGGATGGTCCACATCCAAGATGCCTTGTATGATGGACAACCCACTTTGAAGGTTTTGCTCACACGATGGACGGTCCACATCGAAGGTGGGATTCATATGATGGTTGATCCATATCTAATGTGTGACATAATGGATGGCCTAAATGTCTTAAAATATGAAGGTTTTAGTCATCCATTCTTTTGTCATTTGGGGCATGGTTCATCTATTGTAAGATTCACCAAAACAACCATTAGGTTGCTATTATAATATTGTTGTAATCTTTAAAAGTGATGTCAACTACACCTAAAAAAAGCTCTTATTTGAAGGTTTTACCAAACGTGCTTATTTCGAATAAGAGCTTTTTTTGGACATGAAAAAGTGATTTTACCCTACATGTTGATTTAAAACAAGAGCTAGAACAAAAAGTGCTTATTGGAGTAGCTCTTATTGAATTAGAGTATAGATGCCAAACGAGCCCTTAATGTAGCTTGTTGATTGTTTTGTTAAAATATATGTAAATATAATATAAGTAATTAAATATATAACTTAAAGAAACACTCATACTACAATGAAATGAGTAAAATAAATTATCCAATCACTTCGGCAAGTTTTCTTTATTTTTTTAGATTTTTTTTTTTTTTGACTTATCCCTTTTTCTCAAAAGAAAAAAAAGAAAAAAAGAAAAAGCGATTGCGTTTGCGTTTATGCGATCGCATATGCGAACATCATATGCTAATTGCATGTGATCACATATGCGATTTCACAACATTGTGCATGCTGATTCCAACCATCTCCATTAGTCGTACGACGAGAGGTAGAAGTTGACCATGCGTTTGTTCCAACGAATGGTGCTTTGCAGATGGAACGAAATGGTGCACCTTCTCCTGCCATGGTTGCCTAAGTGCCCATTACTACCTCGACCGTTGCCTCTTAAGGTGGCTTAGAAGCCTTTAAGCATGGTTGAGCTCTTCCCTCCTGGTTCTGACGACCACCTTCTCATCCTTGACCGCGATCGTAACAACCTTAAGGAGAAGAGCAGTCTTCCTCCTCTAGATGGAAAGTCTTGCCACTATCACTCTGAGCAACTCTTCTTTGCTGGGCCAATGATTTGAACTTCTTCGATGAAGGAGCTAATCATCACTAAGGCTTCCCTAAACCAAAGCTCCAAAGGAAGATTGATCACATGAATTCACATGGAACTGGGCCTTCTTCCACCTGTAAATCAATCGTTCTTCCCATTGGTGCAAATGCATAATTGAGCTGTCATTGAAGAGGACACCCACCATTAACACGGGGTCGAGCTCCATCTATGGCCTAAAGGAGGGCCAAATTTCTATCTCTAAGAGGGGTTTGAGGATGAAATTGCCACCATCGACCGCATTAACCAGTCTTAAACTGCATAGAGGGGGGTACCTACCATCACATCGCCATCAGATTCCTTTGTAGCTTCTCCCGAGCATTATTCAAATTCCTGGGATGGACATTCAACCCTGCGCTTGTAGTGTAGGGTTCCTTCCAGTGCCAGCAGGTCTCCATCGGCAGACACTGGGGACCGTCATTGTCTCATTGATCCCCCCATCCCCTTCAACTGCCATTATAGCAACACCTCCCATGATGGCGTTTTTAAAGGATGTGCTAGTGCTGACTGTTGCTCTGCTAGTCCTCCCCCCTGGATTAGCGACCAAGACCTAAACCCTTTTTCCAACCAGTTTTTCCTCCTTTTGATGCCCTGGTTTACCAACTTTGGCCCATAGCGCACTTATTGAACAGAGCTTTTTCCATTTGAAGCTTCGACAAGGGAGCACTGAGATCGCCATGGAAGCTTCCTCCTGATATGATAGGTGAATGAAGGTGAAGCCACGGGGTGTCCTTGTCCCCTTTACTTTTGGGATAACCACATCCTTTACTTTCCCCATCCTTCCAAAAATTTGCCGAAAATTTAGCTTCGTCCACCCCTCCGGGAAAGCTTCCATGAAAAGGGTACAAAGCTCCAGGAACGGGCCTATAGTGGAAGAGAATCCTCCATAATGATTCATAACCCTAACCTAACCCCCCTCTTAATCAGTGGCTCCCTCCCCCTCGATCCCCTTCCTAGAAGCACTAAGAACCTTGTTTCCTTTACCGACACCCTTACGCTCACTCCCCCTCTCCTTTTCCAGAATTAGTGCAGCCCCCTCACCCCCTATCACCTTCGCTTCTCATTGCCCTTCCGTAGAAGTCCCCTTTGCTCAAACCCCCATTCAACTCTCCTGCCTGGTTTGCCCTCTACCAATGAGAATCAAGATGGTTTTGGTATAAGGTTGATGAAGATAATCTTGCACACCTCTCGGTTTCGAGTTTGGCCTTTATGTCAAAACTGAGATCTCCCTCGTAATTGGGTTTTTCCTTATCGGATAATATTGTGGCTTCACCCTAGGAATGGCTTTTGGACCTCTTGAGCCCTCGTCGTCAGATCGCTGATGATATCCTCAGCCTCTACATGGAATACAAGCATTCGAGCTTGCAGATCTTCCCTTTTCCTACCTTTTCAATCTATCTTCGATATCTCGTCGATCTCTTTTTCTCTCCTCTCATGGATCTTCTCTTTCTCTTGCTTTCGTTTTCCACCACCAAAATCAAAATTTGTTGCTAAAAATCCATGTCAATGCATGAAACTCATTTGTAGATGTGGAGTTCTACTTGTTTTCATCCTTTTTTGTAATAAAAAAATTGAATTTAAAGTAGCAAAGTCAAAATTCCCTATCTTTTGGTTCTAGTCTAATTCCACTCTTGGATTGCAATAAATCCACCAAAATTGTGTTTGATGTGAAGAAACTCAAGTGTAGTGAAAATACACCCATGATCTTAATCGTCATCATCTAAACCTTATCTAAACTAGTTGGGATCAACCACATGAATCCTTTTCCAACATTCCACACTATAAACACCAATAAACAATTGACCCAAAAATAGTTGACCTGAAATCATTTTTTACAAAATTTGGGATAATTTTCTGATTCCCCTCGAATTACGCTATTTCTCGTTCAATACATATGATATATTGCATGTATTGATCAATACAGTGTAAATATGTAAAGTGGAGGGTGCTGATTTGTATCTTGATATCGGTATATTGTGTGATACATTCGATATTTTCCTCGATAAGAGGGATTTTTGCAAATGCAGGTAGGTTTCTTATCACCCACCTATGATATTGACAATATTGGCTGCAATATTGGTCACTTTTGTCGATACATTGAATACCGTGTGAAGCAACCCCTATTAGGTTTTGGACCCATTTTTTATGGAGGTTGTCCCTTAGCTGCATGCAGTGTTTGAAATATCGGTATCACCTTACCTTTGGGATATGGATACCTATCAGTTATTGCATGAGATATATCGGTTCGGTTGTATTGCATAATGTATCGTTGTTGTTGGAAATATGGGGAGACATTGGGAAATTGGTCGAATTTTTCAATGAAACTTCAGTGATTGTTAAAAAAGACTTCAATACACACTTATAAATCAAAACATAACAAAAAAAAGTGCGCATAATAGGTTTTCTTTGTATGGGGTCATAATCTATGCATTGTCTGACTGAATTGATTCAAGTATATTCAAAGTCTATTCATATAATTTGTAACTGTAAGAAGATGTGTGGAAACACAAACAATACACTCAAAAGCACAAGAAGAATCACTAGATCAGGTTACGTACGTGTTTGATTTAATGTTTGGATACAAAGATTGCAACTGATTTGTGAGAAATTGGAAAATTTTGATTTTTTTAATTTTCTGCAAGTTGGTCCATTCCCTCCAAATCTCAAAATCGACGTTCCCAATTCATGATTTTTCATGCAAAACATGAAAAATCATGGATTTGTAACAATTTTACACTGATTTAACATGATTTACAGAGAAAAAAGATAAAAAATGCTCACCTCATCAAACGTGTGAGATATATCCCACTACTTGAGTGTTTTGTATCTCACAGGTGGGATACAAGATATATCGTTGGATATATCGGCCAATATTGTCGATACGTAAAGACACTGGCTGCATGGTCCTTCTGACTAGATGTGGCTTCTGCTTTGAATCATGCTCCTGCACCCATTTCTTAGCTGTTCATCCTTGCTAATATTTTGACATAGACTCTTCCTCAGTACGACAGCTGAATCTATTGCTTGTTCTTGCATTGCGCAACTGTAGGGTCAAAGGTTTGCTGTTCCGTTACAACCTAATAAGATTCACCATTAAGAATCAAGGCCATGACATCTGCAAGTATGAGAATATTCTCATCTGAGAGAGTTTGAATCTTAATAAGTCCATATGCTTTTGTTATGCTGTCAAAGGTGTTAAAGACCCTACATTTTCTCTTTATGCAACAAATGTCTCATATACTCTACAATTATAACTCACCACACACGTGCATACCAGAATCAAGGGTTAGACAGTAAATTCCTCCATGCTGTCATCAGCATGTTTTAGTAAGCTGTAACTGGTTGCTTTTGTTGGAAATCATTTGAATCATGCTTTTGATTGTACAGCTGTTTTGCATGACAGCCTGTCTGTGTTAGGAAATTCACAAACATGAGTATCAGTGTACTGAGAGTTGATGTTAAAAGGCTGAGTAATCAAGCTATCAACACATTCCAACCTTATTTCCTACATAGGAAATGTCGATCAGACCTTGCCATTGCAGATAACTAGTTCCATTCAAACAAGTTGAAATGATCTGGACCTTGGGATTGTCAAAGACAAAAACGAAATTTGTTGGAACCAAGCACTGAACTGATTCTTCCTGATAAAGTGAAGATCTCTCAGTTTGCACTTCATAGGATTTTCCATGATGCACATGTCACAATAGCATTACTTATCTCTCCCCTACAATTTTACGATCTGTGATTTTCTAACTATTGGGTATTATTCACTGTGTGGCTACCAAATCCTTGTTTTTCTTCCCTTCTCCCCAATAAATTTTGTTCCTATTTTTGTTGAGTTCTGAACTTGTCATTTAAATGTAGGTCTCAAGCATTCTATAAGATAGTAATCCCACTATTCTTTAGTTATTCAAGATAGGTTTGTTGTATGTACAAGGTATTGATAGTTATGTTCACAGGAAATTTAATTTATCTAGTGAAGTTCTAATGTAGGGGAATTTTCACACCGGGCTCGAGTGGGGTGGCTTGTGTGAGGCGGTGGCACACTCAGGGTGGGCGGCCCATGTGAGGCAGGACCCATTTGAAGTGGGGCCCACGAGGGCGGTTTGGTTGAGGGCCTGACACCATGCTCCATTAGTTCGAGCTTTTAGAGTAAGTGGTTAGTTGTCCTACGTCAAAAGTAGTATTAGAGCAGGAGGTCTAGTGTTCGAGACTCCTCGTTGGGGGTGATTAATGCATTGAGCATTTTCACATCGGGCTCGAATGGCGTGGGCCTATGTGAAGCAGGGGCACGCTTGGGGTGGGCGGCTCGTGTGAGGCGGGACTCATATGAAGTGGGGCCTACGAGGGAGGTTCGACCGAGGACCTGACCTAGGCTATGAGATAAAGGGATTGATTTACCACACTCTATCAGTTTGAGCTTTTAGAGCAAGTGGTTAGTTGTCTTTTGTCAAGTTCTCAATGATGATTTGAAGGTTTCTTAATAGTTTTGGATAATAATAAAGATCCTAATTGTAGAAATGTGTATCCATGTCTACTGTTTCATGGTTTGAAATCATTCGGAATTCAATTCACCCCTCTCGGGAAAATGGTTGAATGATTTGGAAATGGTATAACTTAGTAGGGGAGGAGGAAGGAAGCAACAATGGATAGTAGAAGGTGGGTGAATAGAGGAATTGAGAATGAATTAAGCATGATCAAAGGGTAGACAGGCCTGTAGGGGTAAAAGGGGAAGAAAACACGCTCCTACATCAAATCTGGATCCTAGATGCTGTCCTTATAAAGGCTCTATCTAGTTCAAAACATCAATATAAATTTTAGGCAACCATCCTAAGTTCTAACTGATTTATATTGGGATCTGAAACAAAAGCCGATTCTCTTTTGGGATGGACATGTATGTCATTGGTACGGATGACCAAAACCTTTAAGGTTGATTGAAAATGCCACAAACAGTTCTAAGACAAGCTTTGCTAAGCAACAGCTGATTTGCTTTTGGGATGGACATGTGTATCATTGGTACGATGACCAAAACCTTCAAGGTTGATGGAATATGCAATAAATAGTTCTAAAACAAGAGCTTTGCTAAGCCCACACACGTGCAAGGATGCTACTGCACATGCCACATATTTGCCAGTTTGCACATTGGTACAAGATGTAATTCATTGATCAGAGATGCACCGCTATTTAGATGCTCTCACCCAAGAATCAGGTTGGTCCAATCTTCAGGTGGGTTACGGTTTACGAGACAAATTTATGGCTGCCAAATACTTGGCTGAATTTTTCTGAACTGTCCAACTGTGCCTGACATTGTGGCCCACCTGCTCCATGGATCAGATTTATGTTCAGGAGAACTACTACATGGACAGAACCACCTTATGGATGTGTTGGATATTTCACCTGTCAACTATGCTTGTACATGTGGTGCCGTTTGCCTTAGTAGCCTAGAAAAGGCGTGTGGGCTTAGCGAAGCTCCTAAAACAAACATGCAATTGCTCTGATCTGCATATTGGATGCCCAATTGTCTCGTTCATGTTTTCTTGATATTAGTAGACATTCTTTTATATGGATGGTGATACTACTGATCACTGGGCTTGTTCTCAGCAACATTTCATATTGTTCATTGATCATTGATGAGCTTAGAATGACATTATTCTCCAGATGTTACACAATCGCGCTCGGCACAAATTGGTCCATTTTCGTTTGTTGGAAAAGGCACAATCATTGGTGACAACACTACCATAACAAATTCAGTTATTGGCGAAGGGTGCACTATTGGATGTAATGTTTCAATTGAAGGTTCCTATATTTGGAATAATGTCACCATTCAAGATGATTGTAAACTAAGTCATGCAGTAGTTTGCAACGATGTGGTTATAAAGGCAGGAGCAGCTCTGAAACCTGGTGTTATATTATCATTTAAGGTATTTGATACCATTCCTCTCTATTGGATTGCCCTTTTTTTTTTTGGCTTGGAAATCATAGTTTAATTTCCGAATGATTCTTTAGATGTAATAAAATTGTTTTGGGATAAGGCCTAGATGATGGTGATGATTTGGCTTCTTCTCTTGTCATTAGATGAGGGTGGCTTACAAAAACTTGGTTTATTTCATGGTTACCAGGGAACTTGTTTACACTAAACTATGCCTTCTGCTTATGGAATCCATTTCACAAATTTTTTCTAGTACTATAATAGAAGTTCGAAATGCAACTTTGCTGGCACCACTTCATGGATTTGTTTCTTAAGAGTCTATTAGTGTCACGCCCCAAACCTGAAAATCGGATTCACATGAATCCCGATTGTCGAATCCGGTGCCTGACAGCCTCTGTAGTGCCCCATTCTCGGCTCCTGACAATCATATGCCAGATTCCGATCCTGGGATCCTACAAAGAGGATTTTCAGAATGATTTTTTATTTTATTTATTTTATTTATTTATTTATTATTATTATTTTTTTGTAATGGAGCATAACCACAAGCATAACCAAGTCACAAAACAACATCACCACATATCCACTATATCAAAAACTTTAAGTACAATACGGAAAGAGAAATACAAGATGATCAAAAAGCTCTAAAATGGCCCGATACGCGCTCTTGCCTCAGCGCTGCTTCTTTTTTTTATATATATATATTTGAAAAACCTGTATTTTTGAGGTTTTTTGTATGTGCGGCCCGCTCCAAGTAAATCCACTCCAGTCATTGGATTCCACTGCTCACAATAAATCCAACGAGTCCAATATCAGGCCTTTTTCATCGTGTAAAAAGAAATCTGGAAAGATTTCAATGGTATTAATACTATTTTCGACACTACGGCCCACTAAATACTCCGGTTAACCTCATTTTTCGGCTCAACGCTTAAAATGAGTTGGGGAAGAGGATGGACGGCTTGGATTGAATAAATACATTAAGGTGGGTCCTATACAAGTGGCCCACCCCAATGGCTTGTAGAACCAAGCCAATATTTGTGTTTTCCTTCCATGTCTAGCAACGTCCAGACGCTGGACGTTTTTGAGTTTTTTTTTTTTTATAACATATTCAAGGTGGGCCCTATTTAGGTGGGCCACCACATGATGGATGATGTAAGAACAATACATATAAGTTGGGCCCCCACTTTTAGATGGCTTGGGTCAATACATACCTAATGGTGGGGTCCATCCAAGTGGGCCATATGGCCGTTGCATCACACACAAAGAAATAAAATAAATGAAAAGAGGGAGAGAGAGAGAGTGGAACACGCGTGATGGAGGGCTCCGCCACTATGAGTCCTCCCTTGCATTCAATCGTACATCGAGTGGGCCCTAATACAAGTGGGCCTACTAATTCAAAGATCAATGGTGGAGATCTTTCTCCACTAAAAATGGACGGTCTAGATGACCTCTTTAATGCAAGGAAAGTAAACATCATGATGGGGTCCATGGAGAATGGTCCCATCATGGAATGATATTGATGATCAAGATGGACCATCAGCCACATCTTAGGGTCCAAAGTGAGATCCATACCATTGATCGGTAGGCCTCACTTGGCCCATCTTAAAAACATGAAAAAGTAGTCTATGGAAGCACCCACCACTTGATCTTCTTGGTCCGATGGATAGCCTATCTCCTTACGCTTCACTTTGATGGTGGAAGATGAAGAATGGATGGCTAGGATGAGAGATTTGGGATGAGAAGCGGCCACCAAAATCACACTCTTGGGAAAACCTTGGACGCGTGATGCTCTCTTGGTTGCTTGGAATTGTTGAGAAATGAGAGAGAGAGAGATGAGATGTAAGGAGTGATGGAGTGATGGAAAGTGAGTGATGGGGTGATGGACATGTACTTGACATGTATGGGTGTGTAAGAGAGAGGGAGAGAGTTGACTTTGGTGGTTGCTTGGGGATGGGGTGAAAGGTGATGTGTACTTGACATGAAGTGATTGATGGGATTGATTTGACATGTTGTAGAGATTCTTTTGGGATTGCAAACGGGTGACGTTTTCTCGAAATAAACGCCGGCTCACATCTCTTAGTTAGGGTATCGGATCGGTACATGAGTCGCGGCGTTGGAACCGCGGCGACTGTGTGGTCGCAATTATACAAGTCTCGGATTAAGTCGACTCAATTGTATAGGATACGACTTATGGTCGTGCGCAAACGTCGATTATAGGTCGCGGATTACCGAAATTCGATGGGAAGGATCGCGGGAGTCGACAGAATAGTACGGACTAGGATACGGGTCTTACAGCTCTCCCCACCTAATAAAAATTTCGTCCTCGAAATTTATACTACCATCGCAGGTAAGACATAACTCATAAGGGAATAGAAAACATAACATCATATATAATCAAAGCACAATACACCATACAATCAATCATCGAAAAGATGAGGATAACGCTCTCGAATTTCCTCCTCGCGCTCCCAAGATGCCTCATCCACACTATGATGGCTCCACTGCACCTTCACCAAGGGAATGACCTTGGTTCTGAGGACCTGCTCCTTCCGATCGAGAATACGAACTGGCTGCTCAATATAAGAAGCGTCCTCACGAACCTCCAACGGCTGCCAATCAATAACAGGCACGATGTCTGACCCAAACTTCCTCAACATAGAGACATGAAAGACGTTGTGGACGCCAGACAACTGCGATGGCAAGGCAAGCCGATAAGCCACGACGCCCAGTGATCTCGAAAGATCCTATGAATCTCGGGGCAAGTTTACCCTTCCTCCCAAAACAATCCACACCCTTCATGGGTGAGACCTTCAGATGCACAGTCCCCAACGGCAAACTCTAAGGGACGACACCGACGATTAGCAAAACTCTTCTGCCGGCTCTGAGCTGTGCGCATCCTCTGCCTGATGATGTTGATAGCCTCTGACGTCTGAAGTACAAGCTCGGGACCTAGGAGACGCCGCTCTCCAACCTCGGTCCAACAACTCGGAGATTTACACGGTCTGCCATATAATGCCTCAAAAGGAGCCATGCTAATGGTTGCCTGATAGCTGTTGTTGTACGCGAACTCAGCCAATCGCAGGTACTCGTCCAACTACCCGAGAAATCAATCGCGGAGGCCCGAAGCATATCCTCAAGGATTTGGTTGACCCTTTCGGTTTGCCCATCAGTCTGCGGATGATACGCGGTGCTGAGTTGTAAATCAGTGCCCATCGCTCTCTGGAAGCTCCTCCAAAACAGAGACGTGAACCTCGGATCTCGGTCTGAAACAATCGAGACGGGAACACCGTGCAATCTCACGATCTCATCAATAAACATCTTGGCGAGCCGATCCATATGCCAAGTCTCACGAATCGCAAGAAAATGTGCCGACTTCGTCAGACGGTCCACAACAACCCAGATGGCGTCATGACTACGCTGAGTCCTCGGTAAACCTATGACAAAATCAGTAGATATATGTTCGCACTTCCACATTGGGACGCTCAGCGGCTGTAATAGACCAGGGGGTCTCTAATGATCGACCTTGACACGCTGGCAGGTGTCACACTCGGCCACAAAACTGACTATCTGACGCTTCATTCATGACCAAAAATACTGACGCTTCATATCGCGATACATCTTCGTCGAGTCAGGGTGGATAGAGAAACGCGATCGATGTGCCTCGGTCATAAGATCTCGGTGTAACTCAGGAATATCCGGGACACATAATCGGCCTCTAAAGCAAGTCCACCGTCAGAACTAATCTGCCAATCTGTCTGACTCTCAGATGCTGCTTCTGCTCGATAATCTTGTAACTATTCGTCTGTCTGCTGAGCTTCGATCACCTTTGCGACAAGAGGGTTGAATCGACAGGCTCGATAACTGAACGATAGATGACTGCAGGCCAAACTCGAAGTCGTACTCTGCTATATCCTCGAGCATCCTCCACTCCTGAATCATCATATGCGCCATTAGGTTTCGTGGCTGTTGGCTAAGGGCATCTGCCACCACGTTCACCTTGCCTGGGTGGTACTGAAGATCAAAATCGTAACCCTTCAGGAGTTCCATCCAACGCCTCTGCCTCATGTTCAACTCGGACTGAGAGAACAGATACTTCAAGCTCTTGTGGTCAGAGAAGAGCTCGAATCTCACCCCATAGAGATAGTGCCTCCACACCTTCAGTGCAAAGACAACCGCTGCCAGCTCCAGATCGTGCGTGGGGTAGTTCAGCTCATGGACCTTGAGCTGATGAGACGCATAAGCCACCGCCTTCCCGTGCTGCATTAGGACAGCACCTAAGCCAACTCGTGAGGCATTGGTAAATACAACAAATCCATCACTCCCAGAGGGAAGAGTAAGGACAGGAGCGGATGTGAGGCGGTCCTTCAGCTCCATAAATGCCTGCTCACAAGCATCGCTCCAAACAAACTCATCACCCTTCCGGGTCAACCTGGTCAACGGGGCTGCAATACGAGAGAATCCCTCAATGAAACGTCGGTAATAGCCCGCCAAACCAAGAAAACTGCGGATCTCGGATGCGTTCGTGGGCTGGCCCCACTGACGCACGACATCAATCTTCGAGGGGTCTACAGCGACACCCTGCCTCGTCACTACATGGCCGAGGAACTTCACCTCCTCCTGCCAGAACTCGCACTTCTCCAGCTTCGCGTAAAGCTGGTGTGCACGGAGGGTCTGCAATGTAATCTCAAGATGCCGCTCATGCTCCTCATGGGTCCTTGAATATATCAGAATGCCGTTGATGAACACCACAACAAACTGATCAAGATACGGACGGAAGACCTCGTTCATCAACTGCATGAATACTGCGGGCGCATTGGTCAGTCCGAAGGACAAGACCTGGAACTCAAAATGCCCATAGCGCGTCCTGAAGGCTGTCTTCGGGATATCCTCATCTCGAACCCGAACCTGATGATAACCGGACCGCAAGTTTATCTTCGAAAAGAACTGCACCTCTTGCAGCTGATCAAACAAATCATCGATCCGGGTACTTGTTCTTGATCGTGACCTTGTTGAGCTCGTGGTAATCTACGCAAAGCCTCAACGAGCCATCCTTCTTCTTCACGAAGAGTACTGGCGCTCCCCACGGAGAACTGTTCGGACGAATAAAGCCTAGCTCGCGCAACTCGTCCAACTACTTCTGCAGTTCCCGTAACTCCAATGGTGCCATACGATACAGGGCCTTCGAGATAGGCGCGGTACCGGGCACGAGATCAATCTGGAACTCAATGTGCTAACGAGGTGGTAACCCCGGAATCTCCTGGAACACATCAGGAAAACCACAAACAACAGGCAGCTGGTTGATACTTAAAGCAGTTGACTCCTCAACGGCACACGATAACAGGCAAGAAAGCTGCCCTCCTCTGGGCTTGGCAACAAACTGAAATTCTAGCACGCCGGTTATGTAGAACGTGACTGTCCTCGCAGAGCAGTCTAATATGGCGTAGTACTCGGTGAGCCAATCCATGCCCAGGATAACATCAAAATCGGACATCGGCAATACAAATAAATCGGCAGGCAAGAAGATATCCCCAATTAGAATGGGGCAAGATGCGCAAAATCGGCCCAACACTGCGGTCTTCTCTAAGGGTGTCGATACTACTAAACCCTCTCGGGTAGACTCCAATGGCAAACCGGTCGATCGGTAGAAATCATCAGCGGCAAATGAATGCGATGCACCAGAATCAAATAATACGTGCAATGCATGCAGAAACAGGAAGAGTACCCTCGACGACCCCTCTTGATGACTGAGGGTCCTGCTGGGCGGCATAGAATCTGCCTTGAGCCTGCTGGGGAGGTGCAGGTCCTCTCTGAGGTCTCTGCTGCTGCTGTGGTCGCTGTGGGGGCCTAACCTGCTGTCTCTACTGCTGTGGGGGAGGTACATGAGACTGGTGCTGCGGTCGCTGCTGCTGTAGTGGCTGTCGCGGAGGTGGATGTGGTGCCCTTGGCTGCTGCTGCTAAGGGTGGGGACACTCGTGCCTACGATGTCTTGTCCGATCACATCCAAAGCAAGTACCTGTAAACGGTCCCGAAGGTGGTGCTGGGGGTACTGCTGGTGCTCGAAATGCTGGGCGGGTCGTGCGCCGCTACTGTGAACGATGCTGCTGATGGGAACTACTAGAGGGTGCCTTCCTCTTCTGATCTCCCCTCTGATCACGGGCTCTCTGCACACCGGCCCAATCTGTCTCATATATCAGGGCTCTCTCCACTATCTGCTCAAATGTCGGAAGCATGTGTCCGATCACACGACTCCGAAGGGCAGGACGTAAGCCGTTCTCAAAACGGCGGGCCTTTCGCCCCTCATCGTCAACAAGATATGTCGCAAATCTCGATAGTGCGACGAATCGAGCCTTGTACTGGGACACTGTCATGTCTCCCTGGACCAGAGTCTCAAACTCTAGTGCGCGCTGCTATCGTACATGCTCGGGAAAGAACTTCCGGTCAAATCGGTCTACAAAGTCCTCCCAGGTCCACTTAAAATCAGCCGCTACTGATCGGGTCACAGATGCCCACCAATACTGAGCCTCACCCTGGAGAAGGAATACAGCTAATGGAACTCGCTGCTGGGTCGTACATCTCATGGTGTCGAATATCTTCTCCACCTCGGAGCACCATATCTTTGCAGCAGTAGTCTGGCTCACCCCGAAAACACGGAGGATCGTGCTGTTGGAAGTCTTTGAGAAGAGCGCTCGCACGCTCCTGCTCGGCCTCGACTGGTGTAACAGTGGAACGCCTGCTCTGCCCCTGAAGAATGGCGGTCATCGCCTGCAACATCTGCTGCAGCTGAGTAGCACTCATAGGTACGGTCGGATCCGCATCGGTCTCAGGTAAAGGAGTGGCATCCTCAGGATGGAAGGCAAGAATATCTGGTGGTGGAGCAGGAGTAGTAGGTCGTAAAGAAGGAGCTGTGGGTGGTGGTGCGGAAGTCGCAGGTGGTGAAGCGGGATTCGCTCGGGTCGCTTTTCTAGCCATAGTGTCCTAAAGGAAGGAACAATGGCCTATTAGCCTTGAGAATTCTCGAAGGCATAAATGTTAAGGGTCTATCTCGGAAAATCGCTAAGTCATTCGGACTCGGAACCTATTTATAGTAGATATGTGATGTGATCCTCAGGTATTCCTAAGTTATGCTCTGATAACAACTTCTGTCACGCCCCAAACTCGAAAATCGGATTCACATGAATCCCGATTGCCGAATCTGGTGCCTGACAGCCTCCGTAGTGCCCCATTCTTGGCTCTTGACAATCATATGCCAGATTCCAATCCTGGGATCCTACAAGGAGGATTTTCAGAATGATTTTTTTTTTTTTTTTTTTTTTTTTTTTTTTTTAAATTTTTATTTTTATAATGGAGCATAATCACAAGCATAACCAAGTCACAAAACAACATCAACACATATCCACTATATCAAAAACTTTAAGTACAATGCGGAAAGAGAAATACAAGATGATAAAAAAGTTCCAAAATAGCCTGATACGCGCTCCTGCCTCAGCGCTTCTTCTTTTATATATATATATATTTTTATTTTTTTTGAAAAACCTGTATTTTTGAGGTTTTTTGTATGTGCAGCCCGCTCCAAGTAAATCCACTCCAGTCATTGGATTCCACTGTTCACAATAAATCCAACGAGTCCAATATCGGGCCTCTTTCATCGTGTAAAAAGAAATCTGGAAAGATTTCAATGGTATTAATACTATTTTCGACACTACGGCCCACTAAATACTCCGGTCAACCTCATTTTTTGGTTCAACGTCTAAAATGAGTTGGGGATGAGGATGGACGGCTTGGATTGAATACATACATCAAGGTGGGTCCTATACAAGTGGCCCACCCCAATGGCTTGTAGAACCAAGCCAATATTTGTGTTTTCCTTCCACGTCCAGCAACGTCCAGACGCTGGACGTTTTTGAGTTATTATTATTTTTTTTTTAACATATTCAAGGTGCGCCCTATTTAGGTGGGCCACCACATGATGGATGATGTAAGAACAACACATATAAGATGGGCCCCCACTTTTAGATGGCTTGGGTCAATACATACCTAATGGTGGGGTCCATCCTAGTGGGCCATACGGCCGTTGCATCACACAAAGAAATAAAATAAATGAAAAGAGAGGGAGAGAGATAGAGTGGGACACGCGTGATGGAGGGCTTCGCCACTATGAGCCCTCCCTTGCATTCAATCGTACATCGAGTGGGCCCTAATACAAGTGGGCCCACTAATTCAAAGATCAACGGTGAAGATCTTTCTCCACTAAAAATGGACTGTCTAGATGACCTCTTTAATGCAAGGAAAGTAAACATCATGATGGGGTCCATGGAGAATGGCCCCATCATGGAATGATATTGATGTTCAAGATGGGCCATCGGCCACATCTTATGGTCTAAAGTGAGATCCATACCATTGATCGGTAGGCCTCACTTGGCCCATCTTAAAAACATGAAAAAGTAGTCTACGGAAGCACCCACCACTTGATCTTCTTGGTCCGATGGATAGCCTATCTCCTTACGCTTCACTTTGATGGTGGAAGATGAAGAATGAATGGCTAGGATGAGAGATTTGAGATGGGAAGTTGGCCACCAAAATCACACTTTCTCTTGGGAAAACCTTGGACGCGTGATGCTCTCTTGGTTGCTTGGAATTGTTGAGAAATGAGAGAGAGAGATGAGATGTAAGGAGTGATGGAGTGATGGGAAGTGAGTGATGGGGTGATGGACATGTACTTGACATGTATGGGTGTGTAAGAGAGAGGGAGAGAGTTGACTTTGGTGGTTGCTTGGGGATGGGGTGAAAGGTGATGTGTACTTGACATGAAGTGATTGATGGGATTGATTTGACATGTTGTAGAGTTTCTCTTGGGATTGCAAACGCGCGGCGTTTTCTCGAAATAAATGCCGGCTCACATCTGTTAGTCAGGGTATCGGATCGGTACATGAGTCGCGGCGTTGGAACCGCGGCGACTGTGCGGTCGCAATGATACAAGTCTCGGATTAAGCCGACTCAATTGTATAGGATACGACTTATGGTCGTGCGCAAACGTCGATTACAGGTCGCGGATTGCTGGAATTCGACGGGAAGGATCACGAAAGTCGATGGAATAGTACAGAATAGGATACGGGTCTTACAATTAGGGCCAAGATAATTCTCATATGTGGAAAAATCACCACCACTTTACTAATTTTCACAATTTGTAAAAAAAAAAAGTTCATTAAAATGAGTGCATTTTCTTATTGTTCCCTGAAAAGCAACTGCGTGGTTGATTATCTTGGAAAGAAAGGAATCTAGTTGGAATTGGAACCTCTGAAGCTTTTAATTCCTTCTGTTCTTTCTGGATATGTCTGAATGTAATTTTTTCTTAAGACAACATCAAGTGAAGTTCACAAAGGGTATATGGCACCAGTTAAATCAATTTGTATTTTTATTGGAGGAGCATAGACTGAGGTCACTTAGCAGAAGAAGGGAATGACCAAGAGTAGATGATTTTGTAAGAATGATATCATTGTGTCTCTTTTTTCTCCTCATAGGCAACACAAAGTTTATTAAGAGAGAGTGCAAGGAGCTCTATCCATTATGGCAACAGATTGATCATAGATGTCTCTAACATACAAAGATTGTTTTGTAACATGTTTGTTAGCTGACATATCAGCCAGAGTGTTTACCTCTTTGAGAACTAAATCAAACGAACGAGAATCTGGAGATAACATCTCTTGAATCTCATTTATCCTACAACATCATTTCCAAGGGAACTGCTTAGTACTCAACACCTGTGCAATCACACACTTTTTTTTAGTCACTTCAATGATAAACCTTTCAAGGGATGCAAAGGCGTCAAGGCCTCACGGGATTGATGGCTTCCATTTCTCATTATTAGGGAGCCTTTGTGCACTACCATGCATACGTGTTAGGCCTTTAGGCCTCATGGGATTGACAATCTCCATTAACATGCTAAATGCATTATTCAAAACCCACCCTAAAGATGGTTGGAGGAGGACCAGGCTGGACGAGCACCACCCATTTTCTACTTTAGGTTTTAAGGATAAGATTGGAATATAGAAATTGTGGAATGTGTAGCTCTAGTTATTTTGTTGTTAGTTGGGAGGTGCTCGACAACTTATCCTACTTGATGCAGGATGTGTGGTCTAGAGTAAATATGATGCAAAGAAATTATAAACGGATTAAAGAGTAATTCAAAGCATAAAATATGCTAACCTATCAAAAATCTAAGAAATCAAATAAACAATAAAATTCAGAATTCAAGCTAAATCACAATCCCACAATAATCTAAACCATATAAAACATGAATTTCAAAGGATTAATGGAAGGTAGAACTTCCACTTTAGCATAGGCTTAGGCCTAATTCAAAGTGGTTGATTTGATCTCTCTAGGGTTAAGGATATGAGAATCAAGGGTTAGGGTTTGAGTACGTAAGGTTAGGGATTTGAAAGGAATCAGGGCTTTGGCAGGATTTTGGAATTTAGGATTTTATAGGAAATAGTGGATTATGTTTCATAGGGAATTTGGGATTAGGACTTGGGAAAATTAAAATCTAGGGTTTATAGGTGATTAGGAATTAGGGTTTTAGGCTAGGGTTTAAGGGATAAGAAGAAGGATTGAAGAGAGGGAAGAAGAAAAAGGAGAGCAAGTGGCTGATCGTACGGTTGTACGGCCCAATCCATACGGCCATACAAACAGGCAGTCCTTGTGTGAAGGAATTTTGAAAAGAAAAAAAGAAGAAGAGAGAAGCTCTCTTGTGTGAAGGAATTTTGAAAAAACTCTTCCAATTAAATTGTGGAAGGGTAGAAGTTTGTTTGGTGGTGGATTTCCTACGGTACATCCTTTCTCTTTCTCTTCTTCGAAAGGTATTATTTTTCTTCTCTTGTCTTCCTCTTTTCTATTCCATTACAACCTTCTAAACCCTAGATCTTTAATTTTCATTTTTCCCCAATTTCTAAAAACCCCAATTCCAAAATCCCCATTTCCCATGAACCCTAATTTTTCAAATTACAAAATTTTCCCTTCCTAACCCTAATCATAAAACCTACAAATCTGTCCCTCGAGTGTGGAACATGCCTATTCTAAATTGGAAGTTCCATGATCCTAGTTTTAATTGATTTTTGTGATTTCTTAGCATGCAGACATGTGATTTAGGTTAAATAAGATTTTATTTCCTATTGTTTACTCTTAATTACTTGGTGGGTTAGCATCTTTTGTTAATTGAATTACTTTATGGACTCTTCCATAATCTCCACATTGCATGCTAGTATTGAATCATGTGTCTTGCATCAATCTATCCCTAAGGCCCCCCCCCCCCAACTATACTCTCAGATAATGTGTTTTTACACAATCGCCCCTCCTTAATGTAAAATGTCTAAAATATCCAGAATCTAACTGAATATCAAAGAAAATTCAACATGAATAATCAACTAGATAAAAAAATAAATCTAAAATATCTTAAAGTCTACAATCAATGTGATCTAATATCACAATGATCCAACCGTTCGATTGAAGTGTCCTCAAGATCTAACCATCTGATTGACGTATCCTCGCAATCCAAGCATCTAAACTCGTTAATAAGCAACCCACATGCATCTTCCTAGTGTAGGGTTTTTGAAGATGCATGATCATGCATGTGGGGTCTTCAATGTGCCCCACCTCGGCCCATGTAGTGGTCACCAAGCCAAAGTGAAATTGGAGCTGATCTCATCCTCCCTTGGTATACCCTGTAAGGTGCTCGGATGTCCTCATCAACTCCCCTTGACTGAGAAGAATTCGCTTTTAGTGAAATAAAGTTGCGATAAAGTTTTAAGAGGTTCAGATCGAGTTGCTGAAGCTTTGTCTCTGTGATCCATGCACAATTTGACACTGGCCTGTTCTTCCACTTGACAAGATGTTTTTGAAATCCTCCATGTTTGGTGAAAACCACTTGCTCATCCAAAGTATCCTCTATCTCTTCTCTTCTTGTAGGTATAAATGGTAAAGGTGGCAAAGGCTGAGAAGAGAGATCTGGTAATAGCCCAGGGTCATGGTATACGTCGGGTGTGTCATCATCTGGGTCCATGTGAGGATTAGTGGAAGGGCCCTGGAAAGACATAAGATTCTCCGCATTGAATGTAGAACTAATGTCTATACTAGGTGGAAGATCTACAATATACGCATTGAGACCTAATCGTGTCAATATCTTATGTGATCCAGCGCCGTGGTTGTATAATTTCTTTATAGCTCCTTAGGGAAACCGTTCTAGCCTTATCCTTATCATAACTTGATTGCCCACTTGAAATTCTTTGAGCCTACGGTGAGAGTTAGCATATATCTTATACTCTTCGTTGCTCACATTAAACCGTTATCTAATTTCATTATGCAAATCATGGATATGTCATGCAAATGCATTTGCGAACTTTGATGGTCTGTGGGAGACTGAGATGGTAATTAGATCTATACGTTTCTTAGGCTTGTAACCATGCACTACTTCAAAAGGACTCATGCTTACTGTCCTATTGATTGAATTATTGTAGGCAAATTTTGCAACTAGTAAGACTAAATCTCAAGTCCTAATATGGTCACCCACAAGACATTAAACTAGATTTCTTAGGCTTCTATTGACCATCTCTGCTTGACCGTCAGTCTGAGAGTGGTATGCCGATGAGAACTAGAGTCTCGTGCCCATCATGTGCCAAAGTTTCTTCCAAAAATAACTCGTGAATATCACATTTCTATCAGACAATGTTTTCGGGCAATCCATACAAGTGAACCACCTCCCTAAAGAATAGCTTCATAATGTTGGATGGGTCAAACGTTTTAGAACATGGTAGAAAATGTGCCATTTTAGAAAAAATGGTCCATCACAAAGATGGAATCATGCTTTTTGATTGCCTTGGGAAGCTCGAGCACAAAATCCAAACTAATGTCCTGCCACGGAGCGTGTGACACTTGCAAAGGTGTATATAAACTTGTGTTCTTTCTTTTTTGCTTTGCCAGTTGACAATTCTTACACTCCCCAATAATCTTGGCAACATCTCGCTTGAGATTGGGCCAATAGTTCCACAATGGCAATAGTCTCGTCTCTACCAAAATGACCAGTTGCTTCTCCGGCATGAAGCTCTCAAACTAGAAAATCCCGGAGTGAAGTCTGTCACCTTTAAATGAGAATTCATCGATCAGGACAAACCCACTATCATTCCTCGATTGGTCCTCCAAAATGACGTGTACACTTTTCCAAAAATTGAGCACGAAGAATATTCTCCTTTTAATTGTTCGAACTTAGTGACTTCTACGCTCATGGAATGTAGTAATGCCACTTTACGAATAAGGGCATTGGTAGGTTTGTTGTCGACCTTGACTTTGTGTTTCAAAACAAAGCATACTCCTAGAGAAATTCGACTCACTTGGCATGCCTTGGGTGATGCAGGGCATGAAAATTTAAATATGATATGTAAGATTCCAGGCTTTAGATCATACTAGTTCAGAAACAATCACACAAAATTCCACATCCCACATAAAGTCAAGCATTCAACAAGGGGAATCTATGCGGGTCCAGGCCTACACATGCTAGGGTTGGATCAATTAAATTTATAGACCAAACAATGCTTAAAAGAAAGTAAATTCATCCACACATGCACAAAAATATTTTCCCAATCTAAGGGATTCACGAGTTTCAATTCGGGGAATCCTAGGGTTAGAATAAGGGGCAAAGAAATTGGAATTTAAGACAATCCAGGGTTAGGGTTAGGAAAATCAGGTAAGAGAGGAGTGAAAGAGAGGAAAGAGTGCACTTGAAGCCAACCTGCGCGTGTGGATGACAGACCAGGCTTGATGCACGTGCGTTGAGGGCTGTCCACATGTGTGTGGGGTCCACGAACCCAAAAACCCCTCCTTGGGGTTGGTCGGCTAGGGTTGGGCTACAAATCCCCCAAGTTTCGGCCCGATCCTACATACGGTCCGCACGTGGCGCTCCGCCGAAGTTTCAATCCTCCTGCAGGGCCAGATTCCAAAAATCTACTATAGAGAAGGAACAATTGAAAAATAACGATGAATTTGCAGATGGAATGACTGTAGGAGAGGAGGAATATGGATGGTAGAAGGTGGGGGTGAATTGGGGTGGGTGTGGCTTCGCACCACGGTAGTAGCCCTTCAAAGAAGGGAGGGTTTCATACCCAATTAGGTTTTCATAACTCAGAGAGGAGCAGAAAAATGCATAAATTTTATTTAATCTTCAATGAGAAAAAAGACTACAGGGGGTGCCTATTTATAATAAAAGCCTATACCCCAAAACTCGCTCCATGTGCGCAACCTATTACTTAGAGATGAAGTAATCACAAATAACAACTAATCAAAGCAATCTAAACCGTCCATGATGTTCCTAATAACAAAAATAACCAAAACTCAAAGTACTAGATCGTTTAGAATAGTGGGCCACGATCATGAGAACCCATGGTGGGATTCACATGACGATAGGGTCCACTCCAATGGACCAAAACGCAGTCTTTTAATTAGGAGGCTCTCCCTGGACATCGTCATCGATCTAGATGATTGGTGGGGCCCTCCTTGTGTACGTGTGTAGGGGGGTGTGCGTGTGCGCGTGGTTTAATTTCTTTTGGGAGTTGAAGTATCTCAAAGCCTCATGGTTAGAAAACAAGACGAACTTTTGCGGTAATAAATAACATCGCCAATATGGCGAGGATTGAACTACCACGTAGAACCCTTGTCATAGGTAGAATCTCAATGCCTCGCTTCATTCAACTTTTTACTAAAATAGGCAACAGAGTGCCCTTCCTGGCTAAGTACTCTACCTATACTTTAACCAGCATATTACATGCAACCTCGAAGACTTTAGAAAAGTCAAGAAGATGCATGACAAGAGCCTCAACCATCTCGCCCTTAATCTCTTTGAATTCTCTGGAGGCCGCATTAGTTCATTTAAACTCTCCCTTCTTAATGCAATCTGTGATGGGAGCCATAATGGAACTAAAGCTTCGAATGAACTGCATATAAAAGGTAGCTAACCCTTGGAAGTTACGTGCTTCATGAATGTTCTGCAGTTCAAGCCAACTTACTATTGCCATGACTTTCTTGGGGTTTGTAGATATGCCCTCAAAGGAAATAATGCCTAAGAAAACTTTGTCTGACATGAAAGAGCACTTCTTTAGGTTGGCATATAATTTGTCTTTCTTAAGGATCCTGTAAACTTGCCTCAAATGGTAGAGATGATCCTTGGAAGTATTATAAATAAGGATGTCATCAAAATACACCACTAGAAAATTACCCATAAAAGGGCCTCAACACCTAGGTCATCACTCTCATGAATGTACTAGGAGCATTGGTCAAGCCAAAAGGCATGACTAACCACTCGTATATCACATCCTTCTTCTTGAAGGCCATCTTCCATTCATCTCTTGGGCAAATACATATATGATGATACCTACTTTTGAGGTCGATCTTGGAAAAGTCGTTGCACCAGCCATCATGTCCAACATGTTGTCAAGACATGGTATATGAAACCAATACTTGAACGTGATATTGCTGATGGCCCGACTGTCCACGCACAATTGCGCATACGTAAATATAAATGTCTAAAATACCCAAAATGCAACTAAATATCAAAGTAAATCCAACATGAATAATCAACTAAATAAAAGAAATAAATCTAAAACATCCTAAAGTCTATGATCAATGTGATCACAATTATCCAACCGTTCGATCTAAGCGTCCTCAAGATCCAACCGTTTGATCAACGTGTGCTCGCAATCCAATGATCCAAACTCCTCAATAAGCAACTCACATGCATCTTCTTAGTATAGGGTCTTCGAAGATGCACAATCATGCATGTGAGATCTTCAATGTGTCCCACTTGGGCCCATGCAGTGGTCACCAAGCCAAAGTGAAACTAGAGTTGAACTCATATGGTATACCCTGAAGGTGCTCAAATGTCTTCATCACTACCTCACCAAACCTCATAAAGATTTGTGGGCTTAGCTGACGAGTGGGTGGCAAGAAGCTTTCCGTCGAGAAGTAGATATTCTGTTTGTGAGGGAGGGGAACTCTTATGTCTTATTAGAGTGGCTCTTTGCAATCTCTTGCTCCATTTTATGTTGATGCTCCATTATATGAAGAGTGGTGTATAGTCCAAAGAATCTCTAATGCCACTTTGTTGCATGGGAGGGAAGAGAAACAAATGTATCACTAGGTCCTAGTTGTCAAAATAAAATCCTATGATTTTTACTGTCTACACTTTATGATTTGAGTATAATCTTTAGCAAAGCGATTTGAATCCCTTGTTAGATGAATCCTGCGATTCTATGATTTGAATCTTACAAATTGCGATTAAAATCCCATTTTATGATTCAAATTATTCATTTTCCCTTCTATTTTAGGCTTTTTATGGCCTTCATTTTATGCTTTTAACTTGCTTTTAAATTGGCAGCAGCTTTAAGAATTGTTTAGAAAAAAGTGAATTATTTTAATTTATAGTAAATAAGATATTGAAGATAGATATTCCTTCAATGTTAAATTTGGGACCTTTTTCTTATGATTTCTTACTTTTTAACTGGTTGAAACATCAAATTGATCTTTGACTTATCTAGAATGTTTTTATAGATGGTTGCAATCATGTTGACCTATATGTAGTTTGGTAATAACGGTTAGAAACAAAAATATTCTTTTATATCAGTCTATAGATTCGAATGCCGCTTTTTCAACATGATTTACTTTCATTGAATAGCAAAGATAATAAGAATGACATCCATAAGCAAGGCCTTACGTAGGCTTATTAACAAATCAACCGTGATGTACATATCAGTGTTTTCAGTAGCGTCCGTAGCGTACGCTACGTAGCGTAGCATAGCAAAATTGCTACATAGCGTAGCAAATAGCGTTTATCCGGGGTCGTAGCGTACGCTACGGATACGTAGCGTGTAGCGTAGGTAGCGTGCGCTACCTGTCTGGTGCTTTTTTTTTTTTTTTTTTTTTGTTTTTTCACTACATGAAACAGTGGTGAACTCACACCACAAGCCACAACTAAAGTTAAAAAAAAACCCCTATTTGAAAGGGCTTCCAGAGTCAAACCGACGTAGCCGACACAGCTCCTCTCTCCACCCTTCCATCTGGAGATCGAAAATCTTCTTACAGGCCCAAACTGATGCTGCCGACGCTGCTCCTCTCCCCACCCTTCAATGTTGAGGTCGAAAATCTGTTGCCAGGCGCAAACCGACGCTGCTGACGTTATTTCTTTCCCCACTTTTCAATCTTGAGTTGGAAAAACTGCTTCCAGACGCAAACTGATCGCTGTGGAGCTTCAACATTTGCAATTTTCACTAATTCAATCTCATCTTGAGACAAAAATAGGTACGCTCATTCCTTTTTTTTTGAATTTTTTTAATGTACAATGAAAATAACTTGGTATTTTCAGTTTTTTCCTGATTTTTTCCCTTTTAAAATGACGGTTACTGTCAGTTTTTTTTTCTTTATACTTTTTTTTTTGTGGTATGGCCCACGTGGGCCCCACTGAGGTGCGTGAAGGGGTGGGATGGGCTTATTTTCTATGGTGTGGCCCACGTGGGGCCCACTGAGGTGCGTGAAGGGGTGGATGTGCATTTATATATTTTGCTTTTTTCTTACTATTTAATATTTAACATATATATATATATATATATATATATATATATATATATATTAAAAAATAGAAGTATCGTGTAACTTATGCTACATGCTACGCTATTTCGCTACTCACTACGGAGGGTTGAACGCTACGCAACATGCTACCGCTATTTAAAACACTGGTACATATATACAGAGGGAGGGAGGGAATCTCCAGTGGAGATCCACCATGTCATGTAGACATGATCTGATAACCTGGCTCATCTGGTTACACCAGTGCCCGGTAAAGCAACTTGAGGGATCAGAGTTCTGGATGTTATGCTAGAAATCTTCAGTGGAGATCCAAGAATACTGAAGATCTAAGAATGATCAGATCTCGATTGTCCCCACTAGTTGGAGCAAAAAATCTATGATACCCATCATGTCATGTAGACATGATCTGATAATCTGGCATATCCTTCTTCATGTATTTAGATCCTTATGTAACTTTAGGTGCGGGGGTTGAAGATCACCAGTTTCAGACTAGTGGGGGTTGTTTGATTTGTAATACACCTTTTAATGCAATATGGTTCATTTGGTCACACTCAAGGTACTGAGGCTCTGGATCTTGGAAGGCCATCAAATCATATCAGCCATGTTTGAAAATCATCACCAATGGTTGCATCATGTGCCTAAAAGGCAAAAGAATAGTGGAATATCTGTTTATAATTTCTGTTTTTATATTCTGTATGGCCAAGTTTCCATAGTCTCTCTAAAGTTTCATGGGTTATGCTTGACACTGTTGTGGATCTTTTCCTGGCGCTAAGGTTTGGGTTTCCGAACTATGAAATGTTGCATCCAATGGGAGCTAATCCCTGTGGCTATTCTATGGTTGATTTGTGAAAAGTGTTACATTAGATCATTTTAAAAGGAGAAAGCTGTGGTGGTGACAAAGCAAGTTCAGAAGAGAGTGGTTTCCGTTGCTGTGGCTTGCAAGGAAGTCACCTATGTGAGGTGGATGACCTGTAGGTGAATGATTTCTTCTTAGGGTTATCAGAAATGATCATCGACAGGAGAAGCAATAAGGCATGACACATACAGTGGCAATCACCAGTGTGGGGTGCATTGAAGCTTAAGTTCAATGGTCGTCCATGTGGTAATCTGGTTCCAAGAGGAAGGGTAGGCATAATCTGTGATGGTAGTGGATTGAGGGGAGTTTTTCTGGAGGCCTAATCAAGTGCCGTGAATCGACTGGAGCTAACATGAGAGCTCTCTAGATTAGGATGGAATTCTTTTTGATTTACTTATTTAGAGGGATTTGTTCTATGAATTTGGGCGGACAAGCTCTTTAGGACTGTTCCCTTGGTTTGTCAATTTGGTGGAGGAATATAGACTTCGCATTTGTGTACATTTTCTTTCATCCACATCTGGAGGGAAAGGACTGACATGGACTACATTGTTTGAGGATTCCATAAGCAAACTCTGGTGTTGGGGGATAGCATTCCCATGTAAAATTGTATCTCTTTTCTTTTTGATCTGAAGAAATGATTTTTCCTTTCTGTATATCTTAAAATTATGTAGTTACGGTGGAAATGAATAAATTCTCGTAATGTATTAGTATTTGTAATCACTTGAGGTATGCTTTTTGGTGAGGATTTCCAGAAATTCTGTTTTTTTGGTTATTGTGGTCTTGAGTCTTGATCAATTGATTTTTATTAACTGAAAGTCTCATGCTCTTATTTTATGCCTTTTTTCCCTGTTATTTGTCTCATATACAGTAACTTTTTAATATCTGTGTCTGTTTTGTGCTTGTTTCATATGCCATATTGCAACTTTGTATCTTTGCATGGATGCAAATGCATAACATCTCATCTTTGCACCTTTGTGTCTATGCATGGATGCAAATGCATATAATTTCATCTCAACTTTTTTCATTTTTGTACTTTGATTTTTGCTGATCTACACTATTTCTAAGCCTGAAATAAGTCAAAATGCTGTTTAATTTGGTATGAACAATTGACTAGTTCTTTCCTGTGACACTTTTACTTACACAGAAATACTATTCTACCATTTCCTTCATTCCAGGTTGTAGTTGGACCACAATTTGTTGTTCCTGGTTATTCGAAGGTATCATTACTTGCTCAACCCACCAAGCAAGACAGCGATGAGGAACTTGAGTATGCAGACAGTAGCAGTGGGGTCATAGAAAGTCAATGTAAACTCCTTAGGCTCTGCATTTGGACCTATTACTTTGTTTATTCAGTGAATTTAGAGTTGAATGTGATCATTGCAATAATGCAATGTAGTAGCTAAAGAAATATGTGCACTTGTACATTGAATATCTTTTCTGTTTGTTTCATGATTTTGATTGTTTCTATATTAAAGTACCTTCCTGGGCGCCATTCTAGATGCTTACTGCTCTATGGGGCTGCACGAGATAATAGAACCATGCGAATAATTACAAGAGTGTTGAAACTGACTCATGAGAGGGAGGTTCACAAGGGGTACTTTAGGTGGTGATAACCATGACTTGTGCAATTGGATATTACAAAATGACGAGATGGGAGAAGTTTGCCATTTACTGGTGGGATTTTATGACATGAAGATTTTGGAACTACTATCTCCCTTTTATCATTTAAAAATTCGAGTCATTTCACAGTCCTCCAAACTGTAACTTTTCATATCTACTTTCCACTAAACACTCCCATCATATATTATGGTTTTTGTTTTTTGTTTTGTTTATTTTATTTATTTTTTTGTTTTTTATTTTTTTATTTTTTCCTGTGCTGGGATTAGAAATAATAATTCCTATAGATACTGCTTTTGGATTGTACTATTAAAGACTGATAGTAAGGATTTTTCAAATTTTTTCCCTTAATCATGCTATTTTAGTATGTCACTTGAAAAAAATTGTTGTGTTCCAAAGCTTTCTAATTTTTAATGCATTCTTTAAAATGAACAATTGTCAAGTTTTATCAAATGTCTAAAACTTCTACAAGTTTGCATTTCAAGTTCTATTGCGATACCCCTGTAAGTCAATCATTTTGGAATTTTCATCTTCTTCACACATTTTTTCTTTTTTTGTGCTCAAACAATTTCATGCCCAACAAGTTCTGTGAAACTGGTAAACTAAATTACTTACTAGTTCTAGACATGTAAGTTATATGGACTTTGAGCGAACTTTTTAATTTTAATTTTAATGTATGTATTACTTTGTTAAAGACCATTATCCTTCTCATTCAAACTAGAAGTTACATATTACATCGTTAGTAATATTGGTAGTTCGGCCAAATAGCCATATTGGGTCCATATTGGCCAGATATGATATGTAATATGAGTTTGGATCAGCTTCCTTCAAAATCAATGGCCCGTATCAGCACCTGTAGATATCAGCCCCTTTTGATTTTTTTTTTTTCCTTCTCAAATTCTCTCTTGTTTTTGCCCTGTTTTTACATTTCATCCATGGTGGAAGCTTATAAACTCATTTTCGTCAAGATCTTGCCTATTTTGGGGATCAAAATACAAGATTTGACTAGAAGCCGGTGAATGAGAGCAGAATGGAAAATCAGAAAAGGGTAAACCATCACTTATATGATTATTACTTTTTATTTTTTCATTTATTCATTTTTTTTTTATTTTTATTAAATTTTTAATTTTTTAATTTTTTAATTTTTTGGGTTATATTTCAATGTAAGGGGCCTTATTCGACCAAATCATTCTTGATTAGTGTTTGATTAGGGTCTATTTGGTTGACTTTCAGTAGGTCAAGTCGATATACAACATTCTTATCAAAGCATGGTTTGATACACCACTGGATACATGCAGTGTTTTAAATATCAACGATATCGGCTGATATATGCCACGATATATCTTGTATCCCACTTGTGCGATACGAAATGAACAAGTAGTGGGATATATCCCACATGTTCAATCCACTGAGCATTTTTTTAAAAAAATTTTGATTATTTTTTCTATAAATCATGTTAAATCAGTGTCAAATTATTACAAATCCATGATAAAACATGAAAAATCATGGATTGTGAGCTTCGGTTTTGAGATTTGGAGGATTGACTTGAGGAAAATTGAAAAAAATTAAAAATTTCCCAATTTCTCACAAATCGATTGCAATGTGTCCAAATATAAAATCAAACATGTATGTAACGTCATAGAGTGATTCTTCTTTTGCTTTTGAATGTATTGCTTGTGTTTCCACATGTCTTCTTACATTTGTAAATTATATGAATACACTTTGAATATACTTGCATCAATTTGATTAATCAACGCATAGATTAGGACCCTGTACAAAGAAAACTTATTATGTGCACTTGTTTTTTGTAACGTTTTGATTTATAAGTGTATATTGATGTCTTTTTTAACAATCATTGAAGTTTCATTGAAAAATTCGACCAATTTCCAATGTTTCCTCATGTTTCCAACAACAAAGATACATCACGCGATGCAACTAATATATTCCATGCGATAACCGATATGTATCCGTATCCCAAGGCTGCGATACATAATGTGATAACGATATTTCGAACATTGGATACATGTTAGAAACACACAAGACAGATTATACTGTCTTACATTTTCCTTTTTTAAAAAAAAAAAATTTATTTTTTTACAATATTGTTATTATTATTTATAGCTTTTCAAAAAAAAAAAAAAGATCCATAAAAAGTTGTTCGATCCACACTAATTCTGATACATATGCCTACATATCAGTTTTGGACTCAGCCAATGTGCCCCTTGATACTAACGTTCAGAGCCATGATATCATCGTGTTAGATTTATATGCCGTTAAGACTTTTTTAATTATTGCATTCATATTTGTACAATTTTGGTTTCAGTACTGACATGAAATAACATTATAAGAGAACTCTTCTGTATGCATATGTGATCAGCATATGATTGACCAATTAAATGTTCAATTTACAGCAAGTACTAGTGTTGCAGATGTTGCGAATGGAGAGTCCAAACCATCTTACTCACAATGTTGTGGCACATCTGAGGTATGGCGATGAGTTTTTACTCTTCAACAAAGAAAACAAAAATGATGATGAGTTTTTGTTGCTACTTGCTCCGCAATCCTTACCCATGTGAAGATTTGCGTTATATGTTATGCTATAGTTTTTGTACACAAATGGTCGAATATGAAGTTATTGTGTTGCACCCAATTAGATAACGATATTGATGTGTGATACATGTAGGATTCTTGTCAGATATATTTTGAATCATGTTGCATTAGTTATTTCTTTAAATCCTATTAAGCTTTCTTAGACTATATTGTGGAGGACATGGAGTATTTTCTTCATTATTTCTCTCTACTAGCTCTTATTTATAAACCATTTGTTACAACTAAGCCAATCAAAGATACTACCAATTGTAGATACTTTCAATTCTTAAAAGATATACACCAATAGATGGTACCTTGCAGAGCATGAAGATATTGTGCGCTCTCACACGTACTCACAAGTTTGCGTACTAATACTCCCCTTTAAACTGGAGCATGTATATCATACATGCCAAGCTTGCCAATGATTCTACAGATTGTGGGAGAGGTTGACTGCACTTTTAACAATTGTGGTCGTTGGAATTTGGATTGAAAGTACTTCTGATGGCCTAAGGACATTTCGGAAAGAACTCTTGTGGCCATTAGATCTACTGGTGAGGGAGAGCCCTTTATAACTTGATGACAAGGCTATAAGAAACAAAGAAAGGGGAAAGCAAAAACAATGAGATGGGAAGTAAGATTGATGAAGTAATTAAGGTATCATGGCTCTGATACAATGTTAAACTCAAGAGACCACACTGTGGAAGATGTGGAAGGAAGAATAGAGAGTGGAGGAAAATATTTTCCTTATCTCTCACCGTCTACTAGCTCATATTTGTGGACCATTCGTGACAACTAAGCCAATTAAAGATACTACTAAATCTTAAAAGATATACACCAATATATGGTGCATTGTAGAGCATGAAGACATTGTACACTCTCATGCATACAAGTCTATGTACTCGAGTTGTCGGTATTGCTACAAGTTTCGCTAGCCGGAGATAAAGATATAATATTGTTATCGCCGATAATATTGCTGATAATCGGAAATGCAGGGAAAAGGGGAAAATATGGAGGAAATGGTGGAATTTTTCAGTGAAACTTCAGGACATACCTAAATACACATATTTTCATATTCAGGAATGAAAAAATTGCAAAAAGAATGCATTAAATAATAAGTTTCCATTTAATGGGGGCCAAAAGGCATGCGTTGTCGTAAGAAATCACTCAAATAATAACCAAAATGAGTTTATATAATATAAATATAGTTAAAATATAATAATTAAAATAGGTAAAAGTAAATGAATTAAAAAAGTTTCTGGATAGCTTTGAGACAATGCTGCTTTTCACTTCCCTCATCCGAATGGCTTGGATCGTACAATTGTTGTTTCAATGGAGGAAAAAAAAGGAAAAAATTTTAAAAAAACTAATCCAAAACTTCTATGGCCCCCGAATGTTTCAATGGTGGAGGTTTATTTTGCATTATTTCCGGTCATGCGACCCACTTGAGTTTTGGATATGCCTCATTTTTTGGCCCATGTCCTAACATGATCTAGAAAAATAGATGGGTGGAGTGGGTTTCTCACAAATATCAGGCTGGGCCCACCTACCATCCATGGCAATCCCTTCTTTGAAGGCTTTGTAGGAGTAGATTGCAAACCGAGCAGCTCTTAATGTACTAAGTAAACTCCATAGGGTCCATCGTGATTTATGTATTTTATCCACTCCGTCCATCCATTTTACCAAACAATTTTAGGGCTTTATTCCAAAAATGAAGCATATTTAAAGCTCAAGTGGACCACACCATAGGAAACAGTGTGAATCGAACATCTATCGTTGAAACATTCTTGATGGCCATAGAAGTTTTAAATGAAGCTGATATTTGTATGTTCCATTCATCTATGTCTTTGTGATCTTATGAATAGGTTGGATAATAAATAAACATCACTATGGGCCCTAAAAAGGTTTCAATGTTGGAAATCATCATTCTCACGATTTCCTGTGGCGTGGTCCAATTGAGCTTTGGATATGCTTCAATTTCCAGCTCAACCCCTTAAAATGATCTCGAAAAATGACGTGGATAAAGCACATACATTCACGGTGGGCCCAACATAGTTTACCCATTACATTAAAACCGTACGAGTAACCCAGCACCATGGGATTTTTTCATAGTCCATTAGTGGGTGGGACCTGGCCATGGGGCTACAACAATAATATAAGATGTATATCTACACCATCCATTCATTCTGGCAGATTATTTTAGGGCATGGGCAATAAAATCAGTCAGATCCAATTCTGAGGTGGACCACACCATAGAAAATAGTGGTCATTGAATGGCCATCATTAAAAACTTCTCAGGGCCCAAAACTTTTGATCATAAGCCTGATATTTGTGTTTTACCTTCATTCAGGTCCATTTGAACCTAATGAAGTGGTTGGGTGGCAAATAAAAAGTACAATGGGCCTTAAAATTTTTTTTATGGCAAGCGTTCAATCACATTGTTTCCTGTGGTGTGGTCCACATGAAATGTGGATCTAACTCATTTTTTATCTCATTCCAGAAAATGAGTGTTCAAAATAGATGGATGGAGCAGATAAAATACGTTACATCATAGTGAGGCCCACAATACCGTAAGTAGCTGTGAAGCATCATCCACGTCCCAAAAAAAAAGGGACGCAGATTAGATACTGACTGGTTGAGTAGCGAGTGGGCTACTAAAGTGACGTCATTATGTTCTGTGGGCCTCACTATGATGTACGTGTTGTATCCACACTGTCCATCCATTTTAAGATATCATTTTAGTGCATGAACCAAAATGAGGTAGATAAAAAGCTGTAGTGGACCCCACCACTGAAAACAGTAGGGAAAGTGATTCCTACCATTGAAACTATCCTAAGGCCCACCATAATGTTTATTTGAAATCCAACCTGTTCAAAAGTTTTTTTCTTTTCTTTTCTTTTTTAAAAAAAAAAAAAATGAAATAAGGGAAAACACAAATATCAGCTGATCTAAACTTTTGTGGCCTTTAAAAGTTTTCAATGGTGGGCGTCACTGTCCCCACTATTTTCTCTGCTGGGGTCCACTAGAGCTTTGGATTTAACTCATTCTTTGGATATTGTCTTAAAATGATATCTACAAATGGATGGAAGGTGTGGATACAGAACATACATCATGGTGGGGCCCACGGAACTTGGTTATGTCACTTTAGTAGTGAGTCTAGCTACTCAACCTATAAGTAGCTAATCCGCGCCTGAAAAAATGTTGTCTGAAGCCATTTTTGGAAAGGGGAATAGGGTTTCCCGTTTCTATTTGGAACCGAAATCCCAATCTAAGGGTTTCCATTTCAAACCCAAATCTCCAAATCGAACCAAAATTCGCAAGAGATATCGCAGATTATTCGCCGGAATTCTCGTTGATTTTGAAAATTTTCATCCATTCGAAGAAAAAAAGGAAAAGGGGAGTTTTTTTCGTATCGATCAATTGATTGGCCCACCGAATTCTTCTTCCGATCAGGCATACCTCTTTTATAGGTACCGAAATCACCTTCTTACAATTTTTATTTTATTTTTTCGCATTTACGATGCTCTCCCCAAAATTTCTAAAACTACCTTTTTATCGGCGAAATGGAGTTAGGCAGCTACAACGAATTTGTCGCCTGACAACTCTGATTATCGCGAAAACTCTAAAAAATCGCTGATAATTCACTGACAACTGGCAGAGAAACGAAAAAAGGGTTTTCGGTGTCACAACGCTGCCGACACCGATATTATTGACTTTTTGCCTATAACTTAAACATTGACTCTAACAAATCCTATGTGTTGAATTCTTGGAGAATATCTTTTGAATCCTGTTTATATTAGTATTTTTTTATTTTTTATTTTTAAAATCTTAAATTGTTTGGAGATTCTAATTTTAAAAGCGCTGTAGATGTTAATACTTGCGTTAAATCTAGCTGCTCGAAAGACTTATTTATTATTATTATTATTTTTTTAAAAGGCAATAAAACTTTTATTGAATAGCACCAAGATGGCACAAAAGCCTACAACCCACTTAAAGGAAGAGAAAGGAGAATACAATCCTTTCAGGTGACTGAAGAAGAGGCCCACTCGATTAATGAAAACTTTGCCCTTCAAAATACCTTTATTGCTTTTGAACACCAAATTTTGAAGCATCTCTTGTTCCGTTACCCCCAAAGGTTCAACCAACATCACTAACCTTCACCAGTGTTTGAAATATCGATAATATCAGTTGATATTATCTGCATCGCATTGTCAGCGATACGAAATTGATGGGCAATAACCAAAACAAAAAGAAGAAAGAAGAAGAAGAAGCCCAGATTCCTAAATATTGGAAATAATATCACAAGATATTGCAAAGTATCATTATGTATTGGCAATATCGCTAGATATCACGCGATACCGACGCTTTTTTGTAAAGGATTTTACAATGTATCGACAATGTCTGTCGACATTGATAGATATTGTTGACACTTCACAGGAAATGCACATTGCCCTTCCAAAAACCCCCCAAATTATTTTTAAAATTTTTTTTTTTTTTTTTCCCATTATTATCAGATTTCTCTTCTAACCTATTAGTGGGTGGATTTGGTCCATCCTTTGCTTGGATTTGAGAGAAAAACCCACATTTGAAATATGAATCAATATTTTCTTAGATTTGGGGCCATTTTTCATTCAATGAGTAATTTTTCGTTTTGGTCCTTATTTATTTATTTATTTTTTAATTTAAATCATATAAAATGTGTGTGAAATCATAAGAAATCCTTAATTCTTCATGTTTTGCATAGAAAATCAAGGATTTCAACCTTCGATTTCAAGATTTGAGTGTAGGTGGCTCGATCAAGAGAAATTGAGAAAGTTTTTGAAATTTCTCAAATTTCTCCCAAATTGCTTGCAATGTTGCACTCCAAACATGAAATCAATCATGCATGAGGCTTGATCTACTGATTTGTTAATTTTTTTTTTCCTTCAAAATTTAGAAATTAAAAGATATTTTTAACTAAAAAATAGTAAAAAAGATTAAAATATTATTATTATTATTATTTTTTGAAGAATTGGTTGTGTTTTCATACATGTCTTCTCACATTTATAGATGATATGGATTCAATTTGAATATAGGCATTAGTTCAGTCAGACAACACATAGCTTAAGACTCGATACAAAAGAAACCTATTACGTGCACTTTTTTTTTTTTTTTTTTTTTTTTTTTGAGATGTTATGATTTAAAAGTTTGTATTAAGGTATTTTTTAACAACCCATAAAGTTTCATTGAAAAATTCAACCAATTTCCTAATGTTCCTCATGTTTCTCAAAGAGTGCGATTAATTACTTGATATAGACGACATATCCAGTGCGATAAACGACACGTATTTGTATCCCAAGGGTTTGATAAGTAATGTGATACCAATATTTCGAACACTGACCACCAATCACCCCTCTCTTGCTTTCTAGTGGTCACCCCATGCAGCATGAGGAGCAAGTTCATTGCTAAAGTAGGTATCACTTAGGACATGCTGAAGATCCTGAGAAGACTAGACCAAACTGCTCAAAAAAAGGGCAATGAATACATACTTGATTGACTAATTCGGCTTCTCCCATGCGCATAATGTAAACATTTGTGATAACCATTGCTCTTTCTTAAAGATGGTCCATGGCCAAAACCTTCTTCCTCCCAAGTAGGCAAGCAAATGTTTCTACTTTCAAAGGAGACCCATAATGCCACACGAAAGATGTTTGCACATGATTACCTCTCTCTAACGGAGACGTGCATCTTATATAACGACCGAATCGAGAATCGACCTAAACTGTCCTTTTGCCCCATTGATTTGCCCTTCCCCCGCAGATGGAGCACATGGTGGGTTCTAGCTAGAAGCAGAACAACGTCATGAATTTCCTCATTAGATAAATTCCTTCATCATGTAGGTGACCACACAATCATATCTCCGCTCATCGAGTGGCACCTAGAAGCTATTCTGCCACTATTTGCAGCTAAATGAGCTAATCTTGGATACACCTGCTGGATGGATGACTTGCCCACCTACACATCCTTCGGTCCCCTATTTGAATATGGCCAGGGTGTCCCGTATCCGTTATGATACGACCGATACGTAACGGTAATGGTTGACACCGTTACACGATACCGGGTCGAAACGGGCACCCCCCCGATTCTGTGACCGTAACGGCCATTACGGGGCCATGAAAAAAAGAAAAAAAACAAAAAGAAAATAAGGAAATAAAAACATATATTTTTTTTTTCTTTCTTTCTTTTTTTTCTTCTCCTTCTTCTTGGACTGTTGTGGCTGTGGGCCTTCTTCCCGCGCACCCCCCCCCCCCTCTCTTGCTTTTCATTTGGTATCGGAAAAAGAAATCGGAAGCGGATTGGCTGGTGTACCACACACCAGCTATATAGCTGCTGTAGGTACATGTCATGCTAAGACAAGCGCTGACACTCCTCAAGCTCCGAGTTGTACGAATGGTTCAAAGGAGATACAAAGTTACATGGGCTCCACAGTGATGTATTTATTATATCTACACTGTTCATCTATTTTTAGAGCATTACCCAAAAAATGAATCATATCCAAAGATCGTCTGGACCACACCAAAAATAGCAGCGGAGATAATGATTTTCACCGTTAAACAATTCGTAGGGCCCACCATAACGTTTATTTTCCATTCAATCTGTTCATAAGGTCAAAAATACCTAATTGAAGAGGAAAAACAAATTTCATATTGATCCAAAACTTCTGTGATCCCAAAAATGGTTTCAATGGTAGATGTTCAATCCCCCACTACTTTTTGTAGTGTGGTCCACTTGATAATTAGATCTGTATTATTTTTTGTGTCAAGCCTTAAGACGAGCTCGTCAAATGAATGGATGGTTTCGATATAACACATACCTCATGATCAGACTCACAGGACTTGCTGATGTCAATACAGCAGATATATAGGCGGTGTGAGGTACACCAACCAATCCGCTTCAAAAGAAATTGGACTACGTATGAGTTATGTAGCACGCTTTATCGCACGAGTTAATAAAAGGTCCACGTGCTGCGTGGGCCCCACGATGATGTATGTATTTTATCCATGCCATCCTTCCATTTTGCCACATCATTTTAGGTCATGATCCAAAAAATTAGTAAGATCCAAATCTCAGGTGGACCACAACATAGGAAACAGTGGTTATAGAATGCTCACCATTAAAAATTTTTTAGGGTCCACTGTAATTTTTACTTTCCATCTAACCTTTTAATTGGGTCACACTAATGTGGATGAAGGGAAAACACACATGTTAGCTTGATCTAAAACTTTTGTAGCCCCCAATAAATTTTTAATGGTGGACGTTTAATTATTGTTGTTTCTTATGGTGCGGTCCACCTGAGCTTTGGATCTGCCTCATTTTTAGGCTCATGCCCTAAAATTATTTGGCAAAATGGATGGACGGTGTGGATATAACACATTCATCACGGGTGGGGCCCATAAAAGTTTGACACTCGTGTCTACACTTCACAATCCGAGTCACGCCTAATTCGGGCCCTTAAAAAATTGTATACGAGACATGTATTACCTTAAAATATACCAATTAAATTATGGATTGTAGTTGCTAACTCACAATGCTAAAATCAAATTGTTTGTATAGTTTTAATTGTTAATTTGTGGACGCTTATTTTTTAAAATAGGGCCTTCTGATTTTTTTCATGATTCACTATCCAATAAATGTCCACCAATTCATAAGTGGGATAATGCCAATAAATTGCATGAATTTGAGGTTGATTTGGGGCATGGATTGGTACTCCAAGTCAGCCCCAAATTGGCAATGCCATTTACCTGAATTTAATTTCATTTTTTTTTTTAAAATTTTAAAAAGCTATTGGTAGAAATGATATCAAATTGTTAAATATATAAATTAGATATTTAGAAAATTAAATATATGAAATTTGTAGTCAAATTTAGGTTATCTGGTTCATAAATTCATCAGACAGTCCGATACAACTTCTCACCAAAGAGTGGATCGTTACACCACCATAAACATGTTCCAATTTATAAATGAATGCATATTTGGAATGTTTAGAATATTCTGGATTTAATCCATATTTTTTCATATTTTTTTGGCAAAATGAAAAAAAAAAATTGCACCGTTATGGCCAGTTACGCCCCCCGTATCGCCATTACATCCCCGTATCCGTATCGGTATCGGAGGGCACCATTACGCCAACCGATACCGATACGGGATACCTTGAATATGGCTTTCAAACTCTCGATGCCTTTTCACCTTTCAAAAGCCTTAGAAGAAGAAGAGTATATTGTCTGCCAACCTCCTTTCACACTCGTATTTCATTGCTATCATTTTCCTCTACAGAATCTTTTGCTGTACTGAATCTTCACCATTTCACCCCCCCAACATGTGGCTTGCAAAGTTCTTTCCAACTTAGTAGCTGGATTTTTTTTTTCTTTGTTAAACTGATGGGGACATCAGAGGACCTACTTGGGTGTACCAGAGACGAGGCGAGCACCCACATCAGTGCAACTCTCTGTGGATGGGAGACGAGTTCCAAGTGGGGCCCGCCGGGCCATTTTGAAGACCCCACATGCATTGGACATGCATCAGGAAGACCCCACTTTGGGATGATGCATGTGGGCTGCTTAGGAGGTCGTTTTAATCATTGGATTTTTATTGTGTTGATTTGACCGTTGGATCTTGTCGATCAGGTCATCAGGCAACTAAATCTTACCAATCACGGCCCCTCGGACCCCGATCTTGCTTCCTTTATGTTTTTTGTTGTTTTTAGAATTTATTTGATGGTTGAGATTGATAATAAGTGTTTTAGTTTTCTTAAATGAGTGGCATAGTTGTAATTATTTTTGAAATTTTATTATAAAAGCATTTGAGAGGGAAGTGGACATCCAACCCTAGTGGAATTGACTTTCTTATGAAGGTAGTTTTCCTATATGTTTTTAGGATTTGTGAGAACCCTCAATTCTAATTGAATTGTGGAAGGGTAGAGGCTTGTTTGGTGGTTGATTTCCTTAAGGTGCATTCTTCCTCTCTCTTTTCCAATAAGGTTTTCTTTTCTTTTCTTCCTCTTTTCCCTTCCCTTACAACCTTTCTAAATCTGTCAAAACCCCAACCTAATCCATCCCTTTTCTTCTTTCTCCCTACCCATCCACGTGTGAACCCACACGCATGCATGCACGTGCGTCTGTACGAACCTTCATGTGTGGGCCCCATTTCGTATCTTTACATCCTTGATCTCTTTCCAACCCTACCTCATCCCTATATCCTTTAATCCTTAGAACTCCGATTCCCAAATCTTAATTTGTGAACCTAAAACCCTAACAAAATCTGATTTATTATTATTATTTGTAAAATCTTTCCTAAACTAGAATTTTAATTGCATCATTGGCTACTCACGTAGTTGTTGTACTACCTATGCTAGATTGGAAGTCCCTACTTCTAAGTGGGCCACTCTCGAATTATTTTATATTTCGTGCACCGTGAATGTGATAACGTAGGACCTTTGTGTTACAAATCTAAAATTTCTAAACCTATTATGTAGATATGTTTGATTTTACATGTTGATTGCTGAAATTAATGTGCAATTGATCTCTCATCTTGCATCCTAGGTTAGTTTCCACCGTCTTATATCAAATTTGGTATCAGATCCCAGGTCTAGCGTAGGATAGGTGTTCGACAAAATTCCTATACCCATAGTAGAGCATATAGATCAAATATAGCATGCTGAATTTTCTGATTTGGCTTGTTGAATTTTCTGCTTGGGTGTTTTCAAAGTCTTATATTGCTGGAAATTTTAGATTTAGTTACTTTCAAGACACCTAATTGCTTAATTTTCAGTTTTCGCCTTATTAGAATCATTCTAGGGCTGTCCATAGGGATTAAGGTATTTAGGGTTATTATACATAAAATACATGTGCATCATATGACATCACATTGAGCATCATCAAATCTAATTTTTGCACCGCATTTATTATATAGTATACATATAACTAGGTTCTCTCATTAGGGCTATTTAGTGTATGCAAACGCGAACAGGTTATAGTTTTGATCTATTCCTCACCATGAACCTAGATCATATTGTCGAGGCGCTCGAGAAGATTAACTGCCATTTGACAGGCATTGAGACGCACATTAGGACCGTGCAATTGACTGCTAGCAACCAGCGTATCACGCGGCTAGAGCCTACCTCTCACGGTACCCCTATCATTGAGGAAGATCACCAGTCTTAGGCAGGAGAGCCAGGGGATGAGGACCTAGTCGAGCAGGGTCTAGTCCTGGTAGAACCCATTAGGGGTCGTTATAGGAACTTTGGTTAGGGATTAGGTCATGTAGGACCGCGCATGCACACGCCTCGTAGAGAGTCGTGGGATTGTTACAACCCTGCGGAACGGGTTATGAAGAGCCTTAAAGTCGATGCTCCCAATTTTGATGGTCGCTTGAACCCGAGGCATCTCCTTGACTGGGTAGCTGACATGAACCACTTCTTTGAGTGGCATGACATGTCAGATAGCCGTCGAGCGAAGTTTGCTAAGATGAAGTTGATGGGTCAAGCTAAATTGTTCTGGACCAATACAAAGTTGAAGGTAGAGCGACATGGAGATGAACCCATTACATTATGGGTTGAGATGAAAGAACTTCTTAGAGAAAAATACGTCTCGCTCTCCTACTGTGATCATCTTCTGGACCCGTGACAGTCCTTGAGGCATGAGTCAATGCCTATATTGGATTACATTGAGAGATTCTAGGGATACATGATGTGATGTGATGTCAATGAGTCCCTTACTGTGATCCTGTCTCGTTTTAGGACGGGCTTGTGCCCCAAGATTAGGCGTGAGCTCATCCCTCATGATGTTGGTACACTAGAGGCCTACCATAAGGTAGAGGAGCTTGAGCAATACCTAGTGCAACCGACCATGAAGCGGTTTAGGTCTTGTGATTCCAGTGGCAGGGTTGCTCCTTAGGGAGCCAAACCTAACCCTGGGAGCTAGACCAAAGCCCCAACTGGTGCTCCTACCTATAACATATTTGTTAAAGGTAAGGGTCTGGTTAGCATTAGTTCGAAGGGAAGTGAGCACATACAGTGTTACCGTTGTAGTGGTTATGGTCACCTCGCAAAGGAATGCTCGAACAAAGAAAGAGGTAAAGCTCTTATGATTAGATGAGGTAGATGAGTATGCCGAGGACAATTGTGACATAGAGGAACACGAACCTGATATTGGTGCTATTGATGAAGAGTTTGATGATCAGGAGACCTACACTCTTGTAGTGGTCTGATGCCCCTTTGCCCAAGCTAAAGAAGATGATTGGCATAGGAACACGTTCTTTTACACTTATTCCATGTGTGGAGAAAAGAATTGTAAAGTGATTGTGGACTGTGGCAACTGCACTAATGTGATCTCTACCAGCACCATGAGTCGATTGGGCTTGGAAGCCGAGTCTCATGCTTAGCCCTAGAGAGTGTCTTGGTTTGATGAGTCCTCCATGCCGATCTCACGGCGATGTTGTATCCCCATCCAGTTTAGGTTGTATAAAGATTCGCTGTGGTGCGATGTGGTTCCCATGGATGTCAACCACATTATCTTGGGTGGGCCTTGATTTTTTGACTTGGACGTTACAATATTTATTCTCTTGAACATTTGTACATTCATGTTTGAGGGCAAGAAAATTAGGTTGCATCCTCTTCTACCCAAGAGCATACCGGAAAAGAAGGAGACCACCAAGAAGGGTGATCTTGGAACTTCGAGGAAGTCCAAACCTAAGTCTCTTCACACTGTTAATGCAAATGAATTTGAAAGAGAGACTAAGGAGGATTCAGAGGTGTATGCCCTCGTGACTAGAGAGGCTACTCCTCAAGTTGGTGTAGAATTGCCCGGTGAGGTGATTTCAGTGATGGATGAGTTCAATGATGTCTTTCCTAACGACCTCCCAGATGAGCTTACACCTATGAGGGACATCCGGTATGCCATTGATATTGTCCCCGTGTCGACTCTCCTAAACCTTCCTCATTATAGAATGAACCCCACAGAGCATGCTAAACTCAAGAACCAAGTTGATGAGCTTTTTAGGAAAGGGTTCATTTAGGAGAGCACGAGTTCATGTGCCATGCCCGCCCTTTAACGCCCAAGAAGGATGGCGTGTGGCGCATGTGTGTGGATAGCAAAGCCATTAACAAGATTATCGTTAAGTACTGGTTTCCTATACTGTGTCTTGACGATATGTTGGACATGATGGACAATGCCACAAATTTCTCCAAAATATCCTCAAGAGTGGGTGTCACCATATCCGTATTTGCCTCGGTGATGAGTCTAAAATGGCCTTCAAGACGATGGATGGGCTGTACAAGTGGCTAATCGTGCCTTTTGGTTTGACCATTGCCCCAATTACATTTATGTGGTTGATGAACCAAGTGTTGAGACCCTTTATGGGGAAGTTCCTAGTCGTGTACTTTGAAGACATCCTTATTTATAACATGACTAAGGAACAATATCTCCATCATCTGAGGCAAGTGTGTGGGATCCTTAAGGTAGAGAACTTATATGCTAACCTCTAGAATTTTATTTTATTTTTCCTACTAGTGTTATCTTCTTAGGTTTTATCGTGTCATTTGAGGGCATGTCTGCAGATCCTAAGAAAGTCAAGGCCATAGTTGGCCCGAGCCGTGTAATATTCATGAGGTGTAGTTTCCACGGCTTAGCCACCTTTTATAGACAGTTCATTAGAGGGTTTAGTTCTATCATGGCTCCCATTACCAATTGCATAAAAAGAGGGGAGTTCCAATGGACTAACACAGCCTCTAGGGCATTTAAGGAGATCAAAATCAGGATGACTGAAGTTCCTGTCATGCGGCTTTTAGATTTTTCTAAGGCTTTTGAGGTCACTTGTGATTAGGGGTGTACATCGAGCCGAACCGAGTCGAGCTAGCCTCAGCTTGGATCGGCTCGGTCACCAGGCACACCCAGCTCAAACTTGGCTTAGCTCGGTGATTGTGCTAGCATCTCTAGTTCGGCTCGGCTCGTTCAGCAATCGGACCAGTTCGAGTTGAGTTCGAGCCAATTTCGAGCTTTCGAGCCGAGTTCGAGCCGAGTGTGCTCTACTGCATCATTTTTCTAAGGAGTTGTGGCTTACTGGTGAGCTGAGTGTGCCGGACAGGGAACGGGTGATTTGAGTATGCCGGACGACGAGGTGAGAGCGTGCCGGACAGGGACAGGGCGAGCTGAGCTTGCCGGATAAGGAACGGGGGATCTGAGCATCCGGGTAGGGCGAGGTGAGACTTGAGAGCGTGCTGGACAGGGCGAGCCGGAGAGGACAGAGAGGCTAGAGAGAGAGGGAGGAAATGGAGTAGTAGTAGAGATTAGGGGCACCGGTCGTGCGGGCAAGGGAAATGGGTTAAGAGTAGTAGGTTTTTTTTTTTTTTGTTTTGTTTTTTTGTTTTGTTTTGTTTTGTTTTTTCTTAAAAGGGTATATACACCCTTGCACCAAGTCAAGTCGAGTCAAACCGAGTCGAGCTGGATTCGATCCGAGTCTAGTCGAGTTGGGGCAAGCTCGAGCTCCAAAAATCAGCTCGACTCGGTTCGAACTCAGGTTCCAGTTGAGTCGATTCGAGCTTTTTCGTGTCGAGTCGAGCAAGCCAACCGATATAGGTGGAGTGCTTAGACGGGCAAGGCACCCTATCGCTTTCTTTATTAAAAAATTGAATGAAGTGAAATAGAAGTATTCTACATATGACAAGGAATTCTATACAATAGTGCAGTCCTTATGCCATTGACGACATTATTTATTATCGCGGGAGTTTGTCTTATTCTCTGACAATAAGGCTTTGTGATATCTCAGCTCGCAAAAGAAATTGAACCCGATGCATACCAAGTGGGTCCAATATCTCTAGGAGTATACTTGTGTTGAAGCACAAGGCTGGGGTTGAAAATAAACTTGTCGATGCGTTGAGTTGTAGGGTCGCGTTACTCCACTCAATGAGCGTAAAAGTCACCGAGTTTGAGCATTTAAAGGAAGATTATCCTAGATGCCTAGATTTTGGAGAGGTTTATGTATCGTTATTAGATGGTCAGTCTAGGGGTAGTAGTGAGTTTGTCCTGGTCAATGAGTTTTTGTTTAGAAGTGATAGATTGTGTATACCCTGTATGTCCCTATGTGACTTTCTTATCTGGTAGCTTCATGTTGGAGGGATAGCCAATCATTTTGGGCATGCCATTGCCCTTGTAGAGGAGCGCTTTTATTGGCCAAGTCTCAAGCGAGACGTGGCTAACATTGTAGGGCAGTGTAGGACTTGTTAGTTGGGAAAGAAGAGGAAGTCGGAAACCGGTTTACATATACTTTTGCCAGTCCCCCACGCCCCTTGTGTTGTTATTATCATGGATTAGTGCTTGGGCTCCCCAAGACGATTAAAAATAACAATTCCATTTTTATTGTTGTGGACTGTTTTTCGAAAATGGCTCACTTTCTTCTATGTTCTAAAATGTCTGGTGCCACTAACGTGGAAGATATTCTTTAGGGAAATTGTTCATTTGCATGGTTTTCTGAAGACCATTGTGTCAGATCGAGATTTGCGGTTTATGAGTTGATTTTAGAAAACTCTGGCACATGATGGGAACTAAGCTGCAGTTCTCTTCGGCATAGCATCCTCAAATTGATGGTCAAACGGAGGTTGTCAATCAAAGCTTAGGGAACTTGCTACGATGTCTGGTGGGAGACCATATTAGGACCTGGGAAGCGGTTTTGCTTATAGTCGAGTTTGCATCCAACAATTCCAGGGTATTAAAAAATGGTTACGTAACGGCCATTATGTAATGGTAACGGTCATAACCGTTACGCGTTACAGGTTCGAAACGGCCGTTACACAAAAAATAGGCCGTAATGACCCCATAACAGTCACGTAATGGCTCCGTAACGGTCTTGTAACAGTTTTTTTTTTTTTTTTTTTTATAAAATAAATAATAAAAAGGGTCATAACGGTCGATACAGGGGCTGTAATGGCCGTTACGGCTCGTATCATAACGATAATGGTGGTGGGCGTTATGCCACTGTTATCGTTTTGGAATACCTTGATCAATAGGTCCACAAGAATGAGTCCATTTGAGATAGTATTTGGGTATAAGCCTAGAATGCCTATAGATCTCATACCCATGTCCATTTCACATAGGCCAACTAAGTCCGCAAAAGCATTTGCACGACATATTAATGACATGCATAGTGAGATCAAGAAGCTCATTAATGCTAGTAATCAACATTATAAATTCTCTGCAAATTCACATCGTAGGTTTAATGAGTTTCAAGTAGGTGACTACGTCATGGTCCGCATTAGGCCCGAACTATTCCCATATGTAATCGTGAGGAAATTACATGCCTGCAGTTCATGTCCATATAAAATTTTGACAAGAGTGGGCCCTAATGCATAAGTGGTGCATCTTCCATCCCACATGGGCATTAGGGCAACATTTAAAGTGGAGGACCTTGTGCCTTGTGATGGACCTACACATACATCTTCTAGCTCTCATGCAATCCTTTCTCCTATTCCAGATGATGGTGCCCTTGACCCCGTCTCCAGCCCATGGCCTTTGCCAGTCTTTACTTCCCACCCATTGCCTTCTCTTCCATCACTACTTGGTCGTAAAAAAGAGATCGATGATGTTCTGGACCACCAAGCTGTTTCTACTTGCCATGGAGGATATCAGAAATACCTCGTGAAGTGGAAGGACATGTCGAAGTCGGACAACACATGGATTACAAAGGTAGAGTTCTGGTGCATTGATCTCGACCTCCTCGAGCGTTATCATAGCTTTATTTCGCCAGTGGCGAATTCTTCTCAACTGGGGAGAATTGATGGGGACATTAGAGGACCTACTCGGGTGTATCAGAGACGTAAGCGACTACCCACATCAGCGCAACTCTCTTTGTAGATGGGAGATGAGTTCCAGATGAGGCCTGCCGGGCCATTTTGAAGACCCCACATGCATTGGATGTGCATCAGGAAGACCCTACTTTAGGATGATGTATGTGGGCTGCTTAGGAGACCATTTAATCATATAATTTTTATTTCACGTTGATCCGACCATCGGATCTTGTAGATCAGTCCATCGGGCCATCAGATCTTATAGATCTGGGCCACTTGAACCCTTATCTTTCTTCCTTTATGTTTTTGGTTATATTTAAGATTTATTTAACGATTGAGATTGATTGTAAGTGTTTTACTTTCCTTTATTTGGATGATGGGTCATATCACTTAAGTGAGTGGAATGGTAGTAATTATTTTGAAATTTTATTATAAAAACATATAAGGGGGGGGGGGACCAAAGACTTTCTTGTGAAAATAATTTTTATTTTTATTTTTAGGGTTTGTAAGAAACCCTCCATTCCAATTGAATTGTGAAAGGGTAGAGGCTTGTTTGGTGGTAGATTTCCCCAAAGGGCATTCTTGCTCTTTCTCTATTCCAACAAGGTATTCATCTTCTTCTCTTTTTTTCCTCTTTTCCTTTCCCCTAAAATATTTCTAAACCTGTTAAAACCCCAACCCAATACATCCCTTTTCTTCTTTCCCCCTACCCATCCATGTGTGGACCCGCATGTGCGTCCGTGTGGACCTTCATGTGTGGGCCCCATTTTGTATCTTTGCCTCCTCCATCTCCTTCCAACCCCACCTCATGCCTATATCCTTTAATCCTTAGAACTCCGATTTCCAAATCTCAATTTGTGAACCTAAAACCCTAACAAAATTTTATTTTTTTGTAAAACCTTTCCTAAACTGGAATTTTATTTGCATAATTGTTTACTCACGTGGTTGTTGCACTACCCACGCTAGATTAGAAGTCCCTACTTCTAGGTGGGCCACTCTCGAATTATTTTATATTTTTTTGCACTATGTATGTGATAACTTAGGACCTTTGTGTTAAAAATCTGAATTTTTTGAATATATTATGTGGATATGTTTGATTTTACATGTTGATTATTGAAGTTAAAGTGTAATTGATCTCTCATCTTGCATCCTAGGTTAGTTTCTATCGTCCTACATTGCAAATCTTGCCACAAAAAATCCCACCTTAGCCTTTCTTGACTAACACCGATTTATGGCATTTGAAGAAAGACAATGTATATGGGCTTATTTGTCAGAGTTGCTTTAATGAGCTTAAGCCAGCTGCCCATCGATAAGTATTGGCTTTTTAATATTGACAATTTTCTTTCAAAGCTTTCCACCACATTATCCCATGGGTGCTTTGCAAGTTTCCCAATGCAAAGAGGCTGGAGACCTAAGGAAGTTGAGGAAAATGACCCTGCACGACAACTAAAGATTCCAAACATTTGTTTTACCTCATCGGTCGATATCCATAACCCTAAAATCTCACTTTTAGTGATATTCACTCTCAGCCCCAACACCACTTCGAAAATATCTAACCACCATTCTTATCTTGTGTACTATTTCGGCTTTTGCTTAGCAAAAGAGGATGGTGTCATCAACAAACCGAAGATTTGATATCGGGGGACTGCTCCTATCCAACCTGTAACCACGAATAAGGCTCATCTCTTGCCCTTTGTCTGGCATTTTGCCTGAAGCTTTTGCCACTACCATAGAGAAAAGGGGCAAGTGGGTCCCTATGTCGAATGTCTCTCGAGCTTTTGAAGAAACATCTAGGGGATCCATTGGCTAGAACCGAGAGTCTAGCTGAACAGACACACTACCTTAACCACCCTCTCCACTCTGCACCACATCCCAACCGGCCTAGCATATAATCCAGAAAGGTCTAGTCAAATTTATTTCCAATTTGCACAAAGTCTTTCCCCCATAGTGGCACAAGTCAATGCATTCATGGGCAATAAGTGCACATTCCAGAATTTGTCTTCCTCCTACAAACATGCATTGGCTTTTGGATATCACACTTCCCAACATTGCCCTAAACCTTTTAGCTAATTTCTTTGCAAGAATCTTGTAGGGCCCTTCCATCAAACTTTTTGGATGATGATCTTTGAGGCTTTTTGCACCCGTAACATTCTCCTAGATCGACTGGCAATCGATCCCTCTTGAAGAACTCCACCATGAAGCTCCTAATGTCAACTTTCACCATGTCCCAAAACACTTGGAAGAACGCAATCCATAAGACATCTAGCCCCAATGCCTTGTCTTTGCCTTGCGAATCCACAACGACTTTGACCTCTTTCTCGGAAAATGGCTTCTCGAGAGATTCCATTTCAACATCCAATAAAATGTTGAATTCTAGGTTGTCTAGCCTCAGCTTTTTCCATCCTTCCCCAATTAGCATTCTTTTGTAAAATCGCACCACTTCCTCACATGACTGGTCTTCTATCGTCCACTAAAATGCTAATGATCTTATTACTTCTAGCTTGAGCACTTCCAATACTGTGGAAATATCTTTTTCTTTTGTCCTCCTCTTTGAGCCATATCGCTTTAGAATGTTGATGCCACTTGATTTCTTCTTGTTTTAAACGATTCATCCCATTTCACTTTTTCTTTCTTTGATAACTCCATCCTTTCTTCCTTGATGTCGATCTCCTAGATTCCCTCAAGAAATATTTCCAATTTCAGCCTTCCGTTTTCCCAACACCTCTTTTTCGAAATTAATTTTTCTTCCCAAGAGCCGCAATTTCTAACATGGCCTAAACCCTGCATAACCTTCCACCTTGAAAGACCTCCATTCTATTACTACCTTGTAAAGCTCACCACTCCTAACCAAGAGAATTCAAATCTAAACAACTTTGGTGCCCAGTTCTCATCCTCCACCTCCAACAAGATGGGACGATGGTCGGGCATTGACTTCAAGCCCCGCATCCTCCACCTCCAACAGGATGGGACGGTGGTTGGGCATTGAGTTTGGCAAGCCCCACATCAACGTCAACGGCCCATACACCCTGTCAACACCAAGAACCTGCCAATCTTAGACATAATAGGCCTTTCTTGCCCATTTGACCATGTATATATAACAACTCCCATCAGAAAATTAGCTACCTCATGCGAGTTCACCCACTCTCAAAAAACTTTCATACCACACGTACTTATGCCCCCCACTAGATTTTTTTGAAAGTAAACCTTGTCACATTCGGTGTTCGAATTATCTCTGATATTATCTCAACGATATTGATGACACTGGTATTATCAGAAATTCCAGGTATTAGCAATGTATTGTAGGTATCGCCAACCTATTAATATCCCTAACGCAATTGCCAATATTTTCAACTATGTAAATTCTAGGTGTCACTTGTATTGCCAATGGATCAATATCGCCAATGTATCACCAATATTGTTGACTATGTAAATTCTAGGTAATGCTTGTATCATAAATGTATCGACGATATTTCAATATCATCGCCAACGTATTGATATCATCAAAATTTTGTTTATTAGAATTTTTTTTTTTTTTTTTTATTATTTTAAAATTTTTATGTAGTGTTGAATTTGTCATCAATAATATTGATAATATCTCGATATTATCGATATTGCAACGTGTGTGATATTGAGACCACAATCTTTCATTTCCCTTCCAATAGTCGATGATTTCTTGGTGAAATATCATGTGTTGTTGATATTTTGCAATATCAATGGATGATTGGATGGAAAGTTGGATGGTTAAATAGGTCGGATGGGATGGTTGGTCTGATTTCTTATAACGATACATGCTTTCAAGGCCCCATTAAATGGAAACTTGTTATGTATGCATTCTTTTTGCAATTTTTTTTTATTATTATTTTTATTTCTAAATATGCAAATATGTACATTTTAACATCTCCTGAAGTTTGTTGAAAATTCCACCGTTTTTTCCATGTTTCCTCGCATTTCCGGTTATTAGGAATATTATCGGTGATATCGATATTGTTTCCGTATCCTTGGCCAACGAAACTTGTAGCGATACCGATACTACGAACATTGGTCACATTGAAGTCACCCCCCACACTCCATGGGAAACCACATCTCTCTCTCTCTCTACGCGTGCGACATTCAATTAAGTCAAAAACTCCTGCCTTTTTGCAGACTGTATACTGTCGTAAACAACCATTTAGAACTAGACGACGTCTCCTTTAGAATCATAGATGTTGAGTAATTTCCTTCCCACCATTCCTCCTCCACCCACTAATTTGTATCCCATGCAATCACATATCCTCCGGCAGTCTTCACTGCATTAACAACTACCCACTCCTTGGATTTGCAGCCCCACAACGAATCCAACATCAATCGATCACAACCAGGCAACTTAAGTCTCCTTAGAAGAGATGACTTGAGCCTTTGACCTTTGACACACTGCTTTCATATGCCCTCTCTTTTGCCGATCTCCAAACCCGCTAACATTGCATTTAAAAATTTTCATCTGGACACCGAACTTGCCTTTTTGCCCTTCCTTTCCCCTCCTACACCTCTTGCTGAATCTTAGTTCACTGTAGAGACAAGATTAACCAATTCTCACTAACCTTAAGGAGTTCTCTGGACTCCCTTTAAAGCATATAGTATACTCCTAGCTTCCACAATGCTCCATGAATTGAAACAACGCATGGTAATCCTCATCACAATCATCGAATGTGATTCCAGTCATCTTCCCAAACATGAAAAATTGCTTCTCTTATCCATCTTTCCCTCTAGGACTCAACGTAAAATCTTCCACCTTGACCTCCACAGCTAAACTAGGGAGGCTTGGACGATCTGGGCCGTTAACCCTCTCAACTTAATTAACAATAGCTTTCTGCGACAGCTCCACCACTAGAATCTTCCACAACCCATCTCTGTTGGGTTGTACAAGTTGAAAAACATCCTCCTCGTCCTCCATGTTCCCCATTGGAATAATAGAGCCCCTCACGTCCGTCTCCCCTGGATCATCATCCCTTCATATGTTGGCTTTTGCACCCGGTTGGATTTACTCTTCCTTTGGCATGTTCGTAATTGACAAGAATGTCTCCAAACAGCATGTCGGGCCTTCTTCAGCAGAGATGAGTGGGTTCTCACTCTCGATAAAAGGTCAAAATCGTCACACACACGACCATTAAAATTCCTCGCATGTGTTTCGGGGATAAAACCACGCGCGTCAAGAAGGCCATGTGTGCATGCTATGTGTTGAGTCTTCCACAATTCCTGCGCAATTAAAGCCTTAAGCCTAACGCTATGGCATGTGTTGCCCATCCTTTTCTCTGATTCTCCTTCCATACTTTCTGAGCCTGCACATGGCACCCAAGCTTCCTCTGGGTCCTTCCAAGCCTTGGGACTGAGCCTTTTGTCTTGACCAAACATATCTCGCAATCCTCCATGTGTAGTGCTATCTCTCATTGAGCCTCGAGCGATGTGCCGTTGCCTGACACCATTGCAAGAGAGACAACTGCTAGGCTACATGTCTCCGTAGTAGTTGTCCCTTTATCATCTATTCTATCTCAGGTGATAGATGAGAGATACATCCCTCTCCTCCTTTCGATGCTTTATGGGTCGATGCCTTGTCTTCCCTGTCCACTCCCTTCTACCCATTGCCAAGGATTCTAACTCCTCTCCTTTGCCCCTAGCTTGCCCTTGAGGCTGACTCAATCTTGAGAGGCACCTGCTCCCCCACCGTAATTGTAATCCTCTTCGGCACCTTTGCCATCTTCTTCTTTTGCACATAGATGCACACCACTATCCACTCTGTACCACTCTTGGTCACTGGATCTATTGCTACCATTTCTCTTAAGCATGACCACACCATGAGGAAGGCTTCCATAAACCACACTTCGAGCGGCAACCCCACACCTGGATCCACACCTCCTCCCACCTAAACGGAGACCAGTTGGTCCACTTGGAGATGCTCACCATCGGCCCATCAGTGAGTAGAGCCCCCGTGATCAACATTCTCTCCTGTTCCTCTTGCGACTTCAAGGGGATCCAAACATCATCCCTGGATATGGTCTTGATAGAAAATATCCTATTCTTCCACTCCTCACTCTAATAATGACTCCGCCACCTTAGCCATGGATGTCATGGGCCTCATTGATGCTACCACACTCCACTATAGCATGTTCTAGGCATTTTCCACCACCATTGGGTTGATTTTTATCATCGGATTGTTAGGATCAAACTCCTGCCACAGCCATCTTTCGCATCCCTGCTACCTCTTCTCCTTCCTAGTTTCTCCTCCACTGGCAACCACATCCTTGTACAAGACTCCCAACTTCCCCACCCTTTCCTCCAGCCTATTATCCATCCTGTTGTCTTCCCCCATCCCCCAATTAGCCACATCCTCTTCTTTCTACTCCTTGTTGTCCTTCTTATTTGCTAGCTTGTTAACCACCTTGGGTCCGTATCTTGCCATTTTCATAAACAACTTACACCCTTTGAAAACCTTACCATCCATCTCCTCCACCACCTTACAAATCTCTTCCAGATTCTCGAGTTGGACAAAAGCAAAACCTCTATACTTCTAGGATCCCCTTTCCCTAGGAACAATCGCCTACTCCACCAGGCAGACAATGCCAAAGGCCATTTAAAAATTTTCAACAAAGAGCGTTGGGAACTGTGCAAGGGTTCAGACATGTCAGGCTGACCTGCCCACCTCCAGCTCCTTATCTTCTCCATCCAAACCCACTCCTCCCCTTCTTCCTCCGCCGCTACCTCCTCCCTATTTGAAGAAGCTGCTCACCTCTCCCTTCCCTTATATTTTCCTCCTCTTGATACCCCATCTATTATTTGCTTCACTTTTCCTCTAATATCTCCCCCACACCATACCCCTGCAACAACCCTCGTTTGATTTCTTTCCCCCTGTCATCCCTCTTCCTCCCCTTGCTTGAATCCCTAGTTGTTCTACTTTGACTAATGAGCTCTCCTACCCATGACACCACTTTCTCCACCGTCTTTGCTTCCTTGGTTCTTCTCTAACCCTGGATGTAGATCTTCTCTCGAATCACCCTTCTCCAAGATTGTCGCTGCTAGACTCCTGCTGATCTTCCTCTCGATAGTCCCTATCTTGAACAGTCACTCGAATGTGCTGTTGAGTGTGCTCCCGAACGTGCTCCCACCTGCATCACATTATCTTGTTTAATGCAAGTAATCAAGTAGGTCAAATGCAAGTAAGAGTCCTAAAGTTAAATATAACAAATTGGATATTATTATTCATATCCATGACCTAGAATTTGAGAAACATGGACTTGTATTTGTGGTTTTTGTAGTTGTTTATGTTTTAGTAATCAATATCTCTATGTAGTGTGAAAAGAATTTGAGAAACCGCATTATTATACTAACTGATGATATATATGAGTTTACTAAGTAGTGAGATATATGAGTCTACATTCTGTAGTTGCATATTAGATGAGTTTTTCTTTGCTCCTTTTCACTAATTCTGGAACGCACGCCTGATTTATGCCCTCAATTGGAGTTTTGATGAAATTCAGTTCAAGTCAATGTACAACTTTCAAGCTAGCAATTATACCCATAACTGCAGAGAAATGACTGTTCCTTGCAACTACTAAGTATATATAAACTCTCCTAAATTTTCTAATGCTTCTGCCAATTAATGCCATCTACCTATGATTGTGTGGGTCTCACTCTTCCTTATCCAATGTATAACATCATGTTCTTTCAAGCATGTAAACTGCTGCAATCAGATGCCAGAATACCCAGTTATCAAGTTTCAACATCGTTTCAGTGGATGCATGGTTCCTTTGTCAAGAATAACTGGCAGAGGTGAAGCACATCATACTTTCTTATTTGTCCATAGTCTTGCTCTGATAGTAAGGAGATGACACTAGTACTGTGATGATCATTTGCCAAGGAGCACATGGTCAAAAGAGCAGAATCAGAGAATGCTTCTTTTCTTTAATTCTAAAGGGCATATCTGGTATATGCATTCAATTGGAAAGGAGAATTCAAGTCAAGCTACACCTTTGAAACTAGCAAATCTACCCTTAATGCCAGAGAATAGCTGATGCTTGCAACTAGTAAGCATATATAAAATCTCCTCAAATTTTTGGTGCTTCATACCTACTCATTACTGTGTACGTGTCACCGTTCCTACTGCTCTCAATATATTATCCAATGGGTAACATCATATTCTTTCAAGCACATTAACTTCTCCAACCAGATACTGGAGTACCTAGGTGTCAAGTTTCAACATCTTATTGGTGGATACATTGTTCAATTGTTAATAATCATTGGCAGAGGTTAACCATATCATATTTTCTTATCTGTCCATCTTGCTCCAGGAAGTACTGATAATAAATCATTTGCCAATATGCTAGTACAGTGCACATGATCGAAAGAGGCAAATCCCCCGTGATTGCTCCAGTCCGATGCTGTGCAATTTACAAAATAAAATGTTGTGACAAAGAGATCACGTTACCCATTATTATATTGCTTGAATGCCATTTTAGGATAGTTTTCTGTAACTCTTTTGAAGATGGTTTTATGCTCACAGTTCGTTACTATGTGAACTAGCATGTCCCAGGTTTTTACCCATTAACTCCAATTCAGTCCTTGTTATACATTGACATTGTTAAATTGTTCGATTATTTTCGGCATTTCATTCATTCTATGCAGTGTTCCTAATATCGATAATATTGGCCGATATTATCGATATCCCACTCCAGTGATACGATACAGGCCTGAAGATACAAAAAGTAAGAAAAAATTCTGGATATCATGCAATACATCACAGATATTGCAATATATCGCATGATATTGCTGGTCAATTTGTTGTATTTATTCCAGATATCATCGATATCGACAGATATCACGAAACCGAGTGGGAATTTTCTTCCCTTCTCAAAATAATATCCGAATTAAAAAAATCCCATTTTCCCTTAGGAAATCTTTCTTCTAATTTACTCGTAGGTGGATTTCAGTCCATCTTACTGAGGATTTTGGGAGGAAAAGAAGAGTTTGAAGCCCGGGATTAACATCTTCTTAGATTTGGGGCTGTTGCTCAATCGGTGAGAGTTTTACCATTCCGATCCATTGTTTTTAAAATCTACTAAAATGAGTGTAAAATGAGGTGAAATCCTTGATTCTTCATGAAATGCATGGAAAATTAAGGATTTCCATCTTCGATTTGGAGATTTGGGTGTTGGTGGGCTGATTTGGGGGAAATTGGGGAAAAATCGAAATTTCCACAATTTCGCCCAAATTAGTTGCAATGTTGCACTCCAAACATGAAATCAAGCATGCATGAGACCTGATCTACCGATTTCTGAAGTTTTTATCAAATTTCAAAAAAGAAAATTATTTTTTAATTAAAATTATTAAAATATTATTTATTTATTTTTGAAATTTATCTTCAACCAGCTGTGAATTAAGACTAATTTTGAAGTATTTAAGAGTGTCCAATGAAATGATCACATAAACTATAATTTCAAAATTCGTGTAAGTGAGCTAATTTGGGGAAATTGGGGAAAATTTGAAAATTTCCCAAATTTACCCAAATTGCTTGCAATGTTGCACTCCAAAATTAATACCAAACATGTATGATGGCTGATTTCAACATTTGTGGTGGGTTTTTGTCAATCAGACAACTCATAGCTTAGGACCCTATACGAAGGAAACCTATCGTGTGCACCTTTTGTTTTTTAGTTGTTATGATTTAAAAGTATGTATTAAGGTCTTTTTTAACAATACCTGAAGTTTCATTGAAAAATTCAACCATTTTCCCATTGTTTCCCCATGTTTCCCAAAAAGTGCGATACATTACAAGATACAAAGGATATATCCCGTGCGATAACCAATACATATCTATATCCCAAGGTTGCGATACATTGCGCGATACCAATATTTCAAACATTGATTCTATGTAGATGTTTTTAGTAGTTAATGTTAAAACTGAACATTCATTAGCACCCTATAGTCTTTTGGTTATTCCAGATATTCTTTGTATTTTGGGCATTTAAATTTGATTTCACATCATGAGAGTTCTTCGACATTTCAGTGTAGATTTTTGCAAGTTATGCATTTTTAGTTGTTTCTTCTCCTGTGCACATGGAATTCCCAGATAGATGGGGCTGATGTCAGGCTCTAAATTTTTTCATATGTTTCTAGCTTTCACATGTTTTTATAACTTCTTAATCTGTCAAGTCATGAGTATATCTCTTGTTTGTGATTTTTTTGACCTTGCAAATCTAGCTTTGCATTCTAGCATGTGAAACTTGAAATATCGTCCTTAACATATGGGACTCAAGTGAATGGGGATCTTTTTTTTATCTTCTGTTTTTTCGGTCTTATTCTGTTGAATTTTGATCGTGCAGGTTGGGTTTTCAGGAGCTGGTTACATATGGTCAGTTTGTGAGGGAGGCCTTGAAGAAGAATGGAGGCACTCGGTTGCACCAACTCCTTTAGATAAACTTACAGAGATATTCCCTGGCGCAGATGATGATCTTGATTTAACAAACCAAGATGGCAGCCTTCTTCCAGCTTCTGGAGAGTTGATTCCTGACTCTGGGAGTGTTGCTTCTGATGATGATGCCAGTGAAGTTTTCAAGGGCGATTATGCATATTTTGAGAAAGAGGTGATTAAATAGGGACTCTAATACTGTTACATTTGTCTCTCATTCCTCCTTTTTTCTTTTTCTTTCTTTGGCAGAATGTTCCAATTCAATGTTTATATTTCAGGTGGAAGCAACTGTTTTAAGGGCTGTTCATGAAGTTCCTGGTGTGGACCAAAATAATTTGATCATAGAAGTGAATTCACTTCGGTACAGCATTTTCCATTTCTGTTTTTATTGTTATATGGTTAATGGTTGTATATTGATTAGTATTGATTTGTCTTTGATAATGTTTGTTGGATGTATATTTTTCTTTCATCAGGGGTGGTAATGGGCAATAGTCCAATCTTTTTCTTCTAGGGTATCTTCCATCAACAATGAATGGCATCATATAAACAATTTGGATCATTAAAACATGACCTCGGATCCCACGTGTGTCTTTAAACTACTCATCGATGTTGCTTGGGAACTGGTCTCAAGCATCTCTAAACCATCCATTCTTTCTATATAGAAGTGGCCTACTAGATCATTGTACCAGGCCAACTGGCAGGACCTGGCCATTCATCGTTACCCTGGGCCTAGCCAGCCCAGGCACTAGGACTGCATTTCAGGCCCAGGCCCAGACCCAGGCCTGTCCCTCCAGCTAAGTGTAGGGATTCATGCCCTGGCCTTACAGGGTTGGGCTGCCCGCCCCATTTTCACTCCCATCTCTAGTCATGTTTGTTAACATTATTTTGGGAGCCCTTCATGCATACTAACATACAAATGGAACCTCTATCACATTTTACAATGTCTCAAAATAGCCAGTTTGGTGGTTTGCAAAAAAGTAATGTAGAGCCAAAATGGAGTGGTTTTGTTTAAAGATATATAAGCATTTAAGACAACCACTTCTAGTCTTTTCCATAGTGGATTCTTAAAATAAGAACACTTGCTTGGAATTGTTTTTCAAAGTATGGAATATGAAATGGAACTTTGGTAGCAACATGCAAGTCTCTGACATGGTTAAGTGCACCGATATCAATGAAATGGAACAAATTGAGAACTGGGTTAAGCAGTGGAAGAGCGGCTAGCTTTTTTTTAGAGCAACATGAAGTTCTAACTCATTAAAAGTACTCAGTAGCACTGGATGGGTAATTGGATCTATAGAATCAAATGGAGATGGGAAGGGTGCAATGTATGGTGGTCATGATTTTCCTTATGCTTCCACCTTTTGTACACTTGAAGTTTGGGCTCTCAGATAGTTTTTGGATTATTATTAGGCTAAGGCAAGCAAGGACTAGGCTTAACAAGAAGTTGCATGGTCACAAGTCTCAAAGTCACCTCATTCTACACTGAGAATAAAAACTCAATCTCAAGAGATTACCCTCATTAGGGGGGAAAAAGTGATGTAGGACCAATGCATGAACCAAATATTGTGTGAGATCAAGTAGCAAAATTAAAGTAATTAACAAAACCATAAAACTTGCAGTTATTGTCACAAGTACCAAGAAAATCAAAAGAATATCTTGCATAATCCCAGCCTAGGTTACCAAGCATCGTTATACAAAATCATTAAATAAAGGAAACTAAGATCTAATGGATGTGAGGACATCCAATTAGCATAGGTAAAAGTCTATTTCAAAGTAGGAGATGTAATACTACCTAGAGTAAAATTAGGGTTAGGGAATTTGGGAAAATCTAGGAGTTAGGGTTTATGAGATCAAATTGGGTGAAAGTATTAAATGGTTTAGGTATTAGGATGTGAGAATTAAGGTTTTGGATAGAAGGGGTATAAGGATTTTTGGTTAATTGAAGAATGAGAGAAGGTAGGGTTTGGTAGTTTGGGAAAATAGGAAAGTTGGGGATTTCTAGGTTTAGGTTAGGGTTTAGGAAAAGGAGGAAGACTGTTTTTCTTTAAGGGTGATGGGAAACCAAAGGGGACAAAGGGATGTTTGTACGGCCAACCCGGGAGGTTCACACGTGTGGCCGTGCAGTCACGTGTGGCTAGGTTTGCATGGGTTTCGGACTTTTAGGGTTTGGCTTGTTGATAGGTTTGAGAAAAGTAGGGTTTAGAAGAAAGACGAAGATCTAGGGATGGAGAAGATCGAGGAACCTTGAAGAAATACCTTGATGGGGAATGAAGGGATGAAGATGTAGGGATAGATAGAGACCTTGCACATCCATTGATGAAAACCGACTTCACACCAATCTCCCTTCCAAATTACATGTAAGCTATCTTCGAATCTCATGAAGATAGAAAAAGAAGAAGAAAGTAAGAGTTTATTTATTTATTTATTTATTATTATTATTTTTTAAAAATCACAAATAACACCATCTTATGAATTTTAATAAAAATGGCCACAGTTTAAATAGAATCTACTAAAAGCACTCATAATGGTGTCCAAATATAAAATAATCAAAACTTAATCGTAAAAGATGATAAAATCTAAAAGTCAATGTGAACGATCCATAATCAATGGCTCGATCATGTGATCCACGCAATTTAACGGCCTGATCGTCATGTCCCTCCAATCCAACGGTTTGAATCACTTAATAAAGTAGTACATGTGCATCTTCCCACTGTGGGGTCTTCTAGATGCTTGCACATGCACATGGGGTCTTCAACATAATCATTGGTACTGGCCTAGCCACAGGAAAATCGGTACAGCCCGCCGCCTCCTCTGATATATACGCAAAGGTCCTCATAAAAAAGGCTATCAAAGTTACATTAGCACACGCATGTTGTTTTAGAAGACATGATTATAACACGTGTATCTCCTCTGAGTTCACGTGTACCTAAGAAAAATATACTTTATTGCTCCAAAGTCAAACTTATTAGCACTTAGTCTCATGGTATTAAAAAATGGTTATGTAACGGTAATAGTGGGACCTGTTATGCGATACAAGGCTGTAATGCTCATTCTAAAGTAAATCGCCTGTAACGGGCTTGTAATGGCCATTACAAGGCTATAACGAGTGGTAATGTGCCAATTATTATTAGGCTAATGTAAGAAAGGACTAGGCTCAACAAGAAGTTGCATGGTCACAAGTCTCAAAGTGACTTCATTCTACACTGAGAATAATAACTTAATCTCAAGAGATTATCCACATTGTGGGAAAAAAAAGGCTATCAAAGTTACATCAGCACAAGCATGTAGTTTTAGAAGACTTGATTATAACATTTGTATGCTCTCCAAGTTCTCGTGTACCAAAGAAAAATATACTTTATTGCTCCAAGTCAAACTTGTTTGCACTTGGGTCTTATTGTATTCAAAAGTGGTTACGTAACAGTAGCGGTGGGACCCGTTACAGGATACAGGGCTGTAATGCTCGTTTTAAAGTAAATTGCTTGTAATGGGCTTGTAACGACCATTACAGGCCTATAACGAGTGGTGACGTGCCGGTATAGGCCTGTAAAAGTGATACAGTACGGGGCTGATACAGTTTCTTTCTTACAATTTTATTTTTTAATTTTTAATTTTTATTTATAACCATTACGACCACTGTCATCATTATTGAATACTTTGCCTGGTCATAACTGTTGAGCAAAGCATACGTATCCAAAGACTTTTGCTGGTTAGGAAAACAAGTTAATTGTTTGGACAGAGCGGACTAAGGAGACTAACCCTTAGCTGCATGATCCTACTAGTTGTTTTCACTTTGTATCATTCATTGGACTCACACTCCCATTCCTGCTTCATACTAATTGTTGTATTGCAACTCGTAGCTGAGAGTGAATCATATCAAATCATGAATTGTATGATTTTTTTGATCTTCTTCAAAAATCTGAAAAGCTATAATAAATCAGAAAAATATGAAAACAGATTAATGATGCATTTTCCATCAATATACACCAATAGAAGTACCATAGGAAGATATGTGGACATAAAGTATATGTACACAATTATTTACAGTAACACTAAGATCAAAACTATGTATATGTATATACCTACATATTTGGCTTAAATGAGCAGATAAAGAGTTTTAACTTTTGAATTAATTATGACAATCATGACTAAAGAAGTGTCTGTGCTAAGAAACAACTGAGAATGTTTTAAGATTGTGTGCTAGTTTCTAATCATGTGCAATAATCTACAACCTAGTTAGAATTCCTGTAGAAACTTTCTACCTTTTACATCCAAACAGATTGCTGCTTATCACCATCATGTCCTGCACTTCTGAAGAAAGTAGTAGATCATAAGAGAACTGATCACTTCGAGGTGCCGTGTTATCCTTCCCTCTAACATGCCCCTTGTGTGGACATTTGTATGATGGAAACAGTAGGCTCCAGCATAAAGATAGTAAAATCAGGTTGATCCACTTACCACATTAGTCACACCTGTATGTTCAGCTAGAGCTTCGGTTGTCCATTGATTCAAACAATGTGGTCCATCTGATGAGCCGACTGGCCTGATTTTTCTGCCAAGTGATCTTCATAGTGGGGCCTACTGTTTTAATTTGATTCCATGGATTTCCTACGCAGGTGGCACGTTAGCAGGAAACATGACACGGCAGCACAAGTTATGGTGCCATTGCCTGTAGGTGATCAGTGGTAGATCATAATTCCTGGTCAGTAACCTGATTCCAGACATGAAGTCTTTGGGTCATTTGAAACGCAGCTGACTTACGTCTGTCCATGATGCGAGTACTCTACATGTGTGAGAAGCACCTCAAGGCTGACTTCCACTTGCCAAGTTACCACAGTTTAAAATTTTGTTGAAACTGATTCCATACTGATCAAAGATAGCAGTTCCTCCTAGGGTTGATACAAGGGATGGGCCTAATGTAGAAACTCTATGGTCATCTCATTTATGTCCAATTGAAGGTTGTTTCATTCTTTTCAAACTGGAACTTACAAATATATGGCTGAGATGCATCTTTGCAACTTGACAGGACTTTTCTAGAATGTGAACCCACTTTTGCTTTCTGATCTCCAATCCTAGCTCTAGAAAAAGGAAATATTTTAGTTTGTGAAGCAATTGTAAGTGTCCATGTTACAGATGGTTCATCCTAGTGAATTTTTTGTTTTGTACTTGATGAATGACTAAGGTTCGGACTTCAGGCTATGAAACCCTTCGTCTTTAATCTTGTTTGGAATAGCCAATACACGTCCTGCAGTTCAGTACAACGTCATGATTTTGACATCTATGAGCCCGTGGCATACTGTTTGTTTCCTCATAATACAAAGTCATCATCTTTTCTGTGATCCCCTGGATTCTGCATGTTGCTGCTTTATACAAAGCCATTGCCATCAATTCTATTAGCCCTTGGCATTCTGTTTCTTTCTGCTTGTAAGTGGAGCTATACTGCATTTGAAACTGAGGTTCATACTAGAAGTATCCAGTATAAATATCAATAAATGCAGGAAAATCTTCTTCTTTTAAGGAACCACTAGATATCATTTTCTTGATACTTCCTTAGAAATTTAGTGGTGGGGGGTCACTACTGTTGGTTTTAATTCGATTCAATCTACTCTTTTTCCTTTTACTGGGAGGTGTGTTGGTGTCAGATCTCTCTGATATGAGCTGTAAGTCACTGGGACTATAGTTACTTTCTGAGTCCACTAGTTTCCAAGATTAGAAAATTGGATTGAGGTTCGTAGTTGGGTTGATGCTGATGCTTGTAGGTACCCATTTTCTCTGTAGTTTGTTCTGTTGCACATTGCGTTATTTCTGTCTATGACTAACCTCCTTTTCCATTAAACTCAGGTTGTCATACAATATGCAATTTACTGATTGTGCTGCAGCAATATTTTACTCGGTGATCAAATTGGCATTGGAAGATCCCCACAGTACTAATGGTAAGCTTTCCTTCCAAATCTATAGGATTCTCCTCTTGGTTTGGATGGTCAATTCATAGCACGTCCATGTATTCTTTTCTGTCCAATATTATCACAAAATTAAATTTGAAGTGTACAAGTACAGTTATAAAAGAGTACAACCTCAGGTTTGATTTATTTGTACATGGCAGTGTGTTTATGCATGGTGATTTGAATGATGCACTAGCTGTAAATCTTCTATATAAACCTTCTCCTAATACGCGTGCCATTTCATGATAGCATGGTTGATGGATAATGGAGTAAGCACAGCCCAAACTTTATTCAGTTGCTCTCATATTAGACATGCCATTTCGTGCGTGCGTGCGTGCGTGCGTGTGTTTGGCATGTGCAGATGCGCGTGAGTGTGCCTTTCAGATCGGTAATTGTCAATGGTTTTCTATGGTCACTTTGGTGCACATGATGAATGGATTGGCTCAATGTTGTCAAATCGCATATGCGATTGCATGCGATCAACATGTGTTGCATGCCATGGAATATATATATATATATATATATATATATATATATATATATATATATATATATATATTAAATAAAATAAAAAGTTGAAAAAGGAAAAATTTGAGAAAATTTGAAAATTTTAAGTTTCTAAAAGAATAGGAAAAACTTGCCTAATTAGTACACATGATTGGATTGGGTTAGTTTACTTATGTCATTATAGTTTGAGTGTTTCATTAAGTTATATATTTAATTACCTTTATTATATTATATAAATTTTAACAAAATAATTAACAAGCTACATTAAAAGAGAATTAATTATTAAAAACTTCGAACAAAGAAATTTTACTAATAAATGGATAAGTTGAAACAACTTACAAGTCATAACTTACAACTTAATTTACAAAAAGTAAGCACAACTTACAAAATGCAAAAAATAAACATATTTGAAATAGTTGTAGAGAGATTAGTGTAAGAGAGAAAGATTAAGAGATTTAGAGCTTTGGAGTAAAGAATAGTGAAAATGGAGGGGATATGAGTGTCTATTTATAGGCAAAAGTTCTCTAAATTGAAAAAATTAAAAATAAAAAAATTTGCTTCCACTCTGGCTATTGGGAAATATGCGATCGCATATTTAGTAATGCTATCACATACACAGTAATGCGATTGCATACTCGCATATGTGATCACACATTGGTCGCATATAAAAGTATGCCATGACATACTTGCCAGGATTGCATATGCCATCATGGCATATGTGATTCAATCCACAGTACGAACATATGCGATCACATTTGACAACAATGGATTGACTTGATTTTGGGCTAGTCGTTCTTCATGCTTTGCCTATCTTTGGATGTAGTAACTTGTGGTATAGGCAGTGCTCGAAGTATCAATATCACTGCAAGTTTCGTTGGCTAAGGATACGTAAACAATATCGATATCACTGATAATATCGCTGATAACTAGAAATGAGAGGAAACATAGGAAAAAGGTGGAGTTTTTAGTGGAACTTCAGGAGATGTTAAAATACACAATTGCATATTTAGGAATAAAAAAAAATTGCAAAAAGAATGCGTACATAATAAGTTTCCATTTAATTGGGGCCTAAAAGCATGTGCCGTCGTAAGAAATCAGTCTAACCATCCCATCCATCCCATCTAACCATCCAACTTTCGGTTTAAAAATCCATTGATATTTCATAATATCGAAAACACATGATGTTTTGCTAAGAAATCATAAACAACTAGAAAGGAAATGAAAGATCGTGGTCTTGATATTGCATATGTTTGCGATAACAATAATGTCGAGATATTATCAATGACAAATTGAACACTGCATACAACCATGTGCCCATAAAAAAATTTTGAAATGATTTTTTTTTTTTTTTTAATAAATAATTTTGGGTGATATTGATACGTTGGAGATATTATTGAAATACCGGTGATAGACTTGTGATACAAGTATCACCTAGAATTTACACAGTCGAAAATATTGGCAATACGTTAGTGATATCGATACATTGGCAATATAGGTGTTAAAAGTCTCTTGATATACATTGATATGCCATCCCCTAAGCTCGAATTTTTAGAGAAAGTGGTGATTTGACATGCTATCAAAGTGGATGGTCAAGTGTTCGAATCCCAGGAGCAACAAATATGCTTCCCTAATATCTTTTCCCATGGGGGGGCTGTATATGGTGTGAGTTGTGAGTGTCTCTCCATCCTTGCCTAGTATGTTCCCACACAAAGTTCTACTCTGGACGTGTGGGGGTGTTAAAGTCCTTGATATACATTGATACGCCATCCCCTAATGGCTCGAGCTTTTAGATAAAGTGGTGATTTGACAACAAGCGACGCTTGGAATTTATATAGTTGAAAATATTGGCGATTAGATTGGTGATGTTAATATGTTGGCGATAGTTAGCGATACATTGTTGATACCTCGAATATTTTATACTACCAGTGTTATTGGTATTGCTGAGCTGGAGATGAAGATAATTTCGGAGATATTTTGATAATATCCGAGATAATTCAAACAATGGGTTTAATAAAGGAAGAAATGATGAATAGTAAAGGAAAGCTCCACTACTTATAGAAATCCTCCATGTCAAGTTGAGGCAAGCATTACATCGAATAGTTTGTGTGCGCAGTACCTCTAAGCATAGAACGAGAGCATTAACTACATAACATCACCAACATGATTCTTTATCGCATTTCATAGCCTTATAACATTTGAACATGAAAGGAATAAAGAAATTCCGGTGAAAACCTAAAAACCAGGGCCAATGACACTTGTTTCTCACAAAAAATTGTCATAATAGCTCCAAGTCTCAACGAAACTTCATGATTACTGTTTATAGTGATTGCAAATGATCAACCATACTTGCTCTATGTGGAAAATTTGACAAAAAAAAAAAAAAAAATCTTAGAAAAAGCACAACCAGAAATTCAAAATATGGACTTTTTCGGACTTTCTCTATTTTCTCTGAAAAACCACAAAAAACTTGTACAAAAATTGTAGAAAAATTACCATTATTCTTTTAAAATCATTACCTTTCATATCCCATAATTTTTTGCTTCAAAAGACTGCCTATCCGTACCCTGCTAACATCATCTGTACATCTGGATGACGTTAGCAGTAGGTTGCACCGTCGTAGGTTGCGATCAAATCCACAAACCTCTCTGATACCAAGTGGAGGTAGATTGAATGAAAATTTTGTAGAAAAAGGTGTGTGTGTGTGTGTGTGTGTGTGTGAGAGAGAGAGAGAGAGAGAGAGAGAGAGAGAGAGAGAGAGAGGCTAGGGCAACTTGTTTTGTGTTTTGTTGGTAAAAAATGACTAACACACACGCCTGCATGCACACACACACACATATATTAACTTGAAAGAAAGATACAATGCTCCACATGAGTACAAAATATACATACACACAATTACAATTACATATATTTCCACATTCCTTGTATGAATCTACTACATGTGGTTCTCCGGGAGAGCATTTTGAATATCTATTTCCTTGCAAATTATTTTACATTTGAGTACTATGAGGAATTTCATTCACTAAAAGCCATTGCAATTGCATAATGTCATTTGAATATATTTCTTTGAGGGAAATGTGCTGAAAACCAATACCACATGGCAATGTTATTTGAATTAATTTCTTTGAGGGAACTGTGCTGGTAACCAAAACAATGTCATAATGTCATTTGAATTCCTATGGTATGAGCAGTGTTTTAAATATCAACGATATCAGCCGATATATCCCACGATATATCTTTTATCCCACCCGTGCGATACGAAATGCATAGGTAGTGTCGATATATCCCACATATTCAATCCGGTGAGCATTTTCAATTTTTTATCCATGTTTTTACTGTAAATCATGTTAAACTAGTGTCAAATGGTTACAAATCTATGATTCTTTATGTTTGCCATGAAAAATCATTGGAACTTCGATTTTAAGATTTGGGGGAGATGGGTTAACTTGCAGAAAATTGAGAAAAATCTAAATTTCTCAATCTCTCGTAAATCAGTCGCAATCTTTGTATCCAAATACAAAATTAACCATGTATATAACCTCATTTAGTGATTCTTCTTTTTCTTTTGAATGTATTGCTTGGATTTCCATACATGGTTTCTTACATTTATAAATTATACAAATAGACTTTGAATATACTTGCATAAGTTCAGTTGGAAAGTGCATATATTAGGACCCCATACAAAGAAAACCCCTATTATGTGCACCTTTTTTTGTAACATTTTGATTTCTAAGTGTGTATTGATGTCTTTTTCAATTATCCCTGATGTTTCATTGAAAATTTTGACCAATTTTCCAATGTTCCAATGTTTCCCAACATCAACGATAAATTACGCGATACAACCGATATATCCCATGTGATAACCGATATGTATCCATATCCCAAGGGTGCAATACATTACGCGATAACGATATTTAAAACATTGGGTATGAGATCTTGATTTATTATTATTATTATTATTATTATTATTATTATTATTTATGTTCATATTTACTTTCTACTTGTTACACATGGTTACTATTAGAGCATCCTTGTTTTTGGGTCTGTTCGTGTAGCCGATAAATTCTTAGAATTAATTCTTATTTATTTACTTTAACCTATCTTCCAGGAGAGCTACTTAGTAATGTGAAGAAAGTAATGTCTAAGTGGAAGGATCTTTTGAAGTATTACCTTCACACAGTAGATGAGGAGGTTTGTATCCATGTATCTGCATTGGTCCTTCTGATTCCTTGTGCATTTCTTCATTTACTTCTCTAGTCTTTCATGCTATCTTGTACTAGTTTGTCAAATTGATTAAACATTCAGCCGGTTGATGATGAGGTTGTCATCTATGTGATGTTTTTTAGTAGTTTGTGATCATATCCCTAGTTTCTTCATTCGAACATTTGATTGAGTTCTCTCCTCTTCGTTGTGTTAAGCTATCTAATTTTGTATTGCACTCCAAAATACAGTTCCTAGATATCATGTTTATTTATTTATTTATTTTAAATTTTAATTTTTTTTAATTTTATTGTATGATTAACATAATTACACACACACACACACATGCATGTGTGTTTGTATGTATACATCATCATCATCTTCTAAGGCTTATACCAAAAGTGTGGTTGGCTTCATGAATCCTGTTCCACCATTCCACACTATCAAAGGCCATACCTTCTATTAGACCATAGGTCATCAATTAGTTTCTTACTTACTCCATGCACATCCTATTGGGCCTTCAACTTGCCCTTCTAGAGCCTTCAAGCTGCATCAACTCCTTTTAGCAGGCGTGGTTCTTGGTCTTTGTTGCACTTGCACATGAGCAAACCATCTAAGTCTACTTGTGCTATTCTTGAGTTCCCTCAAATGCATCCATTTCTAGTTCCATCCTTCCTTGTCTTGCTACTCATCCATCTCAACATCTTCATTTCAGCTACACTCAATCACTCATCCTATGAACATGTTGTTCCTTTACTGCCCAACATTTTGTCCCATGAAGTATGGCTGGTTCTATAGCTATCTTATAAAATTTCCCTTTGTTTCGAGTTGTACACGACGATCACATAAAACTCCAAAAGCACATCTCCATTTCTTCCACCCAGCTTGAATTCTATGGGCAACACCCTTCTCAATCTCTCTACTCTTGTTAATTATCAATCCAAGATGTTGAAAGTGGTTATTTTGGTAAACTTCTCGGTCAGCAATCTTAATTAATTCCTTGTTTTCACTCCTATTGTTACTAAAACTACCATCCACATACTCTATTTTAGTTTGATTAATTTTAAATCCATTAGATTTTAAATCACTTCTCCATGACTCACATCTTTATGTTTACACCCTCCCTCATCTTTTCAATCAAAACCGACATCTGCAAACAACATATACCATGGATCTCTTCCTGAAAATGTCTCATTAACTCGTCCATAACCTATGTGAAAAGGTACATGCTCAATGCCAACCCCTGGTGCAAGCTTATAGTCACACCTTTTGTCATTTTCATGCTTCTACATGATGCATATAGCAGCATTTCACGCCTTTTGTCGTTTTGTACATTTTCACCTGCAAAGTTTCTATGGAACCATTTAATAATGAAAAAAAAATGATATTGAAGTTACATTAAAAGGAAGTTTCCACAACTTCATTTATGTTTTTAGTATATTAACCTACCAACATAACACTCAAATTTACTCTTGTTTGGGTTAGTTTCTCATTAGTTTGTATATACATGGGTTAGTCTAAAAAACAATATTGTGTTTTCAGTGTTAAGGAAGATGGTAATATGATTCCCTAGGAAAACAATATGCTTAGACGTCCATGTGACATAGTACTGTGACTTAGATATTTTGTAACCTGAACCTAAAAGAACTCATGTTAAGTTTCCATTCACAAGGTGTATCTTTGTACACTAAGTCACTAACATATATGACGTGAGGCCACAATGTCAAAGGTAACCTTATTATAGCTTTTCAGTCAAATCCAACTCAATTGAGTGATGTTGTGTCCTTTCTTGAAGAAAAATTTCCAAAAGGAATATAGGAAAATAAGGAAAATTAAAGAAAAGAGGTAAATTTTGTAATATTGGAAACAAACATTATCTAACAATTATGTTCATATTGTTTTAATAAATTCCCATCATATTACTGAATTCTTGGATTCTGTTTATTGTTAATGACTGTTTTAAATAGCTACTCTATGTAGCATGTAGCTTACACTACGTAGCGTTGCTCAGCCTTAACACTAAGTAGCTCACGAAAATAGCCAAGTCTCATGTTGCCTATGCGACATGATAATTTACATACGCTAAACGCTACATTGCCTACACTAGAAGCTACGTGGCTTACTCTAGAAGTTATTTTTCACTAGAACAAAAATCAATTTACATTTTCAATGATTTGTTACATTTTTTTATTTTTTATAAAAAATTGTCTATCTTTCCAGCAATTGTAGTAAAATCAATAAAAGTAACAGTATTAAACCAGTTCTGTTGCCCTTTCTTTATCTTTATAGTTAATCTTTGCCCTATTTTTCCTGTTATTTAATAGTGTCTGGTTGCACCGAACCAGTTCTGTTGCCCTTTCTTTATCTTTATAGTTAATCTTTGCCCTATTTTTCCGGTTATTTAATAGTGTTTGGTTGCACCGGATGTAATGAAATTTCATTATTAGTCAGTATAATTTGGTGCAAAATATCATGAAATGTCATGATATGATGCAATTGAGCGTAACCTTAATTTAAAAATCTAGAAGCAAAGCTACACGTCATGTTGCTAATGCCTCACGCTTCAAAGGGGTCAACGCTATACTACACGCTATTTGCTATTTAAACCACTGTTGTTATCTAAGTTGTTGATTTCGTTGGATATTCTGTAATTTCAGTTTCTGTCCATGTTTTTAAGGTTGGAGTTGCATGTATGATAAAGCCATTATGGATTTGTACAAAATGACTTGGTCGTGCAAACATCGGGTGATCCTTGTCACGTTGATATGACTCATCAGTGGTCTAGGTGACTCCCATCATAGTTGTTGGCTTTTGTGCCCTTGAAAGCCAGTCCCAATGGTTACCTTTGCCCATAATCATCATGTTTTATATTTTGCACCACACTGGTCATTATCTTTCTAGTTATGTTGCACCATATGGATTATGCTTAATTGCATAAATTGATTAAGTTCAATTACTCTACTGGGGATATTGTAGCAACCAAAGTGCATTGGTTCAATCAGTGACACAGTGGTTTGGTTATGCAGTAACTGGTCATCAGGAAAGTGTTTGCAGAGTCATTGATCTCTTTGTTGTCAGATTGATGGGTGAGAAAGTTTGAGAAATTGCTAGTGGTGTGACTGTAAAACAGCACCAGTTGTGTTATGCTGAGACTACAGTGGTGTGGTTACTGAAGGATTATGTACATTCTACTTAAGTATCATTTGATGTTCGATGAAATAGGAAACAGGAATGTGGGTTTTCAGAGTGGTTTATTATACCAATATTTTGTTGAACGTAATGACTAAGAGGTTTCTCTTCGAATGTGTCTGATACACATGTTAAGAATGTAGGATTTGAGTTATAGATGTTTGCCTTTAGTGCAAGTAGGAGATGTTGGCTTTTATGCCCTTGAAAGCCAATCTCAGTAGTTTCCTATGCCTGTAATCATCATAAATTTCAAGTTTTGCATCACAATAGTCATTCTCATTCTAGTCATATGGCACCATCTGGGTTATGCTTTTTATTTTTTATTTTTTAGGAATAGCGATAGAATTTCATTGAAAGAAAAAAAAGATAGAAATTGGAAATAGGCTATGCCAATACGCTGCTAACCCTCCCATCACTAGTGCTCCAAATATCGGTCTTATTACTGATATTATTGGTGTTTAGTATGGCGATACCGACAAAATTGGTAAGTTTAGAAATTCCAGGCAGCATTCGAAATATCGATATCGCATTACGTAGCACATCTTTGGGATACAGACACATATTGGTTATCGCACGGGATATATCATTTGTATTGGGTAATTTATCACTCTTTTTGGGAAACGTGGGGAAATATTGGGAAAATTGTTGAATTTTTCAATGAAACTTCTTGGATTGTTAAAAAAGACCTTAATACACACTTTTAAATCATAACATCTCAAAAAAGAAGTGCATATTGTAGGTTTCCTTTGTATAGAGTCCTAAGCTATGCCTTGTTTGACTGAACTAATACAACCATATTCAAATTGAATGCATAACACGTGGTTGTGGGTGATTGCGTGTATGCACAGGGATTAGTCTCACTTCAAAAAAGAGGTGGGGACACCTTGTGTCTTCAAAAAAAAAAAATAATAAAATTTAGAGTGTATGTGATTATCATTTAATCAAATACTACTAAATACTTCGAAATTAGTCTTAATTGACAACTGATTTCGAAAAAATTAATATTTTAATAATTTTTAATTAAAAAATGATTTTTTTTTTTTTTCTAAAAATTTACAAGGACTTAACAAATCAGTAAATGAGCCCTATACATGCTTGATTTCATGTTTGAAGTGCAACATTGCAAGCAATTTGGGAGAAAATTGGGGAAATTTTGAATTTTCCTCAAAATTTTCCTAATCGGACCACCTACACTCAAATTTTGAAATTAGAGTGTATGTGATGATTATTTCATCAAATACTCCTAAATAGAAATTAGTCTCAATTGACAACCGGTTAAAGGTAAAAAAAACAAAAACATGGAAAACATGAAGAACCAATGGATATCAACATCAAAGCTCCAACTCAATGATTTTTCATGCAAAAGATGAAAAACCAATGGATTTATAACCATTTGACATTGATTTAACATAATTTGAACAAAGAAAAAGGGGGATCGGAAATTGAAAAATGCGTACAGGATTGAACATGTGGGATATATTGGCACTACCTGTGTGTTTTGTATCGCCTAGGTGGGATACAAGATATATCGTGGGATATATCAGCTAATATCGTCAATATTTAAACAATTGTTTCTAGGTATCGGTGACGATATATTGCCAAGTATTGACATAGTATCAATATCACCACTGATATATTATGATATTTTCAAGTATGAAAATTCCAAGTATTAGTATTATTATAGTCAATACAAGTCGATAACCTCCCTATGACAAGAGCGTGCGTATTTCGACAAAAAATATAAAAAAATACATGGAAAATCGAAAAAATTTCCCATTTTCTTTCCAGATCTGAGTTTTGGGGTGGATTTTAGCATCACCCTTCATTCTTTGTGGATTAAAACATCAAGTGGTTTGAAATATTGCAATATAGTGGTTTTTTTTTTTTTCCGATGGATTTCACTTCAAATCCATATTTGTCAATGATTTTCATGCGTTGACATGAATTTAGGTGAAAAATCAAGTGATTATAAGATTGAAATGGAAAATTGAGAAAAGTGGGGAAAATCCAAATTTCCCCATTTTCTTACCTTATAATTTATTGAGGCCCCATTTTTTAATTTGATAATGAGGGGTTGATCTCTTGATTCATGTTCATCTCTCGATTTTTTAGATTTTACAATTATTTATATTTTCCAAAATTACAAAAAGATTATGTTTAATCAGAAGAAAAATATATAATTGCAAATTTTATTATTATTATTATTATTTTATTTTTTTAAAAATTTTAAAGATATTTGTTTCCTTTCGATGTTTTCCTATTTATGTTCCATGTCTATGGTCAATGGGTTGCATTTGTTGGTGGAAAATCACTATTTTTTTAAGGGCTTTTTTGATTTTCTAATTTCCTATGAAATGTCAACTTAGCCATCGTTATCATTTCCAAGTGTATGTTTAGATAAAAAATTATGGTTCATAAATCAAGAGTCAAATACACTTGTTAAGTAGGTAAAATAAATTGTAGACATTATAATTTTTGACACTATAAGGGGGTGTTTGTTTCCTTATTTACAATTGAAAATAGAAGTAAATAAATAATCATTATTTTGCATGTGAAATACATGGCTGCTGACCATACACAGTGGGACCTTTGATTTGACTTGACACTAGTACCAAGGAAAAAGTTCAAAATTTTGTGGGGCACACCATGATATACGTGTATGATCCAAGACATCCATTCATTTTAACAGCTCATTTTAGGGCATGAACCCAAAATTGAGGCAAATCCAAAGTGCAAGTGGACCACAACACAAGAAACAGGGGGATTAAACACCCACCATTAAAAACTTCTTGTGGGCCATAGAAGTTTTGCATTAAGCTGATATTTGTGTTTTCCCTTCATCTGTGTCTGTGTGATCATAATGTCAGGTTGGATCACAGATAGACATCAGTGTGGGACCCACGGATGGCTTCATATTTCAATGATGGACATCAATGATATGCAGTATGGTCCACTTGAGCTTATAATCTGCCTAATTTTTTTTGGCACAAGCCCTCAAATGATCTGATAAAACAGATGGTGTGGATCGATCACATACATCATGGTGGGACCCACAAATTTCACTCACTCGTTTCCACCTTTTTTTTTTTTTTTTTTTTTTTCAAAAAGTAAATTCCGAAAATCAATGCATAATTACCCTCTCTATTTCCCCTCTTCCAAACAATGGGAATAGGTTATAATTACCTATTTACCACCATGTACAGTGGTAAATAGGAAAACAAACAGGCCCTAAAACTAACATTTTTACAGTGATTTCTAGGTGAAAGAAATAATAAGGCAAAATTATCATTACAGTCAAATGCAAGTAATTTCAGCACACAATTACAAGAGTAAATAATCATTACCTATTTATAGCCATTTACCTTTGTAATTGAAAATTCAAATAGGCCCTAAAACAATATTAAAAATCTATTTATTTAAAATAAATTTCCATTTGAATTTTTTTAATTTTAATTTTTTTTTATGAATGCATCATGCATGGTTTGATGATAAAATGCATGTATGTATAGGTGTATATGTATGCACGCATCGATGATGGATGGAACATGGATGTGTATATGTATGCATGGATGGAAGGATGGTTGAATGGATGGATTATGCATGCGTGTGATGTTTGTGTATGTATGAATGAATGAATGCATGCATGCATGGATGGATGGATCATGCATGTGTGTATATATGCACGTATGCATGCAGATGGATGAATGGTTGGTTGGATGGATGGAAGAACGGATCATCATGCATGTGCGTGTGTATGTATACATGGATGGATGGAAGGAAGAACGGATCATCATGCATGTGTGTGTATGGATGGATGGATGGATGGTTGGATCATGGATGGATGGATGAATCGTGTATACATATGGCACAAGGGGGATTTCAGGGAGGCTATGGGGAGCACAATAGACAAGTGATTCATTTTGAGTGACATATTAGCATATGTGGTAGCTAGCCTTCACTTTCATAATATGAATGATATCGTGCAGTCTATTAGGATAGGCGTGAAGCCTACAATGCTAGAGGACATCTTTGGGGTCTACCTTGATCATGAGTATGAGGAGATGTGGGGTTGGGTGGATGAATTCAAGCCGAACTGGGAGACAAACAAGGTGATGGTCATGTGCAATGGGTGGACGAGACTCACGTAGTTGTCCATTATTAACTTCGTGGCGTATTGTAGAGGGCAACATGTTTTCCTCATATTTATTGATACATCCACCCACATAAAGGATCACTCCTATATATACAACCTGTTGAAGGGAGTGATTAGAGAGGTGGGCTTAAAGAATGTGCTGCTAGTTGTGCTCAACGGTAGCTTGTTCGTCAAGGTAGGAAAAAAGTTGGATGAAGAAGTACAATACCTATTTAACACTATGCGTTGTTCACAACATTAACCTAATGGTCGAGTTGATAGGCCAAAGAGAGGTTGTCGGGAACACAGGGCATGCCTTACTTTGGCTTTCAACATTCACTATTTGTGCTTGAAAGCACCCTTCTATCTATTGTTGTTATCTATCTTGTGTCAGAAACAATTAACTGAATCAAACCTCCTGAGAAGGGGAGCTCAAGTCACCAACTACTGTTTTGATTCCCTCTAACTGCGTCAATTGCTCCACGTTTCCTTTTCCCTCTTGCTTAAAAACCGGGGGGGTTCGGTGCATGAGTTTCTTGCTCCCCAACTGCCATATAGGGAAACACAATGGTTGGGATTTGCACCATTCCACCTTCAAATTCCAAGCCTCCTCTGAATGTGTGTTGGAGCCCTCATTCTTCTGATCTAGGCATTGAGTGCATCTTTTTGTTGTCTTCGTTCTCATCTTGCTACTGCTTAACCACTTGCTCTCCAACTCCCTGAAACCTGTCATCGTTTCACTTTGTAGCTAATTAAGTCATTCCTCATACCCAATCTGATCATGCCGTAGATTGAGACATGGATTGATATGGTAATCACAATGAGGATCTATGCGGCGATGGCCAGCGTGAAGTTGGTTGGGAGCCACCTGTTGGAGATCCAATGGCAAGCAAATGGTCTGCAGGTGATTCACCAGGAGAGCATGGCCCACACTGGGATGGTTGTGGACCAGAACATAATTGTCCTTGCTATGTGTAGGTGGCAATCCAGACTATCCACATGATTGAAGCCTCATGGCCCCAACGATAATACTAGTGAAGTTAGCTGAAATCATTCATATTGTATCGAATGGACAACTCTTTTTGCTTATTGACAATGGAGAGCAGACTACTGTCTCTAATGATTATGTCATCAAAATATATATATTGTGATCCAGTAGAGGAACCAATGGCTTAGCATTGCAGCATGGGTAGTCTTCAATATCTCAGTTTCATCAGACCCAATGTTGCCTATATGTTAAATCAGGTTTTCAGTACTCAGCTGCTCCTAAGACTTCTCATGTTCAAGCAGCAAGACAAATTCTTTGGTACCCCAAGGGAATATGTGTTGTTCTCTTTACCGTAACAATGAATCACGACAAAACTCTTCTACCATCTTCCATTTGCATCCCAAACATATCAACCTTGATCATCATTTCATTTGCGAAAAGATTGTAGATAGAGAAATTTCCTGCCAATGTTCTCACAATAGACAGCTCAACATGGATTATCATCAATCTATTTGTTCCATGCAATGTGAGGAGTAATGGACTATGTTTTCTCTAACCTCTAAAAAATGGCGTGAGTAATTCATTTTAGTATTCTTATAATTATTGTAGATGCTGAAGGCTGATTCGTGTATGATGTCATACTTTTAATATTGTACATTTTGGACTAATGCTACAATAGGCCTTGATATTCGAGAAGTCTCCTGTTGATATTGTAATCTTGTAGATCTGGGAGCATTCTATAATCTTTCTAGATGTTCTAGAAATCTCCTAGATTAGAGTTGTTTGTGTGTGTGTGTGTGGATGTGTGGGTGTGGGTGTGTGTGTGTGTGTGAGTAGGTCTGAAGTCCAACCGGTTGGACTACAAAGTACAGTCCAACCAGTGGATAACATCCAGCCAATTATGTGCATGTGACATCCAACCCTTCCAATTGGTTGGTCCCACCATGAGGATCATCTAATCTAATGCCAAAATCATCCCTATCTAGTTATCGGGTGGGCCACACCATATAAAACAATTTATAGCCATTAATAAATAGCAAAATAGAAGTGTGGTGCACTCAATGAGTAGATTTTTTTTTTCAATGTGATCCTCATGATGAGGACAACATATTGGATGGGTTGGATGTCAGACACATGAAAGGGTGGAAGTTATTTGTTGGGTGGACCATAATTTATAGTTCAATGGCTAGGACTTGAGACCCTCTCTCTCTGCATGCACACACACCCATGTGCACGCGCGCACACACACGAGTCTTCTCTTCCATTTCTCTTTCCTTCCCTTTTTGTAGAATCCTCCTACATGTTCAATAGATCTTGTAGATTCAAATTGAGAAGCCTATGATTATTTATTACTTACTGCATATTATCCTGACAAGAGGTCATCCTGACGGGGAAAAAAAATCAGGGTTTCTTATAGGGCTTGTTTGGATTTGAGGAAAGCGTGGGAAAGGAAACTTTGTTTTCCATGTTTGTTTTAAAATAGGATTTTTCTAGAAAATTTGGGGCATGTTTTCTAATTTATTGTTTGGTCAAATAAAAAAAGAAATCTTGGCAGTTATTGGCATGTGCCAGATTAACACATGATACATATGGAACGCTCAAAGATAGGCATTGGCACTTGTGAGTGCTTAAGCATAATGGTGTCACACATTACACATGAGGGGTGCTTGAAGTTGCATGCTTGCACATGTGACACAATCAACAAATTAGTACATTTGATACATGTGGACACTTGAAGGTAGATGGTGGCACTGCACATAGGCACATTAGCACATGCTACATGTAGCATATATTAGAGTGATTGAAGATAGACGCATGTGGAAACTTTGCACATGTGGGGTGCAAGCGAAAGATGGATGGTGCCACGTACAACACAACCAAAATGGAGAATGGAAACTTGGCACATGTGAGGCACTTTGTACCGGTGGGGTCTGAGGGAAGATGGATGGTGGCAGGATGCGATAAAACAAGAGATGGACTATGGAAAGTTGGCACATGCGGCATATTTGAGGTTCTTTGTATGTGTGGGACCCAAGTGAAGATGGATGGTGACATGTGGCGCATTGGCACATATGTGAGAAAATAGAAGATGGACAATGGAACATTTGGATATGTGACACGTGACGCGATTGGAGATGGGCGGTGGCACATGTGTTGATGATGAGGACATCACATCTCGTACACCCTTGCATACATATCAGAGGATGAGGCGGGTCACACCGATTTCTCTATGGCTAAGCGAGTGCCTGTGATCGTGCTAAAGACCCTATATGCATGTGCGAGCATCTGGAAGAACCCAATATGAATCTAGAGCTAGGGGACATTTTTGCTCGACCCGCGTACCGACTCTGTGAAGGGGACATATTTTGTTGAGTTTAGTAAGCATTTTTTCTAGGTTTTGTTGAGTCCCCATATAGATTTAGGCCATATAAGATTTTTGTATTACATCTAGGTTAGATTCACATATAGGGTTTCCTTTTAGAGTTTCCTTGTGTGTGCCCACTCGTTCTTGACATGGTTTTGGTCTACACCCCACTTTGAATCTAGAGTAGATTGTCGAGGCCCTTGATGCCATCAATAATCGTTTGATGACCATTGAAGCGCACAGTAGAACCACTGCCACTCAATTAACCATGACTAATGCGTGCATCAATCAACTTGAGGCCTCCTTACAGGCAAACCCCAACACTAGGGAAGACGTTCAATCTCAGGCTGGAAATCAAGTTGATAGGCGGGAGTATGATCGTGGCCAAGGCATTAGTCGTGATTAAGCACACGTGCCACCACCATGTGAGGAGTGTTATAACCGTTATGATCTAAATGCACAAGTCATGAATGGTGTGAAAGTTGACGCCCCCAGTTTTGATGGTCGCTTAGATCCCAAAGCATTCCTTGATTGATTGGTAGACATGGACCACTATTTTGAGTGGTATGATATGTCTGATGCCCGTCAAGTGAGATTTGCCAAGGTGAAGTTGGTGGGCCAGGCTAAACTTTTTTGGACCAACATGGAGCGTAAAATTGAAAGGAAAGGAGAGCCCACAATTGTGCATTGGGCTGAGATGAAAGAGGTCCTTAAAGAAAAGTATTTCTATCTTTCTTCTTGTCAATGGCTCCTAGACCAATGGCAGGCTTTGCGCCAAGGATACATGACTGTTCTAGATTACATCGCTAGGTTTGAGAAGTACATAATGCGATGTGACATTGAGGAGGAACCGATGGTTACATTGTTTAGATTCAGGATGGGCCTTCGATTTAAGATCCATCGAGAACTTTATTCTCGTGATGTTGGTACATTGGACCACATGTACCAAGTGGTGCAAGACATTGAACACTACCTCAAGGCACCAGTTGGTAAGCGTTATGACTCTCGGGATCCAAGTGTCAAGACTTACTCTTAAGGGGCTAAGCCTAACATGGGCAGTCAGTTTAGACCCCGAGATGGGTCTTAACCAACCCTAGGGATGTTAAAGAAAAGGGGATAGCAAGTGCTAGCTCTAGGGGAGGTGAGCAAACGCGATGCTTTAATTGCTATGGAATTGGTCACTTTGCGCATCAATGTCCCTTGAAAGAGATGAACAAAGCCCTGGTAATTGACGATGGTGAGGAAGAAGGAGATGAACATGACGATTTTGAAGAAGAATTTTATCAGCCCAACATCAACAGTGCCAGTGATGAAGAAGTCGAAGAAGAAGAGACCACACCACTTCCAATAGTCAAGTGCGCCTTGACCAATGCTAAGGAGAATGATGATTGGTGTTGGACTACGATATTTTACACCTATGCAAAATGTGGAGAAAAGGATTGCATGGTGCGCGTCGATAGTATCGTTGTACCAATGTGGTTTTCACTAGCACTTTGTCCCATTTGGGGTTGAAATCTGAACCACACCCTCAACCCTATAGTGTCATAGGTGGATGCATCTTCTATACCTGTTACCCAGCGATGTATCGTTCCCGTTAATTTTGAATCGTATTCAGATTTGTTGTGGTGCGAATTCTTACCTATGGACGTTGGATGCATCATTTTGGGACAACCTTGGCTATTTGACCACGATGTGACGATATATGGTCACTCAAATGTATGTTCATTCATGCATCAAGGCAAAAATATATCTTTAGTTCCTCTCCCACCAAAAAGCAATGCAGAGAAGAAAACTGAGGGGAAGTCGGGTAACCCAAGGGATACAAGGAAATCCCAACTTAAATCTCTCCATGTAATCAACGATAAGGAGTTTGAGAGAGAGACTACGGTAGATTCGATGGTGTACGCCTTAGTGGCGAGATAAGTTACACCCTAGGTTAGTGTAGAGGGACCCCCTAAGGTGAAGCTAATTATGGATGAGTTTCACAATGTATTTTCAAAGGATTTACTAGATGAGCTTCCACCCATAAGGGACATCCAGCATGCCATTGATCTTGTCCCTAAGGTCGACTCTACCAAACCTTCCTCATCATCGAATGAATCTTATGAAGCATGCAAAGTTGAAGAGGCAAGTAGATGAGCTCCTTAGAAAGGGTTTTATTCAAGAGAGTATGAGTCCGTGTGCCATGCCAGCGCTTCTCACGCCCAAGAAAGAAGGCACGTGGTGCATGTGTGTGGATAGTCGAGCCATCAATAAAATCACGGTCAAGTACCAGTTTCCCATACCGCGTCTTGATGATATGTTAGACACGATGGCGGGTGCCACAATGTTTTCAAAGTTGACCTTAGGAGCGGGTATCACCAAATATGTATACGCCCATGAGATGAGTGAAAAACAACTTTCAAGATGAAGGATGAGCTATACGAGTGGCTAGTCATGCCCTTTGGTTTGACTAATGCCCCGAGAACATTTATGAGAGTGATCACCTAGGTGTTGAGACCCTTTATGGGTAAGTTCCTTGTGGTGTATTTTGATGACATCCTTATCAATAGCACATCAAAGGAACACCACCTTCATCATCTGGGGTAAGTTTGCGGGGTCCTCAGAACTAAAAAGGTATACACTAATATTAAGAAGTGTACATTTATGTCAAAGAGTGTTATCTTCTTAGGGTTCATCGTATCATCTGAGGGCATGAGAACGGATCTTGAGAAAGTCCATGCCATAGTTAAATGGCTTGAACCGCGCAATATTCATGAAGTGCGAAGCTTTCATGGCTTGACAACTTTTTATAGGCGGTTCATTAGAGGATCTAGCTCCATTATGGCTCCCATCATGGATTACATTAAGAAAGGGGAGTTTGAATGGACTAAAGCTGCTTCTAAAGCTTTTAAGGAGATTAAGGGCAAGATGAGTGAAGCCCCCATCATGCGCCTTCCAGATTTTTCTAAAGTCTTTGAGGTCGCATGTAATGCATCTAAGGTAGGTATAGGTGGCGTGCTTAGTTAGGAAGGGCACCTCATTGATTATTTTAGTGAGAAGTTGAATGAGGTAAAGCAACGATATTTCACCAATGACAAAGTGTTCTGTGGTCGTCTAATTCTTGCGCCATTAGCGGCATTATTTATTATCGCAAGAATTTATCTTGTTCTTTGACCACCAGGCCTTACGTTACCTCAATTCCCAAAAGAAACTAAACCCTAGGCATGCTAAATGGGTCCAATTTCTTCATGAATACTCCTTCGTTCTTAAACATAAGGATAGGGTCAAGAACAAACCTGTTGATGCCCTTAGTCATCGTGTGGTGCTACTTTAAAGTATGAAAGTGGAAATGACTGGGTTTGATCGGTTGAGAGAAAAGTATCCTACATGCCCAAACTTTGGAGATTTTTATGCATCACTACGAGATGGTCAGTCGACCGACAGTCGCGGGTTTGTCATCATCGATGAGCTCCTATTTAAAGGTGACAAACTCTGCATCCCCCGTATCTCTCCATGATTTCCTAGTTTGGAAACTTCATGCAGGAGGGGTAGCCTATTATTTAGGGAGAGACATGACCATTGCCCTTGTGGAGGATATATTTTATTGGCCAAGCCTCAAGCGAGATGTAGCCAAGATTGTTGGGCAATGCAGGACTTGTTAACTGGCAAAGTAGAAGAAACAAAATATAGGATTGTATATGCCTTTGCCCGTACCCCATGTTCCGTGGCAAGACATTAATATGGATTTTTTGTTAGGACTATCGAAAACTATCAAGAAACACGATTCCGTATTTGTGGTTGTGGACCGTTTTTTCCAAAATGGCCCATTTCATTCCATGATCGAAAACGTCAGATGCCTCCAATGTGGCTAAGCTTTTCTTTGGAGAGGTGGTGCGTTTACATGGTCTACCTAAGACCATAGTGTCTGATCATGATATACGCTTTATGAGCTATTTTTGGAAGACACTATGGCATATGATGAGAACAAGGCTTAAATTTTCATCTGCCTATCACCCTCAAACAGACGGTCAGACTGAAGTTGTCAATAGGAGTCTTGGAAATATGCTTAGATGTCTTGTGGGTAATCACGTCCGAACTTGGGATCCGTTTTGCCTACAGCCGAGTTAGCATATAATCGTTCCATCAATAGGTCCATAGGCATGAGTCCATTTGGTGTTGTGCATGGCCACAAACTTAGGAAACCTGTAGATCTCATACCTATGTCTGTGTCCCATAGGCTATCTGAGTCTGCACATGAGTTTGCACGTCACATACATGAGTTGTATAGTGAGATTAGGAAGCAAATTAATGTAAGTAATGAAAAATACAAAGTGTTTGCTGATTCTCATCACAGGTTTCATGAATTTCAAGTGGGAGATTATGCCATGGTTCGTATGAGGGCTGAACGGTTCCCACATGGGGCCATTAAAAAGTTACAAGCGCGTACCACAGAACCATACAAAATAATACAGAAACTAGGTCCTAATGTGTATGTAGTAGACCTTCCACCTAGCATGGGAATTAGTTATACTTTTAATGTAGAAGATCTAGTATAACACAAGGGTCCTGCTACTTAACCTTTTGATACATCCACATACTCTCCCACAAATCATGACCTAGCCCCAAATCCATGGCCCCTACCTAACTAATCATCCAAGCCATTACCACCTTTACCTTCCTTGCCTGCTCAAAGTGAACAGATAGAAGACATACTGGATGCACAAGCAGTTTCCACTCGACATGGAGGATTTCAAAAATTCATTATCAAGTGGAAGCACGTGCCGATTTCATACAGTACGTGGAATATTGAGGACGAGCTACAACATTTAGATCCAGATATTTTGGAGCGCTACAGGAGTTTTAGTCCGCCGGAGCTGAACTCTTCTCAGCCGAGGAGAGTTGATGAGGACATCACGTCATGTAGGCCCTTGCGTAGGTATCAGATGAGGCAGGCTACACAAATTTCCTTGTGGCTAAGCGAGTACCCGTGATCGTGCTGAAAACCCCATGTGCATATGTGAGCATTTGGAAGACCCTACATTAAGAAGATGCACATTGGCTACTTTATGGAGTAATCCAGACTGTTAAATTGGAGGGACGCAACGATCGGGCCATTGATCGCATGAATCACATGATTAGGCCATTGATCATTGATAATCTACATCAGTTTTAGACTTCATCATATTTTAGGATTTAGTTTTTGACTATTTTATATTCGAACACATTATGAGTGTTTTAGTTGATTTTATTTAGACTGGCTATTTTCGTTAAAATTCACAAGACGGGGATTATTGTAATTTTGAAACTTCTTGGATCTATAAAAAGAGGGGGCGTGCGACCTCTCTTCCATTGAATTTTGTGATTTGCAAAAAAAAGAAAAAAGAAAAAAAAGAAAAACTCTTGCTTTCTTCTTTCATCTTCACGATCTTCATAAACGGAGGTGCGGGGTCTCCATTTATCCTCACACCATTTTCTTTTTTTTCCCCAATCCAGGTGTTTTCGTCAAGTTTTTCATTCTCCCATTCTAGATCTTCATCTTCTTCAAAACCCAACTTTCCCATACCCATCCACAATTCAAACCTTAACCAATCTAAACCCATCCAACCCCACGCCACACATGTGACTGTACAGCCATACATGTGAATCCCACCTTACTCCTTTTTTGGTTCCACATCATCATTATATCAAGCCCCTTTCTGCCATTCCTGAAACCCTAATCCTAAACCTAAAATTCGTAATTTTCCTACTTTCCCAAATTACTCAAACTCTAATTTTCACCCTAGGTTGTATTAGGTTTTCTATTTTGAAATCGACTATATCCTATGCCAATTGGGTGTCCCTACATCCATTAGATCCTAGTTTATTATTATTATTATTATTATTATTATTATTATTATTTTATTTAATGTTCTCGTGTTACAATGTTGGTAGCTTAGGCTAGGATTATGCATGATGCTCTTTTGATTTTCATGATATTTGTGATGATTATAGCGATGTTTGTTTTTTTGTTAAATATCTTAATTCAACAACTTGATCTCGCAAGTTAATTGGTTCATGCATCGGTCCTATGTCAGTTGAACTCTTGAGAAATTCATTTTTCTTTAATCGTCGGAAAATGCCTTTCTTAGGGGGAGATGTGGGAAAATACATTTGTTGATTTTACAACAAAAAGACGAAGTTCACAAAAAAGTCTTCACAAACAATATAAAAGTAGTTTCATGGGAAATTGTGTTTCTTTTCCTTTCCTTTCCATGAATCCAAACAAGCCCTTACAGGTGATGGTTAATTTCCTTTTCCTTTCTTCTTCTTCTTCTTCTTTTGAATCAGGCGTAGCATGATGTTTTGTACTTCCACTGCACTTATTTTTTGCTGCTTTGTGATATTCCCAGTCTTAGGAACAAATATCCTCTGTTCCGTTGTTTCATAGATGGAAGTGTAGATGAAAGCATAGCCTCTATGACATTCATGATATGAATATCATTTTCATAACTAGTCATGAATGTGTCAATATTCTTTTCATAAATACATCTTATGCTAGCAGTCTTGATGCCTTTTTACTGTTGTGGGTCTTATTTATACGAGAAAGTTTTTATTTCATCACCACTCCTAGTGATCTTCAGGTAACTTCATTTGTCTTGGTTATGAATCAGTTATGAATGATGAGATGCTTGTCTATTTTCATCTTTTCTTATTAATTATTCTCATCTTTATTAGACTGTATTGGATACTTAAATCTTTTATTGGATCATATTAACGTCTTTTATGTTTGGCTTTCTTTCAGTTTGAAGTGATACAGAAATTTGAAGAGATGTGCTTGGAGTCTTCCAGGGAATTTTCTCCTTTATTTGCATTGGTAAACAGTTCTTTGCTGACAAGTGAAAAACTTAACACTCAAATGCAATGCTTTTTTTTTTTTTTCCAAAGTACATGGAAGTCAAAAGGAATGTGAATTGGAGCGTTATAATTTGAAAATTGAAACAAATCTTATTAGAGAAATAATGATTGGAAATGAATCTGATTACAATGATTTAGGTCATATACAAAGGCTCGTGTTAGAAAAGAAGACTCAATCTCATGCATCTAAAAGCATTATACCTACCTTATGGTAAATATTGATGGTATGTGTGCCTACAAAGAAAGCAGAAGTTATAGTTCTTAAAGCCATCAAACCAAGGTGTGTCGTAATAGGGCTGCAAAGGCCATTACATAACAGTAATGGTGGTGGATGTTACTTGTTATGCGGTCGTAATGGCTGTTAAAGAAAAAATGACCCATAACGATCCATTATAGGCCGATGCAGGTTTTCTTCAAAATAATAATAATAATAATAATAAATAAATAAATAAATAAAAGGCTGTTACGGCTTGTATCGTAATGGTAAAGGTGGTGGCAGTTATGGCCACTAGACCATTATGGTATGCCTTGCATCAAACAACCTTTAGTACTAAAATTTTCCTATACTGTCTTCATGCGGAATTTGAAAGAAAGCTTGCTTAATATTTTTATGAATTCTAGAGTCACTGGAAGCGTAGAATTGTAATATGATGTACATACATAATGGATTTGCAATGCTTATTTTTGTCATGACATGTTGCCTTTTCAAGGAGAAACTTCTTACTATCATTTTGTAGATAATGGGGGAATAATTCTGCCTGCTAGTGGTGGCTACCTGGTCTCTAGCCCAGGTAGAGCAGGGTTGAAAAGCAAATATCTTCCATTAGATGGCAGGATTACATGGATAAAGTCAACCTTGTCAAATATTCTAGTTTGTTATATCCAATGTGTTAAATATCAACAATATCATACATCCCATGATATATATTGTATCCCACTTGTGCGATACGAAACATACAGGTAGTGCCGATACATCCCATATGTTCGATCTAGCGAGCATTTTCAATTTTCGATCCCTTTTGTTGAAATTATGTTAAATCAGTTTCAAATGGTTACAAATCCATTGGATCTTCTTGTTTTGCATGAAAAATCATGGAGTTGGAGCTTTGATTTCGACATCCATTGGTTCTTCATGTTCTCCATGTTTTTTTTTCTTTTTTTCAAAATTTTCCTTCAACAAGCTATCAATTGAGAATAATTTCGAAGTATTAAGAGTATTTGATGAAATAATCATCACATACACTCTAATTTTAAAATTTGAGTGTAGGTAGTCTGATTTGGGGAAAATTGGTGAAATTTTTGAAAATTTCCAAATTTCTCTAGTTGCTTGCAATGTTCCACTCCAAACATGAAATCAAGAATGTACAAGGGCCGATCTATTGATTTGTTGAGTACTTGTCAATTTTTGAAAAATAAAAATCAAGCATGTATGAGGGCTGGTCTATTGATTTGTTAAGTCCTTGTCAATTTTCACAATATAAAAATCATTTTTAATTAAAAATTAATAATATATATATATATATATATATATATATATATATATTTAAATTTCCCTTCAGCCAGCTGTCAATTGAGACTAGTTTCAAAGTAAGTGTTTGATGAAATGATTATCACATACATACTAATTGTTATGCATTCAATTTGAACATAGTTGCATTAATTCAGTCAAACAACGCATAGCTAAGTACCTTATACAAAGGAAACCTATTATGTGCACTTCTTTTTTGAGATGTTATGATTTAAAAGTGTGTATTATGGTCTTTTTTTTTTTTTTAACAATCTCTGAAGTTTCATTGAAAAATTCAACTTTTTTTCCCATTGTCTCCCCATGTTTCACAAAAAGTGTGATAATTTACCCAATACAAACGATGTATCCCATGTGATATCCAATATGTATCTATATCCCAATGATGCGATACGTAACACGATACCGATTTTTCGAATATTGGTTATATCTAGGTTATAGTGTTTGACCCAATGTTTTAAATATTGTTATCGCGTAATGTATCACACCCTTTGGATATGGATACATATCAGTTATCACATGGGATATATCGGTTGTATTGCGTAATGTATCATTGTTGTTAGGAAACATGTGAAGTGTGAACATTGAGAAATTGGTTGATTTTTTCAATGAAACTTCAGGGATTGTTGAAAAAAAGACAACAATACATAGAAATCAAAACATTACCCCCTCCCCCTCCCCCTCCCCCCCTCTAAAAATAAAAAAAAAAAAGAAAAAAAAGTGCACGTACTAGGTGATTCCTTTGTTTGGGGTCCTAATTTATGCACTTTCCAATTGAACTAATGCAAGTATATTCAAAGTCTATTCATATAGTTTATATACGTAAGAAGAGATGTATGGAAACACAAGCAATACATTTAAAAGCAAAAGAGGAATCACTAGATTAGGTTACATACATGTTTAATTTTGTGTTTGGATTGCAACTAATTTACGAGAAATTGAGAAATTTTGTTTTTGTCTCAATTTTCCCTAACTTGACTCATCTCCCTCAAATCCCGAAATTGAAGTTCCAAATCCATGATTTTTCATGGAAAACATGAAGAATTGTAGATTTGTAATCATTTGACACTAGTTTAACATGATTTATAACGAAAACATGGATCGAAAATGCTCACTAAATCGAATATGTGGGATATATCGGCACTACCAGTGTGTTTCGTATCACACAAGTGGTGGGATATATCGGCTGATATCGTCAATATTTAAAACACTGGTTTGACTAGTGTGACTGATAGGTTGGAAAAGATCTGAAGGAACTTATGTAGAGGGACAAAAGATAGGCATAAAGGATGGATAGTGACAAGTAGCCAGACTTGCTAGGGTATTTGGGTGTAAGGCAATCTCGTCTTGCATCGGAAAGCATTTATGGCATGCTTGAGACACATTGGTGGAGAGAATTGAAAGGAAATTTTCTGGGTGGTGGAAAATGAATATTTGCCATTAGGAGGCAAAATTATGTTGATAAAGGCAGGCTTTTCAAATATGCCAATTTATTATGTCTATGTTCCTGCATTTGGCCAATGTGATTAGTAGGTTGGAAAAGATCCCAAGGAACTTGTGGAGGATGGTAGATAAGCATAAGCAACTTTTGGAATGGGTGAGGTGTGCATGCCAATTAAAGTGGTGGGACAGGGAGTAGATGCTTAAAATCCATTTGGAAGGCTGGACACCTATTAATTTACTCCCTTTCATCCATCTCTTAATGTAAACATCAACAACCATTATTTAGTTGAGTTTGTCAAACTCCCTCCTTGTATACTCGCATTCCTTACATATTGATCATTTTCGTCTTCTCAAGTAGAAAGAAATTTATGTGACTTGTATATGATGCACTTCTAAAAATTATTAGATGTGCATCCTTCCTCATTTCTTCCAAAATCATATCCTCCATGTACTGCCTCATATCCTCTCATATCCTAAACAAAATAAATATATAAATAATAAAAATACGTAAACATCTCCTTAATTCTGTTACTGACACTAGGAACAAGTTAAAAAGTATTTTCAGATCTCTTGAAATGACTATAACTATTGTCTTTGCGCTCATATAACATGCAAAGTTCTGAAATCCTTATTCTTCGTTAGTGTCCGTCCCTTTTTGTTATACTGGATTAAATGTTATAATTTTCTTTGGCAGGTTTTGCATGAACTTTATGACAAAGAAATTGTGTCAGAAGCTGCGATTCTCCAATGGGAATCAGAGAAAGAAGGAGCTGATGAGTCGGATAAAATATTTGTGAAGCAGTCAGAACAATTCATCAAGGTACACACCAAATAACTTTGTTTCCATCGATGTAAATAATTTATTTATTAATTACAATAGCCAGTTTTCCTTTTTAGTTGCATCTCCACAATCATTAACTGAAGATATTTATTTATTTATTTATTTTTTACTTCCTCATAATAGGATGTATCATGAATTCTATAAGCGCGCAACCAAAAACCTTTCCTGGCCAAAAGAGTCATGGTTGTTCTCTCATTAAGTGAATGAGACTTGCTCGAGTAGAAATTTTACCAATGGTCTATATTAAATTATGTGGGTGGCTAACCCGACAATTGAACCTCTAAATTATGTCAGGGAGTTACATGGTGGTCTCTGTATGAGTAGCCAAGACCACACGCACCATGTTCGCACATTTTGCATAAATCATCTCTTCTATCTCTCATTTAGTGAATTTTCTCATCATCTTTCCTCCTGCATACTTGCCGACATTTTTGAAGGTGACGAGTCCCAACTCCTGGCACTGGTCCTCTCCATTTCCCCTTCACTTTCGAGGGCAGAACATAATAAATATGCACTCTTTTTCCCCTATTACTATAACCATTCCTGTGACAGCCATGCATGTGCATACTGGCCATCACTGTAGATTTACTGCATATCATCCTTACCTGTGCATGCACATCTGGATGGAAAAATAATAAACCAGAAATGGTTCAGATAGGGTCTACCTTTCAGTAACCTTACCTACTTATCCATCTCGGGTTAGATGATTGTAGAAATCCCATTGGTGGCTTGCAAATGGGCCACATCTGATAGGTAAGATACTCTGATGGCGGGTGATCATGGAGATGTCTGCTGGTCCAAGATAAGCCACCATAGAACAGTTTGGATAACTAAAAGATGGGCCCCGTGTACTCTGTTGGCCAAGCAAATGGCTACATCAAACATATAAAATTTTCTTAATTCATCGAACATTAACACCTTAAAGGCTGACCCATATGTGGGAATTGGTTGCAGTGGCTGAAAGAAGCACCAGAAGAGTCAACCGATGAGGAAGGATGAGTGATAGAGTGAAGTCTCGTCATTCAGATGTTCCTGCCTATTTGTTGTGTCCAGATTATTTCTTCATGGTTTGCAGTTGGATGTTGGAACTAACTACCTCACAAGTGGGAAACCTCAAGATCTGCACTGGGTATTTCTGCTGCAGAGACACTGGCCAGGATCAATTCATCATTCACTCCCTGGTTAACTTCAGTGGCTGTAGTGTGCCTATGGTGATGATTGACAATCCATCTGCCTACTCAATGTTCTTTCTGCTGCTGCTCATGACGCTTCAGAACTCCAACCTGGTTCTAGATTCCTTAACATGGTCATTTGTGTCCAAGTTTCTTAGTAAAATGTCAATTTTTGGAAGGAGAACTATTTATAATACACTTCAAGTTGAGATTAGTTTTCTGCAGAAACCAATAGCTATAGTAGTCTTATTGTGCGTTTAGATGTACTCTGCAATCACTTGTCTCATTTCCCACAAGAGGAAATGGGCGCAAAAAAATCCTGTATTGGGATTGATTTTTGCCAACTCAACTGGAAAGGCAAAGCTTGAAACCTCCTGCTTCGAAACCCCTTGCTGACGAGCAACAGCAGAACCAGCCCACAATCTAGGATTATCATGTGTTTCTTTTTATCATGCTGGGTTTTGGGCTGTTGTGCATGCTAGATATGACATGGGACCCACAGAAAGAACCCTCCCTGTTTGTGTGCTCATGCGACGTGTATGGTTTTAGATTTTAGGACACCTCGGACATTGGAGCTGGCCAAAGTTATATAATGAGAACTGTGCTAGACTACTAGGCGCCGGTATGCAGGAGATATGACTCTCTGAGGGGACACATGGTGGGAAAGATTAGATGGAAACTGGCTATCTGTTCTTAAAGGACTGGTAGTGTCTCTTGCACAGGCATGCGGAGGGCCTGACCTGTTTTACTAGGTGAGATGAATATGCATCAGATCCAACCCATGCGTTAGGTGCACTGCCTCATTTCACACTGGATCCTAAAATTAAGTCCAATCTAGGACTTAGGTGGGCCACGTCATAGGGAACGTGTATAGTCATGTCTAAAACTTGGGAGTTTCCCATGGTGTGGCCCACTTGAGTCTTAGAATGCCCTGATTTTCTTCATTTTGGTGGGGTGCTTCAGATGAACAGATTGAATGTCATACATGCACCATGGTGGAGGATGATTTTGGTTGGAGGACCTCCAATATCAACTGTTCCCTGTGGTGGGAGAGCTTTGAATCAGCCTGCGTTAAAAACAGGGCTGCGCACCGGATGGATCTTATCAACATGGTTACATGCATGTCAGCAAAAGCCACCCAGAATATTTTCAAAAAATCAGATTGTTTGAACGATCCCTAAGCTCTGATTCAGGGGCATGTTGGTAGAAATAAGATCATTAAGGGTCTGCTTATTAACTCTGAAAAATAGTACCTTACGTGGAATCGAGAAAATGCTCCGTATCAAGAGATGTTTGTTAATCAGTGTTTTCATTGAATTCTTTCCATGATAGGAGTTTGGCTTAATGCTGAATGCAGAATGCGCTCCATATATATATATATATATATATATATATATATATATATATATATATATATATATATATATATATATATATATATATAGCTTTCAAAATTACCCCTTTTCAAGGTACTACAGAAATTTTCTCTTTAAATTGTTTACATAATACAAAACCAACTTTTACCGTGTGAAACTTTTTTATGCCCCCACCTTGATTTATGTGTTTAATCCACACCAGCCATCAATTTTTTCAGATAATTCTAGAGCATGAGCCCAAAAATGAGGTACCTGTAAAACTTAAGTGGACTAGGCCATAGAAACCAATGGAAATTGAATAAAACTATTGTTGAAACTTTCCTAGAATCCAATGTAATGTAATGTTTATTTCTCATATAATCTCTTTATAAGGTCACACGTACCTTGAGGAAAAAGGAAAAATACAAATTTTAGCATGATCAGGACCTTCTATGGCCCTGAGAGGTACTGAGTTACTCAGTACACAATCTGATTTCGTGTACCACACATGGGGAGAAATTGACCCCTGTAAACACCACCTTTTACCCCGCGTCTTTTCAACATGCTCCCAAACTTTACTTTCTCAAAGTAAACCATTATGTACGGACACACTATTTGCTGATGAGAATACCCTTGCATTCACAACCTATAGCTACGGATTATAACCATAGCTAGAGGTATTTAGCCACGGTGAATACAAAGGTATTTTTGTCTACAAACAGTGTCCGTACAAAATGGTTTACTTTGAGAAAGTAAAGTTTGGGAGCTTTTTGGAAAGAAGCCGGGTAAAAGGTGGTGTTTACAGTGGTTAATTTCTCATACCAGCTATATAGCTGGTGTGGGAATGTGTCGTGTGAAGACGAGCATTGACGCTCCTCAAGCTCTAAGTTGTATAGACGGTTCAAAGGGGATCAAAGTTACATGGGCCCCACAATGATGTATTTATTATATCCACATCATTTATTCATTTTTCAAGATCATTTTAGAGTAATATCCAAAAAATGAATCATATCCAAAGATCAACTCGACCACACCAGAAATAGAAATAGCAATCGAGATAATGATTTCACTATTAAAAAAATTGTAGGGCCCACCATAACGTTTATTTTCCTTCCAATCTGTTCATAACGTCACAAAGACAGATGAAGAGGAAAAACAAATTTCATATTGATCTAAAACTTCTGTGACCCCAAAAGGGTTTCAATGGCAGACATTCAATCCTCCATTGCTTTTTTCAGTGTTATGTTTTATTTTTCATCTCAAGCCTTATGACGAGCTTGAAAAATGGATGGACAGTTTGGATATAACACATACCTCATGATGAGACCCATGGAACTTGCTGATGTCAATGCACCAGCTATATAGCTAGTGTGTGGTACACTAGCCAATCTGCTTCCCTAGATTCACTGCTCTACTGGACGCGGGGTTTTTTTGCTAAAGCCTCTTGCAGGAATTTCCTACATTGGAAACATAGGTGGGGCACACATTCATGTTTGTGAGAAATCGGTTTTGTGAGTTTATTTTAGGACATGGGACCAAAAGTGAGGTGGATCCAATACTCAAGTGGGCCCAAAGTGTGAGGATTAAACATCCTGATTTGAAATTTTTGTGGGGCAACGTAAGTTTTGAATAAGGATAATATTTAATATATATATTTTTATATAACTTAGTAAAATTATAACATGAAATTTTGCTAAAATGTCATTTGTTTTTATGTAGATAAATATTATCTAGTTGATGTTGCTTACATTCACACAAGAGGATTTATGGCACCATACCGTAATGTTTGGTATTGGTTGGGTGACTTTCGTAGTGGTGGGCGGCCTACTAATAAAGATGTAGTTTTTAATCATATGCATGCGAAGTTACGGAATGTGATTGAAAGGGCTTTTAGTGTGTTGAAGGTGCGTTTTGCAATTTTAAAATGGATGACACCATATTTCTTCTCGACGCAAAGAGATATAGTTATTGCATGCATGACACTACACAACTACATCAGAAAAGAATCTATCTCTGATCCACTCTTCCAATAATACAATGATGAAAATGTTCTCTTGGAGATGAATACTGAATTAGATAATGAAATGCCAGAAGTGGAAGGAGTATTTGGAGACTTTGAACAAACTATTATGTTCAATATGCAAGAAGAAATTGCCACCACACTTATACACGCAAATCATTAAATTTTTTTAATCTGTTTTTTAAATTTTATTTTATTTTTTTAATGAATAATGATATTTTAATTTTCTATCAAGTACTTTAGTTTATTTGAATTAAATAGAATAATTTTATTTTCATTTAATAAAAAATAATTTGTTTATAATGTACAACATTTCCAAACAGGAAATAGGGGCAAAAGTGTTAAATTAACATATTTCAGACATTTTAAATGTTTGTTAACATACGGGTTATTTCAAATTCAATACTTATTTTTCAGACTTTATAGCCATTATTACCAAACAAGTTTTTATTTATTTATTTATTTTTATACTTCAGATTTCAGATTTTGGCTTTAGACTTTAGATTTAACAAATGGGACCTAAGTAACTTTCATTTGTAACTGTCCAATAAATGTTTCAAATAGATAGTTAGATAACCATGTAAGTTTAATTTTAGGTTCTTCATGCAACTAAAAGAAAACACATAATTTAGATTTTTAATTTTAATTGCTTGTGTGCCATTTTGTATTTCACAAGGCCATGTGTCAAAGTTTTTCCCAAATGGTTCATCTATCCTATGTTTGGGTTTATGAGTCCCATCATTCAGAAAGAGTCAGGCTACTGATGCCATAAAAAAATTAAGGTATAAATTTAAAGGTTTTTAGGTGCTTATCAAATTATTATTATTATTATTATTATTATTTCTACACACTCAAAACTCTCATGAGTCTACCACTGAGGCACAAGTAAAGACCCTAATAACGATGTAGTCCAATTAATAACTTGATAGGCCTGATTTTTTGTAACGCCCTGAAAATCGGGGATCGAGCAAAGTTCAACTCCCGAGTTTCAACGCATCACATATGCAATATAGATAATGATGTTTAAATGTTGTCCATATTAATGCATTAAACATGAGTGAGATTATACTAAAACGGCATATCATACTCTAGATATAATTAGATTAAGCAAGCGGAAGACTATAACATATATATTTAAATATGTGGGTGTTTTACCAACTCCAGAGTATAAGTATGTAACCAGGCTGAACATATATAAGTATTGTTTCAAAATATACAAAAATCAAGGTGTAACTGTCCAACTAATCCATACAACCCTATAATCCCGTCGAATCAGAACAAGATCTACGAAGACCTGCCTGATAGCTGAACATAGGAGAATTTCTCCTCCTCGCCCATGAAGTCCATTTCAGCTGCATAGATTCTGCCATTACCTGCATTCACAACAGAGTCTGGTTGGTGTTTTAAAACACCATCCCAGGTAGGAATGAGTAGTTAATTCAGTGGAACTATAAAGCAAAGGTTAACATGTTATTAATTCAGTCAAGCAGTAATGATAAAGCAGTACAACAATCATGTCCTAAGTACTATTGTTAATGCAAGAATGATATGTTATAATGATGTATGCCCTCGCCTGCACTCCTTCAGCGACACCATCTCACAATCGCACATGCTACTCCCACTGTGTTCTTCCTCGCCAAAGGCACATGCAATGCAGTGCATGGTCGTATTAGCCAAGTTCTTAATTAGGTTATTCATACAGCAGATTCCGGAAGCTAAGGTACCTCCCTTTATATCATTTACCCAAACAATTATCCATCTAGGGTCATTAATCCTAGTTAATTACATACGATAGGCAAGTTATAGAGTAACATCACTCCTGATTTGAAAAACAGTGGATAGGGAAGTTCATGAGTTTATACTCGAGGTTACTCTACCAACGCCCTACCAACTGAAGCGCTATTTTCGAACGGGGTCTGGATTAGACAGTTCACCTCAACCCATGCTAAGACCATAGCCAGGCTGCGCTGGGATAAGCCGACAGCTCGAATACAGTGTCCCATACCACCGTATTCGACTTACAAGTTTGGATTGCTCATTGGTCACTATGGGGAGGCTTGTCACCCCAGCGTAGGCCGACAACTCGACCAAGGTGTCCCATACCACTATGCATGGCTCATGAGTCTGAGTAGATCGAGGTACCATGGTTGAAACGGGTTTTACATCGGTAAGCGGTACCTTAGATTCAAATAGTAGTGTCCATACATGGTAAACACATAATAGGCCAATCAGGTTATTTGATAAGTTCGATTGGTATGAGCGTACATTGAGGTAATCGACGTGAAGCGCATAAGCACTCCACGTGGTCTAACCACTGTCAACAATCATCGTATGGCTTGGATTCGTCGAACGTATCCAATGTGGCGAAACTAGTTTGGTCACTAAAACGGAAACTGTTACCGATTGCCTGGACTACGCAGTAGTTCCAATCATACTCAAATGCACTAAGTAATTACATATGTTATTTATAACATCATTTAACAAATAATTCAAAAATAAATCTCATTTGTGCATTTTAGCAAATACATTGAACATGTCATTTTACACATGCATTTCATCCATAAATCACATAGTAGCAATTTATATTACATGAAGGAAATTATAGATATAGATACAGTAGTTGAGAATCCTACCTCAACCCCCTCATTAAAAACAATTCAGCAAACAATTTCTCATTCAGATATTTTATCAAACACTTAGACTACACATTACTACATACATTAACTAAGGTAGTTATAGCATATATTTTGGCAAATCTTTTCATAAAGGAGTTGTCATACGTACAACGAACATGTATTATAGGTTAATAGTCGTGGCAAATACAAATCATAAATTCAATTTCATTCAATCATTTCAACAAACACATGGAATACATTATATATTCACATAGTTTACACATATGTATAAATTATCAAATACATCATAACTAAAATAATATGACAACAATCAAGTCGGACATAAATCATTAGCTAACATTGAAAGCCTTGAAAACCATAACTTAAACGTTTATAGTCTGCACATTTCGTCAGATTGTTCGTTTCGAACTCGGTTCGAATCCTACGCTTCTTTCTACAGAACAACAACTACCTAAATCACAAAATAGGTTAGTTATTTCATCAATTACTCTATTTGAATTTCTAAAATAAAATTAGGGTTAAGATTTCTTACCCAAATCAGAATCAAAACAGGTTGAGTAGCGTAGTAGAGAGGTGTATTGGCATGTAGAGTTGTGGAAAAAGATTCCAATAACAATCTCTAAGAATCCTTCTTCCTTCCTTCCACTTTTCTCTCCTTCTTTCTCTCTCTTAGGGTTTTTAGGAAATTCGTATGAGGGAGAGAAGTGGTGGTTTAAGGGCCTTATATAGGCTTAAAAGCAATGCAAATGGCCCCAGGGCCATGGTATACCTGGTTTGTATCCAAAGGGTGTTTGTTTCAGGAAACGGGGCTTGTTTGGAGGTCCATTACCTATCTACATCATGGAGTAAGTTCCTTGACAATGGATCTAGGTCAGGTTATGATTTCAGTACGATCAGATTAGTGGATCGACTGTGGAGGGCCTGTATCAGTTCAACAGTCACACATACTCGATCAGGGCTACAAGTATACGGACTCGTGTAGCGAAATTTTCCTGATCCATGGGTGAAGTTTGGTCTGAATCTGACGGTCTAAAGTCTTCAATTTCGCTCACAAGCGAACGGTCCAATTCACTTAAGTTCTGGTTCATTTTCTAAAGATATCATGTTTACCACACACTTGACTCGAGGCTCAAGTTGTGCGTTTCTGAATACTATTTTGGCTCAATTTTCATGATGTTTATCAAGTCCAATAAGACTATCATAATCCTATAGTTTCGTGGTAATCAGACTCTCGATGTGCACGCTTCTGGATACTATTTTGGCTCGATTTCCACTATGGTTGTCAAGTCCAATAAGATTGCCATAATCCTATAGTTTTGCGATAATCGGACTTTCGACGCGCGGTCCAGGTCCGATACGGAGTTTCAATGTGCTTCTGAGAGCAACTAGGTTTTGTGGTTTCTCCTAGGTTTTTATGTAATGTTAAGTTAGTGATTTTAATGGTTTTAGGTCTTGTCGTTTGTATAAAAAGTGGTTCAAGTCAAGTTCATCGATTGTTTAGTTTAGTATATAACTAAATTCCGTCCTAAATATGACGGAATAAGGTCCTAGGGTAGTTCTATGCACCTTTTTGGAACTTTTAGTTAGTATATTATTTCAATTATTTTTTTAGTAGATCATCATCAAGTCTACTTTTTCTTTACCAAATTTCATTAGATTTCGCATTGTAGAAAAATTTTAAAAATTCTAGAAGTAGCAGCTGTCTAGACTAATAATTTTTGCATAGTTGTCACATCAACCTAGATTCAATTATATTAAAATTTTTATTATATTTTTTTACTTATTTTTATATGAAACTAGACTTATTAATCTTCAATTTGACTTTTGAATCACCTAAATTGGAGTTATAACTACGGAGATATGACTTTTTAAAGTCGGTCAAAAATTGCAGCAAGGGTGCACTAACTTTTCGGTGCACCGGCGATGCCTCGCGGTAGGCGCGATAACATCGCGGTCTGCTGAACCGTCCGGTGTTAATTTTGCCACGTGATTTTTAAAATGATCATATCTTGCAAACCAGGATGAGTAATTCGACATGCAATATATGATTTTGGGTAGGAGAAGCTACTTTATCCAAATAACCTATTTATTTTGTTAGATTCCATAAAGTTAATGGTTAAAAACTAATTTTATTTATAGATTTACTATTTATAGTAAATTTTAGTGTAAGTATTGTTTTTCATCATTTAAACTTTAGGATTAGTGTTTAATATGAAGGTACTTAGGAAAATTTGAAGAATAAGGTGGTGAAAGGTGAGATTTTGAAGGAAATGGGTTGAAAATGGATTTTAAACTTTGGGATTAAGTTTTGAGAAGTCAGTAAGGTGTTATGATCGACCCGTTGCCTAAGGACGTCTAACTCCAAGATGACAAAAATTTGGGATGTTACATTTTTCTAGCCTGCCATTAACATGGTGGGGCTCAATTAATGTGCAGGAAGGACAATGTACAAGCAACGTAGTGGGCCTCACAGGTGTAAGCAGGGAAAGAGGTAAATAGGAAAGATAAACAGTATAGTTCGGTTGAACCAGTTTACAATTTAACTCTTCCTGACACATAGTGTAACGCCCTGGAAAAATCCGTACTTGGACTCGAGTAGCAACTCGACCAGAAATCGCGTAGGATTAATTCCTTTAGAAAATAAGTGTAAGTTAGCTAGCGCAACGCTAGAGTAGCTGGAAAATAGTCCCTGATCACTTTAAATACGTTCTACAAGACCCAAAGCGAGTAGAACCAATGACGCTATAATACTCTAAAACCTCGGATCAAACTCTAAGCCGGTTTGTTCTCTGGACTTCTTTGAAACTTTGTATTGGATCTAGACCGCGCGTCGAAATTCCGATACTTACAATCTTAGACCGTTAGAACCGCCTTGTTGGACTTGACAATCATTTCAAAAATCAAGTCTAACCGACATTCACAGGTTATTTCATTGAGCCTGGAGTGAAGAGAGTGAGAATAGGGCTAGATTTGGAATTTAAAATTCAAATCTGACACACGACTTGACGCATCAGTATTAAGCGTTCTGACCGTCAGAATTCAGCCAAATTACACCCTCAGATCAGGAAAAATTTCTATTTCATATCATGAGACTTACAGACCTGATCTACGTGCGGTGACCGCTGAACTGAAAATGGACCGCCACGTGCGATCTATGAGCACTACTGGTCTGAAAACGGGATGTGAGCGACATCTGACATGTGTGAACTTAAGTCCGTTCGCGTTCGGCCAGAGGACCACCAGAAATGGTCTTTTGGACCGAAACAGCGCCGATTTGGTTAGGTATCAAGTAAACATTATTCCTGAGCCTATTTCGGGCATGTTTGGGCTTATAAAAGGGCTTGAAACCCTCTCATATCTCTCCCATCCGAATTTGAAAAAAGCCCTAGGTTGAGAGATAGAAAAGGTGAGAGATTGTGAGAGAGAGTGGAGGAGAATTTCCTACCGCTTGTGCCACCTGTTGCACGTGCCTAAGCAACACGCTCCAATCACTTTGCCGGTGATTTCACCGCGTTTCTAGGTAAGAAAACATCCCTAATACTTGCTGATTTGAGGTTCCCTTGGTTCCATAGCGAAGTAGCTGATGCATCTTGTAAAATAGGTTCCCGGTTCGCCGTAGACGAAGCGTATACGCTCCGTTCGAATTAATACACCTGTAGGAGAAAAGGTGCGGATTTTAGACGCTTTGATTGACTGTTTCCAACGCTTTCAATGTCGTTTAATAGTAGATTATCGACGGCAACGCCGTTTGACATGTACAACATGCCATTCGTTTCTTGTTTCATAAGCAGACGAACAATATGAGATTTAGGGCATTTTAGTCATTTGTAGGAAATACTGTTTTCATCCATAATTTGCTGATGTGATTGACATGGCTTCTTGTCGCATTAGGATATTAAGAATACGTGCATAATTGGTTTGGCGAAGAGATTTGTCTAAATGCGCACTTTGAGTCGACATACTATATGTAGACTTAAGTGTGTAGTTTAAGTGTTTGTATAAATGCTTGTATTAGTATGTATTGAATTAAATGGTGTTATGAATTAGTTTGAGATTGATTTCTCAATTAATATGCTGATGTAAATGATTTCCTACATGTTGACTATATGCATGATTTCATTATATGTATGAAATGCATGTGCTTGATGATTCACTTAAGTTATATGTTATAACATGTGTTAACATGCTAAATGGTTGTATTTCATTTTCATTACTCATACATGATTGCTGATGTGGATTCATAATTGTTTGGGACTATACATAGTCCAGGCATTCGGCAACCGAGCAAGTTCGTGGTTAGCTTATCTTTGCCACAAACGACGCGTCGATGAACGCGAGCCGTGTTTTGGAGTTAGCGGCAGTGGTTAGGCCACACGAGGTGTTTTATGCACTTCATGTCATTCGACTTGAGATGCGCTCGTGCTAGTCGAGCCCGTCAAGTAACCCGACTGGCCATTGTATGTTCACCCTGTATGAGTCATAACTGCTTGAACCTAGGGTACTGAACTTACCACTGTAAACCCTATCAACCATGGTACCTTGATCCATGAAGACTCATGAGCCGGGCATGGTGGTATGGGACACCGTGGCTCAGCTGTCGGCCTACGCTGGGGCCACAAACCTCCTCGTAGTGACCAGTGAGCACCTTTGCCTCGTGACCAGATTATGGTGGTATGAGACACTATATTCTTGCTGTCGGCTTACACTGATCAGGCAACGAGTCCTTTGTAGTGACCGCGAGCGTATTCTGAGTCTACGGGAGGCGACGACCCTTCCGTAGCAGTGAGAGTACAGTAGGCCTGTCTTGATAAGGTGATGGGGGAGCGGTGCAACGAGTGCGAGCAACAGCCTTGACAGCCCTTGCAGCGACCTACAAAATATATATCGTATGAGATTACTAGGAGTCACGACCCTAGACAAGATCTGTGTTGGGATTGATATAAGGGAAGTACCTTAGTTTTCCAATATTGCTGTATGAAAAGGACTAATAACAACTCGGTAATCATATCACCATTACATTGCATGTGCCTGAAAATGTGAAGCACTGTGGGACGATTGCATGCCGCGGGCGTAAGATGGTGCCGTATGAGGGAGATCGTCGGTGAGGGCATCCATCATGTCATGTCATATTGTATTAACAACAGTTTTATGAATGTTTGATTTACTGCTTTACTATTATCACATGATTGATTTGAGAACATGTTAATCCTTGCTCTATTATTCCACTGAGTTAGCTACTCACTCCCACGTTACGGGATGGTGTTTGCAACACCCACCAGACCCTGTCTTAGATGCAGGTGAGGCAGCGATTCAGGAGGCAGATCCGGATTATGATGAGGACCAGGACGAGTTCTCATATATGCAGTACCACGACGGCTTTGCTTAGGTGGCCTGGATTGACGGGACTTCTCAGTGAGACTCTTTTTGACATTTTGATTTTGCTTATTTACATGTATATGAGACTCAGAGATGTATTCATACTTTAGAGACAGTCGAGATCTACTTTATTTTTCCATACAGTGATATATATATTCTTTAGTCTTCCGCTTGCTTTTATCATTGAATCTGGAGTATGAATTGCAATTTTGGTATACTTTTACTCATGTGAATGCTTTAACTCAGACAACATTGAATCATAATTATTTTTGTTGCATAAGTGACTGTCTGGAACTCGGGAGTTGAGTTTATACAAGACCCCCGATTTTCAGGGTGTTACAAGTTGGTATCAGACCATGAATAAGATTATAACGGGCCTGGGTTATGGTCACGCGACATATGCTGTCGCTTCCTTTGACTTAGGTGGGTGCGAGAAGGGTCTAGAAATACTTATAGGATCGCAGATTCGTCAATAGGCGAAGTCTATTCGTATCGATCGCGCGATCGAGTCCGTAACGCATCTAGGGTTGCGTGGAGCGACCTGAGTAGCTCCTACGTTGTTGGTAGGTGGGTTGAGACGTTCTTTGAATGATTCTAAACCGGTAAATATGAATCCTTGGGCTGTGGGACAACCACAACCCTTACATTCAATCGATAGGGCTTAAAAACCCCGTTTCACCTAAATTCTTCAAAATTCTTCCTCTTACCACTCCATTCTTCAATTCTTTCTCTGAATTTTCATGTTAGGTATTGATCCTAATGTGAAAATAATATAAAATTATACTTTGACAAAATTTTACAGTGAATAGTAAAATTTTATGAAAAATGGCCATTAGGCCATTCTAAGTTTGTAATCTTTAGCAGCTAATGGGCTAGATGGATGTATTAGCTCCTTCTACCCCAAAATCATATGCTGCATGATAATGGATTTCATTCAGGTTTACAGATTGGCCCCGAAAATCCCTGAATGCATGCTTGGGCCTCCCCAAGACAATCTAGAATGAACTAAGGTGGGGCCCATAGTTTTTTAAGGTCCCTAGGCCAGGGGGACCCGACCCATGTGGTCCCACCGGCCACCGTGCAAGATGGTCGGTGATGCCATCGCCGCCCGGTGGACCCCACTTGATGTAATTTTTGGTTCGTGTGGGTATTTTGGGTAGTACACCTCCCCACGTATGGTCCGTCCATAGAAAACCCCTAAATGGGGTACTTCCTTCACAACAGCCCCCTTCCCAAGCTCTTTCTCTCGTTTTCTGCTGCCCTCTCTTAAAACCGTGATCCCAAATCCTTCCCAAACTCATTCCTTGCTGAAAACGACTCCATTCCATCACTCCATTGTAGTTTGTAACTCTCCCTCTTGCAAATCTCATCCGTTGGAGCTCCTACAACCCCCAAAACATGCTGAAATCGTGAGGAGCTCCATTCCCCTTTTTCATTCTCTTTTCTTTTTGAAAATCCATCCTAGGGGAGCTTGAAACATCCCTCTACAACGCCTAGATCTCCCTTTTTTAGTTTGGGCAGCCATTTCTCTACATTTCTCCCATTTTTCATGGCTTTTGTTGAAGCTATTTTGGGTCTTTTATCTCTCTCCACCATCCTCTCTTTGATGGGAAAGAGAAAGACCGTAGCGGATGAGGCTGGGCCTAGTCACCCTGCTCAATCAAGAAGACCGAGGGGTGGTGCCGCTAGCTCAAGCGCCGCGGCAAGTCCAAGCACAACTCGAGAGTTCCATACAAAGTGGGATTTGGATCCCCATACTCAACTTGGGCGAGTGATATTAGCAGAGATGCCTCACGACGAATATACTGACCGTAAGGTGTTGTTTGAGGCGGACGTGGAAGGGTGACTCTTCGGTGAATTCATGTTGTTCGAGCGCATTGAAGCTGCGCATTGGGGTCCGCTATTTGAAGCTCGTGCTCGTGCTAATGTGAGCACCGTTCGTGCCTTCTACGCTCGTATCCAGAGTCCTACATTGGAGCCATTGCAGTTCAAGATTCCTTTTAGTAGAGACCGGATGGCTACGATCGATGTTCGGTTGATAGCTCTATTTCTGAATGTGCCCCTTGGTGACGTTCATCCTAGTGCGAAGAATTTGAGGAGTAGGCGTGAGCGAGATTGCCATACCAGGTTTCTATGTGGTAGACTGGTTCCATGGCAGCCTAACAATAGTCTTAAGGCGTCTCATATGTCTGATGATTTGCGCCTGCTACACCACATTTACACGTTCAACGTGTATCCCAGGTCAAAAAATCGCATTGAGTGTACGCGCCTTATGGTTGATTTCTTGTATCAGGTGGCCCAGGGAGAAAATGTGTGTATGGCCACTTTCATCTTGCGACAGATTATCCTCAAAGAGAAATCAAGAAGAACGTCTGAGTCACTTCCTTTTGGCCGACTTATATGCAAGATCGCGCTTGAGTTTGCTTACAGACTCAGGCAGGAGTTGCCAGTTCCGATTCACAGCATTGATGAGTCTACCATGGTCAAGATGAAGATCGGGTCTCAGTACCGTGAGACTCAGCTTGAAGAGGATAGCGAGGACGATTTTGATGATGAAGAGAATCTAAGTGAGGGAGAACCTGGAGTAGAAGTTTAAGAAGAAGTCCAGGAAGAGGTAGAGAGGAGGCTCAGGATACAGATGAGAGCCCTCCTCCTTCTGCTCAGGCTACTGGTGATGATCGCATTGCCCGAATTGAGGAGAGCCAGGTCACCTTGCGAAGGGAAGTTCAGGAACTACGGGCTGAGGTCGAGGATACCAAGGCCGTTATGAAGAGAAAATTTGGCAAGGTGACTCGCACCTTGAAGGCGATCCTGTGCTGCTTGCAGATAAGGGTGCTCCTCCTCCGTCACCCGACTCAAACTAGCGATGATTTTAGATGTTGTTGTTAGTAGTTAGTCATTTCCTGCTTGATGTTGTGTGAGCCTGTTAAGGCTAGTATTTTACTTATGTTGCTGTTGTAACTTTAACTATCTTAGTTCCCATGTACTTTCTGTCATGATGCTTGTAAGGAGATATCCCTTGTATTGTGACAATTTTGATTAAATAAAATGCATAGAATGCCTTTGACTCTTTATGTGAATGATTGCGGTGTGTTTGTGCTATTGAGACTGACAAGGTTGCGCCCTATTTTGAATATAGGGAATGCAGCTGAAGGCTACACGGAGCACAGCTTGGCTTACATTGGGTGAGCCTATGGATCAGGCTCCTTCGCAGTCTGATGCTCATGCGGACCCTGCTGTGGGCCCGATTCCTGAGATAGTACGTGCGTCTCAGCCTACTACTGGTCCTGCAGTTGGACCACTGCCTTTCACACCGCCCGTCAGAGAGCAGTATCGCGCGTCTTCTTCGACGCAGTACATGCCACAGCCTGCTCCACCTCCAGATAGATTTGAGCAGATGATGGCTATGATGCAGCAGCAGTAGCAGCTCCTGACTACGATTATGGGGGCTCTAGCCTAGGGTGGGAGTGTGCCTCCGCCTGCACCACCTGCGCATCCAGCTGAGGATGCCTATACTTATGCTCAGGATGAGGGCATGACTCATCTTGTACCACCTGCTTACCCTGCGGGGAATGCCGCAGACACACGGAGCTTATTAGAGCGATTTCAGCACTTACGGCCTCCTACTTTTACGGGTTCTCATAGACCCGAGGAGGCCGAGTATTAGCTCGACCGTGTGTCGAAGATACTTCGGATGCTGCATTGTTCAGAGGCTGAGCAGGTCGAGTTGGCTATGTTCTTGTTCGAGCGGGAGGCCAGCTTATGGTGGGACAGTGTGTTGCGGACCGTTGCTGCCAATTACATATGGACCTGGGCAGCGTTCGAGTTTCACTTCCATGAGAAATACTATCCACAGACGTATAGGCATGATCGGGAGAATGAGTTTCTACGCCTCAGACAGGGAGGCATGACGGTCACTGAGTATGAGCATCGGTTCACTGAGTTGGGTAGATACGTCCCGACTATACTGGCAGATGAGCAGATGTGCATACGACGCTTTTCGGAGGGCTTGCGACTGGATATTCAGTCGAAGATGTGCTGCGTGAGCATTCCCTCCTATGCAGAGCTGATTCACATGTCCATGCGGGCAGAGCAGGATGTGGATCGACTTACACAATCTCGTGGCCCTATTGCTCCTAGGCCACGACCAGAGTTGCAGGACAGGCCCTTTGCGGGCAAGAGGACTCGTGCCGACCCTCCTTCTAGGGCTACAGTGCCAGTACCCCCGATGCGGTGCCCCGATTTATTATGTACATATTGTGGCAGGACGAGTCACTTGGCGCAGAGTTGTTTTGCTCGGATGCGGGACAGTGGGTTCTCACCGCCGCAGAAGATCAACCGTACACTCTCACAGGCTATATCAGCATCGCCTTTACAGTTGGCTCCTGCACACCCTTTCTTCAGACCTCCGGTGTCTCAGATCAGGCCGCCTCTACTGCCCATGGCACAGCGGCCGAACTGGCCACAGCAAACATGGGTGCATGCCTTGACAGCTGAGGCAGCTGCGACAGAGACTTCTCAGCATTCGGCCTTTGAGGTCACTGCCCACATTGGAGGTATTTCTATTCTTGTGATGGTGGACACAGGTCCATGATTTCATTGATATCACTTGCTATAGTCAGGCGCATTGGGTTACCGACTATTAGGATGGATGGGGTGCGAGTTTATACAGCTCACGGGTCCTTTACAGATGCCACCCTGATGTGTGAGGGCTGTTTGGTGGATCTAGGGGGCAAGACAATGGCTCTTAATCTTGTCATCGACCCCTCTCTTGTTTATCTCAACGTCATTCTTGGCATGGACTGGTTGACTGCAGCGAGGGCCGAGATTGACTGCGAGACTCGTATAGTGACTGCCTATGAGCCAGAGGGCGCATCCTTCACATTCCTAGTGCGGGTAAGTCTTCCCTTCCGCACACTTAGTTACGCTACTTTACTATGGGACGCTGGTGCCCAGATGCTTGAGCATACGCCAGTCGTTTGTGAGTTTGGGGATCTGTTCAGGAAGATCCCTAGTTTTCCGCCTAGACGAGAGATTGATTTCACTATCAATCTGGTGCCTGGTTCCACGCCCGTCTCACTGCCGACGTATCGCATGGCACCATATGAGATGGAGGAGTTGAGGACACAGATTGATGGTCTGTTGGAGCTTGGCCTTATACGGCCTAGTGTGTCTCCTTGGGGAGCACCAGTCCTATTTGTAAGGAAGAAGGATGGTTCGATGTGATTGTGTATTGATTATCGCAGGCTGAACCAGATCACGGTGAAGAACAAGTACCCTTTACCCAGGATCGATGACTTGTTTGATCAGTTGAGAGGAGCGCAGTACTTCTCGAAGATTGATCTTCAGTCAGGATATCATCAGTTGTGCGTCAGGGATGAGGACGTGCAGAAGACAGCATTCAGGACCAGCTTTGGCCACTACGAGTTCCTTGTGATGTCGTTCGGTCTCATGAACGCACCAGCCGTGTTCATGGATTTGATGAACCGGGTATTTCGACCTTTCCTCTATCGATTCGTCGTTGTGTTCATTGACGACATTTTGGTATACTCCAGGAGTCATGAGGAGCATGAGGAGCACTTGCGCTTGGTCTTGGATACACTCAGACAGCATCAGTTGTTCGCACAGTACAAGAAGTGCGACTTCTGGAAGCAGGAAGTGAAGTTCCTGGGACACGTGGTGTCCAAGGATGGCATGGCAGTTGACCTGTCTAAGGTAGCTGCAGTTTAGGACTGGGAGCAGCCTGGTTCTGTCACTGAGGTGAGGCGTTTCTTGGGCCTCACTGGCTATTATCGACGCTTCATTCGAGATTTCTCGAAGATCGCGAGACCTCTATCTCAGTTGACACGGAAGGACATGAAGTTCGCCTGGAATGATAAGGCGGAGTCAGCTTTTCAGGAGCTGAAGGACAGGCTTACGTCCGCCCTTGTGCTAGTATTGCCAGAGTAAGGGGTTAGATACACTATATACACTGACGCGTCTAGCATTGGTCTGGGTTGTGTCCTTATGCAGAGGGACAGGGTAATTTCGTATGCCTCGAGACAATTAAGGAAGCACGAGGAGAATTACCCTACACATGACCTAGAGTTGGTAGCCGTCATATTCGTACTGAGACTCTGGAGACATTACCTCTATGGAAAGGAGTTCGAGCTCTTTTGCGACCACAAGAGCCTCAAGTACATATTCACGCAGCGAGATTTGAATATGAGGCAGCGGCGATGGATGGAGACTTTGAAGGACTTCAAGTTCGAAGTCTCTTACCATCCTGGGAAGGCGAACCTTGTGGCTGACGCGTTGAGCCGCAAGAAGACGATAGAGTTTGCGGCTCCGCTGATGGTTGTTGAGTGGGATATGGTTAAGTTTTTGTGAGACTTTGAGCAGAAACTCACTGTAGAGGAGCCGTATGAGTTCATCGCACATGTACAGGTGCGATCTCAGATCGATGACCAGGTCATCGAGGCGCAGAGGGATGATGCGCATCTGACTGAGCTTCGAGAGCAGGCCAATGATGATGCAGATGCCGAGTGGCGAGTTGGCACGGATGGGGGCTTACGTTATCGTGGCCGCCTATGCGTCCTAGATGTCCCTGACTTGAGACGAGAGATTCTCGAGGCTGCGCATTGTACCAGACTGGCGATGCATCCAGGCAGTACGAAGATGTATCGCGACGTGAAGAGGACCTATTGGTGGGAAGATATGAAGACCCACATAGCAGAGTTTGTGTCCCGTTGTCTCACTTACCAGCAGGTGAAGGCAGAGCATCGCCGACCACCTGGACTCTTGCAGCCTATGCCGATCGCAGAGTGGAAGTGAGATTTCATTTCCATGGATTTCGTTTCAGGGCTGTCGAAAACGAGGAAGGGACATGATTCCATATGGGTGATCGTCGACCGTCTGACGAAGTCGGCGCACTTCCTACCGATCAGAGTCACGAACTCTGCAAACGAGCTGGCTAGACTGTACATCAGAGAGATCGTGTGTCTGCATGGAGTTTCGTTGGAGATCGTGTCGGACAGAGACACACGGTTCACTTCTATTTTCTGGACTCGCATTCAGGAGGCTATGGGTGTGAAGTTGAAGTTCAGTACTGCCTTCCACCCACAGACAGATGGACAGACAGAGCGAGTGAACCAGATCTTAGAGGACATGTTGCGAGCCTGCGCATTGGACTTCAAGGATAGTTGGGATGACTGTCTTGCATATGCGGAGTTCGTGTACAACAACATTTTTCAGGCGAGTATCTGTATGGCACCTTACGAGGCGTTGTATGGGTGACCTTGTCGCGCACCGCATTGCTGGGCAGAGGTCGGTGAGCGTAGCTTGATTGGCCCAGAGTTAGTGCAGCGACGTCGGAGAAGATTGATATTATTAGACGTCAGCTTCTCACAGCGCAGAGCAGACAGAAGAGTTATGCCGATACGAGACGGCGGCTGCTAGAGTTCATAGTTGGGGATCATGTATTTTTGCGAGTTTTCCCTATGAAGGGAGTCCTTTGGTTCAGGAAGAAGGGGAAGCTAGCACCACGATTCATTGGTCCGTTCCAAATCCTCGATCGTGTGGGAGCAGTGGCTTACCGTTTGGCTTTACCCACGCCTCTCGCGAGCGTTTACAACGTATTTCATGTTTCTATGCTGAAGAAGTACGTTTCTGATCCTTCCCATATCATCAGATGGGAGCAGGTACAGTTAGGAGAGGATGTTACATATATCCTGCGACCGACACTGTAACATCCCGAAAATCGGGGGGTCGAGCAAAAACCCAACTCCCGAGTTCCAAAATGTTATTTATGCAACATAGATATGTATGATTGAATGTTGTCTGTGATAATGTATTAAACATGAGTGAAATTAAGCCAGAACAACATATCCTACTCCAGAGACAGTTAAATTAACCAGCGGAAGTCTGTAATAGTATGTATAACATATATAAACTGTTGTATGTCTCCAGAGTGTGAACATGTTACCAGGTTATATACATACATGTATACTCCAAAAGTAGATGAAACGAATATACATGAGTGCGCTACAAAATATAAAATGACAAATGTCAAAGTATCTAATCAACCTCCCTGTAATCCCGTCGATCAGAACATGCATAAAGGAGGGATCCTCCTCCTCATCATCAAGTCCAGCTCCGCCTCGCAGGCCGCGCCATCATCTGCAATCACAAAAGGTCTGGTGGGTGTCCAGGAACACCGTCCCGTAACGTGGGAGTGAGTAGCTAACTCAGTGGAATAATAGAGCAAAGATTAACATGTTATCAAATCAATCATGCGATAATAGTAAAGCAGTAAATCAAACAATCCTAATACTGTTGTTAATGCATTTATGACATGACGTGATGTATGCCCTCACCGACGATCACCCTCATACGGCAACATCTTACGACCGCGGCATGCCACACTCCCTAGAGTGCTCCACATCTTCCAGGCACATGCAATGCTATGGTGATATGATTACCAAGTTGTTATTAATCCATTCAAACAGCAGGATTGGGAAACTAAGGTACTTCCCTTGTATCAATCCCAACACAGATCCTGTCTAGGGTCGTCACTCCTAGTAATCTCATACGATGTATATTTTGTAGGTCGCTGCAAGGGCTGCCAGGGCTGTTGCACGCACTCGTTGCTCCGCTCCCCCATCACCTTATCAATACAGGCCTACTGTACTCTACTGCTACGGAAGGGTCGTCGCCTCCCGTAGACTCAGAATACGCTCGCGGTCACTACAAAGGGCTGCCAGGGCTGTTGCTCGCACTCGTTGCACCGCTCCCCCATCACCTTATCAGTGTAGGCCGACAGCAAGAATATAGTGTCCCATACCACCATAATCTGCTCACGAGTCATAGGTGCTCACTGGTCACTACGGGGAGGTTTGTGGCCCCAGCGTAGGCCGACAGCTCGACCACGGTGTCCCATACCACCATGCCCGGCTCATGAGTCTTCGTGGATCAAGGTACCATGGTTAACAGGGTTTACAATGGTAAGTTCAGTACCCTAGGTTCAAGCAGTTATGATACATACAAGGTGAACAAACATCGGCCAGTCGGGTTACTTGACGGGCTCGACTAGTGCGATCGCATCTCGAATTGAACGACATGAAGTGCGTGAAACACTTCGCGTGGCCTAACCACTGCCGCCAACTCTCAACACGAATCACATTCATCGACGCGTCGTTCGTGGCTATGACCAGTCAGCCACGAATTCGCTCGGTTACCGACTGCCTGGACTAAGTCAAGTCCCACACATCTATGGAATTACATTAACACTATACAAAGGTGTTGGAATTGAAATACATCATGTGAGCATGTTAGCACATGTTATAACATTCAACTTAAGCAAATCTTCAAGGCATACTTCCCATGCATATTCAACTTAAGCAAATCCTCAAGCACATACATTCCATGCATGTAATGAAATCATGCATTTTGTCAACATGTAGAAAATCATTTAGGTCAGCATAATAATTGAAAAATCAATCACAAACTATCAAATAACATCATTTAATTCAATACATACTAATACAAGCATTTATACAAACACATACACTACACACTTAAGTCTACATATAGTATGTCGACCCAAGGTGCGCAACTAGGCGAATCTCTTCGCCAAACTAATTGTGCACGCATTCCTAACTTCCTAATGCGACAACAAACCATGTCAATCACATCAGCAAAATATGAATGTAAACGGTACTTCCTACAAATGACTAAAATGCCCTAAATCTCATATTCTTCGTTAATTTACGAAACAGGAAACGGAGAGCATGTTGTACATGTCAAACGGCGTTGCCGTCAAGAATCTACTATTAAACGACATTGAAAGCTTTGAAAACAGTCAATCAAAGCGTCTACTATCCGCACCTTATGTCTTGTAGAGTCGGAAATTGAAACGGAGCGTATACGCTTCGTCTACGGCAAATAAGGAACCTAATACATAAGATCCATAAGCTACATCGCTATGGAAACAAGGAAAACTCAAATCACCAACTATTTAGGGTTTTTACTTACCTAGGATTGCGGTGGAATCGCCGGGAAAGCGGTAGAGGAGTGTTGCTTAAGCATGTGCAACACGTAGCACAAGTGGCGGGAAGAACTCTCCCACTCTCTCACAATCTCTCACTCTTTTTCTCTCTCCCAAGCTAGAGCTTCTCTCAAATTCGGATGGGAGAGAGGAGTGGGGGTTTCAACCCCTTTTATAGCCTAAAACATTCCCAAAATAGGCTTGGGAACAATGTTTACTTGGTGCCTAACCAAATCGGGGCCGTTTCGGTCCAAAAGGGCATTTCTGGAGGTCCCCAGGCCAAATGCGGTCGGACTTAAGCTCATGCATACTGGATCTAGCACACATCCAGTTTTCAGACCGGTTGGGTTCCCAGATCGCACGTGGCGGCCCAGTTTCAGTTTAACGGTCACCGCACCAAGATCAGGCCTATAAGTCTCGTGATATATAATAGATATTTTTCCTGATCCAAGGGTGTAATTTGGCTGTATTCTGACGGTCAGAATGCTTAATACTGATGCGTCAAATTTGTGTGCCAGATTTGAATTTGAAATTCCAACTATGTCCCTATTCACACTCTCTTCAGTCCGGGCTCAATGAAATAGCCTGTGATTATCGGTTTGACTTGATTTTCGGAATGAGTGTCAAGTCCAGCTAGACGGTTCTAACGGTCTAAGATAGGAGGTATCGGACTTTCGACGCGCGGTCTAGATCCAATACAAAGTTTCAAGGAGGTCCCGAGGACAAACCGGCTTAGAGTTTGATCCGAGGCTTTAGAGCATTATAGCACCCTTGGTTCCACTCGCTTTGGGCCTTGTAGAACGTATTTAAAGCGATCAGGGACCATTTCCCAGCTATTCTAACGTTGCACTAGCTAACCTAGTCATATTTTCTAAAGGAATTAATCCTAAGTGATTCCTTTGGCTATGGAATTGGGTTCTAAGCGAATTTTCAGGTGTTTTAATTGACCCATTGCCTAAGGACGTCAAATCCCAGATTGGCCAAAATCCGGGGTGTTACAATCTACCCCCCTTAAAACACAATGTCGTCCCCGACATTGGCAAAGGGCAAGGAGTACCTAGAGAGACTTTAGTATTGACATTCTAAGGAAGGTTCAAATCTTATTTAGCGACCTAACCTTTACGCATAACCTAAATCAAAGGTTTCGATCTTGGGCCAGTGGGGAAAAGCCTAACCACGCTTCCGCTATGCCACTCTGATCGAACGGTAGCGTTGACTAACCTATCTGGATTGGACTAAATTCGTTCTACCCCCCTTAAAACTTGGTTTTTCTTAAATTCAAGAATCTATGCATCGCTCTATATATCGGAACAAGGTGCAACTTAGGGGCTATCTTTGACATGAATTAGGGAACAACCTCTCATTACAGTGGCTTTCCATGCTAATGATGCGTTCTATGGCATTGGTATCTATGGCGATAGAGATGAGCCTAAGCTCTATTGTGGATAGGTTCAGGGGCAGGTATGAGTTGGTGGCAAGACGCCTAATTCCCTACTGGCTTTAAGTCCTCGCCATTTCCCAAAGACACTATGATCCTGTTTAGTTGTAGATGGTCGAGCCAACACGGAAGAAAGGTTGTGTAATGGGTCTGAGCCGGATACATAGACTTTCTGTCTAGCTAGGACAGAAGATTTATTGTATCAATTCTTAATCCGAGTCGATTCCGATCTTCTGCTTGATCAGAGCATTGGATTTATTGGTAACCACTAGGATTAAGAAGTCGATTCAGACCGCGAATACATCGCTTACATGTAGTTCCTTTATTCCGCATTCTCGAATGCAATAAGCCCTTGGGGAAGGCAATTCTAGGGGGCGTGCTAGTACATTCTAAGTTCAATCTGAGGGAGTTATAAATGTTCCCTGAGAGTGTATGGTTCCTTCCTATGGGCAACAACAGGAGTCTATAAGTCATAAGGGGATCTATCCAAGGAAGGGAGTCTCATTCCAATCAAATCTAATCTATCATTCCTTAACATATACAGACTTTACCCTACTCTAGGTAGCTAGTACGCTAGTCTGTAACCCAGTAGCTATAATCTATAGCTTAAGATTATACGGTAAATGGCTTTCCATACCATTTCTACTACAGAGAGTTGTTCTATCGCTTAGGGTCAAGATTGTCTAAATGGAATTGGATTCCTTATGTCGTCAGACTCTTCAACTCTAGAAGTACTAACTCTAGGACCAAAACGCCAAGGGCCTATGTGGCCAGTAGCATTCAGTTGTATTAAATAGAACCGCATTCTTAGTCCCATAGTGGGATCGGAAGTGGCATGCTTGGTAGGAGGGTGGGGTGGGATAAAAACTAATTTGTAGGCCGGATCTCAGGGAGTTATAATACTCCCAATCTAGAAACAATATCTTATAACGAAATGAAACAACATGCATTCCATTCAACAAACTTTGGCTATATTAAGCCCAAACCACAACACAAACACATTTTTCTACCTAAAAACAAAACAACCTAGAAATTTCAAACAGTAATCAAACAAGAAAAAGGGCAACGACATAGATGCCTAATTCTACCAAAGGACTTCTACCAGGGTCCCAACTGACCTTCTTGAATACTATCAAGTTCAGTACTGTCTGTTGCCCATTCGAGCTCTATCGGCCAAGTATTTTCACTACTTCTCACACGGAGAAAGTTGAGAAATGGGATTTGAGGTTAGCACGATTCTAAGACCCAAAAAGAGGGTAAAGTCTCCAATAAAAGGGACATGAGAAGGAGGATGGTGGAAAAGGAGAAAAAGGCTAAAATAGCTTAACAATAGCAATGAAAAATGGGAGAAATGCAAGGAAATGGCTAACCAAAATAGAAAAGGGAGATCTAGGCGTTGTAGAGGGATGCTTCAAGCTCCCCTAGGATGTATTTTCAGAAAGAAATGAAAACGAAAAATGGGAATGGAGCACCTCACGAATTCGGCTCGATTTGGGGGTTTTAGGAGCTCCAACGGACGAAACCTTCAAGAGGGAGGGCTGCCAACTTCAAAGGAATGATGGAGGGTGGTCTTTTTTGGCCAAAGATGGATCTAGGGGTGGTTTGGAACCACAATTTTTGGTTAGGGCAGCAAGAAAATGAAAATGGGGCTAGGAAAGGGGACTTTTGTGAAGGAAGTACATCTTTTAGGGAGTTTCAAGGTACGGACCGCATACCAGGGGACTACCCTAGCCCCCAAACTCATCCAGCCCAAAGTTTAGACCCATTCGAGGAGTTTTACCGGCGATGCATCGCCGAACCGGCGATGGCATCGCCGATGAAATTGCAAACTGGCCATTGAGGCCATATGGGATGGATTCCCCTTGGCCTAGGGATTCCAAAAAGGTATGGTGCACACTCTGGTTCATTGTAGATTGCCCTAGGGAGGCCAATACATTTTTAACATCCATTCGAGGCTTTTCGGGCCCAATATTCAATCCCGAATACAAAACCCTATCATGCAGCATATGATTTTGGGGTAGAAGGATCTATTACATCCATCTAGACCATTAGTTGCTAAATAAAGTGAAGTTAGAATGGCCTTATGGCCATTTTTCATGAAATTTTACTATTCACTGTAAAATTTGGTGAATGTACTAATTTGTGTTATTTTCATATTAGGTTTGATGCCTAACATGAAATGGATAAAAAAAAACTGAAGGTTGAAGTGTTTAGAGGAGGAATTTTGAGAATTTTTGGCAAAACGGGGTTTTCAAGCCCTGGCGATTGATTACTGGAGTCGTGGTCATTCCACGGCCCAAGGATTTTACTTTTGCGGTTTAAAACCACTCATAGGACATCTCAACCTAACTTCCTATAGCTTAGCAGCGATTCGGGTGGCCTTACGCGACCCGAGATGCGTTACAGAGTCGATCTTGCGATCGATTCTAATAGACTTCGCCTATCGGCGAATCTGCGATCCTGGACGTGTTTCTAGACCCTTCTCGCACCCACCTATGTCAAAGGAAGCGACAACGTGCGTCGCGTGACCATAACCCAGGCCCGCCCGGTTTAATCCAAATCATGCTCTGATACCATCTGTAACATCCCGAAAATCGGGGGGTCGAGCAAAAACCCAACTCCCGAGTTCCAAAATGTTATTTATGCAACATAGATATGTATGATTGAATGTTGTCTGTGATAATGTATTAAACATGAGTGAAATTAAGCCAGAACAACATATCCTACTCCAGAGACAGTTAAATTAACCAGCGGAAGTCTGTAATAGTATGTATAACATATATAAACTGTTGTATGTCTCCAGAGTGTGAACATGTTACCAGGTTATATACATACATGTATACTCCAAAAGTAGATGAAACGAATATACATGAGTGCGCTACAAAATATAAAATGACAAATGTCAAAGTATCTAATCAACCTCCCTGTAATCCCGTCGATCAGAACATGCATAAAGGAGGGATCCTCCTCCTCATCATCAAGTCCAGCTCCGCCTCGCAGGCCGCGCCATCATCTGCAATCACAAAAGGTCTGGTGGGTGTCCAGGAACACCGTCCCGTAACGTGGGAGTGAGTAGCTAACTCAGTGGAATAATAGAGCAAAGATTAACATGTTATCAAATCAATCATGCGATAATAGTAAAGCAGTAAATCAAACAATCCTAATACTGTTGTTAATGCATTTATGACATGACGTGATGTATGCCCTCACCGACGATCACCCTCATACGGCAACATCTTACGACCGCGGCATGCCACACTCCCTAGAGTGCTCCACATCTTCCAGGCACATGCAATGCTATGGTGATATGATTACCAAGTTGTTATTAATCCATTCAAACAGCAGGATTGGGAAACTAAGGTACTTCCCTTGTATCAATCCCAACACAGATCCTGTCTAGGGTCGTCACTCCTAGTAATCTCATACGATGTATATTTTGTAGGTCGCTGCAAGGGCTGCCAGGGCTGTTGCACGCACTCGTTGCTCCGCTCCCCCATCACCTTATCAATACAGGCCTACTGTACTCTACTGCTACGGAAGGGTCGTCGCCTCCCGTAGACTCAGAATACGCTCGCGGTCACTACAAAGGGCTGCCAGGGCTGTTGCTCGCACTCGTTGCACCGCTCCCCCATCACCTTATCAGTGTAGGCCGACAGCAAGAATATAGTGTCCCATACCACCATAATCTGCTCACGAGTCATAGGTGCTCACTGGTCACTACGGGGAGGTTTGTGGCCCCAGCGTAGGCCGACAGCTCGACCACGGTGTCCCATACCACCATGCCCGGCTCATGAGTCTTCGTGGATCAAGGTACCATGGTTAACAGGGTTTACAATGGTAAGTTCAGTACCCTAGGTTCAAGCAGTTATGATACATACAAGGTGAACAAACATCGGCCAGTCGGGTTACTTGACGGGCTCGACTAGTGCGATCGCATCTCGAATTGAACGACATGAAGTGCGTGAAACACTTCGCGTGGCCTAACCACTGCCGCCAACTCTCAACACGAATCACATTCATCGACGCGTCGTTCGTGGCTATGACCAGTCAGCCACGAATTCGCTCGGTTACCGACTGCCTGGACTAAGTCAAGTCCCACACATCTATGGAATTACATTAACACTATACAAAGGTGTTGGAATTGAAATACATCATGTGAGCATGTTAGCACATGTTATAACATTCAACTTAAGCAAATCTTCAAGGCATACTTCCCATGCATATTCAACTTAAGCAAATCCTCAAGCACATACATTCCATGCATGTAATGAAATCATGCATTTTGTCAACATGTAGAAAATCATTTAGGTCAGCATAATAATTGAAAAATCAATCACAAACTATCAAATAACATCATTTAATTCAATACATACTAATACAAGCATTTATACAAACACATACACTACACACTTAAGTCTACATATAGTATGTCGACCCAAGGTGCGCAACTAGGCGAATCTCTTCGCCAAACTAATTGTGCACGCATTCCTAACTTCCTAATGCGACAACAAACCATGTCAATCACATCAGCAAAATATGAATGTAAACGGTACTTCCTACAAATGACTAAAATGCCCTAAATCTCATATTCTTCGTTAATTTACGAAACAGGAAACGGAGAGCATGTTGTACATGTCAAACGGCGTTGCCGTCAAGAATCTACTATTAAACGACATTGAAAGCTTTGAAAACAGTCAATCAAAGCGTCTACTATCCGCACCTTATGTCTTGTAGAGTCGGAAATTGAAACGGAGCGTATACGCTTCGTCTACGGCAAATAAGGAACCTAATACATAAGATCCATAAGCTACATCGCTATGGAAACAAGGAAAACTCAAATCACCAACTATTTAGGGTTTTTACTTACCTAGGATTGCGGTGGAATCGCCGGGAAAGCGGTAGAGGAGTGTTGCTTAAGCATGTGCAACACGTAGCACAAGTGGCGGGAAGAACTCTCCCACTCTCTCACAATCTCTCACTCTTTTTCTCTCTCCCAAGCTAGAGCTTCTCTCAAATTCGGATGGGAGAGAGGAGTGGGGGTTTCAACCCCTTTTATAGCCTAAAACATTCCCAAAATAGGCTTGGGAACAATGTTTACTTGGTGCCTAACCAAATCGGGGCCGTTTCGGTCCAAAAGGGCATTTCTGGAGGTCCCCAGGCCAAATGCGGTCGGACTTAAGCTCATGCATACTGGATCTAGCACACATCCAGTTTTCAGACCGGTTGGGTTCCCAGATCGCACGTGGCGGCCCAGTTTCAGTTTAACGGTCACCGCACCAAGATCAGGCCTATAAGTCTCGTGATATATAATAGATATTTTTCCTGATCCAAGGGTGTAATTTGGCTGTATTCTGACGGTCAGAATGCTTAATACTGATGCGTCAAATTTGTGTGCCAGATTTGAATTTGAAATTCCAACTATGTCCCTATTCACACTCTCTTCAGTCCGGGCTCAATGAAATAGCCTGTGATTATCGGTTTGACTTGATTTTCGGAATGAGTGTCAAGTCCAGCTAGACGGTTCTAACGGTCTAAGATAGGAGGTATCGGACTTTCGACGCGCGGTCTAGATCCAATACAAAGTTTCAAGGAGGTCCCGAGGACAAACCGGCTTAGAGTTTGATCCGAGGCTTTAGAGCATTATAGCACCCTTGGTTCCACTCGCTTTGGGCCTTGTAGAACGTATTTAAAGCGATCAGGGACCATTTCCCAGCTATTCTAACGTTGCACTAGCTAACCTAGTCATATTTTCTAAAGGAATTAATCCTAAGTGATTCCTTTGGCTATGGAATTGGGTTCTAAGCGAATTTTCAGGTGTTTTAATTGACCCATTGCCTAAGGACGTCAAATCCCAGATTGGCCAAAATCCGGGGTGTTACAGACACGTATCCTAGACAGGAAGGAGCAGGTACCGCGTAGCAAGGTGATTCCCCTTGTGAAGGTATTGTGGACACATCACTCTGAGGAAGAGGCTACCTGGGAGACAGAAGCTGAGATAAAAAAGAACTACCCACAGCTTCTCGAGGAGTACGAAAAGGTACAAATTTTGAGGATGAAATTATTTGTTAAGGGGGGTAGATTGTAACGCCCTGGAAAAATCTGTACTTGGACTCGAGTAGCAACTCGATCAGAAATCGCGTAGGATTAATTCCCATTAGAAAATAAGTGTAAGTTAGCTAACGCAACGCTAGAGTAGCTAGAAAATAGTCCCTGATCACTTTGAATACGTTCTACAAGACCCAAAGCGAGTAGAACCAATGACGCTATAATACTCTAAAACCTCGGATCAAACTCTAAGCCGGTTTGTTCTCTGGACCTCTTTGAAACTTTGTATTGGATCTAGACCGCGCGTCGAAAGTCCGATACCTACAATCTTAGACCGTTAGAACCGCCTTGTTGGACTTGACAATCATTTCAAAAATCAAGTCCAACCAACATTCACAGGCTATTTCATTGAGCCTGGAGTGAAGAGAGTGAGAATAGGGCTAGATTTGGAATTTGAAATTCAAATCTAGCACACGACTTGACGCGTCAGTATTAAGCGTTCTGACCGTCAGAATTCAGCCAAATTACACCCTCGGATCAGGAAAAATTTCTATTTCATATCATGAGACTTGCAGACCTGATCTACGTGCGGTGACCGCTGAACTGAAAATGGACCGCCACGTGCGATCTACGAGCACTACTGGTCTGAAAACGGGATGTGAGCGACATCTGACATGTGTGAACTTAAGTCCGATCGCGTTCGGCCAGGGGACCACCAGAAATGGTCTTTTGGACCGAAACAGCCCCGATTTGGTTAGGTATCAAGTAAACATTGTTCCCGAGCCTATTTCGGTCATGTTTGGGCTTATAAAAGGGCTTGAAACCCTCTCATATCTCTCCCATCCGAATTTGGAAAAAGCCCTAGGTTGAGAGAGAGAAAAGGTGAGAGATTGTGAGAGAGAGTGGAGGAGAATTTCCTGCCGCTTGTGCCACCTGTTGCACGTGCCTAAGCAACACGCTCCAATCACTTTGCCGGTGATTTCACCGATTTTCTAGGTAAGAAAGCATCCCTAATACTTGCTGATTTGAGGTTCCCTTGGTTCTATAGCGAAGTAGCTGATGCATCTTGTAAAATAGGTTTTCGGTTCGCCGTAGACGAAGCGTATACGCTCCGTTCGAATTAATACACCTGTAAGAGAAAAGGTGCAGATTTTAGACACTTTGATTGACTATTTCCAACGGTTTCAATGTCGTTTAATAGTAGATTATCGACGGCAACGCCGTTTGACATGTACAACATGCCGTTTGTTTCTTGTTTCGTAAGCAGACGAAGAATATGAGATTTAGGGCATTTTAGTCATTTATAGGAAATACTGTTTTCATCCATAATTTTCTGATGTGATTGATATGGTTTCTTGTCGCATTAGGATATTGGAATACGTGCATAATTAGTTTGGCAAAGAGAGTCGCCTAAATGCACACTTTGAGTCGACATACTATATGTAGACTTAAGTGTGTAGTTTAAGTGTTTGTATAAATGCTTCTATTAGTATGTATTGAATTAAATGGTGTTATGAATTAGTTTGAGATTGATTTCTCAATTAATATGCTGATGTAAATGATTTCCTGCATGTTGACTATATGCATGATTTCATTATATGTATGAAATGCATGTGCTTGATGATTCACTTAAGTTATATGTTATAACATGTGTTAACATACTCACATGGTTGTATTTCATTTTCATTACTCATACATGATTGCTGATGTGGATTCATAATTATTTGGGACTATACATAGTCCAGGCAGTCGGCAACCGAGCAAGTTCGTGGTTGGCTTATCTTTGCCACGAACGACGCGTCGATGAACGCGAGCCGTGTTTTGAAGTTGGCGGCAGTGGTTAGGCCACACGAGGTGTTTTATGCACTTCATGTCGTTCGACTTGAGATGCACTCGTGCTAGTCGAGCCCGTCAAGTAACCCGACTGACCATTGTATGTTCACCCTGTATGAGTCATAACTGCTTGAACCTAGGGTACTGAACTTACCACTGTAAACCTTGTCAACCATGGTACCTTGATCCACGAAGACTCATGAGCCGAGCATGGTGGTATTGGACACCGTGGCCGAGCTGTCGGCCTACGCTGGGGCCACAAACCTCCCCGTAGTGACCAGTGAGCACCTTTGCCTCGTGAGCAGATTATGGTGGTATGGGACACTATATTCTTGCTGTCGGCCTACACTGATCAGGCGACGAGTCCTTTGTAGTGACCGCGAGCATATTCTGAGTCTACGGTAGGCGACGACCCTTCCGTAGCAGTGAGAGTACAGTAGGCCTGTATTGATAAGGTGATGGGGGAGCGGTGCAACGAGTGCGAGCAACAGCCCTGACAGCCCTTGCAGCGACCTACAAAATATATATCGTATAAGATTATTAGGAGTGACGACCCTAGACAGGATCTGTGTTGGGATTGATATAAGGGAAGTACCTTAGTTTTTCAATATTGCTGTATGAAAAGGACTAATAATAACTCGGTAATAATATAACCATTACATTGTATGTGCCTGGAAGATGTGGAGCACTGTGGGACGATTGCATGCCGTGGGCGTAAGATGGTGCCGTATGAGGGAGATCGTCGGTGAGGGCATCCATCACGTCATGTCATATTGCATTAACAACAGTTTTATGAATGTTTGATTTACTGCTTTACTATTATCGCATGATTGATTTGAGAACATGTTAATCCTTGCTCTATTATTCCACTGAGTTAGCTACTTACTCCCACGTTACGGGATAGTGTTTGCAACACCCACCAGACCCTGTCTTAGATGCAGGTGAGGCAGCGATTCAGGAGGCAGAGCCGGACTATGATGAGGACTAGGACGAGTTCTCATATATGCAGTACCACGACGGCTTTGCTTAGGTGGCCTGGATTGACGGGACTTCTCAGTGAGACTCTTTTTGACATTTTGATTTTGCTTATTTATATGTATATGAGACTCAGAGATGTATTCATACTTTAGAGACAGTCGAGATCTACTTTGTTTTTCCATACAGTGATAAATATATTCTTTAGTCTTCCGCTTGCTTTTATCATTGAATCTGGAGTATGAATTGCAGTTTTGGTATACTTTTACTCATGTGAATGCTTTAACTCAGACAACATTGAATCATAATCATTTTTGTTGCATAAGTGACGGTCTGGAACTCGGGAGTTGAGTTTATACAAGACCCCCGATTTTCAGGGTGTTACACATAGTTAGGTAAATATTTTTCATAGGGAATGAATTCCTACATTGCGCCTGACCACCAAAGCAATTGCACATTAGCAAAAAATAGAACATGGTTATATAGTCACAACCTTATCTAAATGGCTATTATGACCTGATCAAGTAAGAACAATCATATGATTGATTCACTTTCTAGTCCCTTATCTGAATGGCTATTATCGCCCGAACAAAGTTATATTGGGGCAATGTGAATTCAGTGATGAGCCTCTCCTGTCCGGTGGTTGGTAGTGATCATGTATAAGCTGATGTAAGGTGTCACAGTAAGAAGATGTGATGAATTTGTGCTTGATTTTAGACTTAGTCTTAATCATAGTTTTAGAGTTGAGGGCGTGATAGTACTACTTTGGAAATGTCCCTAAAAGTATATTGGGAACGCTGCCTTTGAAATGTCCTTAAAAGTATATCAGGTGCATTGCTCTAGTAATGTCTAAAAGTATATAGGGGTGCACTATCCTAGGAATGTTTCTAAAATTATATGCAAGTGTATTACCTTATAAATGTCTCTAAAAGTATAAGCAAGTATGACAATTGTGTCTCTTGGATGGAAGACTCTAAAACTCATTAGATATCATTTCAAATCTTTTTTATGATACGACATATAAGTACAAGTATGTGCATGAATATACGTTAGATGTACAACTGGAATAGTAGTCTGACCAACTAATATATAAATGGATCCTACACAATAAGATATCGGTGCATGGGCTTAATATAACATGATCATTCACTTGAATATGGTATTGTAAGAGATGATGATTATTTAATTTATTGTTATAAGACTTCATGATTAGTATTGCATTCATGGTATATTTAAGATTTCAAAACTCTAATTCATGTTCCTTTTATTTCTCTTATTTATGAAATTTTTATATAATTTAGAAATTTCATATTTGGCCAAGTTATGATCTCACTAAGCTTGTTTATGCTCATTTCACTCTTGATCAATGTCAGATTATGTTCACTCCGCTCTTAATCAATGTCACATGTGCATAATTAGAATACTACGAACAAGCGGGTCTTTATTAATGAAGTTACTTTTAATTCATAAGATTTTAGTTAAAAAGTTTAGAAATTTTGATGTAATTAAACAATTATATAAAGAATGATGGTTTGAATAGTAGATGATATGGATTATTTATTGATTAAATTAATGGTAAATTTTCATTTAGCTTATGCATAGATTCCATTATGATGCCGTTATGAGTTAAATGAATCTATGTTACGTGATAAAAGTAAATATAAAAGCTCACGTTCTCAGGATTTAGGTCTTGAGTAGCCTTGCCCAAGTATCAGGATTTCGAAGCATGACACGCCAAGATAGATAGACAGTTATAGGCGATCATCTATGAGTGAGAACTAAGTACTTTAGCCATTTACTTGGTCACATGTAAAGGAGACTTGGTGATTTGTAAAGGAGAGGGTCATCCTTTTAATGATTTTTTTATTTTATTATTATTATTTTTTGACTTTCAGTGAAAATGATTTTTTCTTACAGTGTAGAGATTAATTGATTAAAACAGTATAAAAAAAAATTTAAATGAACGAAATTGCGTTGAAAAAAACATGAGAGATACTCCTTAGCAATAGACAACTATGATGTGGATGGCAAGGTCTTAAAGCTAAGATCTTCATTCACCCAACAACTTAGGTATAGATGGAAAGAAGTATATTATTATTATTATTATTATTTTAAAAAAAACTTTCTTAATCCAGTGTCGTCGATGTAAATGAAGGGAATTACACTAAAAAGTAAAAAAGAAAAGTCTTCTTTGATTTAACGACATGCATGTAGATGAAGGGAACTATACTACACCTAAGTTGGTCCAATAAAGGAGCATAGACAGATTGGATTACACTACTCTGAAGCTAAAGTTGTTCCAGTATAGAAGAGCAGATAGACTGTATTACACTAAGATAAGATAAACAATATTGCATTATAGAGTTGTGTTGTGTTAGATTGGTGAGTACTTGGAGATCTTTGATCTTCCTCCTATTTATAGAGAATTTGAACAATAACTAGAGAGAGATCTTCATAGTTATTCTTTACTTTTGGTAATGTGGAAATAACTAACTAGGCTCGTATATAGTTACGACTTATTACGCAACGTCACATGTATTATTCGTGTGTCATGGGTTGGCCATTAGTTGTGAGCATGTCCTAAACCTATTATGTGGATGTGAGTTCTTCTCATGATGTCACATGCTGGTGGCCATTATCCATTTCTCTGCTTGAATGTGTATTTTGCGCTGTGAAAATTAGATAACTTGGCGTTATGTTACATCACTTCATAACTCCTTAAATAGTCCCGGCCTTAAGGGTTTTGTCTATGTGATGTTATAGTGCATCAATGAAATCCATCACTAGCTACTATTGTATTTTGGTCGATACTCATTGGTTGGTCATGAGGCTATTACAATGAGTAATTGACTCTTACATGTAAGTAATATATGTGATACACGGCGTGTGATAGTAGCTAACTAGACTTATCCATTTTGAGTTAAAAAGTGACTTTCCGAATTTTGATAAAATTCAGCTGTTAGAATAATAAAAAAAAGATCTTTTGTTTATCTTCCATCGAGATCTCACTTCCACGTTATATCATTTGAAATAGTATGACATAAATAATAAAATAAGCTAAATATATCTAGAGAGAAATAGAAAAATGTTGCCAGAATTTAAACGTAAGCATTTAAATTATAAAAAGTAGCGCTACAATCCTATAATCTTGAATGAATGAATCCTTACTATGACATTTAGTTACAAATAAATTTGTAAAAGCCGAATCATTCTAACAGTGCTATTATATTTTTGGGCATGAGTATTGTTGACGCCATGAAAATCAATTGTTCGTGTTGTACAGGGGTCAAAGCTAGTATGTAGATAGTAACGCACTGAACCAAGAGATGAAGTGATACTAAGGCAGTAAAGGGAAAACTTTAAGCTTGATAGTTACAGTTCAGATAGTCTTGAAATAAAGTAGTTTATATCTTAATAAAAATCATATCTATTGACCATTGGACATAGATCACTCATCTTCAGTTTTGAAAAAAGTTCAAGATTGTACAGATACCATTAGAAAAATCTTGCAGGCCTATTAAATAGTGGCTGGTTATTTACAGGGGTATTCATAGTCATACATGTTGGCTCGCCATGTAGGTGGACGGATTGCTTGAAATAGTGTGGCCCAATTTCTACGTGCTGAGAGATTTAAATGGTCCACCATCTCAAGGTTTGCCAACGGTCTCGGAACCCATACGTTGGTAGGCAACATGGACAAAAGAAATGAGCATTTATGAGGAATTGAACCCCTACTCCGAGCTCATCCTACATGTGTGGTCCACCAGACAAGAAAACGTATCTTATTGGCTAGCTGGGTCATCTACATGTCGGGACCCACCAAATGAGTCGCTTATATCTTAAAAATGTGCCATTTTTTAGTCTGTCTGAGATTTAAAAAATAAAAAAAAATCTCAACCGGCCTATGACCTAACCAGCCTATTTAAGACATTTATTACGTGGTCCATCTGATGAAGATCCCAGTTCTCGTACATGTTTGCAAGCAAGCTTGCACCTGTGCCACTAGAATTCTCAACACGTGTGCTCCGTTCACTGGCTTACATTATCTGTTGAGTCTTTCAATTGTTACAAGTGGGCCAACGTTCCAGTAGTGTCGGCCTATTATTCTATTCCCATCCCACCGTGGATGGACCTTGATACAAAAATACCCCAGATTAAAAGATCTTAGCCATCAATCTTTAGGCTTTCTTTCGTTGAATCTGAACCATTTTAGCCACAAATCGAAAGGTTGCGATGGTCCCATCAGAGAGATTTCTTGGGCATACTTCATCCATCGTAGAAAATACCACTGGTCTATATTACCGAAGCGTGGGCCACACTTATATAAATGATGGACTCGGACTCAGTAAGGACCCCTCTAGTACCGAGATCTTGGTACTATGGCCCCCACCATAATGTATGTGTGTTAACCATGATGTCCATCCATTTTAAAGCGTGAAAAAAAATGAAGAAGAAAAACAGAAAAAAGAAAAAAAGAGAAAAAAAGAAGTGGTGAATCTTACATATAAAGTGGACCACACCACAGGAATGATTGAACTTTCACCATTAAAAACTTCTTAAGATCCTCTGTAATGTTTATTTGCCATTCAACCATTTAATTAGGTGGTGCTCACTTGAATGAAAGGAAAACACAAATATCAACTGGATTCAAAACTTTTGAACCCTAAGAAGTTTTTAATGGTGGGCATGCAATCACCACTGTTTCATGTGGTGTGGTCTTTCCGAGATTTGGATTTGCTTAATTTTTGGACTCATGCCCTAAAATGAACTAGAAAAAGGTCAAATCTCTAAATGACCCTAAGCAAATTCTTACTGAGTAAATTTTGTGGGGCCATCGTGATGTATGTGTCTTATTCACAGTTTACCATTTAATATTTTATTTTAGGGCATGAGCTCAAAATTGAAGCATATTTAAAGCTCAAATGGGCTGCACCACACGAACTAGTGTGAATGGATTGCCTGCGATTAAAAAATTCACGAGGGCACAAAAGTTCTGCATCAAGGTGATCTTTGTGTTTTCTCTTTACCCACGTTCGTGAGACTCTATGGGCAGGTTGGATGGGCAAATAAACATCACCGTAGCCATAAGAAGGTTTCAAACTGTTGACATGATTATTTCTACTGTTTCATGTGGTGTGGTCCACTTGAGCTTTGGATATGCTTGCTTCAATTTTAGGCCCATGCCCTCAAATGTGCTTGGAAAAACGGATAGAAGGCATGGATAAGAAACAATGCATCCACGGTGGGTCCCATAGAGTACTGAGTTACTCGTGATCCTGATAGTTAATTCCGCTTCCTAAAATGTTTTTGTGGCTAACATGTTATGAAGTGGTGGTGGCTTTAGCCTCTCATTTTACTCTAACACTTTTTCATTATTTTTTAATGATGAAAATACCCCTATGCCACATTTTCTTATACAAAGTTAGCTTGTTTCGATATGTAACATCCCGAAAATCGGGGGGTCGAGCAAAAACCCAACTCCCGAGTTTCAAAATGTTATTTATGCAACATAGATATGTATGATTGAATGTTGTCTGTGATAACATATTAAACATGAGTGAGATTAAGCTAGAACAACATATCATACTCCAGAGACAGTTAGATTAACAAGCGGAAGACTGTGATAGTATGTATAATATATATAAACTGTTGTATGTCTCCAGAGTGTTAACATGTTACCAGGTTATATACATACATGTATACTCCAAAAGTAGACAAAACGAATATACATGAGTGCGCTAAAAATATAAAATGACAAGTGTCAAAGTATCTAATCAACCTCCTTGTATTCCCGTCAATCAGAACACGCATAAAGGAGGAATCCTCCTCCTCATCATCAAGTCCTGCTCCGCCTCACAGGCCGCGCCATCATCTGCAATCACAATAGGGACTGGTGGGTGTCCGGAAACACCATCCCGTAACGTGGGAGTGAGTAGCTAACTCAGTGGAATAATAGAGCAAGGATTAACATGTTCTCAAATCAATCATGCGATAATAGTAAAGCAGTAAATCAAACAATCCTAATACTGTTGTTAATGCAATATGACATGACGTGATGTATGCCCTCACCGACGATCTCCCTCATACGGCACCATCTTACGACCGCGGCATGCAATCGACTCTCAAGTGCTCCACATCTTCCAGGCACATGCAATGTTATGGTGATATGATTTTCGAGTTATTATTAGTCCATTCAAACAGCAGGATTGGGAAACTAAGGTACTTTCCTTATATCAATCCCAACACAGATCCTGTCTAGGGTCGTCACTCCTAGTAATCTCATACGAGGTATATTTTGTAGGTCACTGCAAGGGCTGCCAGGGCTGTTGCACGCACTCGTTGCTCCGCTCCCCCATCACCTTATCGATACAGGCCTACTGTATTCTACTGCTACTGAAGGGTCGTCGCCTCCCGTAGACTCAGAATACGCTCGCGGTCACTACAAAGGACTCGTCGCCTGATCAGTGTAGGCCGACAGCAAGAATATAGTGTCCCATACCACCATAATTTGCTCACGAGACTAAGTGCTCACTGGTCAATACGGGGAGGTTTGTAGCCCCAGCGTAGGCCGACAGCTCGGCCACGGTGTCCCATACCACCATGCCCGGCTCATGAGTCTTCGTGGATCAAGGTACCATGGTTAACAGGGTTTACAATGGTAAGTTCAGTACCCGAGGTTCAAGCAGTTATGACTCATGCAGGGTGAACATACAATGGCCAGTCGGGTTACTTGACGGGCTCGACTAGCACGAGCGCCTCGCAAGTCGAATGACATGAAGTGCGTGATACACTTCGCGTGGCCTAACCACTGCCATCAACTCCAAACACGACTCGCGTTCATCGACGCGTCGTTCGTGGCGAAGATAAGCTAACCACGAATTCACTCGGTTACCGACTGCCTGGACTAAGTATAGTCCCAAACATGTGGAAGCACATTGGCAAAGCATGTGAAAGTATTGGAAATGAAATACAACCATATGATCATGTTAACACATGTTGTAACATACAACTTAAGCAAATCACCTGATACATGCCTTTCATACATATAATGAATTTATGCATATTACCAACATGTAGGAAATCATTTCCATCAGCAAATTAATTGAGAATTCAATCTCAAATTAAATCATAATGAAATCACCAAGCACATGATATAACATACAACTTACGTGAATCATCAAGCACATGCATTTCATGCATATAATGAAATCATGCATATAGTCAACATGTAGGAAATCATTTACGTCAGCATATTAATTGAGAAATCCATCTCAAACTAATTCATAACATCATTTAATTCAATACATACTAATACAAACATTTATACAAACACTTACACTACACACTTAAGTCTAAATATAGTATGTCGACCCGAAGTGAGCATTTAGGCGAATCTCTTCGCCAAACTAATTATGCATGTATTCCTAACATTCTAATACGACAACAAATCATGTCAATCACATCAGCAAAATATGCATGAAAACAGTACTTCCTACAAATGACTAAAATGCCCTAAATCTCATATTCTTCGCCGGTTTACGAAACAGGAAACGGACAGCATGTTGTACATGTCAAACGGCGATGCCGTCGATAATTTACTATTAAACGACATTGAAAGCTTTGGAAACAGTCAATCAAAGCGTCTAAAATCCGCACCTTGTCTCTTATGGATGTGTAAATTCGAACGGAGCGTATACGCTTCGTCTACGGCGATTAGAGAACCTAATACACAAGTTCTATTAGCTACTTCGCTAGGAAAAGAAAGGAACCTCAAATCAGCAACTTCTAGGGTATTTTCTTACCTGAAAACGTGGAGGAATCGCCGGGAAAGTGATCGGAGTGCGTTGCCTAAGCACGTACAGCATGTGGCACAAACAGCAGGGAATTCTCTCCCACCTTCTCTCACAAACTCTCACCTTTTCTCTCTCCCAATCTAGGGATTTTTGCAAATTCGGATGGGAGAGAGGAGTGAGAATTTCATTCCTTTTTATAAGCCCAAACTTGCCCGAAATAGGCTCGGGAATAAGTTTCACTTGAGGGGTAACCAAATCGGGGCTGTTTCAGTCCAAAAGGACATTTCTGGTGGTCCCCTGGCTGAATGCGGTCGGACTTAAGTTCATGCATACTGGATCTAGCATATATCAAGTTTTCAGTCCGGCAGGGTTCGCAGATCGCACGTGGCGGTCCAGTTTCAGTTCAGCGGTCACCGCACGTAGATCAGGCCTGCAAATCTCATGATATGAAATAGAAATTTTTCCTGATCCGAGGGTGTAATTTGGCTGAATTCTGACGGTCAGAACGCTTAATACTGACACGTCAAGTCGTGTGCCAGATTTGAATTTCAAATTCCAATTCTGTCCCTATTCGCACTCTCTTCAGTCCGGGCTCAATGAAATAGCCTGTGATTATCGGTTGGACTTGATTTTCGAAATGATTGTCAAGTCCAGCTAGGCGGTCCTAACAGTCTAAGATAGTAGGCATCGAACTTTCGACGCACGGTCTAGATCCAATACAAAATTTTAAGGTGGTCCAGAGAACAAACCTGCTTAGAGTTTGATCCGAGGTTATAGAGTATTATAGAGTCATACGTTCTACTCGATTGGGTCTTGTAGAACGTATTTAAAGTGATCAGGGACTGTTTCCCAGCTACTCTAACGTTGTGCTAGCTAACTTACGCTTAATTTCTAAAGGAATTAATCCTAAGTGGTTTCTTTGGCTATGGAATTGGGTTCTGAACGATTTTTCAGGTGTTTTAATTGACCCACTGCCTAAGGACGTCAAATCCCAGATTGGCCAAAATCCGGGGTGTTACACGATAGGACAATGGTTTATTGAAAAAGTGGCATGGGCCCCATCAAAAATAAGGATTTGGCCCACCCATTGGATGATCTTATCCATTCATTTTAACGAGACAGTCGTGAACCCACATAAGGGTTTTTTCAGTTTTGTATTTAAAGATGTCTATGGTCCATAACTACACTAACATTATTTATTAATTCTAAAGTGTGGTCCATCTGTAATAAAATTTTCCCTTAAACTTAAGTCAATGCCATGAAATTAAAACCCCTAACACATGATAGGTTAGATTTGCTTCACGACAATCCAATCAGCCCCGCATAAAATGTGGATGGGTTCAAAACGTGGGGCCCTTGCTACACGAGGGCCATTTAGCCATTTCCTTCATTCTTCCTAGGTTTTTTTTTCATGGGATAAGGGGAGGGTGTGAAAGAGAGGATGGAGTTTTTGGGTTCCCTTTCCTCTTCCTTTTTCATTCTTCCTTATTCCTTCTTCCTTATTCATTCTTCCTTCATTGGTTCCCTTTATAGTTGTCTTTTATTTTTTTAAATTAGGTAAGAGTTTGCAAAAGGGAAGAGGGTGTGAAAGAATGTTGTAATTGATGAATTTTGTAATAGAAAAATGTGATGAATGTTGAAATGTGTGATTTTTTATAATAAAAGAATGTTGTAATGGATGAAGTTTGTAATAGATGAGCTTTGTAATGGAAGAATGTTGTAATGGATAAATGGATGAATGTTGTAATGGATGACTATTGTAATGGAAGAATATTGTAATTGATGAATGTTGTATGGTGGATCACCGATATTCACCTTGAATCCTCGATATTCACTATGGATAGCCGATATTTTCATTATAGATCGCCGATATTCAGTGTAGATCATCAATATTCATTATGGATAATTGATATTCAATATGGATCATCAATATTCACAGTGGATCGCTGATATTCGTTAATTTGCTGATATTTTCACTATGTATTGCCTATAATAACTATGTGTCATTAATCCTACAAAAACTGGCATAACTCCTGTAATGGGGTAAAATGGACAAACTATAAATGTAGGTCAGGTCAAGACTTGGTACGTCCCAATGGCTAAAAGACACAAGGAACCCAACGTCTGTCTAAGGAGAAAGGTCGGGAAGACTAAGGTCGTCTCAAAGGTTGGCACAACCCTGAACGGATTCTCTAGGGAAGACATTGAAGAAGCTTAAAGGTTACAGGATGTGGAGATCACAAAGACATCATAAGGACCTTTGGTCAGTTTAATCAGCAGATGATGCCGACCTTCTTATAAGCTTAGTTAGCATTGTGACTTCCATAAGCCGACCTTAGTTGAAGCTTGGATGACTGTGCCCCGATCTTTAGACAATGACCAACCTAAAATGAAGGAAGACCTATCCGATCTTTCCTCCAAGGATCACGGAAACTGACTCGTGATCAGTTTGGGATTTTGAGATCCCCATCGAGGATCTCGAGAGATCTCTAATATGTTATGAGTTTTAAGAAAACTACAATACATACCTACTCAATATGGAGGATCCTTCTACGATATGATCTCCGTCTACTATAAATAGGGAGACCCCCAATGGTGAAAGGTACACACACGTACATCATCTCTACCCTTATACAATTTCTATAAAGACTCGGATTCTAGAATTTGGCATCAGAGGGTCCCTTGCGTTAGCCAATGTCTTCCTTATTTGTTCTCTGTGTAGGTGTCGAAGGATCCAAGAAGGGTTAGCTAACAAACAACATCAACAGTTTGGAGTCGTCTATTGGAACTACACCGAAAGTCATCACCATCGTCTCACAAGTTCAACAATGGCTAAAGGGAAGAAGAAGGCTCATGCCTCCTCCTCTGCGGTTGACCACACACTAGCGGAGCAACCTAGTAGTCATCAGGACTCAACCTCCCAACAACAAGATGACTCTGCACCTACGAGGCTGGTGCAGTGGTCTCATAATAAGGGAGGATGGCTAAACTCCCTTGAAAAATAGGTTGAAGCATTAAACAGTAACACAAACTCTATGAGACAATTATTAGAGCAGCTACAACCCCGACACACGCAAGGAATAGGGCAATAAGTTGACCAACTGGTCCAGAACCTCCCCCAGCCTTCTACTATGCCTGCCGCGTCCCATAAGAGCCAATAACTTAGGTTGACAAGACCAGTACCTTCTCATGTATTTGGTACAGTAGCTCTGCCTGCTTTTGACCTTCGTCATGAATTGGATAGGAAGAAGTGCGGCAAGGCTCCTGATGTAACCGCTGAGGCTATGGTCGAAAGTGACGAACCATGGGAAGCCAAGCTAAAAGACTTACGTGGTTAGATCAGTGATATGCGATAAACCTACCATGTAAAATGCTCCAACCCTAGTTGAGGAAATAATGGAGGAAACCGAGCCTCCATTTACCGTTGACATTATGTAAGCGTGACTGCTGGATTGGTTCCGTATGCCACTGATTGATCAATTTTTCAGAACCATCAACCCATCTGAGCATCTGGAATCATTCAGGGTTTGGATGGAGCTGTACAATGCATCTACTATGGTCATGTCCGTGCATTTCCACTAACTCTGAGAGGAGCAACTCAGAAGTGGTTCACACAATTTAAACCATAGTCTATCAGTTCGTTCTTTCAGCTTAACAAAGTTTTATTACGAACTTTATCGGAGGGAAGGAAAGACTCAAACCGGCTTCTCATCTCCTCCATATCGTTCAGAAAGAAGGAGAATTGCCGAAGGACTACATAAAGTGCTTTAATCTTGAAGCAATGCAGGTGCGAGTGCACTCCGAGGAGATTGCTCCGACTACAATAATGGGGGGCTTAAGAGACCTCAAGTTTCTCTTCTCGCTCGACAAGAACTCTCCTCCGATGATGAATGACCTTTTAAATAGGTTGCGGAGGTATTCCAATGCTGAGGAGGCTTCTACCCTATGGAAGGCCGTCCAAAATAAGGGGATAATAGCCAAAGAATGACAATTGAAGGAAGAGGTTGGCTTGGCTAGTGAAAGCAAGAAAAGGAAGAATGACCAATCGTAAGGGAATTAATGTCCAAATAAATGACCTGAAAGTCAGTTTAGTACATATACTCCCCTCAATAAGACACCCAAGCAGGTTCTTATGGAAATTCAAGACAAGCATGTCCTCAAATGGCCGAGTAAGATGAAGTCTAATCCTGACAAACAGAATAAGCAATGGTATTGTCATTTTTATCGGGATCACGGACACTCGACAAGTGATTGCTTCGACCTAGAGGAAATCGAAGCGCTCATTCGTAATGAGCATCTGCGAGAGTACATCAGAAAAAGAGAAGACCGGGTCAAGTCAAAGAATGAACAACTTATCAACATTGAACCAACTAGGAAAATCCGTACCATCTTCGATGGGCTTACTGGTGGAGGAAACTCAAATCGAGCTCGGAGAGCTCACACCAGGAGCATCAGATCCTCACCACTAGCAAGCCTCCAGAAGAACAAACGGTGATATCTTGCGATTTAACCTTCATTGAAGAGGATGCCTGAAAACTCTATCATCCTCACGATAATGCACTTGTAGTTATGCTAACCATAGCTAACTTTAAGGTATTTCGTATCCTCGTGGACATGGGAAGCTTGGTTTGGATCCTCTTCACTGGTGTGTTCGACAAGATCGGAGTAGGGCGGTCTCGACTTCGAGCCATCAAAACTCCCTTGCTCGGGTTATCAGAAGGAAGAGTCATCCCAGAAGGGTTGGTACAGGTCCTGTTTAACGCCAGGGATTGGCAGAACCAACTACAATGATCGACTTCTTAGTGGTGGACTGTTCATCCATCCATAACACGATTCTCAGTCGACCTTTTCTCAATGCTCTGCAAGTAGTGGTTTCAACTTATCACCTTATGATGAAGTTTCTAACTGAGCATAGTGCTGGCTAGTTAGAGGAGATCAATATGAAGCTCGGAAGTACTATACAATGATATTAAGAACTCAACATCAAACGATGAACATAACCTCTCTAGACCCCCAAGAAGATTTGGATGAGAGAGGATGTCCCATGGAGGATCTTGTTCCCGTTATGTTCGAAAGCTCTGATCCTACCCAAACAATACATATCGGGTCATCCCTAACACCTCCATTACGGCATGATATTATGAACCTTCTTCGACGGTACGCAGATGTCTTCCCATGTTTCCATCAAGATATGCCTGACATCGTCTTGAAGGTCATTTTCCATTGGCTAAACGTCGATCCCGACCATCGACTGATTCGACAGAAGCGCAGACCGCTCGGCCCCGAGCGATATGCCGTAATCGGAGAAGAAGTGGAGAAGCTCCTTAAAGCTGGCTTCATAGAGGAGATCTACTATTTAGACTGAATAGCCAATGTAGTTTTAGTTAAAATTTCTAATGGGAAGTGGTGGGTCTGTGTTAATTACACCGACCTGAACAAAGCCTACCCCAAGGAAAGCTTCCCTCTCCCAAGGATCGACCAGCCCGTCGACAACATGGCAAGGCATGAGTTACTAAGCTTCATAGACGCCTATTTAAGCTACAATCAAATCGCCATACATCCATACAACAAGCAGAAGACGACCTTCATTACTGATAAAGGTCTTTACTACTATAAAGTCATGCTATTTGGCTTGAAGAATGCCGGAACCACGTATTAAAGTCTCGTTAACAAGATGTTCATTTGTTAGATCGGGTGGACAATGGAAGTTTATGTGGATGATATGCTCGTGTTGGTGTATAAAAAATGTATGAAGCTTCCATCATGCATTGTTGAAAGCTACAAATGATAAAGAAAGGATTTTGAGAGATGAGAAGATATTAGAGATAAAGAAGAAAGAAGAAAAAAGAATAGGAGAGAAAGGAAACTATGAAGGAAGGAATGAAAAAAAATAAGAGAAAGAAAGAATCCATGGTGTTATGCCGACCCGCGCAAAGTGTACTGATTGTGCGGGTTCACATAAACACCCTCATTCAATGGTAATTATATTGACCCACACAAGGTGTACTGATTGCGCGGGTTTGTACAAATTCTCTCATTGGTTGCCTGCACCCGCACAATGTCGGTATGACCAGGAAGAATGAGATCGCTGGGATCTGATGAAAGGTGGGCCCTATGGCACAAAGATTGAGGGTTCACATATGTGAAGGCCTATAAATACCCCACTCCCCCTCTCATTTGGGGTCGTCGAAGATTCTGAAGAAGAACAAAGCTCCAGAGAAGACGAAGGATTTGAAGGTACCAATAAGAGAAGGAAGGAAGAAGAAAGAGGAAGCTTTGTGCCGAGCCGCACAACAACATCGTGTCGCGCGACAGTGAATATTAAGGGGCCGAAACACTGTAGAAATGATCAAATGGAATCAGATCTTCCCATATAGGAATATAAGATCAAGAAGGAGATATAAGATGATCATATCCACACAACATTCCTCTCAATGAGATGAACAAATTACAAGCCAAAATACTGTCGGATTTGATATTCAAACTCTTTCAATACTTGTATTTTGGATAATCTATCTTAAAATCAAGGGAAATCAAAGGATGTAAATGAACTTAGAATGGATAAATACGATGATTGTTCTCTCTCCATTTTCTCCTTGTTATGATTAAATAAGATAATCCTTTAAATTAAATGCATTTGTTTCTTGTCGAAAAGCTTGTTAAGAGCATCAAAGCTGTAAATAATGTGTCGGATCTCGAAGAGATGTTCTTAATCTTTCCAGAGTACCAGATGAAATTGAATCTGAGAAAATGCACCTTTGGTGTTAGCTAGGGAAAGTTCCTCGGGTTCTTAGTCAGCTAGAGAGGAATCGAGGCGAACCCCCACAAAATTTAGGCTCTGCTAGATATGAGCTCGTTGAAGACAACAAAAGATGCCCAACGCCTAACAGGAAGGATCGATGCACCGAACCGCTTTGTGTCTCGAGCAACCGACAAATGTCTTCCCTCATTTAAGCAATTGAGAGGGAGTAAATGGTGGATTGGTTAGAGGAATGTGAGCTTGCTTTTCAACAACTCAATCAATACTAGGATTCCCACCGCTACTTTTAATGCCTGAGCAAGGAGAATTGCTACTACTATACTTGGCAGTCTCTTTCGTAGTAGTTAGTTTAGCCACGATCAGATAACATGAAGGGAAGCAACTCCTAGTATATTACGTCAGCAAAGCCTTGGTCTCTTCTGAGACCAGATACCCAGACATGGAGAAACTGGCACTGGCCCTAGTGGTCTCATCTTGACATTTACGGCCATATTTTCAAGCCCATACTATCATCATCCCAACTGATCAACCCCTTCGCCAAGTACTACAGAAGCCTCAAGCAACGAGGAGGTTAACGAAATGGGCGATTGAACTCAGTGAGTTTAACATTAAATTCTGCCCCCAAACAGAGATCGGGGGCCAAGTAATGGTCGATTTTATTGCTGAGCCCACTCCCGGGCATGACTAAGATCCAAGCATTCAGCTTGAGCCGAGAAATCTGCCCGAGTTGAACTCCTAACTGAGCATTTAGCCCAACCGACCTTAGTTGCTCCCAACTAACCGACGTGGACATTATATGTTGACGACTCGTCCAACTTTAAAACAAGGAGGGACCGGTATAGTCATGGAGACTCCAGATCACACATGCGTGCAATATGCCTTAAGATTTGGATTCTGAGCCTCCAATAATGCCGCAGAATACGAAGCGCTGCTAGCCGGGTGTAACAGCCCGACTTTCTGAATCTAAAAAAATAGGGTGTTAACTAAGGATGCCACACACGTGTGGCTTTTTACAATAATCAAAGTACGATGAATTTAGAAGTAACCATGGTGAACCATTTCATAGCAAATCATATCCAAATCCTAGTCCACTCAGCTGGGGACTATTAGTATAAACCATAAGATCCAAATGTTTCAAGAGTCAATAACTAGGAAGGAAATAAATGCAATTATTGACTGAGCCTGTAAAACTCCACCGCTTCATAGCGGGGCTCCTCTTCCTAGATGTCTTCTCCCAATTCTGTGGGATCTGCACCCAAGTTCGCACCATAAGCACCCTCATCTACGCCCGCATCATCTATATGGTTATATCTTCAGAGGATGAGTGGCCAACTCAGTGGGAACTCCCCTTAAGATTTCAGACTACTGCATTAGTCAAGAATAGTTTTGAATAATAAAGCACACAAAACAATCCTCAATACAATATTTTTTAAGTGCATAGATGAGTGAATGCACATCAACTGAGGATGCACATGCAGTTGACCAAGTGAATGGACCTTTCAAATAGTTAGTCCATTCATGCAAGAGAATAGGCCTTTCAAACAGTCAGCTCATTCAACTTGCAAGGTAGTAGACGTTTCAAACAGTCGGCTCACTTAGACATGAATGGGCCTTTTAAACAGTCAGCTCATTCATGCCTAGGGACGGGCCTTTCAAATAGTCAACTTATCCCTAATAGGGGAATGCACCTTTCAAACTATCAATCCATTGAGGCAAGAAAATAAGTTTTTCTAACAGTCGACTCATTTAACTTGTAAGGGAACAGGTCTTTCAAACAGTCAACCCCCTTAAATAAGATAGTGGGTCTTTCAAACATTCGGCTCACTTAAGCAAGAATAGGCCTTTCAAACAGTCAGCTCATTTAAGCAATAAGATGAGTCTTTCAAATAGTTAACCCATTTTTAATGAGAGAATGGACCTTTTAAACAGTCGGTCCGTTAAGTAAGATAATGGGCCTTTCAAACAGTCAGCTCATTCAACTTGCAAGGTATTGAGCCTTTCAAACAGTTGGCTCACTTAGACATGAATAGGCCTTTCAAACAGTCAGCTCATTCATGCCTGGGGATGTGCCTTTCAAATAGTCGGCTCATCCCAAGTAAGAGAATGGACTTTTTAAATAGTCAGTCCATTCAAAATATAAGTGCCATGAATGCATGATTAATCCCATCCATTATTATTCTAATTTACAAGCAACCAATTTAATAAAAGCACAAAAGACACTATGGGGGTCTCATCACCCAGCTTAGGCCGACAGCTCGAGCATAGTATCCCATTTCACCATCCCCGGCTCATGAGACTCCATCATTAGGATGTTTAATGACATCCTTCTCAACCAGTGGTTAGTCACAGTTTATTAAGTGGGACTTGCCATCGCGTGGTCACACAAAATAATCCATTAAGCAGCTTAAGGAAAATATGCAATAATCAGGGCCGCAAGGGGCAAATATCAAGCAGAAAAAAAGGCCACATAGGCACAACAATCCATGCATGGTAAGCCCACATCAATGCTTCATTTCATCCATCAATCAAAGTAGTCACTAGGTGAGGGTCCATTATCATTACAATCAATCAAGTTACATCCCAAGTATGGGTGTATATATATAAGTGTGGTTTTCCATTGATAGATGTAGCAGTTTAAGTTCTTAGACCAATCTATAAACAATTTATAAACATGAAAGATACAAAAGTACAACATATGGATCTTCATGCGAACTAAGTGTTAAGTATATGCTCGATAATCAAAGTCAATATCTAACGCAAGTTACCATGATTTAGAGATATGGAAATAAAATGTACTATTATTTAAACTAATAAGGAAGAGGAAAGCTGTCACACCCCGGACTCATTAGGAACCCAATAGCCGATTTCGGCCACAACGGCCTCCACAGTACCCCATTCTTATCTCCTGAGATAGGTTCCGATCCTGGGATCCTACAAGGAGGATTTCTTTGTCATAAATTCAATTCAATTGAGCACACCCAAGATCATAACAAGTAAATCTCAGAAACAACCACAAGAAACACATTGCAAAATCAAATAAGAATTAATACTTTACAGGTACATGAGGCTCAAAAGGAAAATACAAGAACTATATAAGAGCAATCTCCAAAGGGTCCATGACACGCTTCACGCTCCTGCCCTGCTACTGCCGCTGTCTAGACTCACCTGCATGCATCAATCGTGCATAAGCTTATAGAAATCTTACAGGGCGGTGAAGGTGTGTGAGAATGGTGCTCAAAAGAAATAGGAGTATGCAGAGGGAACCATGAATGAAACCAATGCCTCTAGCCGTACCGAGGCTAAGCTATGAATGCATGAATACTAGACGCCATACCGAGGTGATGCAATAGAAGGCTTATACAACCGATGCAAATGCAATGTGAAGTAATGTTAGTCTTCATATTCAATCCACATATCAAGTACAGTTTCATCATAAGGAATCCACTTGGGTTAAGTACACTGCTGATGACTGTAACTCTCCAAGACCTTTATAGTCAAATGAGGGTATGAGACCTCACTACCTGTCAGTGGATAACCAATCACCAGCGAGTCTTGATGGTAGCGGACCTACTTACGAGCTAGTTAGACTCAGCCTAGCTATACCCCCTCACTCAGGCACGTAAGGCTACACCCCATCTCAACCAACCTCGTAATAGTGGGAGTCGCGGCCTAATGGTATAAGACACTTGGGCACTTATGATTTTCACTCAGTCTTAGCATTAAGGTGTCTTTTCGGTACCATGAAGATTTAGGGTCTTTCACCCAGGGACATCCTATACACCCCAAATGCTCAAGTATCATTTTTGGTGTTCACACAAAGCTACCCACGATATATCTATGGAGGCTGCGACTTTGATGAAGCAAGAACGAATATCCACATGTTATGCAATGCCAGATGCATGAATCACACAATCACCTATGCATCAATCCCAAGTATCCATTGTGCTCAAGAGGGAAAAAATCCATCACTCGGGGGATACCAACATGTCCTACACAATGGCACAACCATGGCCAATCATATCTCAACCAAGCATGCATATGATGTGTACGGGAGTGGGTCATGAAGATAAATAGGGGTTCTAATGAGGTGAAGATGAACTCATTGCCTAACCATAAAGGGTCTAGATACTTAACTAATTCCTCGTAAGGAATATATAACCTCTAGTGGGGGCTTATTTACCTGGAGTAGCCCACAAGACTTAACATACAAGTTACAGGCCTAAATATATAGAGTTGGGCCTAACAAGAGTCTAAGGTGGGTATTCAACCACACATAGATACAAATGGGTCAAGAGGGGTCCATAATAGGGACATTCAATCACCATTTTCCTAAAAGGCTAAACCAACCATAATCCATATAGCTACAAGGCCCAAGGCCCACATCCAAACCACATATATAATCCCCACATAAAGGCATAAGAAAAAGGGTCCTATACTACCTTCAACAACATGGGCCCAAGGAAGGAAATCAAGGCCTAAGGCCCAAGTCCCAATGGTCATAGGATCCATACGTTTAGTTGGATTTAGTGGGCAGCTCATGAACACAAAAACAAGACCCAAAAATAAGTCTAAGTTGGGTGAAATGGGCCATACTACATTAAATTTAAGTGAGCAACCAAGGGCCCAATACCACCCCTATCTTAGCCCATAAGTCTATTAAAATGGTAGAAGTCATCCCAACATATGGTTGGGCCAAGCTGGGATGTTCCAGCCCACACTAGGCCCACTAGAAAATCCTAAAATCTGGTCTAAGTTTGGATCCCACAAATAATCATCAATGGTGGCCCAAACATGTATTAATTATGTAACATCCCGAAAATCGGGGGTCGGGTAGAAACCCAACTCCCGAGTTCCAGAACATCACTTATGCAACATAGATAAGGATAAATGCATGTTGTCTATAGAATGACATTAAACATGATTGAGACTAAGACAAAACAACATATCATACTCCAGAGACAGTTAAATTAGCAAGTGAAAAACTGACAAATACATAAAATATATAATTGATTGTAAGTCTCCAGAGTGTGAACATGTTACCAGGTTAATTAAATACATGTATACTCCAAAAAAATAAAGAAAAGAATATACATGAGTGCTCCAAAAATATAAAATGACAAGTGTCATGGCGTCTAATCAACCTCCCTGTAATCCCATCGATCAGAACACGCATAAAGGAGGGATCCTCCTCTCATCATCAAGTCCGGCTCCACCTCGCAGGCTGCGCCATCATCTACAATTACAAAAGGGTCTGGTGGGTGTCCAGAACACCGTCCCGTAATGTGGGAGTGAGTAATTAACTCAGTGGAATCATAGAGTAAAGATTAGCATGTTATCAAATCAATCACGCGATAATAGTAAAGCAAATAATCAAACATTCCTAGATACTGTTATTAGTGCAAGCATGAGATGACATGATGGATGCCCTCACCGACATTCTCCCTCATACGACACCATCTTACGCCCGCGGCATGCTTTCTTCCCACAGTGCTCCACATCTTCCAGGCGCATGCAATGCGATGTGGATAATGATTACCGAGTTGTTATGTAACGCCCGTGAAAAATCCGTACTTGGGCTCGAGTACCAACTCGACCCGAAATCGCGTAAAAATAATTTCCATGGAAATTAAGCGTAAGTTAGCTAGCGCAACGCTAGAGTAGCTGGGAAATAGTCCCTGATCACTTTAAATACGTTCTGCAAGACCCAAATCGAGTAGAACAAACAACTCTACAACACTCTATAACCTTGGATCAAACTCTAAGCGGGTTTGTCCTCTGGACCACATTGAACTTTTGTATTGGATTTAGACCGCGCGTCGAAGGTCCGATACCTCCTATCTTAGACCGTTAGAACCACCCAGCTGGACTTGACAATCATCTCTAAAATCAAGTCAATCCGATAATCACAGACTATTTCGTTGGACCCGGACTGAAGCGACCGCGAATAGGGACGGATTTGGAATTTCAAATTCAAATCTGGCACACGACTTGATGCGTCAGTATTAAGCGTTCTGACCATCAGAATTCATCCAGATTACACCCTCGGATCAGGAAAAATTTCTATTTATTATCATGAGACTTTCAGCCCTGATCTACGTGCGGTGACCGCTGAACTGAAACTGGTCCGCCACGTGCGATCTGCGAACCCTGCCAGACTGAAAACTTAATACGAGGTACATCTGGTACACATGAGCTTAACTCTGATCGCAATCGACCAGGGGACCACCAGAAAGCAGTTTTTGGACCGAAACAGCCCCGAAATGGATAGGCACCAAGTAAACTTCATCCTGGAGCCTATTCCTGGCGATTTTAAGCTTATAAAAGGGGTTGAAACCCTCATTTCTCCCTTCCATCCGAAAATCCCAAACCCTAGGAGGAAAAGAGAGAGAGTTTGAGAGAAAGAGAAGAAGAGAATTTTCCCGCTTCCGAGCCCCTGACAGTTGCTGCTTCAGCACTTCTTTCCAATCACCTGGCTGGTGATTTCTCCACTTTTTCAGGTATAAAACAACCCCAAAAACTTGCTGATTTAGGGTTTACTTAGATGCATAACATGTTAGCTAACGTATTCCATAAATCAGGCTCTCCTACTGCCGTAGACGAAGCGTACACGCTCCGTTCAAAACCCCGCAACCGTAAGAGACTAGGTGAGGATTTTAGACGCTTTGATTGACGGTTTACAATGCTTTCAATGTCGTTTAATAGTAGATTATCGACGGCATCGCCGTTTGACATGTACAACATGCTCTCCATTTCCTGTTTCGTAAATTAACGAAGAATATGAGATTTAGGGCATTTTAGTCATTTGTAGGAAGTACGGTCTACATGCATATTTTGCTGACGTGATTGACATGGTTTGTCGCCGCATTAGGGAGTTAGGAATGCTTGCATAATCATTTTGGCGAAGAGATTCGCCAAGTTGCGCACTTTGGGTCGACATACTATATGTGGACTTAAGGGTGTAGTGTATGTGTTTGTATAAATGCTTGTATTAGTATGTATTGAATTAAATGATGTTATGTAGTAGTTTGAGATTGATTTCTTGATTAATATGCTGACCTAAATGATTTCCTACATGTTTACCTTATGCATGATTGCATTACATGCATAGAAAGTATGCCTTGAAGAATTGCTTAAGTTGAATGTTATAACGTGTTAACATGCTCACATGATGTATTTCAATTCCAATACCTTTGCATATAAGTGCTAATGTGATTTCATAGGTGTGTGGGACTAGAATTAGTCCAGGTAGTCGGTAACCGAGCGAATTCGTGGCTGACTGGTCATAGCCACGAATGACGCGTCGATGAACGTGATTCGTGTTGAGAGTTGGCGGCAGTGGTTAGGCCACGCGAAGTGTTTTACGCACTTCATGTCGTTCGACTTGAGATGCGATCGCGCTAGTCGAGCACGTCAAGTAACCCGACTGGCCGATGTATGTTCACCTTGTATGTGTCATAACTGCTTGAACCTAGGGTACTGAACTTACCATTGTAAACCCTGTTAACCGTGGTACCTTGATCCACGAAGACTCATGAGCCGGGCATGGTGGTATGGGACACCGTGGTCGAGCTGTCGGCCTACGCTGGGGCCACAAACCTCCCCGTAGTGACCAGTGAGCACCTAAACTCGTGAGCAGATTATGGTGGTATGAGACACTATATTCTAGCTGTCGGCCTACACTGATCAGGCGACGAGCCCTTTGTAGTGACCGCGAGCATATTCTGAGTCCACGGGAGGTGACGACCCTTCCGTTGCAGTAGAGTACGGTAGGCCTGTATTGATAAGGTGATGGGGGAGCAGTGCAACGAGTGCGAGCAACAGCCCTGGCAGCCCTTGCAGTGACCTACGAAATATACATCGTATGTGATTACTAGGAGTGACGACCCTAGACAGGATCTGTGTTGGGATTGATACAAGGGAAGTACCTTAGTTTCCCAATCCTGCTGTTTGAATGGACTAATAACAACTTGGAAATCATATCACCATAGCATTGCATGTGCCTGGAAGATGTGGAGCACTCTAGGGAGTGTGGCATGCCGCGGTCGTAAGATGTTGCCGCATGAGGGTGATCGTCGGTGAGGGCATACATCACGTCATATCATCTTGCATTAACAACAGTATTAGGATTGTCTGATTTACTGCTTTACTATTATCGCGTGATTGAATTGTGAACATGCTAATCTTTGCTCTATGATTCCACTGAGTTGATCACTCATTCCCACGTTACGGGATGGTGTTTGCAACACCCACCAGACCCTGTTGTAGATGCAGGTGAGGACGAGATCCAGGAGGTGGAGCCGGAGATTGACGAGGACCAGGATGAGTTCTCGTATATGCAGTATCACGACGGCTTCCCGTAGGTGACCTGGATCGAGGGGACCTCAGTGGGACTATTTTGAACTTTATTCTTTTATTTATTTACATGTATATGAGACTCAGAGATGTAGTCATACTTTGGAGACAGATGAGATTACTTTGTTTTTCCATACAGTGATATATACATTGTTTAGTCTTCCGCTTGCTTTTATCACTGGATCTGAAGTATGAATTGCAGTTTTGGTATACTTTTACTCATGTGAATGCTTTAAATCAGACAACATTGAATCATAACCATTTTTGTTGCATAAGTGACGGTCTGGAACTCGGGAGTTGAGTTTATACACGACCCCCGATTTTCAGGGTGTTACATGTTATTAGTCCTTTTTCATACAGCAGGATTGGGAAACTAGGATACCTTCCTTATATTAATCCCAACACAGATCCTGTCTAGGGTCGTCACTCCTAGTAATCTCATACGATGTTATATTTATAAGTCGCTGCAAGGGCTGCCAGGGCTGTTGCACGCACTCGTTGCTCCTCTCCCCCATCACCTTATCAATACAGGCCTATTATATCCTTAAGACTACATCAGGACTCGTCGCCCTCATGCGGTGTCAGGATAAACTCAAGGTCACTACAAAGGGCTCGTCACCTGATTAGTGTAAGCCGACAGTAAGAATATAGTGTCCCATACCACCATAATCTGCTCAGAGTAGGGTGCTCACTGGTCACTACGGGGAGGTTTGTGGCCCCAGCGTAGGCCGACAGCATGACCACAGTGTCCCATACCACCATGCCCGACTCATGAGTCTTTATGGATCAAGGTACCATGGTTAACAGGATTTTTAATGGTAAGTTCAGTACCCTAGGTTCAAGCAGTTATGACTCATACATGGTGAACATACAATGGCCAGTCGAGTTACTTGACGGGCTCGACTAGTACGATCGCATTTCAAGCTGAGCGACATGAAGTGCATAAAACACTTCGCATGACCTAACCACTGCCGCCAACTCAAAACACGACTCGCGTTCATCGACGCGTCCTTCGTGACAAATAGAAGTCAACCACGAATTTAATCCATTACCGACTGCCTGGACTAACGTATAGCCCCAAGCATTTATCAACAACATCAATGATCATGTGAGTGTGACATAATTGAAATACAAACAACCAAAGTATATTCATAACATGTGATAGCATATAACGCAAGAAAATCATCCAACACCTACATTTCATATATATAAGGAAATCAATTCATATAACAAACATGTAGGAAATCATATACAACATCATGTGGATTGAGAATTCATTCTCAAAACTAATTTACAACACCATTTACTTAATACATACTAATATAAACATTTATACAAACACTTAGTCTACACACTTTAGTCTACATAGCGTATGTCGACCCAAAGTGCACATTAGGGCGAATCTCTTAGCCAAACAGATTATACACGCATACATAATATCATAATACGATGAATTTACATGTCAAGCATTTCAGCAAAATACGGACGTATACAGTATTTTCTATAAATGCCTAAAATACCCTAAATCTCATATTTACCGTACGTTTATGAAACGAAAAACGGACAGCACATTGTACATGTCAAACAGCGTTGCCGTCAATAATCAACTATTAAATGACAGTGAAAGCTTTGAAATCAGTCAATCAAAGCATCTAAAATCCTCACCTTTTTCCCTAGACATGTATCGCTTCGATCGGAACGTATACGCTTTGTTAACAACGTCAATACGACCTAATGCACAAGATGTATAAGCTACTTTGCTATCTGAATCGACGGAATTCCAAAACAGCAAGTGGTTAGGGTTTTTCTTACCTAAAAGTGCGTTGGAATCACCGGGAGGGTGATGTAGGCAGGTGGATGTGGCACGAGAAGTAACAGGGAAGACTCCTAGGAGAGAGCTCCAAATCTCCCTCCCTTTCTCTCTCTTTTCTCTCTTCTCTCTCCAAATTCATATGGAATGAATGAGCAAGGGTTTAAGCCCTTTTTATAAGCCCAAACATGACCAAAATAGACTTGGGGCCAAGGTAGACTTATTTTATAACCAAAGAGGGCTTGTTCTGATCCAACGGAGCATTTCTGGAGGTCTTGTGACTGAATGCGGTCGGACTTAAGCTCCCTGACATTGGATCTAGGTCAAGCAGAGTTTTCAGTCTGAGTAGATATCCAGATCGACCGTGGTGGACCAATTTCAGTTCAACGGTTATGGGAACTCGATCGGAGCTACAAGTACTATGACATGTAAGAAAAATTTTTTCTGATCCGAGGGTGAAATTTGATTGAATTCTGACGGTCAGAACGCTTAGAAAAAGTGCACAAGCGAACGTGCCAGATTTCATAAATTATATTTATTTCTCACACTCTTCACTCTGGACCCAGTAAAATAGCGTCAAGACATCAGTTGGACTTGATTTTCGAGATGAATGTCAAGTCCAACTAGGCGGTCAGCATTGTCTAAGTTCGGGATAATCGGACTTCCGATGTGCGGTCCAGAGCCGATACAAAATTTTCAAGGTGCTCCAGAGAGCAATCGGGAATAGAGTTTGATCCCAGGCTTTACGGTATTGTAGCGTCACCTATCCTATACGTTTTGACTCTAACAGATCGTATTGAAAGTGATTGGTGCGAATTTCACAGGTCGTCTAGTGCAGCGCTAGGTGATTCTCATTAGATTTCTAAAGGAAGTAGCCTATAATGATATCTGTTTGAGATAAAATTTGGAGGGTGGAGTGAGGGTTTTTGGAAATGGAAGAAGGAAGAGTTTGGAGGGGTGGTTTTTACCAAAAATCAAGCGTTTTGGTGAGAAAGGAGAGCTTGGAGGGTCACTTTGTTAAGGAAGTACTTGATGGGGTATTTTTAACGAACGGCCCGCATACCAGGGGGCTACCCTAGCCCCCAAACACCTCCAGCCCAAAGCCCGGACCCAATCGATGATTTTGACCGGCGATGCATCGCGGAACCGGCGATGCCATCGCCGGCCAAACTCACATCTGACAATGACCACCCTATGGGACTGATTCCCCCTGCCCCCAGGGTTCCAAAAAAGTATGGTTCCCACCTTGGTTCATTGTACATTGGCCTGGATAGGCCCACGACTTCGTCCGAGGTGTTTCGAGGCCAGTTTGCAAACCAGAATGAATTTCTATGACGTATAGCATATGATTTTGGGGTAGGAGACGCTAATATATCCAACTAACCATCCATTTTGTTAGATTCCAAAAGGTTAAGGGTAAAAATTTATTTTACTCATTTATTTACTATTCATGATAATTTTTAGCTTCGGTATTGTTCTTCATCATTAATACCCTAGGATCGGTGTTCTTTACTATTGAAACTTGAGGAGTCGTGTCTAATATGAAAGTACTTGGAGAAATTTGAAGAATGAGATGGTGAAAGGTGAGTTTTGAAGGAAATGGGTTGAAGAGTGATTTCTTTAGCTTTGGGATTGAGCTCTGAAAGCGATAAGGTTGACCCATTGCCTAAGGACGTCTAACTCTAGGTTGGCAAAAATCTGGGGTGTTACAAATTAAACCTATGATATACTAAATATAAGGGAGTAATAATTACCCAAATTTCCTTAATATGGTGGACCCCACATCTAATACAATTTCAGCCCAAAAACAGTGCTTATTTGATGCCCTTGCTGGACTTTCAGCTCACCTAACTTCTTGGGCTTGCTGAAGTCCAAAACTTGCCTAAATAGGTGGGGAATTAATCCCATAAGGGTCAGCAACATTCATAGGGGACCCTACTAGATTAGAAATAGGGGTTTTGCCATAAAACTAAGTGGTCCTATTGCTGGACTACAGGTTTAGCAGCAGCCCAAAAGGGCAGGGGCGTCCTAGGCCTGGGCGGTCCAAGGCCATGAACGGCTTGGGCCAAACACATACAACATGGTGGGATCCTCACATTCAAAGTGGGCCCCATAGGGGACGTCCACCTAGGGTGGACCCTCCCCACGTGGGCCACCCATGGATGGGACAGTTAGGATAAAACACATACACATGGTGGGCCTATGGGCTAGGGACGGCCAGCCAGGTTGGACGTCCACCAACTGGACGTCCAGTAAGGCCCTCTGGTCTAGCCTGTTGGCCCCACTAACATGGCCCAATGGGTCTCCATAATATCATAAAGTGGGCCCCAAAAATCATGCACAAAACCCCAATGGGATGGGCCCAAAACTGCTGCAAACACAAGGAGGACAACAAGGTTGGAAGAAAATTCAGCAATGCATGTTGTTGTCCTGAATTTGAGCACTTTAATGGAGTGGGTCGAGGGCCTTTAAAATTCTTGAAATTGAGGACCAAGTCCCTTATCATGTATAAAACAAGATGGAGCCCAGAAAGGTGGCCCACCATCATCAAAATAATTTATGAATTTTAGTTTACAACGGTCTATATTGCTGACTGCACAGCAAAAAATCAGGCTGACCAACCATCTTAGACCACCCTTTTAGATGCCCAAATGGGGTCAGTTGAGGCTAAAATTTGGCACGCTTATAGGTGGGGTACACACCTTTAAGAAACATGTATTACATAGTACCAATCTCCCCACCGAATATCCAAAAATCAGGCCTCAAGAAGACCCAAAAAAATGTCTAGACATTTCTGGACAACAACATATAACTGAAAATAATAAAATATAAACACTATTAAAAAGGGGATTTAATCCCAGAAAATTATGGTATGGACCACCCTAGCAGGCCCCAAAAACATTCAGACCATCCCCACCATCAAAACACCTTTGCATGCACGCCTTTTTGGTGTATTTTGGGGCCACACGTCCAAGGGTGGACTGTCGTAGACGTCCATCCACTTTGGACGTCCTGGATGGTTTTAGATCACAAGGTGGGCCACACACTCATGATCAGTGATGTTAAATAAGAAAAGAAGGAAGATTGGCCACAAGAGAAGAGTCTCTGCCACATTGAGGCCTTTTCCCTCATCATACATGCATACACATTCCACTATCACATGATATACAAAGATCTACATGATCATAAAATTTCTACTTAGGATCTATAGTGGAGATGCACTATCCACCAAGGATTAAGGGTCTAGATGACCCAAGGATCCCTAATCAAGAAAAGAAAAGGCCATGAAGGGATCCATGGAGAATGTTCCCTTGCATGTAACATGCATGCAAGTAAGATGGGCTATGAGCCTCATCCATAAAATCTTGGGGACCACCACCATCATTTGATGGGCCCCACAAGCTTCAACATGAAAGAAAAGGGGAGAACAAGTAAGAAATGAAAGAATTATGAATTTACAATTACATGCACACCCACCTTAAGGATCTAGCTTGAAATCAACACCACCATCAACTAAAAGCTCCAAGGGAGATGATTCTATGGGTGAGATGAGCGATGAAGGGTTATATTAGGAGAGGATTTCAGGTAGGAGGGCTGGAAAATTTGGAGGGGCGGGGACATTGGAGGGTTGCTAGGAAGAGGAGAGAAGAAAGAGTTAGAGAGAAATGAGAAGGAAATGGAGGTTAGGAGGAGTTGTAGGAGAGTAATCATTGTTCTCTCTAAAAGCGAGCTCCTTGGTTAGAGAAAGCACTCATTAGCTAGGGAGATACAGACAATGCTCATACTGTAGGGTAGGCTTATAGCTATAGGTGTGTAGGTTTTTTAGAAACCCTAAACATAGGCATGGCATCATCCACTACATGGGGAAACATGTGGAGCTAGGGTGGGGTCCACTATCCATGCATCAATGGTCCATAACGAGCATGACCCATAACTTGTGATGTACACATCAGATTCATGCACATGACGTGATGTTGGAACCGCGATGCTGATGTGGATGCAATGACATAGGTTTTGGGTCAATCTGAGTCGGGTTAACATGACCAAACTTGAGGATGACTGCAAAAAGTATCTATAGGTCGCGGGTCGCTGGGATTCGACCGGTTGGACTACGGGACATAAAGGAACGATGTGTACACATGGATTAGGGTCTTACAAAAGCTCAAGGAGAAAGATTCATCACCTTAGGAGTTGTTGCTCTTAACGGTGTTGTCTAGTGTGTGTGCTTTTTAAGGTTGAGCCCTATCTGCTCTCCCTATGATTGGAGTGAGGTGGTTGATTTAAATTGGCTTTGAAAGGGAATTGCCTGTCTAGACAAAGACACAATCATGTCTTAAGCAACTAATTTAACCTTGGTAATCCTTAGGTGGTGGGGTATTTTTGAGGAGACAACTTACTATGTTCAAGGCTGTTATAAAGAGATGATGGATCCAACCACACTTGGCTAGACATCTAGCTTGCCATTTCTACTAAATGTTGCTGTCCATATGAACATAGTCAGATTAGTCCTACTTGATATTTCATGTATTTAATGGCTTACAAATTACCCATTGGAATAATGAGCCTTATGAGGAGGCTTACCTGAAGATTTATCTCAAGTTAGGGGCTGAGAAATCGGGTCCTTGCTTCTAGAGGTGTTGCTACTACCCGAGTTGGGCCAGGTTGGTGTAACCAAGTTGATCTAATTGGGTTGACTCGGTTGGGATCGAACCAAACCCCTCCCTAATTAGCCTTCTTCCTTCTTTCTAGCGGTGGTTGCTGGACTCAAGGTCTGGTCGGAAGAGCCACCTAGGGTCATGTTATTGGTCAAATACGCCCCTGAAATAATCATAAACTCAAGTCAGCATATGCGACTTGAGGTGAGTCGAATTGGTCAGTTCTAACAATACGACCCACCTCTGTTTGGCCGTGAATGGAGCTAACATGGCCTGAGGGTTTTTCCAGCATGGGGTAAGGAGGAGCTACTTGAACTCAGCAATGTTTGAACGGAGTTAAGTCTGACCAGAATGAGTCAGGACTCATTCAGACCGGACTGGATTCGATCTAGGATCGCCATGGGTTGGAAGGGGATGACGTTAGACGACTCTCTCCTATCCTCTTCTCTCCCTTCTTTCTCTCTTATTTCTCCTCCCATTTCCTCTATGATTCCTCCTCCTCCTTTCTCTTGTTCCTACAAAGCTATTTTCGGCCTACACTGGCCCAACTCATTCTAGTTTGAATGGTCGACTTGATGCAGTGCAACACTGAGTTCAGCATCTGCCTGCCCTCACTCTATTCTTTCCCTTCTCTTTTCTCTCACTCTCTCTGTCTCTCCCTATTTTTCTCTCTCACAATTGTGTCTGTAGGCTGCATTGATCCAACTTGATCCGACTTAGACGGGTCGACTTGGTGCAGTACGACAAAGGGTTTCACCTGTGCTCAGCTCTCCTTCCCTTTCTCTCTCTCTCTCTCTCTCTGAGATTCTTGGTGGGAATCCTGAGGAGATAGGGTCCTATTTATAGGGCTAGGGTTAGCCCACGGCTGCACCTATCCTTGCAACGAACCGTCTAGATGGTGGTTCTATTTTGGGTTCTCTCCCTCTCTCTTTTTTCCTTGCATGGAGGTGATCCGTCGGTGAGATGGATCTTTCATATCCATGGCTCACTTGACGAGCCTCTTTAATTTAGGAATGGGGTCCACTACATCGTGGTGGGTCCTTTGGCCAATTGGAGAAGATGGGTTGCTTGCTAATGGCAGATTTTTACTGATGGTGAATCTAGTTGATTAAATCCCTTGAAGGGACTAGATGGGTCCTGTGATCTCATCCCCAATTGCCCCTACGATCATCTCACGAGATTTCCTGCTGCAGCTTTTTTCTCATGCAGATGGAGGATTTCTCATGGATCTGTTAGGGGCGCTGTTTCCCTAATGCGAAGGGTTAAGATTGTGCTTGGAGTTTAGATGGGAGGCTTGGATTAAGCCAACGTGATTTCTCGAAAAGGAAAATAGTCGACCACCTTTTTCCAGCAGCAGGATGCTTTTCATTTCCCAACACTGAAAGAAGGGTTGGGATTTACACTGGATGGATGGTTAAGTTCTATAGGAGAAGGCACACGTGGATTACCAGCGTGGAAGCCTCACATTTTCCATTTTGGGTGGGAACCGTTGCATGCTTCTATTTGGGCCCCAGCTTGTGCATGCGCGCATTTGCATGGGCTTAAATGGTCGATGAGGTCCTGGTTGTCTGGGGCCTTTCTAAATGATTAACAGTTTGGATCAGAGGTCAGGTCACCTAGGTGGGCCACTAGGCCGTTCGATAATCTGGTTGGTTTGAATCTCTTGCGGGTGGGAAATCGAAAGAGAGAAAATTCCTACTCTTTTTTGGGACTTATCAAGTCAAGGCGGATTTGACCCAGGTCTTGGTCTGGTGTATTGCTGGCGCAGTCCTCATGGCACACACGCGATGCACTGTGGGGCCCACATGGATTGCCTTCAAGGATCCGCTTCGTTCATCTGATCATCTTGTGCGTCTATGGCCACGATTTTAAGAATGAGGTTGATCTAAAGGGCAGTTGGGCTATACTTAACATCTGTGGCCCAATCCCTTGGTATGTACCATGCATGTTGACAGTTGAGCCACTCAAATCACCTTGACGTTATGTTGTGTAGGTGGGCCACATGATCTCAGGTCTCTAAACTGATCTTAGTATGGTTTGGTTATCCAAAAGGGCGCCATCTAATGGTTAAGTTCCTAAGAGTAAGTTTTTAATGGTTTAGTGTGAATCCTTTATTGATATGAAGGCCCAACTCAGATTTTCATAGTGGGTGGCACGACCTAGGATGTGGATCCATTTAATGGTTGAGTATAGTTTAGATCATGCGAATGTTCAGTCGGCCCAAATTTGTGTTTGTGATAATTGGGATTATGCGATAACACTCGAGTATTGAAAAAAATAGGGTGTTACAGTTTACTCCCCCTAAAAATAAAATAAAATTTCATCCTCAAAATTTACCTGGGTCGTGTCCTTGAATAGGTGAGGGTGTTTTTCCTTCATTTCTGCCTCCCTCTCCCAAGTTGCCTCTTCTTCACCGTGGTGTGACTAGAGGACTTTGACCAGTGGAATTTTCTTCATGCGGAGAACTTGCTCTTTTTGGTCTAAGATGCGGATTAGTCTCTCTATATTTGAGTTGTTATCTGTAAGCTCAACCTGCTCCTAGCTGATGATATGTGACTCGTCTGGCTTATACTTCTTTAGTATAGATACATGGAAGACATTATGGATGTTGGCTAATACGATTGGTAGTGTCAGGCGGTATGCGACTGCCCTATGCGATTCAAGACCTCGAAGGGTTTGATAAAACAGGGTGCCAATTTTCCTTTCTGCCCAAATCTCATCAGGCCCTTCATGGGTGATACATTTAAAAACACGTGATCTCCTACTACAAATTCTAGGTTATGTCGCCAGTTATCTGCATAACTCTTCTACCTACTTTGGGTGGCTCGCAGCCATTTTCGATCTACATCAATCACCTGGGTGGTTACTTGTATGAGTTCAGGTCCCAACGAACTTCTTTGTCACACTCCAAACCCAGAAATCAGATTCATAGAAATCCCGATCACCGAATCCAGTGCTGACAGCCTCCGTAGTACCCCATTCAAGGCTCCCAATGCAGCATACACCAAATTCTGATCCTGGGATCCTACAAGGAGAATTTTCCAACGTACATTTGTCTTGTAATAAGCATAACCACAAGTTTACCCAAATCATAAAGGCAACATCATCATCACATATCCACTAATATATTCACTTGAATACAATGCTGAAAGGAAAATACATATATCAAAATCAGAGCTCCTGAAAATCGCTGCACGCTCCAAACTCAACGCTGTTCAACCTAATGCCACCTGCATGCATCTATCGTGCATAAGCTTACAAAAGCTTAGAGGGTGGTGTAAGTGTGTGTAAGGTAAGTGCCAAGTATATAATAGAGTCCATAAATCATACATCATCGAGGTAAATGGAAATACTAACAAGATCATGAATCATACGATATCAGAGTAAGCGAAAATAATGATAAGCCCATAAATCATACAATATCGAAAATACTAGCAAGACAAATCAACTATGTGAACAAGGAGTCATAGAGAGCCAAATGTCAGATGTCGAGGGTACAATGTAATATGTAAATCCTGTTAAGTCTATTTAGGCCATATACGTGCAACAACATAGTAACTCAAAATGCTAAGTACTACAGATGCAATGAAATATGTGGTGCAAATGAAATGACCATGCTGGAATGTGAAGTCGGGATGATAATACGAAGTATCATAGGCTATGGGGTCCATCACAAGGGACTTCTATCTAAACCAGTCCCATACCTAAATTTGGATAGTCAGACACAATGTGGTAAACTCTTGGTCTCAGGTTAGTCGCGCGCCCAACCGAAATCCTGGCCATGCAAAGGTACACGTAACAACTAGTTATGCACCACCAGCCCGAGTGGATAGTGAATGAATGAATGAAAGAATATGCAATTCCTACTCAATAAGTCCACATATCAGTACAGTTACTCTCTGGGGAAATCACTGGGGTCTATTACACTCGACATCGACTGCCTGCCTCCTCCCTAGCTGCACAGCCCAGTGAGCAGAATAGACCTCACTATCTGCCTGGCCAATAGTCTGCCAATACCTACCCAGCTCGTCGATAGCGGACTCATTTACGAGCTGGTCATACTCAGCCTAGCTTATAGTCTCCTCCCTCAGGCGGGTAAGGTCACACCCCCTCCCAACCAACCACGACACAGTAGGAGATGCGACCTACTGGTATTCGGCACTCGGGCGCTCATGTTTCACTCGGTCTAAACGTTGGGACTACTCCTGGCCTTGGAAGTTCTAGGATTTTCACCCAAGGACATCCAAAGTGCCCCATAGTGCTAGAACCAAATATTTCTGATGTCCCATCTAACCATCCACGAGGTGCCTGTGGAGGCCACGGCCCTGATGTTGCTAGGGCGTATAATGATTAAGGTACATAAATGTGAGATGCATGAATCACACCGTACAGTCATCCAACAATCCTGCGCGTACAGTGCGATAATATGGGGCGTTCCGTCTCATAATGAGTTCCACAAATGGTCCGCATAATGGCTTATGCCATGATCAGTCAGTACTCATATCAAACATACATATGATGCGTATGGTCATGAATCATGGAGTTACACTAGGCATGTTATAAAGTAATGAACTATTCTTACAACACAGATGGGCCTAGACGGCCTACACACAACAAGTATGGGCCTATCAATGGGCCCTAGGGAGAGTTGTGATGCGAACATTTAACCAACATTAAACTTATAATGTGGACGTCAAACCAGCATTGCTCCCAAGGCATAACCCACCATAAACCATGGAGAAATCACACATTGCAATGGACCCTAAGGACAACCCATTGGGCCTCTACCTATGGGCCTTAGATATATCAAATGGGCCGCATCATATGGGCTTTTTATAAATCAAGTGGGCCGCATTAAAGGGGCCTTATGTACATTGCAATGGGCCATATCCCATGGGCCTTTGAATACATCACAATGGGCCTCGTAATATGGGCCTTATATATCAAAGTGTGCCCCAACTACGGGCCACAAATGCATCAGATGGGCCTCCTCAAATGGGCCTTATAAATGCCAAGGTGGGCCTCAACAACGGGCCACAACTACATCAAGTTGGGCCTCAACCCATGGGCCCTATACACACCATAGTGGGTCTCAACCCACAGGCCTTTATACATCACAATGGGTCTCAACCCACTGGCCCTATACACATCACAAGTGGGTCTCAACCCACGGGCCTTTATACATCGCAATGGGTCTCAACCCATGGGCCCTATACACATCACAAGTGGGTCTCAACCCATGGGCCCTATACAAATCACAAGTGGGTCTCAACCCATGAGTCCTATACACATCACAAGTGGGTCTCAACCCACGGGCCTTTATACATCACAATGGGCTTCGACCCATGGGCCTTAAAATACATCAAAATGGGCCTAATTTTATAGGCCTTAATACATTATAATACGCCTTAACCCATGAGCCCTAATACATCTCTATGGGCCTCAACCCTTGGGTCTTACATTCATATCAAGGTGAGCCTCAACAACAGGCCACAAATACATCAAGGTGAGCCTAATCATATGGCCTTACATATATTAAATGGGCCACACTGATCGGGCCTTATAATAGCTAAGGTGGGCCTCAACAATGGCCACAAATAGATCAATATGGGCCACCTCAGATGAACGACAAAGATATACATACACCATGGTGGGCTCCACCTCGTGATGGTTGACATGAATAAAACACATGTCATGGTGGGCTCCACCTAAACCTTAGATCTGACTCATTTTTTTGTCTCAAGCCATGAAATGAGCTTACAAAGTAGATGGACAGTTTGGATGCAACACATGCATCATGGTGGTGTCCACACACATGGCCCACCACAGACACCAAGGGTGGGGCCCTACTGGCCGTCCAACAGCCTAGCCAAATGGCTGGATATCATTAATAAAACACGTACTTTTGGTGGGGCCATTAGCCGTCCAGTAGCCAACAATATGGTTGGACGACATTGATGAAACACATGCACGCTGGTGGGTTTCACTGTCCACGGCATGGACGGTGTGAATAAAGCTCATACATCATTGTGGGTCCCACCATAACGTTTGTTTTCCATCCAACCCGTTGGCAAGGTCACACGGGCCTGGGTGAAAAAGGAAAAATAAATTTCAAATTGATTTAAAACTTCTGTGATGCCCAAAAGGGCTTCAATGGTAGTTATTCAATCACCCTGTTTCTTGTGATGTGGGCCACTTGAGCCATAGATGGAGCTGATTTTTGGCGGGGGCCCATAGAATGGATGGAGTGGATATACAACATACATCATGCCGGGGTCCACACATGGGACCACGTCCCTGCCCTGCATGTTGCTGGACATGCTGTGTGTCCAGAGGACGGTCAGAGGTAGCAGCACCTGCTGCTGCCGTCTCTTCCTCTTTTTTTTTTTTTTTTTTTTTTTTTTTTTTTTTTTTAAATTTTAGGTTATCCTAGGGTTTTTCCTAGGTGGGGCCCGCATCTGGAAAATCCAACCCATGCATTGTATTCTACAGCTTATAATAGATCTAACAAGCCCAATATTGATTATGTCTTGGGAGTATAGAAAGATTAATGTGAATTTAAATGGTGAAAATCAGTGTTTTCAAAGGTATGGCCCGTTTGATTATCAGATCGGCTTCATTTTTCGGCTCAATGCCTAAAATGATCTACGAAATGAAATTGACGGCTTGGATTAAAAACATACATCAAGGTGGGGCCTGTGGGAATGGTCCACCCCAAAACCAAAGGAAATCCTTTTTTTTTTTGTTTACAGTTCACGTCCAACGTCTCTGGACGCTGGACGGCTTGGCATAACACATATATGTAAGGTGGGCCCTACTCAGGTGGGCCACCAAATGATGGATAGTGTGGATACAACACATATGTGAAGTTGGCCCCACCTGCAGATGACTTGAATAAAATATATGCTTCATGGTGGGGTCCATCCGGGTGGGCCAAACGGCCACATCTTCACATGCAATAAAAAATGAAAGAGGGGGAGAGAGAAAGAGAAAAAGAGATAGACACGTGTGATGGAGGGACCCCGACACTATGGGCCCTCCCTTGAAATCAATCATACATCAAATGGGTCCTAATGCATGTGGGCCCATTAAATCAAAATTCTACGGTGGAGATTTCTTCTCCACTAAAATAAACGGTCTAGATGACCTCTATTTAAACTAGGGAAGTAAACATCATAATGGGGTCCATGGAAAATGGCCCCATCATGGAATGATATTGATGATCAAGATGGGCCATCGACCACATCTTAGGGTCCAAAGTGAGATCCATACCATTGATCGGTAAGCCTCACTTGGCCCATCATAAAAACAGGAAAACTAGCCTGTAGAAGCACCCACCGTTCGATCTTCTCGGTCTGTTGGAAAGCCTATCTCCTTGTGCTTCACTTTGATGAAGGGAGATGAAGTTTGAATGGCTAGGATGAAGGTTAAAGGGATGGGCAAATGGGCCACTAAAAATCACTTTTCTCCCTCACATGGAATGCTTGGACATCCACCTCTCTTTCTCTCCTTTGTTGCTTGGAAAATGGTGTAGAGAAAGAGAGAGAGAGAGAGAGAGAGAGAGAGAGAGAGAGAGAGAGAGAGAGAGAGAGAGAGAGAGAGAGAGAGAGATGGGATGTAAGGAGAGAGAGTAATGGGTGAGGTGATGGATGTGAGATGAGTGATGGGTGGGGTGAGAGATGGGTTGACTTGTTGGTTGCTTAACTTGTAGAGAAAGGAAGCATGGGCGCTTTGTACTTGACAGAGAGGTGATTGATGGGATTGATTTGACATATTGTAGAGATTCTCTTGGGATTGCAAACGCGTGACATTTTCTTCGAAATAAACGTCGACCCACATCTCTTAGTCAGGGTATCGGATTGGTATGCGAGTCGTGGCGTTGGAACCGCAGTGACGGTGTGGTCGCAATGGTACAAGTCTCGAATTGAACCGACTCAGATATACAGGATACGACTTAGGGTCGAGCACAAACGTCAATCATTGGTCGCAGGTTGTCGAAATTTGACCGGGAGGATCGCGGGAGTTGACGGAACAGTACGGACTAGGATACGGATCTTACATTCTTTTCCATATTTCCACCCAATATTGAGGAGCTCGATAGGGGCGGCCATAGAGGGATTCATAGGGCACCATAGAGGGATTCACAGGGCACCATGCCTATGTTTGATTGAAAGCTGTTATTGTAAGCAAACTCTGCAAGAGCTAGGAGATCATCCTAATTCCCCTTGAGGTCCAAGACACATGCCCTTAACATATCCTCTAGAACTTGATTTACCCTTTTAGTTCGCCCATCTATCTAAGGGTGAAAGGCCATACTAAATTTAAGTTCAATGCCCAGTTCTTCCTACATCCACTTCTAGAATGTGGAAGTAAATTGAGAATCTCGGTCTGACATGATTTCGCGGGGCACCTCATAAGACCAAACAATTTCCCTGATGTACAACTTTACTAGATCATCGGTTGAGTCGGTAGTGCGAATAGGGAGGAATCGAGCGAACTTTGTCAGCATATAGATAATAACCCATATCAAGTCATGCTTCCTTTGTATCTTGGGAAACCCAGATATGAAATTCATGGAGATTGTATCCCATTTCCATTCTGCTAAAGGCAAAGGTTGAAGAAGGCCTATAGGTTTGTGATGTTCAGCCTTTATCTTTTCGCACACCATGCACTTTGCCACAAAGTATATGATGTCCCTCTTCATATTATTCCACCAATACTGTCTCTTCACATCTTTGTACATTTTGGTGCTTCCTGGGTGTATGACTAGCCTGGAATGATGCGCCTCCACCATCATTACCCTTTTTAAGTTTGTAACATCCAGCGCACATACACGTCCCTGGTATCGAAGGCTGCTGTTGCCCCTAACATGCCAATCGGACGTTCCTTCGCCCTCGCAATTACCCTTCATCTTTCTGAGCCATTTGTCCTGATCTTGCACGGATATGATCTGATGGACCAAGGTCGGCTTTGCAGTCAAGAGGTCTACGTAGGTGTCTAGTTCGTCGAGCGTAAGATGGACATCAAAGTCTTAGACAAACTACATCATCTCCAACTACTTGATCATCATGGTGGCCACTAGCTCATGCTTCTTTTTTCGGCTCAGGGCATTGGCCACCAAATTTGCCTTACCAAGATGGTAAGATATCTTAAAATTGAAGTCTTTGAGAGTCTCCATCCACCAGCGTTGGCGCATATTCAAGTCTTTCTGTGTAAATATGTATTTCAAGTACTGGAATTCTTTCCCATAGAGGTAGTGCCTTCATATCTTCAGGGCGAAGACTATTACTGCCAACTCTAGGTCGTGTGTCAGGTAATTCTCTTCATGCTTCTTTAGTTGCCTTGAAGCATAAGTGATCACCTTGTCATTTTGCATTAGTGTACACCCAACCTTAACTTTGACGCATCACTATACACTACAAAATTCTCCCCTTCTCCTAGAAGTGTAAGCACTGGTGTAAATGTTAGCCTCATATTAAGTTCCTAGAAGGCCACTTTGGCATTTTCGTCCCACATAAATCGAACGCCATTCTTGGTCAGCTGAGTAAGCGGCCACGCAATTCTTTAAAATTCCTTGATGAAGCTCCTGTAATATCTTGCCATTCCTAGGAAACTTCAAACTTTGATGACTGTGGAGGACTGTTGCCACTTGGAAACTGCTTCCACTTTAGTGGGATCAACTACTATGCCCGCATCTTTTATCATGTGCCCCAGGAATTTGACTTCCTCTTTCCAGAACTCGCATTTCGTCACTTTAGCATATAGTTGATTTTCTTTTAGGGTACTCAGGACCATGCACAGGTGTTGTTCATGCTCCTCTCGGCTCTTAGAATAAACTAGAATATCATAGATAAAAATGATCACGAACCAATCTAGATAGGGCATGAATACCCGATTCATCAAGTCCATAAACACCGCCGGGGCATTTGTGAGACCAAAGGACATGACTAAAAATTCGTAATGTCCGTAGTAGATTCTAAATGCTGTTTTGGGAATGTCCTCATCCCTGATTTTTAGTTGGTGGTACCTTGATCACAGATTGATCTTAGAGAAATATCTGGCACCCCTGAGCTGATTGAACATATCATCGATGCGAGGTAGAGGGTATTTATTCTTTATTGTTACCTCATTCATTCTTTTGTAATCTATATAGAGATGCATCGATCCATCCTTCTTCTTTAGTAACTAGTCGATCTGATTCTTAAGCTCTTCCATCTCACAAGGGGCATGAGAAATGGGGGTAAGGATATAGGGGCGGTTCCTAGTTTGAGATCTATGCAGAAATCTACTACTTGTTTAGGGGATAGCCCTGGTATTTCTTAAAATATTTCAGGAAAATCCCTCACTACTGGTATCAGGCTGATGGTAGTCTTAACTAGCTCTGGTTCACTTAGAGCTTGCAGGCTCTTAAATGCATCGTACCTATTTCTCCCCTTCAATGTAAAGGAGGATTGTCCAGGGATAGATATAGTGATTGTCTTGTCGCGACAATCCATGATTGCCTAAACTTGCGAAAGCTAGTCCATCCCGAGGATGATGTCAAATTGTTTGATGGGCATAACAATCAGATCCATAGCTACTTCGTGATTTGTGAGGGTTAGGAGGCATGCTCTACACACTTTATTTGTTTCAGTGAATTTACCCATAGGGGATGCTACTACTAGGGGGCATGCAATCGATTTATATTCAATTCAAATTTTGTCGCAATAGCAAAGTTTATGAAAGATAACGTTAAGCTAGAATCAAATAAGATGAGTACAGGGGTATCATTGATGTAAGCCGTACCACATATTGCCTGGGACATTTCTCCTTCGGCTTCGGTGGTGGAGATAGCATACATACAGGAAGGAGGATTCTTTTGCTGAATTGGGGCTCTAGCCCTGGGTAGTTGTAGCCTCGCTGCTAGCCTGACTGTTGCCTAGAAGGGAGGGGGACGATTCCCCTTGGGTGGAGACATGAAGCCGTCATCCCCCATCCTCTTATAGTAGAAGCGAATCATATGCCCATCTCTCCCACAATAGTCACAACGTGTAACAGTAAGTGCTAGTGGGGCAGTAGCTAGTATGGTCTTGAACCGCCTTTCTAGCATTAGTGGAGTGGGAGGTACCTACCTTGGCCTACCCGAGGGATCCCTAGATAGGGGGCGCATCATCATGGTGCGCTCATAATCCTTCTTAACCCACATGGCTTTGTCCACCATTTTTGCAAAGTCTTCGAAGTCCCATGTGCATAGCCGCGACTGGATCCTTGGTTAGAGACCTTCCTTGAACTTCTGTAATTTATTCTCTGTGTCTTCTAGGGCCTTAGGTACGAAGCAAAAGAGTTTGTCGAACCACGCTTCATACCGAGCAACGGTTATGTTGACCTGCTCTAGTTTAAAAAACTGAGCTATCTTTTCATTTCTGCACGACCGGGGAAAATATTTCTCTAGGAACTTTATCTTGAATCCTTCCCACATCCATGAATACAAAGGTGGAACGTCTCATTGCATACTCTGCCACCAATTCTCTGCTTCTCCCTCTAGGAGGTACGTAGCTAAGTTAACCTTCTGGGTGTCTTTACACTCCACTGGCATCATCATCTTCATGACACTAGCCAGCCAATGCTCTGCTTGTACTGGGTCAGGTGCCCCTTTAAACATAGGCGGTTGGAGTCTCTGGAACCTTTTAAATATGTTTGTTCCCCGAACATCTCCGTCTCACGATGTTGCACCATGGTTCCTATCGCGAAGGGCCTCCATCATAATGGCATGTGCCACCTACTGCTGCTGCATGAACGCATCCTGTTGTTGCTGTATTACCACCGCCATCTACTCAAAGGCTATGAATGCCACTGTCTTGGCCTATGCATCCACGAAGGCTTCGTCTGAGGGCGTTCCTAGCTGAAAGAAACGTGAAGGTGTGCTTGATGGAATAATCTCAGGAGGTGGAAAATTGCCTTAGGCCTCGGACTCCATATCTAGGTTCATGACTCTAAGGGGAAGCCTTGGTGTGTATACGGGGCTCCTCTCGCATTAGCGCTCCGCTGGTGGAAGGGATGGTATATCGATTGTATGTGCCAGCTGCGATCGTAGTGTAGGAGGCATGTCTTCCTATAAGACCAAAATTTCATAGTTTTAGACCTTCACCAAGGGCTCTTTCGAAGGTAATGGGAGATGTTAAGTTCATTAGTTGTATCTATGAATTCTAAAGGGCCCTAAGTGCATGGTCTCTATGTTCGTTTATTTTAACTATCCTTAAGGGAATTTTCTTTTCTCCTATGCCTAAGTTTTTATCCTATCTGAGTCTTAACATGTTGATTCCTTATGATTTTCGTACTAGATATCCATCCCATAGCCTGACTATCTCAGACTCTGCTCTGATACCAACTGTAATAGCCCGACTTTTCGAACCTCAAAAACTTAGGAGTTAACTAAGGATGCCACACACGTGTATCCTTTTACAGTAATCAGAGTATGATGAATCTAGAAGCAACCATGGTGAACCATTTCATAGCAAATCATATCTAAATCCTAGTCCACTCAGCTGGGGACTATTAGTACAAACCATAAGATCTAAATGTTTTAAGAGTCAATAACTAGGAAGGAAATAAATGTAATTATTGATTGAGCCCATAAAACTCTGCTACTTCCTAGTGGGGCTCCTCTTCCTAGATGTCTTTGTTGAGGCATAAAGAGAGAGAGAGAGAGAGAGAGAGAGAGAGAGAGACAGAGAGAGAGAGAAGAAGAAGAAGAAGAAGAAGAAGAAGAAGAAAACAGGAGTCTTTTTGCACAAAGCAATCTGCAGAAAGCATATTTCCGCAGAAAGGAGTTTTCACAAAGCAATTCGCAGAAAGCATATTTTCGTAGAAAGAAGCTGTGACAAAGCAGTCCGCAGAAAGCACTCTGTAGAAAGGTGTCCGCAGGAAGTTATTTGCAGAAAGTCTTCCGCAGAAAGTTATTCGAAAGGATTATCTGCGCAAAGAGACTATCTGCGAAAAGAGACAATCTGCACACCAAGGACTTTTAATAGTTATTTTTAGTGCAAATTGTGAATGTTCTATTTTGAAATCAAAGGAGAATGGGATGTAAAAGAACTTAGAAGAAATGAATTAACATCAATGTTATGATTATCTATTTGGCTTTCTTTTATTAATTATAAAGTATATAAAATTTCCCAAATAAAATACATTTTGTTTCTTGTTCGAAACAGTCTTCTCCCAATTTTACAGGATCTGCACCCAAGTCCGCTCCATAAACACCCTCATCTACGCTTGCATCATCTATACGGTTATATATTTAAAGGATAAGTGGCCAACTCAGTGGGAACTCCCATCAAGATTGCACACTGCTGCATTAGTCAAGCACAGTTTCGAATAATAAAGCATACAAAACCGTCCTCAATGCAATCTTGTTTAAGTGCATAGATGTGTGAATGCACATCAACTGGGGATGCACATCCAGTTGGCCAAGTGAATGGACCTTTCAAACAATTAGTCCATTCATGCAAGAGAATGGGCCTTTCAAATAGTCAACTCATTTAACTTGCAAGGTAGTGGGCCTTTCAAACAATCGACTCACTTAGACATGAATGGGCTTTTTAAATAGTCAGCTCATTCATTCTTGGGGATGGGCCTTTCAAACAGTCAGCTCATCCCTAATAAGGGAATGAACCTTTCAAATAGTCAGTCCATTGAGGTAAGAGAATGAGTCTTTGAAACAGTCAACTCATTCAGCTTGCAAGGGAACAAGTCTTTCAAACAGTCGACCCGCTTAAGTAAGATAGTGGGCCTTTCAAACAATTGGCTCACTTAAGCAAGAATAGGCCTTTCAAACAGTCGGATCATTCAAGCAATAAGATGGGTCTTTCAAATAATTAACCCATTTTTAATAAGAGAATGAACCTTTCAAAAAGTTGGTCCATTAAACACGAGAATAGGCCTTTCAAACAGTCATCTTATTCAACTTGCAAGGTAGTGGAACTTTTAAATAGTCAGCTCACTTAGACATGAATGGGCCTTTCAAACAGTCAGCTCATTCATGCCTAGGGATGTGCCTTTTAAACAGTCGGCTCATTCCAAGTAAGGTAATGGACTTTTCAAACGGTCAATCCATTCAGAATGTAAGTGACATGAATGTAAGATTAATCCCATCCATTATTATTCCAATTTGGAAGCAGTCAATTTAAAAAAAGCATAAAAGACACTATGGGGGGCTCGTCACCTAGCATAGGTCAACAACTTGGGCATAGTGTCCCATTCCACCATCCTCGGCTCATGAGACTCTATCATTAAGATGTTTAATAGCATCCTCCTCAGCTAATGGCTAATCACAGTCTATTAAGCGAGACTTGCCATCGCATGGTCACACAAAATAATCCATCAAGTAGCCTTAGGAAAATATGCAATGATCAGGGTTGTAAGGGAAAAATATCAAGAAGAAAAATGGCCACATAGGCACAATAATCCATGCAAGGTAAGCCTACATTAATGTTTCATTTCATCCATTAATCAAAGTAGCCACTAGGTGAGGGTCCATTATCATCACAATTAGTTAAGTTACATCCCAAGTATGGGTGTACATATATAAGTGGGGTTTTCCACTGATAGATGTAGCAGTTCAAGTTCTTCGAGCAATCCATAAACAATCCATAAACATGAAAGATACACAAGTACAACATATGGATATTCATACGAATTAACTATTGAGCATATGATTGATAATCAAATTCAATATCTAACACAAGTTATCATGATTTAATGATACTGAAATAAATGAACTATTGCTTATACTAACAAGGAAGAGGAAAGCTCAAGGGGAAAGATTCATCACCTTGGGAGTTTTTGCTCTTAGCAGTGTTGTCTAGTGTGTGTACTTCTTAAGGTTGAGCCCTATCTACTCTCCCTATGATTGGAGTCAGGTGGTTGATTTAAATTGGCTTTGAAAGAAAATTGCCTATCTAGACAAAGACACTATCATGTCTTAGCCAACCGATTTAACCTTGGTAATCCTTAAGTGGTGGGGTATTTTGAGGAGACATCTTATTGTGTTCAAGGCTGTTATAAAGAGATGATGGATCTAACCACACTTGACTAGAGATCTAACTTGCCATTTCTCCTAAATGTTGTTGTCCCTATGAACACAGTTAGATTAGTCCTACTTGATATTTCATGTATTTAATGGCCTCCAAACTACCCATTGGAATAATGAGCCTTATGAGGAGGCCTACTTGAAGATTTATCTCAAGTTAGGGGTTGAGAAATCGGGTCTTTACTTCTGGAGGTGTTGCTGCTACTTAAGTTAGGCCCGGTTGGTGCAACCGAGTCAATCTAACTGGGTCGATTCGGTTGGGATCGAACCAAGCCCTTCCCTAATTAGCTTTCTTCCTTCTTTCCAGCGGTGGTTGTTGGACTCAAGGTTTGGTCGGAAGAGCCACCTAAGGTCATGTTAATGGTTGAATACACCCCTAAAATAACCATAAACTTAAGTTAGCCTATGCAACTCGAGGTGGAGTCGACTCGGTCCGTTTTAACAATACGAAACACCTCTATTTGGCCGTGAATGGAGCTGACCTGGCTTGGGGGTCTTTCCACCATGGGGCGAGGGGGAGCTGCTCGAACTCAGCAATGTCTAGATGGAGTTAAGTTTAACCAGAATGAGTTAGGACTCATTTAGACCAGACCAGACTTAGTCTAGGATCATCGTGGGTTGGAAGGGAATGTCGTTAGACAACCTGCTCCTATCCTCTTTCTCTCCTATTTCTCCTCCCATTTTCTCTCCAATTCCTCCTCCTTTCTCTCTTTCCTATGAAGTTGTTTCCATCCTGCACTAGCCCAACTCATTTTGGATTGAACGGTTGACTTGGTGCAGTACAACACTGAGTTCAATGCCTGCCTGCACTCACTCTCTTCTTTCCCTTCTCTTTTCTCTCACTCTCTCTGTGTCTCTCCCTATTTTTCTCTCTTACAATGGTGTCTATGAGCTGCATTGATCCAACTCCATCTGACTTGGACGGGTCGACTTTGTACAATGCGAAACTGAGTTTCACTTATGCTTGGCTCTCCTTCCTTTTATCTCTCTCTATCTCTGAGATTCTTGGTGGGAATCCCAAGGAGATAGGGTCATATTTATAGGGCTAAGTTTAGCACATGGTCACACCTATCCTCCCAACGAATGGCCCAGATAGTGGGTCCATTTCGAGTTCTTTCCCTTCTCTTTCTGCCCTACATGGAGGTGATCCATCAGTGAGATCGATCTTTTATATCCATGGCCCACTTGACGAGCCCCTTGGATCAAGGAATGGAGCCCACTACATCGTGGTGGGTCCTTTGGTCGATTGGAGAAGATGAGTTGCTTACTAATGGTGGATTTTTACTAACAATGAATCTAGTTAATCCAATCTATTTAGAGGGATCGGATGGGTCCTGTGATCATTGTGGGGCCTGCTAATCTCATCCCTGATCACCCCTGTGATCATCCCATGAGATTTCCCGCCATAGCTCGTTTCTCGTGCAGGCGGAGGATTTCTTACGGATCTGTTAGGGGTGCTGTTGCCCTAATGGGAAGGGTCGAGATTGTCCTTGAAGTTTAGATGGGAGGCTCAGATTGAGCCAGCGTGATTTCTTGAAAAGGAAAATAGTCGACCACCTTTTTTCCAGTAACAGGATGCTTCTCCTTTCCCGGCGCTAAAAGAAGGGCTGAGATTTAGGCTGGATGGATAGCTAAGATCTGTAGGAGAAGGCGCACACGGATCGCTAGCGTGGTAGCCTCACATTTCCCATTTTGGGTGGGAATTGTTGCATGCTTCTGTTTGGGCCCCTGCTTGTGCACGTGCATGATTGTATGGGATTGAAAGGTTGATGAAGTCCTAGTCGTTCAGGGCCTCTCTACCCGATTAATGGTTTGGATTAGAGGTTAGGTCACTTAGGTAGGTCACTAGGCTGTTTGATCCTTGGGTTTGTTTGAATCCCTTATGGGCAAGAAATCGAAAGAAGGAAAATTCCTTCTCCATTTTGGGACTTATCGGGTCAAGGCAGATTTAACCTAGGTCCTTGGTCCGACGTACTGTGGGTGTAGTCCTTGTGGTGCACACATGATGCACTATAGGGCCCACGTGGATTACCCGCTTCGTCCTTCTGATCATCTTGTATGTTTATGGCTATGATTTTGAGAATAAGTTCGGTCTAAAGGCTAGTTGGGCTGTACTTAACATCTGTGGTCCAATCCCTCAATCTATACTGTGCATTTTGACTATTGAGCCACTCAGATCACCTTGACGTTATGTTGCGTAGGTGGTCCACATGATCTCAAGTCTCTAAATTGATCTTAATATGGTTTGGTTATCCATCACTGTGCCATCTAATGGTTAAGTTCCTAAGAGTAAGTTTTTAACAGTTTAATGTGAATCCTTTATTGATATGATGGCCCAACTCAGAGTTTCATAGTGGGTGGCCTGACCTACGGATGAGGATCCATTTAATGGATGAGTATAGTTTAGATTGTGCGAATGTTCAGTCGGGCCAGATTTGTGTTTGTACTAAGTGGTATTATGTGATAACACTTGAGTATTGAAAACACGGGGCGTTACATCGGGCTTAGGATGGCTACTGCCATGGGAGCTCGACAACTTAAAGTGTATAGCGACGCTTAACTAGTTGTCAACTAGATAGTCTATGAATATCAGGCTTAAAAAGGGCATATGAAGGCCTACCTCTTAAAAGCCAGAGAAATCATCGACAAGTTCTAGAAGTGTGATATCAGTCTTATTCCTCATGCAGAAAACTCCAAAGCTGACGTGTTGGTAAAATTGGCTACGCCACCAAAGATGATATCCCCAGTTCGATCCCAATTGAATTTTTGACTGATTTAAGTGTGAACGAATTTGACCTAGCTATAGCTCTTCCGGCAAACTCAGAGCTAACTTGGATGGATCCGATCATTATCTTCCTCAAAGAGAACGAGCTACCCCAAGACCACTCAGAGGCATGTAGACTTCATACTGAAGCAGCTCGCTACACCATGATTAGGGATATCTTATACAAAAAAGGATTCTTCCTTCCCTACCTCAGATGCCTCCGACCCGAGGAAGCCGAATACGTCATGAGAGAAATCCACAAAGGTATTTGCGAAAATCACTCTGGTGGCCGAGCCTTGGTTCATAAAGTTATTCGATAGGGGTGCTACTGGCCGATCATTCAAGCAAATGCTTGACAATACGTCTAAAAGTACAACAAATTCCAACGTTTCACAGCTATACCTTGGAAGCCACCCGAAGAACTAACTCCTATGACCAGGTCATGGCCGTTCGACCAATGGGGAATCGACATTATCAACCCCTTATCGACCGATAAAGGGTAGACCAAGTTCGCAGTAGTCACGGTCGATTACTTCACCAAGTGGGCCGAAGATGAACCTTTGGTAAAGATCACCTTGTAGAAAATCATGGACTTTGTGTGTGGAATATCATGTGTAGGTATGGGATCCCCCGCATGATCATCTCAGATAATGGAAAACAATTCGACAATAAACAGTTCCAAGGAATGTGTGAGAACCTCAGAATTCAGAATGTTTATTTGTCACCACATCATCCACAGGCCAACGGGCAAGTCGAGGTGGTCAATAAAATCATCAAAAACCATCTCCAGACGAAGCTTGAGAAAGTTAAGGGGTCATGGCAGAAGAACTCCCCCACGTTCTTGGGGCATACTGAACTACTACTCGAACAACCATTGAAGAGACCCCCTTTTCCTTAGCCTTTGGCGTTGAATCCATTACCCCATTTGAGATTGGACTTCCAATTGCTCGAATTTGTTTCTACAATGAACAACAAAATACCAAGCTAATGACACTAGACCTCGATCTTATCGAAGAATCAAGAGAGTAAGCTCAGGTTAGGATCGCGATCGGCCAACAGTAGGTCACACATTTTTACAACTCTAAAGTGAAAACAAGGAGGTTCTGAGCTGGGGACCTAATTCTTCATAGGACTTTTCAAAATACTAAGGAACCTGGCTCGGGAACCTTAGGGCTAAATTGGGAGGGGCCTACGTGGTAACAGCATGAGCTGACCTGAGTCATATCGACTTGAAGACTCGAAAGGCAGACTCCTACCACATTCATGGAATGCCGAGCACCTCAAAATCTACTACGCCTAAAAGGCCGACTTGCCCCAAGTATGAAAATTGACTATGTATGCCCACATTGGAACTAGTGCAATAAAACTTTCAAGTCAACTTTCTACCTCTGTCTCTACTAATGATCATCTACTGAATGCCTACTAAAGGGTTTCCCAAAATATTGGGGAGGAACAACTCTTATTAACAAGCGGACCCTCCAAGAAGAGGCTCGGCCACACGCTACTCATGTGTCTAATCTACGGAGGACTACTTAGGGATCCCCTTGATATAAATAGGAGAAAAGCCTTAACCAATTAATCGGCCCTTAATAAAAGGACCCGATCCCCGGTGACCATAACAACTGAAGCATCGAACGATCGACCTTCCCACTTAGAAAAATTGACATACAAACACTGTGCTAAAAGAAAACTTGGATTATATGTACGAAGCTTTAAATAATGCATTACATTCAATTCGAGATACAAAAGGGGGAGCAAAAAATAGAAAAAATTTGATGCCTAGTCCTTGGGAAGCTACTAGATATATGCATCCTCAGGGGAAGCTTCAGAGTCAGAACTGGCTCCCTTGAAGGCGGAGAGGTCCAGCCCAAGATGAAGTCCCTTGACCTCTTTGAGACATTTCTCGAATGTGACCTAGTACAAAGAGTCCATGTCTTCCAAGTACTCCTCAGAAGACTTGAATTCTTTGACCGCAGTTACTTGAGCTGAAGAGATAGTTGCCTGGGCCTCTGATTGGGCTTCCTTCAGCTTCACCTCTATAATATGTTGCAGCCCTGCATTGTCTGCCTCCCATCGAGCCACCCTTTTGGAAGCATCAGCGAATAGTTTCTTTATTGTCTCCAGCTTAGCCATTAGTTCTTCGACACAAGCTTTTGAGGTAGAGTGAACTTGATTGGCCGTAGCACAGGATTCCTTGGCCTTGATTCAAAATTAATCAGCTTTGACTCCTTTATGCAACAATCTCCTCTTAGCCTTCACCCGCAAGCATATAATCTTATGTTGTACATTCAGCAGACAAGGGGTGAACTACCATATGAGAAAACATAAGTATCAAAACAAGTTGGAAGAGAAAAAGACAAGTTTCTAGAAAACTAACGTACCTTGAGGAAAGTTTTCGTCAGTGACCAGAGGATCGCGTCTGATGTTAACTCAAATACGTAGGAAAACTCAGCATTAGGCATGTACCGATCTACCTAGGGCAGAAGGCCCTCCATTGCCCTTTGTGCCATTAAGGGAGAATGCTTGCCCTTTTCCTCTTAAGGCGTGGAAGGGTCGGTAGAAGGCCTGACAGTTTCCTCAGCCTCGACGAGACAAGCCTCTTCAGGGGAGGTCATCCCAGATGGACGAGCCTCCTCGAGGGAGGTCGTCTCAGCCGCCACTTCGATAGCAGTGGAAATAGACGGTTCTATGGTTGCTGCCTCATTCTCAACTTCTACGATTGTGGGAGTAGAGGGACCGACCCTCCCTTTGCTTTTAAAGGTCATCTTCATCTTTTTCTTCTTCTACTTTAGAGCCAAGTACTCCTCTGGAAGGGGTGCCTTGCGCTTTAAGATAGGTTTTGGACTGGGTCGAGCTTCAAGCATGGTTACATTAACAAGAAAGGGGACAAAGTCAACAACAAATTTGTGAATTTTCAAAGTCCTAAGGCCATCCAAAATTTATACCTGTAAGCTGGAATTCAAGACCCGATTTGAGTAGAAGCTTGTGCTGGAGGAGTTTTCTCCAAGATCTCTTGTTGGGGTCCATCGACCTTGCTTCTTTGATCTAAGCAAGGGATTTGGCCCTAAGCGCAGGAGGAAATTTGGGAATGACTGCAAAGAAGAGGCATGCGCAAATGAATTAGAATGCTGAAGCTGACCAAATTAAAGACAACGAAAAGGAGCTAAGTCCGGACAAAACCGACCTGGATTAGAGAAAGCAGTTGGGACCCAACTATGGTGCATGGTCATTCCTAACACTCCCTAACTCCCCGAAACCTAAAACCATCCGTCCTTCCAATTTTTGTTACAGGCTGGGACCTCTGTGACCATACCTCTCTCGGTCCCCCTCCATGAAGATTAGTACCAGCCATCATGGAGAAGGCTGGAATTCACTTGGTATAAGTGGAGGAATTCACTTACGGTAAGATCAAGTTGTTCAAGCTCAGACCAAAGGACATAACAACTAACCAATACTCTCCACGCATTGGGAATCAACTGCCTCAAAGACAACTCTAGACAAGCAAGCACCTGCCTTTTTATCTTCTACAGAGGGAGCCTCAGGACACACTGAAGGGGGACATGAAAGATAGCGACTACTCCCTTAGGAGGATTATTGGGATGCTTGCCTGGTGAGGGACCTTTCCTACGTCCTCATCCTCCTTGTCAGACGATCTGATCAATCCTTCTTCTCTGGGCAGGTCATGCTTTGAGGAACGTGAATGCGTCATCTCCTCATTGGTCCAGCACCAAAACAGTGGCCTGACACGTCATGTGGACTCGAGCCACACCATGTCACCTAGACTGCGTCGTACCATGATGGCTAACATGCCTTGATTATCGCGCTTGCTACCTTACTCAACATTAATGATAGAACGGTCCAACCTGACTGCATCTGACGTACTTTCCAGTTCTGTTCCACTAACTTGAAAGTAAGGGGGCTTACTGTTATGGGGTAAAATGGACCGACTTATAAATGTAGGTCAGGTCAAGACTTGACATGTCCCAATGGCTAAAAGACACAAGGAACCCAACGTCTGTCTAAGGAGAAAGGTTGGGAAGACTAAGGTCATCCCAAAGGTCAGCAAGATCCTAAATGGATTCTCTAGGGAAGACACTGAAGAAGCTTAAAGGTTACATGATGTGGAGATCACAAGGACATCACAAGGACCTTTGGTTAGTTTAATCAACAGATGATGCCGACCTTCTTATAAGCTTGGTAAGCATTGTGACTTCCATTAGTTGACCTTAATTGAAGCTCGGACGACTGTGCCCCGGTCTCCAGACAATGACCGACCTAAGATGAAGGAAGACTTATCCAATCTTTCCTCTAAGGATCACAAAAATTGACTCGCGATTAGTTCGAGATTTCGAGATCCCTGTTGAGGATCTCAGGAGATCTCCAATACATTAAGAGTTCTAATCCAATTACAATACATACCTACAAAATAGGGAGGATCCTTTTACGATACGATCTCCCTCTACTATAAATAGAGAGACCCCCAATGGTGAAAGGTACACACACGTACATACTCTCTACCCTTATACAATTTCTACAGAGAGCCAAATTCTTGACCTTGGCATCAGAGGGTCCCCTGTGTTAGCTAGGATCTTCCTTGTTTATTCTTTTTGTAGGTGCTGAAGGGTTCAAGAAGGGTTAGTTAGAAAACAACATCAACAACTCCCTCGTTACATGTCCAATTTGGGTGATATCATACTCATTGGAAAGACAATTTGATTGAATTTCAAATGAATTTGGAATCATCTTATTTGAATACTATTTTATTATCCAAAAGTGAGTCAAAAGTTCATCTTTTATTATAGATTGCAGATATTTACCATGGGTCACCGATCCCACGAAAACGGCCATAACTCCCTTGTTACTTGTTTGATTTAGTTAATCTTGTGCAATTTAATGAACTTTAAAATAATTTTAGAATTATATCATTTAAATACCATTTCATTTTCTAAAAGTGAGTATAAATTTTATCATTCATAATGGATCGTGAATATTCATTGTGGGTCACTGAGCCAATGAAAATGGTCATAACTCCTTCGTTACATTTCCAATTTTGGTGATCTTGTGCTCCTTGAAAAGATAATTTAATGAAATTTCAAATGAATTTAGAATTATATTGATTGGATACAATTTGATTTCCTAAAATTGGGCCCAAATTTCATCATTCACTATGGACTGCATATATTCACCATAGGTCATCGATCCTACAAAAATGATTATAACTCCATTGTTACATGTCTGATTTAGGTTATCTTTTACTTGTTGGAAAGATAATTTGGAGAACTTTTAAATAACTGTAGAACCATATCATTCATACACCATTTTATTGCCCAAAAGTGGGAATAACTTTCATCATTCACTATGAATTGCTAATATTGACAATTAACCACTGATATTCACTATGGATCATGATATTCAATGTGGACCGTTGATATTCAATGTGGACCATTGATATTCACTATGGACCGTTGATATTAACACTGGACCATTGATATTAACAATAGACCACTAATATTCATTATGAACCACTGATATTATAGTGAACTACTAATATTACTATGTATCGTTGATATTAATAGTGGATCGCTAATATTCACTGTGAATTGTAGATAATATCAACAATCCATAGTGAATGATGAGCTTTGGACAATTAAATGGTGTGCAAATAAGATGATTCCAAGTTCATCAACTTATCTTTCCAATGAGCATAAGATAACCTAAATTAAATATGTAATGAGGGAGTTTAGTTATTTTTATGGGATTAGTAACTCGCAGTGAATGTATACAATATATAATAAATGATAAAATTTGGCCACACTTTTAGGAAATTAAATAGTGTCCAAATGATATTATTCCAAAGCCATTTGAAATTTCATCAAATTATCTTTCCAAGAGCATAAGATTGCCCAAATCAAACATGTAACGAGTGAGTTATGGTCATTTTCATGGGATTAGTGACCAACAATAAATATCTATGGCACAAAGTGAATAATGAACTTTGGGCCCACTTTTGGGTAATCAAATGGTGTATAAGTAAGATGGTTCTCAATATATTTGAAATTTCATCAAATTATCTTTCCAATGAGCATAAGATCTCCTAAATCAAACATGTAATTAGAGAATTATGGTCGTTTTCGTAGGATCGGGACCTATAGTGACTATCAATAATTCAAAGTGAATATTAAATATTTAGTCAAATTTTAAGTAATAAAATAGTGATTTTAAATTTATTTTAAAGTTTATCAAATTATCTTTCCAATGAGTATAAGATCACCCAAATCGGACATGTAACGAGGGAGTTATGACCGTTTTCATGGGATCGATGACCCATAGTGATTATCTGTGATCCACAGTGAAAATATTAGTAATCCATAGTGAATATCGGCAATCCACCATATAAAATTCATCCTTTACAATATTCTTCCATCTCAACATTCTTCCATTACAAAAATTCATCCATTACAATAATCATCCATTATAACATTCATTCATTATAACATTCCTCCATTACAAAATTCATCCATTACAATGTTGATCTTTTGTTGAAAAATTTATCTATTAAAATATTGTTTCATTATAAAAATTCATCCATTACAACATTCTTCCACACCCTCCTATTCACAAACTCTCACCATTCATTACCAACTAAATTAAAAACAACTACAAATGTAACCACTACACCCTCTCCTATTTTATAAACTCCCACCATTCAAACCCACCAATAAAAATAAAAATAATATATAAAAGAACCTATTATTGGCTACCATAGCTTTTACGTTGGAGAGTGTGACTGAAGAACTTAAAAAAGACCCTCATTTTCAGCTCAAAGAGTGTATTAAGCTTCACCAAAGCTTTGTTAGAGATTGTTGTGGTCTCTCAAAGAGTGTCATATCATGGTCTCCTCCCATGAAAAAAAGGAAGAAGAAAAATAAAGGAAACGACTAAATGGCCTTCTAGTAGCAAGGGACCCAACATAAGAACCCATCCCACATCTTATGCAGGGCCTACTAGCTTGTTGTGAAGAAAATCCAACCCGTTTACATGAAAGGGCTTTTAATTTCATGTCATTGGCACAAATTTAAGGGCAAAAATTATCACAGATGAACCACACTAGAGGAAACAATTCATAATTAACAAATAACATTAATGCCATTATGGGCCATAAAGAGCATCTTTTTAAAAATTGAAAAACATCATTCTATGGTTTATGATTGTCCAATTAAGATGAACACTTCAGATCCGCCTAGAATTGCTCCCATTCATGGTTTAATGAGACCCAAATCCCTCCTTTCGAAAAGTCCTTTCATCTTTTAAGGAAATATAACACCAGAAAAGATGACAGAGAGGCATTCTCATCCTAAGAAAAATGAAAAAGTGCCCTAAGGATTAAAAAAACTTAAGTATGGAGAGGATGGGTAAAGCCACGAGCATGTCATACCACGAGGCTATTGGCCCCAATAACCTCTTCCTAAATGATGACCCAAACTATCCTTTATAACGCTGGTGGTAGGAAGATCATGCAACACCTATGCTTTCTGAGCCAACTATGATTTTTATGTGACATCCAATCATCCATCTATTTCAAAATATAATGTTAGGACATGAGAACAAAATTAAAGATGATCCAAATTTTAGGTGGGCTACACAATGGAACATTGTGGATGGGGATGAAACCATAGAATCCTCTTGGGGCCACCATTTGTCTATATGACATTGTGGGCATTGGATCCTGAATGGAATTGACTCGATTCCATGGGTTGCCTCTCTCAAGAGCTTTGGGGCTATGAATAAGAGCATGTTAGGTTTGACTAAAGTCGCTATTAACCAATTATTTCGAATATACAGTCATTTATAACTAGTAGAAACGCTTAAGACTGAGAATATGAAAATCCTTTCTCCTAATATGACTGTTGAGTTTACATTTTGGAGATTCTGAGTAAGAGTTCACAGTTATAGAGAGGGAATGTGTTAGGCACCAACTCTGCTCATATGAGTATACAGTCTCTACTTCACAAGATCTTACTAATTTCTGAGGGATATGATTAATTCTCACACAAAGATGAATACAATGATGATAATGGCTAATCAGTTAGAATTTTTGATGGGCATGATCTGATTATATTGTTAAGCTACAGATCATGCATTTGAATTGACTGAGTGTTGAGTGCAATGTATATGAAACTATGATGTATGAGATGTTTGATGTGGTATTGATGCTTATGACAAATCATAAGCTAACTGGTTGGGTTTCTAGTGAGTGGACTACAATTATATTTGAAAGCCACAGACCATACTTCCGAGCTAATTAGATGCGATAAAGTAATGTAATACAATGCAATGATGATTTATTTGATGAGGAGATAGGTTGAGAAGGGAATGAGTGTTGCACAATACTCTGCTTAGAATTAGATGAAACTTGAAATGGAGAGCTAGCGATGTCTTAAAAGAGAGGTGAATAAGACAATGTCAAATAATCAAAATAAATGTGAAATAAGTAAAGATTACAAAAATTTCAATCACTTGAGTATTGAAACCTTCATTTTAAATAATTCGTAGGATAACCTTCACCTAAAATTTTGGGCAGGACAACCTTATTTCATGAATGCCTTTAAAATCAAACTTTCAAACTAGCAAGAGTATATTAAAGGATTACAACATTCACCACAAGAATGAAATAATAAATAACATCCAATCACCAAAAAGAATAAAGCATTCACCACATGGCATGAGGACTTATAATAGTTTGATGCTTAAAACAATCACACCTACTCCACTCCTAAAATTACTACCATCGTAATTTTAGCTTTCATTATAAAAAGGTTTTCATAGGGTCACATTAACAACCTAATACAGTTCCATGTAATATTCACGGGTTATCACAATAAAAGAAAACCCGACTGAGATTTTCACGGGCTATCTCAGACAAAATCTCACTGAGATTTTCACAAGCTATCTCAGAAAAACTTAAAAATAATTTCAGAAAGTATACCTATCTTCAAATGTAGAAGACGTAATAGAAACTTATAGCATGACCTCTTTCTTGAATGTAGATAGTGCAATGTTCAATTAGATAGAAAGAATTTAGGGTTCTATAAATTTTAATAATGGAAAACCCAAATGTGACTCGATTCAATTCTCTTAGATCTGAAAGAGGAGTATAGTTTACTCTCTTAGATTTAGTCTAAAATGATCTTGAGAAAAAGGGAATTGAATATGCTATTAAAATAAAATTTATAAATACGAACAGATAGCTAGGCGAGGACTTAAGTTTCTCTCTCTCTTGCAGAAGGATTAAAGTAAATTTTCATTGTAATTTGGAATGAGAAAGAGACTCAATTTACAGGTAAAAATGTTATAACTTTGGGTAGCCTAAGATAGGCTTCAACTAGCCCGAGTTCACCGAATTTTGTTCAACAGATTTTAGATCACGTGGGATAAGTTTTTTTTCAAAATTCGACTGGCCCAAGGTCAAATTTGGCAGGCCAAAAATCACAATTCAGCTAGCCAAATTTTCATGAATAATAAAAGATTGCATTGTTGAAATTTCACTCAAACTTTCTCGCGCTAGCTGAATTTCAAGCTTAGGCTAGCCAAACCAAAACTTAGGATAGATGAATTTTCAACAGAAGTTGTTATTTAGCTTAAGCTTGAAGTTATGCTAGCCGAATTTCAAAGAAAAAAAAACACTTATAAAAACCAAAATTATAGAATTTTTGAAAGCACCTATTCCTAAGGTCTTTCTATGGTTATACCACCTGTGTTATAGAAAATATCTGAGTTACCTTGTCTTAAATTTAGTTTTAAAGTTTTACTTGAATATGGGCAACGATTTCTTTGAGAAGATGTGTCGATCTTGACTTGATTATAAGTTGATCTTGACTTGATCTTGAGCTGCTCATAAGCCGATCTTGAGATGATCTTCAGGCATGTAGAATTGTTGTGAATCCATACTTGAGAACTGATCTCGAATCATTTTTGTATTATGAAATTTGACAATCTATTTGTGCTTAACATAATAGCACTTACAATCTCCCCCTTTGTCAATTTCGTGACAAAACATTACACAATACTACAACCATTAACTAGATCAACTATACACAATCTTTAATCTTTAATAACCTTGAAGTTGCTTATGTGAGCATCCTTGTAATCTTCGTAGCTCACAGCTGATGATGCTCAAACGATACTCCCCCTGAGAAATATACATAAGCATTCTAGCATTCCATTCTTCAAAGTATTCATTCATTCCTTTATTTTATACCAGCATGATTCCATTCCAACACTAACATTCATAGCATTAACAATCAATTCAATCCTCACTATATAATCATATGCGTATATAACCATATGCACCACTATTTTCTCCCCCTTTTTGTCACAAGTTGACAAAGGAAGAAGAAGTGATATGAGAGATCCATGAAGTATAAGATGAATAATAATTAGCAAGAATATTAGTATGAATGATTATTAATAAAAAGAAATATCATGGAGAATATATCATCTAATGAATTACGACTATATAAAACAATGTAGAAAATATCCATATGCCAAAACACAATATCTAGAATATTCAAATACCATCAAACACATTATCCAAGCTATGTAAAGTATCTAAACAAACCATAAAATAAGTTTAATACAAAACCATCATAAGCAAAGAAGATAAACTAAGCAAGCTCAATCTGACCCAGAAGAAGATGGTGCGGGCATCAACGGATCATTAAGCTGCAAACTCTAGTTGATGCGATGGAAGCACCTTTTCATGTATTTTATTATAGACTATGTGAGATCTGACCCTAGTTTTCATGTGGGAATGCATGTGTAAGTATGCATTCCATCCATTTTGGACCCGCGGTCCTACTGGTCAAATTCCGGTGAACCGCGACCCTCGGATTGTGTTTGTGATCATCCTTGAGTCTGGTCACATAGACCCGACTCGGATCGACCTTAGACCTATGCCATCTCGATCGTATCGTCGTTGCAGTTCCAATGACGTGTCTTGTGCGTTCATTCAACTACTGATCAAAAGTTATGAACATTTCATCATATGGCTCACTTTTTGTAATGGGCCATCTCCAAGGTACAATTTTCCATGGACACAACACACGCACTACACAATTGCATGGACTGAACACCACCCACTCTAAACACTATCAAGCCTAGTTTAAGCCTAACAACTTTGTTATTTTCACCATAGGTTATAATTGCTTTCGCTAACCAAGGAGGGAGAGCAGTGACGACTCTCCTACAAACTCTTTCTCTCTCTCTCTCTCTCTGTAATGACTTAGAAAAATCCATACTTAGACCCGAGTACCACCTCTAGCAGAAATCATTTAGAACCAAATCCCTTAGAAATCTAATGTGTTTTAGCTAGCGCTAAACTAGATTACATGTGAGATTAACACTGATAACTTTCAATACGATCTGTAAGACCCAAAACCTATAGAATCATTGATGCTATATTACCCTGAAATCTAGGATCCAACTCTAAACCCAGTTGCTCCCGGGAATACTTTGTAATTTTATGTTGCATAAGTGATGTTTTGGAACTCGGGAGCTGAGTTATGCTCGACCCCCGAATTTTAGGGCATTACACACACACACTCTCTCTCTCTTCCATCTCATTTCTCACATTCCACCTCTCCCCCATATTCTAGCAACTCCAGCCCATTTTCTCTCAAAAGCCTCTCAATCTAACCTTTGAAAAGTAATGTCAACCATCGATTTATAACCCTTGGAGCTTAAGGAGCTTAGAGATAGGACAATCTTGAAGATCCATTAAAGTGGGTTGCACTTAGCTTAAGATTTTCTAATTTTCTTGTGATATTGTAACACTCTGAAAATCGGGGGTCATGTAGAAACCCGACTCCCGAGTTCCAGACCATCACTTATGCAACAAATATGATTATGATTCAATGTTGTCTAAGTTAAAGCATTTACTTGAGTAAGATTATACCAAAACTGCAATTCATACTCCAGATCCAATGATAAAATGCAAGCAGAAGACTGAAAAATATATATATCACTGTATGAAAACAAAATAATTTCAAACTGTCTCCAAAGTATGAATACATCACTGAGTCTCATATACATGTCATAAAGCAAGAAATAAATGTCAAGTGATAGTCCACTAGCATGTCCCGCCAATCCAGGCCACCTACGCAAAACCGTCGGAGAACTGCATATACGAGAACTCATCCTGATCCTCGTAGTAATCCGGCTTTGCGTCCTGAATCGCCTCATCACCTGCATCTAAAACATGGTCTGGTGGTGTTACAAACACCATCCTGTAATGTGGGAGTGAGTGATCAACTCAGTGGAATAATAGAGCAAAGATTAGCATGTTATCAAATCAATCACGCGTTAATAGTAAAATAAATAATCAACCATCCCTAGGTACTGTTGTTAATGCAAGCATGAAATGACATGATGGATGCCCTCACCGACATACTCCCTCATACGGCACCATCTTACGCCCGCGGCATGCTTGCGTTCCTCAGTGCTCCACATATTCCAGGCACATGCAATGCGATATGGATAATGATTACCGAGTTGTTATTAGTCCTTTCATTTAGCAGTATTGGGAAACTAAGGTACTTCCCTTATATCAATCCCAATACAGATCCTGTCTAGGGTCATCACTCCTAGAAATCTCATACGATGTGATATTTGTAGGTCGCTGCAAGGGCTGTAGGGCTGTTGCTCGTACTCGTTGCACCACTCCCCCATCACCTTATCAATACAGGCCTGATGTACTCTCGTCGCTACGGAAGGGTCGTCGCCTCCCGTAGGCTTAGAATAGGCTCGCGGTCACTACAAAGGCCTCGTCACCAATCAAAGTTGGCCGACAGCTCGAATGTAGTGTCCCATACCACCACAATCGGCTCACGAGTCATAGGTGCTCACTGGTCACTACAGGGAGGTTTGTGGCCCCAGCGTAGGCCGACAGCTCAACCACGGTGTCCCATACCATCATGCTTGGCTCATGAGTTTTTATGGATCAGGGTACCATGGTTAACAGGGTTTCCAATAGTAAGTTCAGTACCCTAGGTTCAAGCAGTTATGACTCATACAGGGTGAACATACAATGGCCAGTCGGGTTATTTGACGGGCTCGACTAGTACAAGCGCATCTCAAGTCGAACGACATGAAGTACATGAAACACTTCGTGTGGCCTAACCACTGCCGCCAACTCAAAACACGACTCATGTTCATCGACGCATCCTTCGTGGCAATTAGAAGCCAACCACGAATTCAATCCATTACCGACTGCCTGGACTAACGTATAGCCCCAAACACTTGAATATCAACATCAGTAATCATATGAGAGTAACAGAAATGAAATACAACAATGTAAGCAGGTTGACACATGTTATAACATACAACTTAAGCAAATCATCCAACACATGCATTTCATGTATATAATGAAATCAATACATATAGCCAACATGATGGAAATCATTTACGTCAACATATTACTTGAGAATTCAATCTCAAAACTCATTCACAACACCATCTACTCAATACATAATAATACAAACATTTATACAAACACTTAGCCTACACACTTTAGTCTACATAGCGTATGTCGACTCAAAGTGAGCATTTGGGCGAATCTCTTCGCCAAACAGATCATGCACGCATTCCTAATATCCTAACACGACAAATAACCATGGAAAACATTTCAGCAAAATATGGATGTAAACAGTATTTTCTACAAATGACTAAAATGCCCTAAATCTCATATTTTCCATACGTTTACGAAACGAAAAACGGACAACATGTTCTACATGTCAAACGGCGTTGCCGTCAATAATCTATTATTAAACGACATTGAAAGCTTTGAAATCAGTCAATCAAAGCGTCTAAAATCCACACCTTTTTCCCTAGACGCGTATCAGTTCGAATAGGATGTATACGCTTCGTCACCGGCGTAAATGCGACCTAATGCACAAGATACATGAGCTATTTCGATAATGAATCGAAGAAATCCCTAAAACAACAAGTGGTTAGGGTTTTCTTACCTAAGAGTGCGTTGGAAATCACCAGAAAAGTGATTGGGATGCGGTGCTTCGATATGAGCGAAAGCTGGTGCAAGTGGAGGGAAATCTCTCCCACAAGTCTCTCACTTTCTCTCACTTTCTCTCTCTCTATCTAGGGTTTGTTGCAAATTTGGATGGGAGGGTTGTGAGAGGGTTTAAAGCCCTTATATAGGCTAAAACATAACCTAAATAGACTTGGGAACAAAGTATACTTGGGTTATAGCTAAATCGGGGCTGTTTCGATCCAAAAGAGCATTTCGGGAGGTCCCCTGGTTGAACGCGATCGAACTTAAGCTCATGATCACTGGATGTTGTCCACACCAAGCTTTCAGTCCGATAGAGTTCACAGATCGCACGTGGCGGTCCAGTTTCAGTTCAGCGGTCGTCATACCTAAATAAAGTCTACAAGTCTCGTGATATGAAAGAGAAATTTTTCCTGATCCGAGGGTGAAATTTGGCTGAATTTTGACAGTCAGAACGCTTAATAATAACGCGTAAAGATTCATACCAGATTTGAATTAAATTTTTAAATCTTTACCCATTTTTCACTCTCTTCACTCCAGGCTCAATGAAATAGCCTCAAAGCATCGGTTGGGCTTGATTTTTGAAATGATTGTCAAGTCCAGCTAAGCGGTCATAACCGTCTAAGATTGTAGACATCGGACTTTTGACGTGCGGTCTAAATCGAATACGAAGTTTCAAAGGGTTCCTGAGAGCAAACGGGTTTAGAGTTTGATCCTATGTTTCAGGGTATTATAGCGTCATTGATTTTATAAGTTTTGGGTCTTGCAGAATGTATTTAAAGCGATTGACGCTAATTTCACAGCTAAACTAGCGTAGCGCTAGTTAACTTACGCTTAATTTCTAAAGAATTTGGTTCTAAATGAATTATTTAGCTTTGGAATTAGGTTCTGAGAGGTTACCAAGGTGCTATGATTGACCCATTGCCTAAGGGCGTCTAATCCCAGGTTGGAAAAAATTCAGGGTGTTACAGGTATATTCTCCTTCATCTCATCTTTAGAAACTTGTGGGGCCCATCAAGTAATGATGGAGGTCTCCCATGTTTTCAAAATTGAGGCCAATGACCCATTCCTTTGCATGCATGTTACATGGATGGGGCTATTCTCCATAGACCCCATCATGACATTTTTCCTTTGATGCATGTCTTTTAGGGGTCATCTAGACCATAGATTTTGGTGGGAAAGACATCCCCACCATTAGATTGATTCCTAACTCCATGCATGTGCTAGATCTAGATTGTATATGATCAATGGATGACATGAATGTGTTGTGATGAAGGGAGGACCTCAATAGTGGTGGAGATCCTCTCTTGTGGCCGGAACTTCATTTTTTGCTTATTTATCTTTAATTTTTGATGTGTGTGGCCCACTTGGGGGCCCTGGAATATCCAGACCGACCAAGCAAGGTGGACGCCCATGGCTGTCCATTCCTTGAATATTGGCACCCTAATTCCTCCATATCGGATGCATGTAATGGGTTTATGGAGGGGAATTAGTCTGGATGTTTGTGTGGCCCATTGAGATGGACCACAACATAAATTTCATGGGGTGATTTCCCTTATTTTAGTTCCTATGTTTAGTTCATTTAATGTATATGTTGCTGTCTAGAAAACTTTTGGATAGTTGTTTGATGGTTTTTGGGTGAGGATTATGAACTGATAAGAGGGATGTTTCACCCTCAATGATAGATGATTCTTTGAGGTGTGGACCCCACCTTGATGTATGTTGAATCTCACCTCATCCACCCTTGATTGATGACCCAAAAAGGTGGGCCAAGAAGTTTGGTCAGTCCAGATTTTCTGGACTATCCAGCCACTCTGCATGTAAAAATATAAATATCCGCTTGTTTCTGAAATGGTGGGTCACCTTTGTGGACCCCACCTTATTGTATACTTGTACAGGGATGTTGTCCCTATATTTCCCCAAATTTTGGTAGACCTGGGCTCACTCTAATGGGGTGCACAAGTCAGGGGTAGTAACAATGTTTCAGCAGGAATTATTTCTTGACCTTGCTGTACATAATTTGTTTGAATTAAATAAAATACTATATCAAAAATTCTAAAATTTTGCAAGGGGATGACCCATCTATAGTAGGACACACCTACAAAATTTTAGGGCCAATGGACACCGGTACACAACATGGCAAATGCTGAACCGGCCCACTATATTGTGGTGTCCAGATCAGGCAAAATCTAATGACAGATTATTTTCTTAAAATGAAATAAAATATTTTTAGTTGTCCAAAAATCTTGAAATTTTTTAAAGAGGTGGCCTAATCATGTTAGGACAGACTTACCAACTTTTGGAACCAATGGACCCCTGTACATACCGTGGTAAGGGCTGTACCAGCCCACCATGTTGGGACATCCAGCTCAATCCGATTTTTTACAAAGAATGATTTATATAAATTAATTAAAATACTTCTAATTATCTAAGAATCATAAAATTTTGTGGAGGTGTGTCCCACTCGTGGAAGTGTCACTCTACAAAATTTTAGACCCAACAAACATTTGATCTGACTGTGGTGTGGCCGGGAGTGCCCCACCAGGCTGGGGCATCCAACCTAGGCTGGCCGTCCAGCCTGCTTTGTGAGCCCACCTTGATGTGTTGTATATCCCACCACCCATCCATGTGGGGTCTTTAGGGAATTGATCATCTTTGCTTCTTTTTTTTTTGTATTCAATTGGGGCCCATTGGGTGGTGTTTTAGGCTAGATACCCCGGGCCCATAGAGCTGCCTACACATGGGACATCCCTGCCGTAGGCTACTGCTGGGCTTGCATTCCAATTGCCTGGCCCACTTGATATATGTGTTGCATATCTGCTCTCATCTGGTGGGGCTTACAGTAATGTGTGTGAGCCATCATGGATTAAATATACTAAGAAATACTTTTATTGTTGGACTCCAACCAACCTAGAAATTTGGGTGGGCTGGAATTTGGCAATGAGCCCAATGTTGCCACCCATAAATGAATTGAGGCAGCATAGCCCACCAGATGTGAGGAGGACTTAGATCAGTTATCTTACCCTTTCTCTACAACATTTGGGGTGTGATTAGGTCCCACCTAAGGCCCACCCAAGTTGAGTTGTATTGGAATTGTTGTGTGTAATTAGTTAACTAATTCCTTAGGCCTTATGGACTAGATCCTTTTATTAGGCCAACTGACCTTTGGGCTTATACTCTTCTACCTATTGTGTAGATTTAAGGGCTACAATATGCAAGTAGTTGGGCCTTTTGGCTGTCTACTAAATTGACCCTATACTTGGGCTAAGATGTGAGTTCCAACTCGCTTGTGTTAAGTGCAAAATGGCCCATGTGAATGAATTGCTGGGCCACCCATGAGGCCCACCACAATATGTGGACTTATGATGGTTGGGCCCAAACCTTGTTTGAGGGCCCACCATACTGTCTATGAGTTGGGCTCGTGTATATCCCATCAGGCCATGTATTGCTTAGACCTTAGACCTTATTTTATATGCATAGCGGGCTACCTTATGGGACTTAGTAGAGGTTGGATGTGCTCCTTGGTGGCCCAAAGGTAGGCCCATAAAGCCCTTATAGGTGGTTGAAGGCCCACCTTGGACCTTATTAGGCCCATTTCCTTTTTGAGGCCTTAGGACTCTCCTAGCTTGTGGGTCGTTCCAAATTGTTGGGCCCCCACTAAGAGAACTTCATTTCTCCTTTGAGTACCTATCTATATATATCTTGTCATTGTCCCTCCTTGGGAAGGAGGCATACATATTCGACAGGTAGCGCACGTACATCATTATGACCCATATGCATCATTTGTATGAATTGATTGCATTGTATGGTGGTCATTGAGGGTTGGAGTTTCTCCCCTTATGCACATTGAGTGCTTGAAGCTTGTGTATGATCTGTATGTGTGACTCATGCATTAACATCGCATTTCATGATAATACTACCCTTCCTTCATTTAGGCCTTGCCTCCACAGGGACAGTTGTGGATGGTCGTATGGGTGGACACCGAAAATGAAACTTGAGTATACTGGGTTCATAGGATGCCCATAGGTGAAATTTCTAAAACTTTCATGGTACTAAGAGACTACCCTAACGCCGTGACTGAGTGAAAACTATGAGCACACAAGGACATTATACCGTTAGGCCACGACTCCCACTGTAGTGTAGTTGGTTGGGTAAGGATGTGGCCTTATCCACCTGTGAGGGAGGGCATTATTAGGTTATATTTGACCGGCTCATGAAATGGGTCCTCTACCATCAGGCCTTGCTAGTGTTAGCTATCCACAAGCAGGTAGTGAGGTCTCTTACACTCGTTTGACTGTGCGGGGTCTGTAGAGGGGTAGTCATCCAACAGTGTAATGGACTCCAGTGATTTCCTTATGATTAGAAACGTACTTGACATGTGGATTGGATATGAGCACTGACATTACTTCGCATCGCATTTGCATCGACTGTATAAGTCCCTTCATGCATTGCCTTGGTATGACACCCAGTACTCATTGCATCGTATTCATGATAAGCCTTGATAAGGCTAGTGATATTCTCTTTGAGCATAATTCTCTTCTTGTATCTCCTACTATTCTTCTGTGTACCATTATCACACACTTTCGCCACCCTCTAGCTTCTATAAGCTTATACACAATTGATGTGTGTAGGTGAACCTAGGCATGTTCCATAGAGTGGTAGAGTGTGGATTAGAGCTGAGCTTGAGGACCCAGTGTTTCTGACTTTCTCTTCTTTTCTATTATCTTCTATATGTCCTTTGGACCTTATGAATATTTGTAAAAATTCAAATTTATAGTGGATTTTGTGATGTGTGCCTTCGTTATTCTCAGATATACTTACTATAATCTTAGGTATGCTCGTATTGAAAATGATTACACTATTATGAGAATCCTCCTTATAGGATCCCAGATCAGAACTTACCTTAGAGCTGAGAATGGGGTACTACGGAGGTTGTTGTGGGCAGAACCAGCCATCGGGTTCCTTGTGAGTTCGGTTACCGAGTCTAGGGTGTGACAGGAGTTTGTATCAGAGCATAACAAATAATTCTGAAATAACTCAGGATAACATCACATGTCTGCTCAGAGCATAAGATAAGTAGTGTCCAGAAACCTTTCCTTTCACTCCTCATTGAGCCTATAATTTTCCCGATTCTTTGCATCGTCATTGTTTTGTAGGCAATGCCACCTAGACGTGGAACTCAAGGTTGTGGCACCCGTGGTCGTGGTGCCGGTGGACGAGGCACCCGAGATACCCGTCCTACTCGAGCATATCCTTCTTCTATTGTTGAGGATCTGATTCTAGAGGTCCCGATCCAGCCTGTTCCTCTGGTTGAACTTGTAGCTCCCGCTCCTTTAGTTGCTCCGGTTCCCCCATGTATTCCCCCTCCTCAGCCTGTTGTTTAGGCTGCAGAGGCTCCTATTCTGTCGGTCGCACCTGTGCTTCCGCCCAAGGCAAGTTTCGCCCCTTCTTTTCTGACAGTACCTTTAGGATCCGATCATTTCCACCAGTTGATAGAGCTTGTAGCTACTACATTGTAGACCCGTCAACCTGCTACCACCGAGGTTTATGGGTAGTCTGACTTACCAGATGCGAGAGTGTTAGGTCGAGAGTTTTGACAGCATGATCCCCCGAGGTTTAATGGTGACCCTGAACCTTTTGTCGCTGAGACTTGGTGCATTGATGTTGTTTGGATTTTTGACACTATACAGTGTCCTGCAGATCATAGAGTATCCCTTGTGACCTATCTTCTTTAGGGTGAGGCCTGTCATTGGTGGTCATTCATTTTCAAGATGGTTGGGCCTCAATTTGTTTGGACATGGGAGGAGTTCATGGTCCATTTCGACTAGAAGTTCTTCCTTAAGCACGTTCAGATCTAGCGAGTGATCGAGTTTGAGACCCTAGTGCAGGGTGATTTGTCTGTATCTCAGTATGAGGACTATTTCTTGGCCTTGTCTAGATTTTTTCCTCATCTCACTAGCGATGAGAAGATGAGGGCCCGTCCTTTTATGACTGGTTTGCGTCTTGCCCTTCATAGCCGTGTGGTAAGGCATTGTTCGGAGACGTTCGACCAGGTCGTTCATTGAACACTAGTTTATGAGAAGGACTGGGCTATGACCTAGAGGTCGAGAGAGCAAAGTTCCAGTGGAGACCGGAAGAGGAGAGCTCCAGTCGAAAGTTCTAGGCACACAGTCAGCAGAGATGGAGGTGCAAATCAGGGTTTTAACAGCCTGTGGTTCAGACAATAGCTTCATCACCATCTTCAACACCGCCAGCCACTTCATCTTCCAGCCCCTTTTTTGGTGTTTGCTTTGGTTTTGGACAGGCTTGACATTGGAGGCATGGGTGCTCTCTCCCCATTCAGTAGTAAAGGCCACCATAGTTGCCCCCTCCTTATCCTCCTTAGCACCAGCAGCAGAGAGCACAACTTCCACCCGCCGCTCCTAGGGCTCCTCTTAAGTACCAGAGGCAACCAGGTAGACCTCCTCAATAGAGACAGTAACAGCCACATCACCAGCAGAGGGGATATCCATATGTACAGTCGTTGGGTCGAGTGTGTATAGCAGCCTAGCAGGCGCAGACTCAGGATCCTCAGTCTTCCGGTTTGCTTCCCCTACTAGCTCAGGGTCGCTTTTATTTTGTGCAGCAGGCGCCAGGCCAGGACCCGTAGTCATCGACCGGTGGAGTCGTCGAGGGTATTTTTACTTGCATTCCTCGTGTTTGATTTGATTCTGGTGCCTCCCATTCTTTTGTGGCCTAGCAGTTTTACCGATTGACCAGTATTCCGTCAGAGTCCGTGTCTGAGGCCTTGGTCATTTTGACTCCCATGGGGAAGTCTGTGGTACTAACCTGTCGCTACCCTTCTTACCCGATGTTTATGGGAGAGATGTTCCTTCTTGCCAATTTGTTTGTGATGCCGATGACAGAATTTGACATTATTTTGGGTATGGACTGGCTTACAGAGTATTGTGCCATCTTACACTGTGTCGCAAGGATAGTTACGTTTCACATTCCAGGCTTGCCAGTATTCCAGTTTATCACCGAGCCCAGAGGAGAGCCGTTAACTAGTTTCTTACTTCGGTCATAGAGAATTCTGTGGAAGAGAGTATTGAGCAACTGCCAGTTGTTTGTGAGTATCAGGATGTGTTTCAAGAGATTCTGGGTTTGTCGCTGCATCAACAGGTGGAGTTCCAGATTGATTTGTTGCCCGGTATAGCTCATATCTCGAAGTTCCCCTACCGGATGGCACCCTTGGAGTTGAGGGAACTGCAGGAGTAGTTGGATGAGCTCCAGGAGTTAGGTTTCATTCATCCCAACAGTTCACCTTGGGGAGCCCCGGTGTTGTTTGTGAAAAAGGATGGTTTGTTGCGGCTCTGTGTGGACTATCGTGAGCTCAACAGAGTCACCATCAAGAACTGATACCCGCTTCCCTGTATTGATGATTTTTTCGATCAGTTGCAGGGTTTACAATATTTTTCCACAATAGACGTACGCTCCTGCTACCATCAGATTTAGTTCCAAGAGGAGGACATTCCGAAGGCAGCTTTTCGGACACGCTATGGTCACTTTGAGTTCCTGGTCATGTCGTTCGGACTGACCAATGTGCCTGTTGTATTCATGCAACTGATGAACGAGGTCTTTCAGTCGTTCCTCGATCAATTTGTGGTGATATTCATTGATGATATTCTTGTATATTCGATGACCTAGGAGGACCATGTTGAGCGCTTGCAGATTATACTGGAGACCCTCTATGCCCACCACCTATTTGTGAAGCTAGAGAAGTATGAGTTTTGACAGGAAGAGGTGAAGTTCCTTTATCACGTGGTGACGAGGGAGGGTGTCGCTATGCACACCTCGAAGGTTGATGCAATGCGTCAGTGGGACAAGCCCACGAATGCATCTGAGATTCGTAGCATCTTAGGTCTAACAGGCTATTATTGACAATTTATCGAGGGTTTCCCCTGTATTGCAGCATGATGACCCGGTTGACATGGAAGGGCGTCGAGTTTGTCTGGAGTGACACCTACAAGTAGGCATTTGCAGAGTTGAAGGACCGCCTCACGTCCGATCCTGTTCTCACTCTTCCTGATGGGAGTGAGGGTTTCATTATTTTCACCGATGCCTCTAGAGTTAGCTTGGGTGCTGTACTGATGTAGCACGGGAAGCCAGTGGTGTATGCCTCGTGCTAGCTCAAGATCCATGAGCTAAACTACCCCACCCATGATTTGGAGCTTGCAGTAGTTGTCTTCGCACTGAAGGCGTGGCGGAATTATTTATATGGGGTCAGGTTCGAGCTCTTCTTAGATCATAAGAGCTTGAAGTATCTATTTTCACAATCCGAGTTGAACCTGCATCAGAGGCGATGGATGGAGTTGTTGAAATACTATGATTTTAACTTGCAGTTCCACTCAGGCAAGGAAAATGTGGTGGCGGACATGCTCAACCGTCAGCCACGAGGCCTGGCGGCACAGATGATAGTGCGTGAGTGGCGAATGCTTGAAGATGTTTAAGAGTTTGACTTTCAGTTCGGTCTATAGTCTTTCATTGTTCAGCTTTCGAGCTTGTCGATTCAACCCTCTTTGGTGGTTAGGGTGATCAAAGCTTAGAAGATGAATGAGTTACTTTAGGAGTACCAAGTAGAGGCCACATCCGTGGAGCAGTCAGACTGGCAAATTGGTTCTGATGGTGGATTATGCTTCAGAGGCCGATTGTGTGTCTCGGACGTGGCAAAGTTACATCGTGATCTGATGACTGAGGCACACCGATCGAGACTTACTATTCACCCGGGCTCCATAAAGATGTATCGTGATATGAGGAGGCAGTATTTTTGGCAGGGGATGAAGTGCCAAATTGCTAGTTTTGTGGCCGAGTTTAATACATGCCAGTGTGTCAAGGCATATCATCAGAGACCCCCTAGTCCCTTGTAGCCGTTGAGCGTTCCAGAGTGGAAGTGGGAGCATATATCGATGGACTTCATTGAAATGTTGCCGAAGACTCAGTGTGGTCATGATATCATCTGGGTTATCGTCGATCATTTAAAGAAGTCGGCTCATTTCATTCCAATGCGTGCTTCCTAGTCTATGGACCGGTTGGCGAGGATATTCATTGAGGAGATAGTGAGACTGCACGGTGTCCCAGTTTCGATCGTTTCATACCGAGACTCCAAATTTACGTCTCAATTTTGAAGGAGTTTCCAGTAGGCGCTAGGGGTCACTTTACGTCTCAGCACCGCTTATCATCCATAGACAGATGGGCAAACCAAAAGGGTCAACCAGATCCTTAAGCATATGCTCAGAGCTCTGTGATTGACTTTACGGGCAGTTGGGATGAGCATATGCGCCTCGTCGAGTTTGCGTACAACACCAGATATTAGGCAACTATCGGCATGGCGCCTTTTGAGGCACTTTATGACAGACTGTGCAGATCTCCTAGTTGTTGGACCGAGGTTGGAGAGCATCATCTCTTTGGTCCTGATCTTATGTAGCAGACGTCAGAGGCTATTGACATTATTAAGCAGAGGATGTTTATAGCTCAGAGCCGACAGAAGAGTTTTGTTGATCGTCGACGTCAACCCCTCGAGTTCATAGTCAGGGACATGGTATATCTCAAGGTTTCACCTATGAAGTGCGTGGTTCGCTTTGGAGTGAATGACAAGCTCGCCCAGAGATTCATTGGACCTTTTGAGATTACCGAGCGCGTAAGCGCTGTGGCCTATAGGCTTACCTTACCTATTTTGTGGAAATGTGGATCAGACACTATTCCTGTGATTAATTGGCAGCCACTCGAGGTCCGTGAGGATGCTTCCTACATCGAGCAGTAAATTTGTATTTTTGATCAGAAGGAGCAGGTCCTCAGGACCAAGGTTATTCCCTTAGTGAAGGTACAATAGGGTCATCATTCGGAGGCCGAGTCATCTTGGGAATGTGAGACCATGATTAGAGAGCTTTATTCCCATTTATTCGATGATCGATTGCTTGTATTGCTTGCATTGCTTTCTCCTATGTTTGATGATTGAGGTATATATATATATATGATGATGTTTATGCATTTTGTTGTTCCGATTTTGTCAATTTTGAGGATGAAATTTGTTTGTTGGTGGAGAGGATTGTGAGATCTGACCCTAGTTTTCATGTGTGCAAGCGTGTGTGTAAGTATGCATTCAGTCCATTTTGGTCCCGCGGTCCTACCGGTCAAATTCTAGTAACCTACGACCCTCGATTGTGTTTACAGTCATCCTTGAGTCTGGTCACATAGACCCAACTTGGATCGACCCTAGACCTATGCCATCTCAATCAAATCATCGTTGCGGTTCCAACGACGTGTCTTATGCGTCCATCCGACCCACAAATTAAAAGTTATGAACATTTCATCATATGGCCTACTTTTTGTAGATGTGCCATCTTCATGGCACAATTTCCCATGCACACCATACACACACTACACAATTGCATGGATTGAACACCACCCACTCTAAACACCACCAAGCCTAGTCTAAGCCTAACAACTTTGCTATTTTCACCATAGGTTATGATTATTTTCTCTAACCAAGGAGGGAGAGCAATGATGACTCTCCTACAAACCCTTCCTCTCTTTCTCTCTCTCCCATCTCATTTCTCTCATTCTACCTCTCCTGCATATTCCAGCAACTCCAGCCCATTTTCTCTCAAAAACCTCATAATCTAACCTTTGAAAAGTAATCTCAACTATAGATCTATATGTAACACCCTGAAAATCGGGGGTCGTGTATAAACTCAACTCCCGAGTTCCAGACCGTCACTTATGCAAAAAAAATGGTTATGATTCAATGTTGTCTGATTTAAAGCATTCACATGAGTAAAAGTATACCAAAACTGCAATTCATACTTCAGATCCAGTGATAAAAGCAAGCGGAAGACTAAACAATGTATATATCACTGTATGGAAAAACAAAGTAAATCTCATCTGTCTCCAAAGTATGACTACATCTCTGAGTCTCATATACATGTGCATAAAAAAAAATAATGTTCAAAATAAAGTCCCACTGATGTCCCCTCGATCCAGGTCACCTACGGGAAGCCGTCATGATACTGCATATACGAGAACTCATCCTGGTCCTCGTCGATCTCTGGCTCCACCTCCTGGATCTCGTCCTCACCTGCAGCTACAACAGGGTCTGGTGGGTGTTGCAAACACCATCCCGTAACGTGGGAATGAGTGATCAACTCAGTGGAATCATAGAGTAAAGATTAGCATGTTCACAATTCAATCACGCGATAATAGTAAAGCAGTAAATCAGACAATCCTAATACTGTTGTTAATGCAAGATGATATGACGTGATGTATTCCCTCACCGACGATCACCCTCATGCGGCAACATCTTACGACCGCGGCATGCCACACTCCCTAGAGTGCTCCACATCTTCCAGGCACATGCAATGCTATGGTGATATGATTTCCAAGTTGTTATTAGTCCGTTCAAACAGCAGGATTGGGAAACTAAAGTACTTCCCTTGTATCAATCCCAACACAGATCCTGTCTAGGGTCGTCACTCCTAGAAATCTCATACGATGTGTATTTCGTAGGTCACTGCAAGGGCTGCCAGGGCTGTTGCTCGCACTCGTTGCACCACTCCCCCATCACCTTATCAATACAGGCCTACCGTACTCTATTGCAACGGAAGGGTCGTCGCCTCCCGTGGACTCAGAATACGCTCGCGGTCACTACAAAGGGCTCGTCGCCTGATCAGTGTAGGCCGACAGCTAGAATATAGTGTCCCATACCACCATAATCTGCTCACGAGTTTAGGTGCTCACTGGTCACTACGGGGAGGTTTGTGGCCCCAGCGTAGGCCGACAGCTCGACCACGGTGTCCCATACCACCATGCCCGGCTCATGAGTCTTCATGGATCAAGGTACCATGGTTAACAGGGTTTACAGTGGTAAGTTCAGTACCCTAGGTTTAAGCAGTTATGACACATACAAGGTGAACATACATCGGCCAATCGGGTTACTTGACGGGCTCGACTAGCGCGATCGCATCTCAAGTCGAACGACATGAAGTGCGTAAAACACTTCGCGTGGCCTAACCACTGCCGCCAACTCTAAACACGAATCACGTTCATCGACGCGTCGTTCGTGGCTATGACCAGTCAGCCACGAATTCGCTCGGTTACCGACTGCCTGGACTAAGTCAAGTCCCACACATCTATGGAATCACTTTAGCAACATATGCAAAGGTATTGGAATTGAAACAGGATCATGTGAGCATGTTAACACATGTTATAATATTCAACTTAAGCAAATCTTCAAGGCATACTTTCTATGCATGTAAGGCAATCATGCATAAGGTAAACATGTAGGAGATCATTTAGGTCAGCATATTAATCATGAAATCAATCTCAAATTACTACATAACATCATTTAATTCAATACATACTAATACAAGCATTTATACAAACACATACACTACACACTTAAGTCTACATATGGTATGTCGACCCAAAGTGCGCAACTAGGCGAATCTCTTTGCCAAACTGATTATGCAAACATTCCTAACTCCCTAATGCGGCGACAAACCATGTCAATCACGTCAGCAAAATATGCATGTAGACCGTACTTCCTACAAATGACTAAAATGCCCTAAATCTCATATTCTTCGTTAATTTACGAAACAGGAAACGGAGAGCATGTTGTACATGTCAAACGGCGATGCCGTCGATAATCTACTATTAAACGACATTGAAAGCGTTGTAAACCGTCAATCAAAGCGTCTAAAATCCTCACCTAATCTCTTACGGTTGCGGGATTTTGAACGGAGCGTGTACGGTTCGTTTACGGCAGTAGGAGAGCCTGATTTATGGAATACGTTAGCTATCATGCCATGAATGTTAGTAAACCCTAAATCAGCAAGTTTTTGGAGTTATTTTATACCTGAAAAAGGGGAGAAATCACCAGCCAGGTGATTGGAAGGAAGTGCTGAAGCAGCAACTGTCAGGGGCTCGGAAGCGGGAAAATTCTCTTCTTCTCTTTCTCTCAAACTCTCTCTCTTTTCCTCCTAGGGTTTGGGATTTTCGGATGGAAGGGAGAAATGAGGGTTTCAACCCCTTTTATAAGCTTAAAAATGCCGAAAATAGGCTCCGGAACGAAGTTTACTTGGTGCCTATCCATTTCGGGGCTGTTTCGGTCCAAAAACTGCTTTCTGGTGGTCCCCTGGTCGATTGCGATCAGACTTAAGCTCATGTGTACCAGATGTAGCTCGTATTAAGTTTTCAGTCTGGCAGGGTTCGCAGATCGCACGTGGCGGACCAGTTTCAGTTCAGCGGTCACCGCACATAGATCAGGGCTGAAAGTCTCATGATAATAAATAGAAATTTTTCTTGATCCGAGGGTGTAATCTGGATGAATTCTGACGGTCAGAACGCTTAATACTGACGCGTCAAGTCGTGTGCCAGATTTGAATTTGAAATTCCAAATTCATCCCTATTCGCGGTCGTTTCAGTCCGGGTTCAACGAAATAGTCTGTGATTATCGGTTTGACTTGATTTTCGAGATGATTGTCAAGTCCAGCTGGGCAGTTCTAACGGTCTAAGATAGGAGGTATCGGACCTTCGACGCGCGGTCTAAATCCAATACAAAAGTTCAATGTGGTCCAGAGGACAAACCTGCTTAGAGTTTGCTCCAAGGTTATAGAGTATTGTAGAGTTGTCTGTTCTACTCGATTTGGGTCTTGTAGAACGTATTTAAAGTGATCAGGGACTATTTCCAAGCTACTCTAGCGTTGCGCTAGCTAACTTACGCTTAATTTCCATGGAAATTATTTCTACGCGATTTCGGGTCGAGTTGGTACTCGAGCCCAAGTACGGATTTTTCACGGGCGTTACACTATAACCCTTAGATCTTAAGGAGCTTGGAGATAGGAGAATCTTGAAGATCCATTAAGGTGGGTGCACTTACCTCAAGATTTTCTGATATTTTTGTGGGAGATTCTCCTTCATCTCATCCTTAGGAACTTGTGGGGCCCATCAAGTGATGATGGAGGTCCCCCATGTTTCCATGATTGAGGCCAATCGCCCATTTCTTTGTATGCATGTTCCATGGATGGGGTCAATCTCCATGGACCCTATCATGAATTTTTTCTTTTGATGCATGTCTTTTAAGGGTCATCTAGACCATATATTTTGGTGGGAAAGGCATCCCTACCATTAGATTGATTCCTAACTCCATGCATGTGCTAGATCTAGATTGTATATGATCTAATGGATGACATAAATGTGTCATGATGAAGGGAGGACCTCAATAGTGGCGGAGATCCTCTCTTATAGTTGAACCTTCATTTTTTCCTTATTTATCTTTCATTTCTGATGTGTGTGGCCCACTTGGGGACCCTGGAATATCTAGATCGTCTAAGCAAGGTGGACGCCCATGGCTGTCCATTCCTTGGATGTTAGCCCCCTAATTCCTCCATATCGGATGCATGTAATGAAATTTATGAATGAGAATTGGTTTGGATGTTTGTGTGGCCCATTGAGGTGGACCACAACATTGATTTCATAGGGTGATTTCCCTTATTTTAGTTCTCATGTTTAGTTCATTTCATATATATGTTACTGTCCAGAAATTTTCTAGACAGTTGCTGGATGGTTTTTGGGTTAGGATTATGGATTGATAAGAGGGATGTTTCACCCCCATTGATAGACGATTCTTGGAGGTGTTTCCCCCACCTTGATGTGTGTTGAATCCCACCTCCATCCGCCTTTGATTGATCACCCAAAAATGTGGGCCAAGAAGGTTGGTCAATCCAAATTTTCTGGACTGTCCAACTACTCTACATGTTGTAAAAACATAAATATCAGCTTGTTTCTGAAATGGTGGGCCACCTTTGTGGACCCCACCTTATTATATACTTGTACAAGGATGTTGGCCCTATATTTCTCTAAATTTTTGTAGACCTGGGCCCACTCTAATGGGGTGTACAAGTCAGGGGCCGCAGCAATGTTTCAGTAGGAATTATTTCTGGACCTTGCTGTCCATAATTTGTTTGAATTAAATAAAATACTTATACTACCTAAAAAATTCTAAAATTTTGTAAGGTGATGGCTCATCTATAGTAAGACATACTTAAAAAATTTCAGGACTAATGGACACCTGTACACACCATGAAAATTGCTGAACCGGCCCACTATATTGTGGTGTTCAGATTAGGCAGAATCGCACGACAAATTGTCTTCTTAAAATGAATTACAATATTTTTATTTGTTCAAAAATCTTGAAATTTTTCAGAGAGATGGCCCACTCATGGTAGGACCCACTTACAAATTTTAGGGTCTAATGGACCCTAGTGCACACCATGGCAAGGGCTGGATTAGCCGACCACATTGGGACGTCCATGTCAATTTGATTTTCTGGACAGACTGATTTCTATAAATTAATTAAAATACTTCTAGTTATCTAAAAAATATAAAAATTTTTGAAGGTGTGGCACACCCATGGAAGTATCACCCTGCAAAAGTTTAGACCCAATGGAGATTTGAGATGACTGTGGTGCATCTGGGTGTGGCCCACCAGGCAGGGACACCTAGGCTGGGGTGTCCAGCCTGCTTTGTGGGCCCACCTTGATGTGTTATATATCCCACCATCCATCCATGTGGGGTCCTTAGGGGATTGATCATCCTCTTTTTTTTTTTTTGGTATTTAATTAGGACCCATTGGGTGAATTTTTGGGCCAGATACCCCGGGCCCATAGAGCTGCCTACACATGGGACATCCTACCTTAGGCTACTGTTGGGCTTGCATTCCAACGGCTTGGCTTACTTGATATATGTGTTACATATCCTCTCTCATATGGTGGGGCCCACAGTGATGTGTGTGGGCCATCATGGATTAAATATACTATAAAATACTTTTATTGTTGGACTCCAACCAACCTAAAAAATTGGATGGGCTGGAATTTGAAAATGAGCCCAATGTTGCCACCCATAGATGAATTGGGGCAGCATTGTCACGCCCCAAACTCGAAAATTGGGCTCATAAAATTTTCGATCATCGAATCTGGCGCCGACAGCCTCTATAGAACCCCATTCTCGGCTTCCAGCATCCATTCACCAGGTTCCGATCCTGGGATGATACAAGGAGGATTTTCAACATCAGTTTGATTCGTAATAAGCATAACCAAAGGCGTAACCCACAAGCAACAACCAAAAACTCCATTACATTTTCACTATGATCAAAAACTTTACAAGTACAATAAGCATAAAGGGAAATACAATGACGATAGAAAAAAGCTCTAAGCTAATCTGATATGCACTCCTGTCTCAGCGCTACTGTGATCCAACGTCACCTGCACGCAACGGTCGTGCATAAGCTTATAGAAATCTTAGAAGGCGGTGAAAGTGTGTGCGCAAAGTAGTAATATGATCATGCAAACTCAGAGTAATGTGAAATTTGCTGATAGATCCATGAGTACTATTGACCGTACCTAGGCCATGCAATGCGAGGTACAAATCAAGTATATGAATCCTCATCTAAGTCCACATATCAATACAGCTCAAATCTGGAGATATCACCGAGGTCTAGTACACTCTAAACCAGATCGCCGGTCCATCACGCGCGATAAGGTAAGTGGAAGAGACCTCACTATCCACCTGCCAATATCTGGCTCGGCTCGTCGATAGCGGACCCATTCCTCGAGTCAAGAGTGGGTAAGGCTGCACCCCCTTCCAACTGACCATGACACTAAAAAGTACGGCCTCCTAGTAATTGGCACTTGGTGCTCCTATACCTACTCGATCTAGACATTGGAGTAACCTCTTAGTACCATAAGGGTTTAGAGACTTTCACCCAGGGATATCTATAGCACCCCATGTACAATAAGATTTTCGGTATCCAATCCTGCCAACCACGATACGCCTGTGGAGGCTATGGCCCTGATGTCGCTAGGGCGTACAGTAACGATGTCACATAATGCAAAATGCATGACTCACACTATCCAGTCTTGCAGCCATCCTATAAGTATCGTGCGCTCATGTGGGGTAACACTGCCTATTCGGGAGCTCCTAAACAATCTGCCCAAAGGCATATGCTAGGATCAAACATTCCTCATATCAAGTATACATATGATGCGTATGGGCATGAGTCATGGAATTATACTATGCATGTTATAAAGTAATAAACTATCCTTACAATGCAGATGGGCCTAAACGACCTACACACAACAAGTACGGGCCTACCAGCGGGCCCTAGGGAGAGTTATAATGCTGACATTTAACCAACATTATTCTTACAATGTGGATGTCAAACCAACATTGCTCCTAAGGCACGATCTGCCATAAATATCACTACACAAGCATGGGGAATCACACATTACATTGGACCTTGTATATGTATCCTATTGGGCCTTAATTACATCAAATGGGCCGCATCACATGGGCCTTATTTCGTCAAGTGGGCCGCATCAATGGGCCTTTTGTACATTGCAATGAGCCATAACCCCTTGGGTCTTGAATACATCAAATGGGCCTAATCACATGGGCCTTTTGTGTATTAAATGGGCCACACCCATTGGGCCCCATTTGTACATCAAATGGGCCTCAACCCATAGGCCCCAATACATCTTAATGGGCCCTAACCCATGAGCCCCTAATACATCAAATGGGCCTCAACCCATGGGCCTTACATATATATTAAAGTGGGCCTCAACCATGGGCCATAAATACATTGAATGGGCCTCATAACATGGGCCTTACATCCACATCAAAGTGGGCCCCAATGGACTACTACGGATACATTAAGATGACCTCATAACATGCCAAGGTGGGGTCCACTTGGACTATTGATCTAGCTCATTCTTTAACTCATACTATAAAATGAGCTTTTAAAATGGATAGATGGACTTGGATGCAACCCATGCATCATGGTGGTCCTATATAAATGGACGGCATGGAGAGAACACATGCAACAATGGGGTCCCACCATCCAACCCTAGACGGTTTGGTGGAAACACATGCAACAATGGTGGGTTCCACCGTCCATGGTGGACGGTGTGAATAAAACACACATCATTATGGGTCCCATGTGGGGCCCACCATAATGTAGATTTTCCATCCAACCTATTGATGGGGTCACACGTACCCAAATGAAGAGGAAAAATAAATTTCATAATTGATCCAAAACCTCTGGATCAACCTAAAAGGGTTCCAATGGCTGATGTTTAATCACCACTGTTTCCTGTGATGTGGGCTACCTGAGCTTTGGATGTGGCTGATCTTTGGAGGGGGCCCACTTCAAGAAGGGGCCCACCATATGAACGGGTTGGATGAAAAACATACATCATGGTGAGGCCCACAACTAGAGCAGTAGGTCCTTGCCCACGGACGTCTAGTGCACCAAGACGTGCGAGCGTCCTTTCCAGCAGCAGTAACAACGCTGCTTGTTGTTGTTTTTTTAAATAGGTGTTTTTCTAAGGTTTTTCATGCGTGGGGCCCACATCAGGTGAATCCGACCCAACCGTTGGGTCCCATGGCTTAATACAAGCCCAACAAGCCCAATATTGAATATATTTTGGTGAATAGAAATAGTAGGTGATTTTTCAACGACAACCACCACAGTTTCCTATGCTATGGCCCACCAGATGCTCAGATCAGCATCATTCTTTGGCTCAACACCCAAAATGATTCAGGGAATGAGATGGATGACGTGGATTGAATACATACATCAAGGTGGGGCCTATATGAATGGGCCACCCCATAAGCTTGGAAACAACCTAATATTTGTGTTGTTCCCCTTCGTCCAGCGTCCCTGGACGCTGGACAGTTTAACGTTGCACAAGCATTGAGGTGGGCCTTACTTAGGTGGGCCACTAAATGATGGATGGCGTGGGTACAACACATTTAAAGTGGGCCCCACTTATGGATTGCTTGGATAAAATACATACTTCATAGGGGGTCCATACTGATGGGCCACACAACCACATCGCCATCTCATGAAAAGAAAATGAAAAAGAGAGGGAGAGAGAGAGAAAGAGAATGGGACATGTGTGTGATGGAGGGATCTGCCACTTTGAGCCCTCCCTTGCAAGAAATCATACATTAAATGGGTCCTAATACATGTGGGCCCACCAAAATAAGGATCAACGGTGGAGATCCCTTCTCCACCCAAAATAGACGGTCTAGATGACCTCTTTCATGCAAGGAAAATAAACATCATGATGGGGTCCATGGAGAATGGCCCCATCATGGAATGATATTGATAATCAAGGTGGGCCATATGCCACATCTTAGGGTCTCAAGTAAGATCCACACCATTGATCGGTAGGCCTCACTTGGCCCATCATCAAAAATGAAATCTAAGCCTATAGAAGCACCCACCGTTCGATCTTCTTGCTCCCTTGGCTTCCTTTGCTCCTTAGCTTCGATCCCAACGGAGGAGATGAGGTTTGGATGGTTGAGATGGGAGATGAAGGGATAGGAAAGATAGGCCACACTTGTTGCTTGGAAGAGTTGGAGAGGCTTGGGACGTGTGGATTTTCTCTTATTTGGGAGAGTGGTTTGAGAATGAACGAGAGAGAGAGTTGTAAAGGGAGAGAGAGAGTGATGGGTGATGGAGTGATGGATATGGTGAGTGATGAGTGTAAGAGACTTTTTTACTTTTATGGTTTTTGGTGCAAGAAAGGTATGGGCTTGTAAGAAACTTTTTGACTTTGGGGGGTTGCTTGGGGATGGGTGAAAGGTGATGTGTACTTGACATGTACTTGACATGATGGGATTGATGGATGTGACAAGTTGTAGAGATTCTCTCGGAATTCATTTGCGCGGCGTTTTCCTTGCACCGAACGCTAGCCCACATCTCTTGACCATGGTTTTGTCTCGGCGCGCGAGTCACTGCATCGGAACCGCGGCGACGGCGTGGTCGCTATGGTACAAGTCTTAGGTTGAGTCGACTCAGGTTGATGACATGTGAATCAAGGTTGTGTGCAAATACCGGTTCAGGGTCGAAGGTTGCTGGAATTAGACCGGAAAGACCGCGAAAGTATATGGAACGGTATGGTCTAGGATATGGGGCTTACAAGCATAGCCCACCAAATGTGAGGAGGACTTAGATCAGTTATTTTACCCTTTCTCCACAGCATTTTAGGTGTGATTAGGTCTCATCTAAGGCCCACCCAAGTTGTGTGTGATTAGTTAACTAATTCCTTAGGCCTTGTGGACTAGATCCTTTTATTAGGCCCACTGACCTTTGGGCTTATACTCTTCTACCTATTGTGTGGGTTTACAGGCTACAGTATGCAACTAGTTGGGCCTTTTGGCTGCCCACTAAGTTGACCTTATACTTAGGCTAGGATGTGAGTTCAACTCGCTTGTGTTAGGTACAAAATGGCCCATGTGAATGAACTACTGAGCTGCCCATGAGGCCCACCAAAATAAGTGGACTTATAATGGTTGGGCCCAAACCTTGCTTGAGGGCCCACCATATTGTTTATGAGTTGGGCTCGTGTATAGCCCATCAAGTCACGTATTGCTTGGGCTTTAGACCTTATTTTATATGCATAACGGGCTACCTTGTGGGACCCAGTTGAGATTGGATGTTATAATGACGTAGAAAAATCCGTACTTAGAACGAGTATCACCTTTAGCAGAAATCATTGAGGCCTTAATCCCTTAGAAATTTAATGTGCTTTAGCTAGCACTAAACTAGATTACATGTGAAATTAGCACCAATAGCTTTCAATATGATCTGTGTGACCCAAAACCTATAGAATCATTGATGCTATATTACCCTAAAATCTAGAATCCAACTCTAAACCCAGTTGCTCCCGAGAATGCTTTGTACGTTTGTATTGGACCTAGACTGCACGTCGAAAGTCTGATGGCAATGAACTTAGACAATTATGACCGCTTAGTTGGACTTGACTATCACCTCAAAAATCAAGCCTAAACGATGTCCTGAGACCATTTCCTTGAGTCCGGAATGAAGAGAGTGAGAAACCAAAGTTTTTTAGAAAATTAATTATGATTTTAAGTAATCTAGATCGTTTCTCTTGCATGTTATTTCTAAGCGTTCTGACCGTTATATTTTGACCTAAATTCACCCTCGGATCAGGAAAGGTGGCCCATACATGTCCAAGTACTTGTAGCCTTGATCGAATTTCGGTAACCATTGAATTGAAACTGGTCCACCGCGGACGATCTGGAAACCCGATCAAACTGAAAACTTAACTTACTAAAGATCCAATACTAGTAAGCTTAAGTCCTACCGCATTTGATAAGATGTCATGCCCCAAACTCAGAAATCGGATTCACAGGAATCCCGATCGTCGAATCCGGTGCTGACAGCCTCCGTAGTACCCCATTCTCGGCTCCTAGCATTCATATGTCAGATTCCGATCCTTAGATCCTACAAGGAGGATTTTTCCAGTGTACATTTATCTTGTAATGAGCAAACCACAAGATTACCCAATTCACAACGGCAACATCATCATCATATATCCACTAATATAATCATTTGAATACAATGCTGAAAGAAAAATATATCTCTCTATATATATAAAATCAAAGCTCCATAGATCCACTACATGCTCCAAGCTCAACGCTGCTGCAACTTAACACCACCTGCACGCATCTATCGTGCATAAGCTTATAGAAAGCTTAGTGGGTGGTGAAAGTATGTGCACGAGGTAAGTGCCAAGTAAGCAATATCAGAGTAATCAGAGTAAGCGAAAATACTGGTAAACCCATAATCATACGAAATCAGAGTAATATGAAAACATGCTGATAGGCCCATAAATACCATCAATCTCATCCAGGCTTTACGACGTAAAAATATAATAAAAAAAAATATCATATACTGATGAAGCAATGTAGATCAAATATGCAATACGAAGATAACAAGCTAACTATCAGATGCCGATGATGCAATGTAATATACAAATCCTGATGAGTCCACAAATACCTCCAGTCGTTTCTAAGCCATATAAATGCAGAAACATAGTAACCCAAAATGTCATATGCGTGCGGATGTAATGCAATATGTGATATGAATGAAATGAATGAGTGAGTATAAAATTCTTGCTCAATAAGTCCACATATCAGTACGGTTACTCTCTGAGAAATCACCGGGGTCTATTACACTCCAAACCAGATTGCCGCCCCATCGCGCGTAACAAGGTGAGAGGAAGAGACCTCACTATCCGCCTGCCAATATCAGGCCTGACTCGTCAATAGCGAACCCATTCCTCAAGCTGGTCAGACTCAGCCCAGCATTGCCCCCTCCTCTAGGGCAGGTAAGGCCGCACCCCCTTCCAACCGACCGCAACACAGTGGAGAGCGCAGCCATCTGGTAATCGACACTAGGCGCTCATCTACCCACTCGGTCTAGACGTTGGAGCATCCTTTGGTACCAAGAGGGTGTTTAGAGATTTTCACCCAGGGCCATCTATAGCAGCCTAATGCTCTAACAGATTTTCGGTGTCCCATCTGGCCATCCACGATATGCCCGTGGAGGCTACGACCCTGATGTCGCTAGGGCGTACAGTGATCATGACTCACAATGTAAGATGTATGGGCCATACAATCCAGTCATGCATCAATCCTGTGCATACCGTGCGCTCATGTGAGATAACCTCCGCCTATCAGGGAGTCTCATAACAATCTGCCCAATGACATATGCAATGGTCAACCACACATCATAACAAACATGCAGATGATGCATATGGGCATGTATCATGATGCTATGCTGTCAAATACTCATAATCGGTATCCACAATCGGCCTCGACAATGTGGACATCTAACCAACATTGTCCTCAAGGCACGGTCCACATAGAGCCTAACATATAATGGGCCCACAGCCTCACACAAAGGCCTAATATGCAACACAGTGGGCCTTACCCAAGGACCACATATACACAACAGGTGGGCCCTGCTCATGGGCCTTAAATACATGACATGGGAGCCCTACACATGGGTCTTGAATACATCAAATGGGTCATGCATCATGGGCATATCACAATGGGCCTTGCCCATAAGCCACAAATACATCACAATGGGGTCTAACTACAGATCGCGCATACATCCTATAGGTTTCGACAATCGGCCTCGGCCTCAACAATCGAAATCGGCCTCGATACGCGGCCTTGACAATCAGAATCGGCCTTGATACGCGACCTCGATAATTAGAATCATCCTGTACAATCAAAATTTGCAATCGATCACGATAATCGGCCTAACAAACCCTAAGGCAAGGTCACGAGGTGGATATTTAACCATCATTGCCCATCAATGTGGACAATCAACCAACATTGCTCTAAGGAATGTCCCACATAGGGCCGAACATACCGTGGGCCCACAACTTCATATAAGGGTTGAATATACATCGCAATGGACCGAATACATGGGCCTAATATACATCATCATGGGCCATGACCCATGGTCCCCAGCTACATCATAATGAGCTATGACTCATGGATCTCAATATACATCATAATGGACTACAACCCATGGACCTCATTATACATTATAGTGGGCCGCATTAATGGGTCTCATATACACGACAGGGGTCCCTGCACAAGCAGCAAGTGGGTCTTCTCATAACACACCCATCTGCAAGTATATCAGAGTGGTCCTCATAACATAGGCCTCATATATGTCCTCAGCAACAGGCACAAATATATCAAGATGGGCCTAATCAATCATATGGGCTAAATCAATTACATGGCCGATACAAGCAGGTCGATCAAATGGACTGATACAAATGGGCTGTGCGTCATGGAGTTTTACTAAGCATGTTATAAAGTAATGAACTATCAATAAGTATGAGACTACCAATGGGCCCTAGGGAGAGTCGTAATGTGGACATCCAACCAACATTATACTCGCAATGTGGACGTCAAACCAACATTGCTCCCAAGGCACGATCGTCGTAAACATCATCACATAATCCGTGTTGGGATCACACATTGCAATGGGCCTTAGGTACATCCCATTGGACCTTAAATACATCAAATGGGCCATATCATATGGGCCTTATATTCATCAAGTGGTCCACATCAATGGGCCACATCAATGGGCCTTGTGTGCATTGCAATGGGTCATACCAATTGGGCCCCATATTGTACATCAAATGGGCCTTAACCCATGGGCCCCTAAAACATCAAATGGGCCCAATCCCGTGGGCCTTACATACATATCAAAGTGGGCCTCAACCATGGGCTACAATTACATCGAATGGCCCCATGACATGGGCCTTACATCCACATCAAAGTGGGGCCCAATGACCTACCACGAATACATTAAAATGGGCCTCAAAACATGTCAAGGTGGGGTCCACTTAGACAATGGATCTGGCTCATTCTTTATGCCCATGCCATAAAAATGGGTTTTCCAAATGGATGAGTGGATTGGATACAACCCATACATCATGGTGGGGGCCCACAGGCCCACTATCATGTATATTTTATATAATATGATATATAAACTATATATAATATATATAATATGTACCATATTATATATAAATACACACACACCCATGCTGCTCACACACACACTGCCCACACACGCACACACGCGCACCGTCCCACATGTGGGGGTGGGTCCCACCGTCCAGTGGGGACGGTGTGAAAAACACATACATCTAGGTGGGTTCCACCGTCAGCTGGACGGTGGAAGTAAAACATATACATTACTATGGGCTCCACGTGGGGCTCACCATAGTATTTATTTGTAATCCAACCTGTTGATAAGGTCATATAACCCTGGATGAAAGGGGAAAACAAATTTCATCTTGATCCAAAACTTCTGTGGACTCCAAAAAGGGTTTCAAGGGTAGACATTCAATCCCACTGTTTCCTATCATGTTGGCCACCTGAGTCTTAGATTAGGCCGATCTTTGGAGGGCATCTTATGGCCCTAAGGGCCCACAAAATGGACGGTTTGGATATACAATACCGCCTGCCAGCGCCTCTGGCACGGCCTGCTGTGCCACTGACAACAGCAGCAGCAGGCTGCTGTTGATATTATTTTTTTTTGAAAAAATTGATTTCTGTGGTTTTTTTCACAGGTGGGGCCCACATCAAGTAGATCCACCCCGTCCGTTGGCTCCCTTAGCTTAAGACAAGCCCAATGAGTCCAATATTGGATACGTTTTGGCCTGTAGAAAAATTTAAAATAAAGTTAAACGGTGAGAATCACTGTTTTGAAATGTATGGCCCGCCCGCTGAACAGATTAACTTTATTTTTCGGATTAACGCCTAAAATGAGCCAGGGAAGGGAATGGACGGCTTGGATTAACAACATACATTGAGGTGGGGCCTACATGTACAGCCCTTCCCAAAAATCAAAATTTTATTTTGTCTTGCTGTCGTCAGTACACCCACAATCAGCTCACACTTCACTTGTTGGCAACGCCCAACGTCCCTAGACGCTGGACGGTTGTATATAACACATATATTTAAGGTGGGCCTCACCCTCATACATGCTTCCAGGGTGGGCCACCAAATGACTGGATGGTGGGCATGAGGCTCACATCAAGGTAAGGCCCCTTTGATGAACGGTTTAGACATCTCACAACTCATTAAGTGAGCTATAAAATAGGGAAAGGGAGAAAGAGGGAGAAAGAGAGAGAGAGATTGAGTGATGGAGGGACCCCTCCACTATGGGTCCTCCCTTGCATGATTTGAAACATATATCAAGTGGGTTCCATTACACATGGGCTCATTAAATTAAAATCCAACGGTGGAGATCCCTTCTCCACTAAAATAGACGGTCTAGATGACCCTAAGTATACAAGAAAATAAACATCATGATGGGGTCCATGGAGAATGGCCCCATCATGGAATGATCATGATGATCCTAGTGGACCATCGGCCACATCTTAGGGTCCCAAGTGAGATCCAAACCATTGATTGGTTGGCCTCACTTGGCCCATCTTAAAAATATGAAAAACTACTCTTATCATGCACCCACCGTTCGATCTTCTTGCTCCTATGGGTTCCTTAACTCCTTAGCTTCGATTTCAATAGATGAGATGAGGTTTGGATGGTTGGGATGTGAGATGAAGAGGTAGGAAAGGTGGGCCACACTTAGTGCTTGGAAGACTTGGAGAATTCTCATACGTATGGGATTTCTCTCCTTTGGATTTTGAGTTTGAAAATGAGGGAGAGAGTTGTAAAGGGAGAGAGAGATGGGTGATGGATGGATGTGGTGAGTGATGGGTGTGTAAGAAAACCTTAACTTTTGTGGCCTTTTGTGTAAGAAAGGCATGGGAGGTGTAAGGATTTCTTGACTTTTAAGGCATTTTTTGTAAGAAAAGTATGAGAATGGAAGAACTTTTGGACTTTTGTGGTTGTTTGGGTATGGGTGAAGGGTGATGTGTACTTGACATGTACTTGACATGTGATGTGATGAGATTGATTGATTGATGTGATTTATGTGACACCTCGTAGAGATTCTCTTGGGTTTTACAACACGTAGCGTTTTCCTCACACCAAACGTTGGCCCACATCTCTTGACCAGGGTATCCCCTCGACGCGCGAGTCGCGACATCGGACAGTGAAGGCGCGGTCGCTATGGTAATGGTCTTGGGTTGAGTCGATACGGGTTGACGGCATATGAATTAAGGTCGCGCGTAAATATCGATTAAGGGCCGAAGGTTGTCGAAATTCGACCGGAAAGACCGCGGAAGCATACGGAATAGTGCAAACTAAGACACGGGTCTTACATAAGAGGACCTCCAGAAGTGCTCTTTTGGATCAGAAAGAGCCCGATTTGGTTATAACCTAAGTATACCTTGGCCCTAAGGATGTTTTCGTAGACTTTAGGCTTATAAAAAGACTTTAAACTCTCATTCCCAAATTTCATACAAATTTCCTAAACCTTAGCTACTTAAGAGAGAGAAAAGAGAGAAAGTAAGAGAGAACCTGTTGATTCTCCGTGGGATTCTTCCTAGTTCATCTACACATCGAACCTGCGTATCTGAATCGTTCTTCCGACAATTCTGATTATTCTTGGGTAAGTTAAGCAAACCCTAACCTGTTTGAAGCCTAGAATAGTTCAAATGAAGTTATAGCTAACCTGTTTCATGCCTTAGGTAGCATATCCGCCGTTGACGAAGACTTATCGTTTGAATCACATCTTATACGCATTTTCTGGTTTAAGGTTCGGACTATATACGTTTAGGTTATGATTTTCAAGGCTTTCAATGTTAGATAATGATTTATTCATGACGTGAATACTATTGCACATGCCAAATGCGCTATCCGTTTCGATTTACCTATATGTATACTTTATGTTATAAATAGCGTATTTCATGTATATGTTAGAATAACCGTATACATATAGAAATTGCTGTTATGATTGCCATGATTATTCATCGTAGTCATATGCTCGATATGTATGCAAAAACTCCTTGGCGAAAGGACTTGCCCTAATTTGTAATGGAATCGACATACGTGATGTATGTTGAATAGTGTAATCTAAGTGTTTGTATAAATGCCTTAAGGAGTTAGTAGTTAGTCAAATGTGATTGTTAAGGTTGTTGAGATATGAATCCCGATAACGTTAACTGTGTGTATGATTTCCTCCATGGATTGATTAACCTAGATGAATCATATTAAATGTGTGTATGATTTCCTCCATGTACTGTATTTAAGTTTAAGTTATATTTCACGAATGTTCATATGAATGTAGGATATGAATCATATGCCTGTTATTGAGCTTGTACGTGAATGGGGCTGTACTCCAGTCCAGGTAATCGGCAATCATTCTGCCAATAGTGGTTGAGGTCATTTTTGCCACTCAGGATGAGTTTAATGAAGCTGAGTCATCCTTGGGATGTTCGACAGTGATTAGGCCACACGGAGTGCTTATGCATTCCATGTCGTTCAACTCAACGTACGCTTGGCCTAGTTGAGCCCATCAACTTACCTGATTGACTGATGCTTGTTCACCATGTTTGGTTGCTAATATTTGAATCTAAGACACTAAACTTACCAGTGAAACTCTTGTTAACCTTGGTATCATGATCCCCTAAGACTCATGAGCCGGACATGGTGGTATGGGACACCGTGGCCGAGTTGTCGGCCTACGCTGGGGCGACGAGCCTCCCCGTAGTGACCAGTGAGCACCCTACTCTTGTGAGCAGATTATGGTGGTATGAGACACTACATTCTTGCTGTCGGCCTACATTAATTGGTGACGAGCCCTCTGTAGTGACCTCGAGTATATCCTGAAACTGCATAAGGGTGACAAGTCATGTTACAGTATGAAGGATATAACTAGGCCTGTATTAATTTGGTGATGGGGGAGTGATGTAATGATTTCATGCAACAGCCCTGACAGCCCTTACAACGACCTAGAACCGTAACATCGTATGAGATTTTCTAGGACTGACGACCCTAGAATGGATCAATGTTTGGAAATTGATATAAGGGAGGTGTCTTAGCTTCCCAATCCTGCTGTATGAAAGGGACTAATAAGAACTTGATAATCATACTCATGACATCTCATTGCATATGCCATTGGCGTTGGTGTCATAGCACAGTGGTAGTGATTCATGCCGTGATCGTTAGATGATGTCGCATGAGGGAGTTTGTGGTGAGGGCATGCATCATTATCTCATTCATTCTCGCATTAACAAGAGTATCTAGGACATGTTTGATTGTACTACTTTATCATTACTACTTGATTGAATTGATAACATGTTAACCTTTACTGTATAGCTCCACTGAGTTGATCACTCACTCCCACGTTCTGGGATGGTGCTTAAACACCAACCAGACTCTAACTTAACTACAGGTGATGGTGATGCTTACGAGGCAGAGCCAGATTTTGACGAGGACGAGGAGGCGTTCTCATTTATACAGTTCTCAGGCGGGTTCATGTGAGCCTTGTCCTGACCAGCGGGGATTCTGGGATATATATATGGTGATTTTATACAGTTGATACATGTATTTTGAGACACAGTTGTATATATTGCCCTGGGCAGAGCACGCATCTTTTGGAGATTATTTTTAAATTATATATGTATTTAAGTCTTCCGCTTGCAGTGTCTCAATATTCCTGAATTATGTCTACTGATCTGGCTTGATATATTTCATATTTTTATGCACTAACACAGACAACATACATCCATCATTATTTATGTTGCATAAGTGATGTTTTGGAACTCGGGAGCTAAATTATGCTCAACCCCTGAATTTTAGGGCATTACAGTGTCCTCCTTGGTGGCCCTAAGGTAGGTCTATAAGGCCATTATAGGTGGTTGAAGGCCCACCTCGGACCTTGTTAGGCCTATTTCCTTTTTGAGGCCTTAGGACTCCCCCAGCTTGTGGGTCATTCCAAACTGTTGGGCCCTCACTACGAGAACTTTTTTCCTCCTTAGAGTACCTGTCTATATATATATATATCTTATCATTGTCCCTTGTTGGGAAGGAGGAATACATATTCTACAGGTAGTGCACTTACATCATTATGACCCATATGCATCATCTGAATGAATTGATTGCATTACATGGTGGTCATTGAGGGATGAAGTTTCTCCCCTTGTGCACATTGAGTGCCTGAAGCTTGTACATGATCCGTATGTGTAACTCATGCATTAACATCGTATTTTATGATGATACCGCCCTTGCTTCATCAGGGCCTTGCCTCCACAGGGACATTCGTGGATGACCATATATGTGGACACTGGAAATGATACTTAAGCATACCGGGTGCATAGGATGCCCATGGGTGAAATTTCTAAAACTTTCATGGTACCAAGGGACTGCCCCAATGCCATGACTAAGTGAAAACTATGAGCGCACAAGGGCCTTATACTATTAGAACGTGACTCCTGCTTTCATGTAATCAGTTGGGTAGGGTCGTGGCCTTATCCGACTGTGAGGGAGGGCATTATTAGGTTAAGTCTGACTAGCTCGTGAAATGGGTCCGCTACCGCCAGGCCTTGCTGGTGATTGGCTGTCCACAGGCAGGTAGTGAGGTCTCTTACATCATTTGACTGTACGGGGTCCATAGAGCTGCAGTCATCCAGTAGTGTAATGGACCCTAATGATTTCCTTATGATTGAAAACGTACTTGACATGTGGATTGGATATGAGCACTGACATTACTTCACATCGCATTCGCATCGGCTGTATAAGCCCCTTCATGCATTGCCTTGGTATGGCACCCAGTACTCATTACGTCGTATTCATGATAAGCCTTGATAAGGCTAGTGATATTCTCTTTGAGCATGATTCTCTTCTTGTATCTCCTACTATTCTTCTGTGCATTGTTATCACACACTTCACCACCCTCTAAGCTTCTATAAGCTTATGCACGATTGATGCGTGCAGGTGAGCCTAGGTAGGTTCCATAGAGTGACATAACATAGATTAGAGCTGAGCTTGAGGACCCAGTGTTGCTAACTTTCTCTCCTTTTCTATTATCTTTTGTATGTCCTTTGGACCTTATGGATATTTGTAAAAATTCAAATTCATAGTGGATTTTGTGATGTGTGCCTTGGTTATTCTCAAATATGCTTGCTGTGATCTTAGGTATGCTCGTATTGGAAATGATTACACTATTATTGGAATCCTCCCAGTAGGATCCCATGATCAGAACCTGCCTCAGGAGTCGAGAATGGGATACTACGGAGGTTGTTGCGGCCACAACCGGCCATCGAGTTCCTTGTGAGTCCGGTTACTGGGTCTGGGGCTTGACAGACTATTGAGTTTGGGCCAATGAAGTTTGCGATACATGCAGAGCCTCAACCTTCTCTTCAAGTACAGATAGCCTCTCATCAAACTGAGAGGGATGATAATCAGAATCAGCTAGATCATCAGAATCTTCTAGCTTATTCAAAATGTCATCCATGGTTGTGATTTTTTATTTTATTGTAACATTTATATTTATTTTTCAATTTTATTTTCATGCATTTCATAATTACAAATAAACATAAAAATAAATGTAAAGAAAATAATAATTATTTAACAATATACAATTCAATATCAAGCTTTATATTTGAAAACTTAATATTGTCGTTTTATCTTCAACTAATTCTCAAATGTAATGACATCGTACGTGTAAGTGTTATGTTGTATAAAGCATACCTTTGTTGTTAAATTTTGTCTAGACAAAACAACTTATGAAGTGGCTCGTCTAATGTGCATTAGGATGGAAAGTTCAAGACACTACAATGGAAAGCTTAAGACATTACTTCAAGTCAAGAAAGTTCAAGACATATCATGGAAGTTCTAGACTTTACTTCAAGTCAAGAAAGTTCAAGACACTACGATGGAAAGTTCAAGACTTTACTTTAAGTCAAGAAGTTCAAGACACTATTAAGTTCAAGACTTTACTGAAGTTCAAGTCAAGAAGTGGATCAAGATGGAAAGTTCAAGTTCTACTGAGTTTAAATGATTGAGTCCAAGTTCTGCTAAAGTTCTAGTAGAAGATCAAGCTTCATCTTCAACTATAAGCTCTATTGAAGAATCAAGTAGAAGAACAAGTTGCATAAAGTTCAAGCATCCAATCCACTTCAAAGTTCAGTCTTTTTAAGTATATTAGACACTAGAAAGACCTTAGGCTTAAGTTCTTTCAAAACATTACTTAAATGGGTTTCTATACTTATGTTAAGATAAAGTTTGACTAGTCTAAGCTTAGGTTCTACTAATCTAAGCTGTGGCTCAACAATCTAAGGAATCTTTGACCAGTCCGAGTTTAAATTACAAAAAAAATGGATTTTTTCGTTACTTCTTCAACTAGTTGAGCAGACTGCTCGATCAGTTGAAGAGGGGCCTTCAACTAGTAGAGGGTTACTCGACTCGAAGTCCAGCGACTGAATTGGTTGATATTTTTGGCAGCCTCGACCAGTTGAAGACCTTGTTTGACCAGTCAAATAGGGCCCTCGACCAGTCGAACAGGGTCTTCAACCAGTTGAAGTTCTATTTTATCTTATTGCGTTCAAATTTGAATTTTTTTTAAAACGAAATCCAGTTCTTAGATGAGTCGAAGAATGTCTTAGATGAGTCGAAGCAATAACTTTTTTGCCTATAAATAGAGGTTTTCTCTTAATCCGAAAACATAATTGAAGTACATCAAATCTATCATCAAGAGAGATAAAATCCCTTATTATACTCAAGTTATTGCACAGTATTTATAAATTTTTTAATAGCTTATTTGTTTAATTCATTGATCTCTTATGCTTTGAATTTTATTTTATAAAGAGAGTAAATACTCTTCTTTAAGATGTTAAGTAATTCAAACAAGTAGCCTTAGGTTTGAATTTATTTAAAATCAATCTAGAACCTTGAACCCTTGTCTATGTGACTGAAAATTGAACAATCTATGATAAGAGAATCGGTTTTACGGCTACATCGACTGATACATCTTCAAAGGAGAAGATAAGTATATTTTTCCTTTATATTTTAGTTTTATTAAAATAGCCAGAAAATCTTATTTATTGGTTTTCCTGAGATAGCCAGAAAATTTTAGTGAGGGATTTTTGTTTGTAATAACGCTTTAAAATCACAACTATATTAGGTTTTAAGGTGACCCTATGAAAACCATATTTATACTGAAAGCCAATATCACGTGGATAGTGATTATTAGGAGTGGAGTAGGTGTGGCTATTTAAGAAAAGTTGGTGTACACACTAAACCACTAAAACTCTTAGTGTTGCGGTGAATGTTTACTTTTTGTGTAACGTCTTAGAAAAATCCCTATGAAGACCCGAGTACCACCTCAAGCAAAAATCACTTAGGACCAAATCCTTTAGAAATTTAACAAGAATTAACTAGCGCTAAACTAGATTACCTGTGAAATTAGCACCAATCACTTTAAATATGATCTGCAAGACCCAAAACTCATAGAATTGTTAATGCTACATTACCCTGAAATCTAGGATCAATCTCTAAACCCACTCTCGAGAGCATTCGAAAACTCCGTATCGGACTTGGATCGCATGTTGAAAGAACGATAGCGAAAAACTTAAACAATTATGACCGCCTGGTTGGACTTGACAATCACCTCGAAATTCAAGTCCAGATGATGTCCTGGGACTATTTTCTTGAGTCTAAAGTGAAGTGTGTGAGAAAGTGAATATTTTTAGAAATTAAATACGAATTTAAGTAATTTAAGTCGTGTTGCTTGCGGGCCAATTATAAGCGTTCTGACCATTGGAATCTGACCCAAATACACCCTTGGATTTGGGAAGATGTCCCACATATGCCAATATACTTGTGGCCCTGATCGAATATCGGTGACCATTAAACTGAAACTGGTCCGCCACGGTCGATCTGTAAACCCGATCGGACTAAAAACTTAGCTTGACCTTGATCCAATATCTATGAGCTTAAGTTCGACTGCATTCAGTAAAGGGACCTCCAAAAATGCTCCGTTGGATCAGAAAAAGCCCAATTTAGTTATAACCGAAGAATACTATGGCCCTGGGACTATTTTCGTCAGTTCTGGGCCTATATAAGGGCTTTAAACACCCTCTCTCATAATCCATGCGAATTCTCAAACCCTAGCTAAGAAAGAGAAGAGAAAGAGAGAGAAAAAGAGAGATTGAGTTGGAGATTCACCTAGGGATTCTACCCTGCCTCTCCACGTGATTGTCTATCGTGATTGAATCGTTATTCCGGCAATTATAATTCCATATTTGGGTAAGAAAATTAAACCCTAACCTATTTTATGGCTTAGTATAGTTTAAGTGATGATATAACTAACCAAATTCGTGCTTTAGGTTGTCAATCCGCTGTTGACGAAGACTAAACGTCTAAATCATATTTGCTACATGTTTATCGGTTTAAGGTGCAGACTATTTACGTATAGGTTATGGTTTTCAAGACTTTCAATGTCAGATAATGATTTATTACCGACGTGGATGCTATTACACATGCCAAATGCGATATCTGTTTCGTTTTACGTATATGTATAAACTATGTTGTGAATAGAGCATTTCATGTGTTTGTTGAAATGTTTGTATGCATTTAAATCTGATGTTGTGATTTCCATGATTAATTGTCGTAGGTACATGATTGTTATGTATGCGACAACTCCTAGAAAAAAGGACTTGCCCTAATATGTAATATGGCCAACATACATGATGTATGTTAAAAGGTGTAGTCTAAGTGTTTGTGAAAATGTCTGAATGAGTTAGAAATTAGTAAAGTATGATTTATAAGGGAGTTGAGATATGAATCCCAACTACCTTAACTGTGTGTATGATTTCCTCCATGAACTGTATAGTCTACTTATTCATGTTAACTATGTGTATGATTTCCTCCATGTACTGTATTTATGTTTAAGTTTTATTCCATAACATATTCATATGATTGTAGGATTGATTTAAATATTCATCATTGTGATTGTACGTGATTGGGACTATATCACAGTCCAGGTAATCCGTAACAGGCCTTGTACTGGTGGCTGAGATTGGGATGTCGACAGTGGTTAGGCCATACGAAGTACTTATGCACTTCATGTCGATCGACTCAATGTGCGCTCGTCCTAGTCAAGCTCGTCAATTAAATCGATTGACTTGATGTGTGTTCACCATGTTTAGATGTTACTGCTTGAATCTAAGGTACCAAACTCACCAGTGAAACCCTGTTAACCATGGTACCTTGATCCGCTAAGCTCATGAGCCGGACATGGTGGTATGGGACACCGTGGTCAAGCTGTCGGCATACGCTGGGGCGATGAGCCTCCCTGTACTGACCAGTGAGCAACTCAGACTTGTGAGCCAAATACGGTAGTATGGAACACTCTATTCGTGCTGTCGGCCTACACTGATTGGTGACGAGCCCTCTGTAGTGACCTCGAGTATATCTTGAAACTGCATTGAGGCGACAAGCCTTTTTGTAGTAATTGGGGTATAACTAGGCCTGTATTGATTAGTGACGAGCCCTTTATAGTGACCTAGAACCATAACATCGTATGAGATTTACTAGGACTGATGACCCTAGAATGGATCATTGATTGGGAATTGATATAAGGGAGGTACCTTAGCTTCCCAATCCTACTGTATGAAAATGACTAATAAGAACTTGGTAATCATGTACATGCACCGCACTGCATGTGCCATTTGGCGTTGGGCAGAGCACTGAGGAAGTGACTGACATGCGTAACCGTAAGATGAAGATAGCAGAGGGAGTGTAAGCGAGGGTATGCATCATTTCTTCATTCATTCTTGCATTAATCAGAGTAATTAGGGATGTTTGATTATATTGCATTATCATTACTACTTGACTGAATTGATAACATGTTAACCTTTGCTGTATAGTTCCACTGAGTTGATCACTCACTCCCATGTTCTGGGACAATGCTTAAACACCAACCAAACTTTATCTTAGTTGCAGATGAGGATGTGACAGATGAGGCAGAGTCGAAGTTCGAGGATGACGAGGAGGCATTCTCGTGTATACAGTATTCAGGCGGGTTCACTTAGATCGTTTTGAATCATCGGGGCTTCTTGGTTTATGCTTATTGGAGGACTTTCACATTTTGTTATTTGTATTTTGAAACAAGACTTATAACTTATGACCTGGAAGAGCATACATACTTTGGGGACTTTTATTGGCTTATATACTCATTTCAGTCTTCCGCTTGCGTATTCTAACTGTCCCTGGATTATGTTTTACTGTTTTGGCTTAATCTACTTCATGTTTTATGCACTAATACAGACAACATTCATCCATTATAAAAAATGTTGCATAAGTAATGTTTTGAAACTCGGGACTTGGGTTATACTCGACCCCCGATTTGCAGGGCATTACATTTTACATTTGTGGAGAATGTTTGTAATTTCATTTATGAAAAAGTGGTGAGTGTTTATAATAGATAGTTTTATTTTAACTTGCTTGGTTTGAGATCTTGATTCTTACAAACGTTCATGAAATAAGGTTATCCTATCTAAACTTGGTTTGGGTGTAGGTTGTCGTACGAACTAATTTGAATTAATTTTTCAATACTAGTGCGTTGAGTTTACTGATTTATTTACTATTTTGGCACTTTAAGTTTTATTCGGCATAGTCTTATTCATCCCCCCTCTAGGACTCCTTAAGCTCACCTTTTCAAGTGGTATCAAAGTTAAGTTGCTCATTTTTTTTACATTAAATTCCTTGAGTTAAAAGATCTAGGGCAAGCCACTGTAACCAAATGGAAACCTCCTATAACTAAGATAGTAGATGAAGATGGAACTAAGTCCATGAGAGAAATTGCATTCTACTTATGGACTGGAACTTAGAAAAGTAAAAGCAGTGCTAATGCTAAGGCCTTAAATGCCATAACTTGCACTTTATCACCTAATAAATTTAAGAGAATTATTTCATGTGATACAGCCAAATAAGCTTTGGATATTCTTGAAATGACACATGAAGGAACTACTATAGTCAATAAATCAAAAGTTTAACTCCTTACTACTAGATTTGAGGAGATTCATATGGAAGAAAATGAAACTTTTATGGACTTTTATACAAAACTAAATGATATAGTAAATTCCATGTGAGGTCTAGGAGATTGAATCCTAAAAAGAAAGGTCTGTACAAAAATACTATTGTCTCTTCCTGATAAATTCAACTCTAAGGTTACCGCCATTTAGGAATTAAGAGATATTGAAATATGAAGGTTGAAGAGTTAATTGGCTCTCTTCAAACATATGAATTAAATTTTAAAGCTCCTAAAGGTAAATCCATTGCTCTTAAATCTTCTAAATCTGTTTCAAAAGAAAATTGTGTTAATTCTGGTTATAAAGATATGGTAGATGATATGGCATTACTAGCCAATAAATTTTATAGATTTTTTAAAAATAAGAATAGATCATATTTTCAAAAACCATCTGACAAAAGAGAAGAAAAACTTAAGTCTTGAAAATCTAAAAAGGATAGTCAATATTTCAACTGTCATGAATACAGGTGAATAAATGTCCTAAAAAGGATAAGTAAAAAAGAAAGGGCATAATAGCTACTTGGGATGAATCATCTAGCTTTGGAAGTTCTTCTGAGTCTGATGAATTAGAACAAGAAAATACAAATGATGTAAAAGTCCTTATGACTATAGCCAGAGTCACCTACTCAGATAGCTATAACATATCTGATTATGAAAATCTTAAGAGTGACCTAAAAATAAAAATGAAGATGATCTTCAAGACGCCTATAATGCCTTATACAGGGAAAGTTGTAAAATTACTGTCAAACTAAAAATTCAAAGAGAGAAATATGTTAAATTAAAAGAAGAATTTGAAAAAAATATTTTAGAAAAATCTGATCTTTCAGATTGTTTAAAAAAAAACAAAACTAGACTTAAATTTCAAAACTTCAGAGTTACAAAAACTAGGAACTGAAAATGAGAAACTAAAACTCAAAGTTTCTACCCTTTTGAGTTATAAGGATACTTGGAGATATGCCCACGGAGACCCAAAATTGGAAAAATTGTTAACCTCATCTAGAAAATGTGGTGACAAATTAGCTCTGGTCTATATAAAAAATGATTCTTAAAAAAAAAAAGAATTCATCTCCTATATTTGTAAAAGGAGAATCCACAAACTCTAAAGGTAGGAATTTAAGAAATTTTGGTCGAAATAATTTCAAAAATTCAAAACATCATCGAGTTCTTAAAAATAACTTAAATTCCATCAACTATAGAAATCAAAGATATGATAAATCACCTTTAGCCGAAAAAATCGTAAACTTACTCAAAATCTAACTCAAATAGAATCAGAGTTAATAACATGTGGAGAAATTCCAACTCACATAAATAGAGAAAATCTAATGGAATTTCCAAACCCAGAACCATAATGAAATGAGTTTCAAAAGTTACATCTTATTGCCCACACAACCTTTAAAGCCACTAGCCATTTTGAAAGAAGTAAATGACAGCTCAGTTACTTTTAGAGATGGAAGCAACTGCGGAATCATAGGCAAAGGTACTGTTTGACACTCTATTCTTCCTCCTTTTGAGAATGTACTATATGTTGAAGGTCTAAAACATAACACTTTAAGCATATCTCAAATCTGTGATAACAAACATAGTGTAAAATTTACAAGTCATGGATGTGAAATTACAAATGAGAAGGGAAGTGTGATATTAAATGATTTTAGGATCTCTAAAAATTGCTACATTATTAATGACTCATGCTCTTCTAACATTTCATGTTACATGGTCCAAACAGATGAAACGAAATTATGGCATAAACATCTTGGACATGTTAACTTTAGAGATCTTTATAGATTGAGCAAGATAGATCATATTCGTGGCTTACTCAAATTAAAAAAATGTAGAAAAAATTTATGGTGCATATCAGATTGGAAAGTAAATTAGGAGTAGTTACAAGAAAGTGAACTCCATAGGTACAGTCAAACCTCTTGAACTACTCCGTATGGACTTAGTGGGACCAACTTGAACAGAGAGCAGTGGTGGAAAAAAGTATTTTCTAGTTATTGTTGATGATTTTACCAGATATACTTGGGTAGCCTTCTTAAGAGAAAAATCAGAGACTCTCGATGAAGTCAAAAAAATTAAAATGAATTCAAACCGAAGAAGAAGTACTTGTGATCATGGTACTGATTTTGAAAATAACAATTTTGAGAAGTAGTGTACCGATCATGGTATATCACATGAGTTCTCTACTCCTAAAACAACTCAATAGAATGGGGTTGTTGAAAGAAAGAACAGAGTATTATAGGAAATGACCAATGTTATGTTAAATAGTATGAATTAGCTGAAAAACTTAAGGGCTAAAGCTGTTAATACAGCTTGCTTCATAATAAATTATGTGTATGTTAGAAAAGCCAAAGATAAAATAACATATGAATTATGGTTTAATAAGAAGTCGACAGTCAAATACTTTCAGACTTTCGGAAGTATATGTTTCATTTTATGTGACTGGGAAAATTTGAGAAAGTTCAAAGCCAAGAATGATGAGGGAATATTCTTGGGTTATGCTCTAAATAGTCAAGCATATCGTGTTTTTAACAAAAGAATAAGGTGATTCAGGAATCTATTAATGTAGTAATTGACGATCACCTGATCACATCCGCACTAAGTCAAGATGATGATAAAGTCAACAATATTGATAAACCTGACTCCTCATCTAAATAAAATAATATTAATTAAGATTAGTTAAAGACCATTTATTGATCAGATATTGGGTAACCCTCGTACTGGTGTTCAGACAAGAAGACAGTTAGAAAATATCTGTAATTATGTCTGCTTCACTTCTCAAATTGAATCATCAAATGTAAAAGAAGCTATTGCTAATGAAAGTTGGATATTGGCTATGCAAGAAGAGTTAAATCAATTCGTTAGAAATGATGTTTGGTACTTGGTTCCTAGACCTTCTGATAAACATATAATCAGAACCAAATGAATTTTTAAGAATAAATCTGATGAAATGGGGAATATCATTAAAAACAAGGCATGACTGGTTATACAAGGTTACACTCAGATAGAAGGAATTGACTATGATGAAACCTTTGCACTAGTTGCGTGCCTTGAATCCATTAAATTATTCATTTTAATTACGTGATATAAGAACTTCAAAATATATCAAATGGATGTCAAAAGTGCGTTTCTAAACGGTGATCTACATAAAGAGTATATGTTGAACAACCTAAGGATTTTGAGGAGCCTAAACTTTCAGATCATGTGTACCATCTTAAAAAAATACTTTATAGTTTGAAACAAGCTCCTAAGGCATGGTACGAAAGGTTAACTAAATTCTTACTTAATCACAACTTTATCATGAGAAGTGTTGATAAAACCTTATCTGTCAAGAAATATAATGATCATATATTGATTGTTCAGATCTATGTTAATGACATTATTTATAGATCTACATGCATTAACTTGTCTATTGAGTTTACCGATCTAATGAAATCCAAATTTAAAATGAGTATGGTTGGAGAACTAAATTACTTTCTTAGATTACAAGTAAAATGACAAGAATATGGTATATTCATCACACAAATCAAGTACGCCTTGAATCTTGTAAAGAAACTTGGGTTTGAGAATAGAAAAAAGTTTGATACTCCTATGAGTACAACTCTTAAATATCTAAGGATGAATCAGGTAAAAGTGTAAATTTTCGTGTATATCCGAGTATTATTGGTAGTCTTCTATACTTAACTGCTACTAGACCTGATATTGCTTTTAGTGTTGGAATATGTGCTAGATATCAATTTGATCCTAAGGAATCACATTGCTCATAACCCCAAGTGTAGGGTCACGATGTAGTAATAATTCAAATTCACAGGGACTAATCTTGTACATTTTTGAAAATAACTGGAACTAGAACTAGAAGAAGATGTGAATCTAAATCTGAATTAATTGAGATAGTAATTGTGATTAAAGTGATTAAAAATAAAAAATTCAATGGTGGTAACTAGGGTTTCCAAGGATCCACTTGTAGAGATCAGGAGCCCCTCTTACTTGATTCAAGTCACACAATTGGAATTGGAGTCCTATCCTATCCAATTGGAAGAAATACATTTAAGATCAATCTGAAATTTCCTTGACCTAATTCTCAATGGAGGAGAATTGTGATAATTGAAAGAGATTCCATCACCAAACCATGCCCATGAGACGATGGCTAACAATAGGATTTACCAATCCCACAATCTCAAATTCAGGAAAAGAAGATACTTGAAGCTATTGCGGATCTACTGTAATTTGGTCATAATAAACCATTAAGAACTGAAAGTATTCCTTTAAAAATCAAACTAAAATCAAAGAAGGTTCAACATAAACATGAATCAAAGTAAAAGAAACATCCCATCATGCTACAAGCTTCACCTCTTAGCCCTAACTAAGAGGTTTAGCCAACCATCGACATGATTGAACTAAAATATCTTAAGAAAAGCATAAAAACAACTAAGAAAAAGGAAGAAAAACTTTTGGTGACAGCTTCTCCACCCTTTTTCTTCACTCCTCAAACCCTATAATATGTTTAAGAACATCCTAGGGACTCCTATTTCTAGTTTTGCAACTCTATCCTTTGCACCGAGTTAAAAAAATTCAGAAATCACCTCAAATTTACACAGTCCGTGTGCTGTCTAGGTAACCTTAAACGAGTCGAGAAAAACCTTCGACTGGTCGAGAATGACAAGAAATTAAAGGATTTTGTCATTAGAGTTTGAGTCGAGGAATCTTCGACTGGTCGAAGGAAGGCTTGCACTAGTCGAAGCAGGTAAATTTTCAGGGTTCATTGTCTTCCCTTCAAGTCTTCAATTCTCTTTATTCCTTATTTTTCATGGATCTTTGGCATGCAAATTTTTTATTTTTGGTCTCATAAGATCCATCTTTGGCTTTAGTGATTCTTAAGCGTTAAATCCATGCTTTTAGTATCCTTTTCAATCCAAGCTCTTAAAGTCACCTTGCAACATAAACATGATTAAAATAGAACATTAAGCATTATCATATTCATAAAACTAAGTAATAAATGGGGGAGAATATGTAATATTTGACCCTTAACACACATCTAATCACTATTAAACGGATAATTAGATATGTCGCAAGTACTGCTAACTTAGGTCTATGGTATCTTCATGATAGAACTATACAACTTGTTAGAAATACTGATGTAGATTGGGCAGTAAACATCGATAATAAAAAATCTACCGGTGGTGGATATTTCTACAAAGAGAATTGTTTAGTTTCTGGGCTCAGCAAGAAACAAAATTCTGTATCTCTCTCAACAACTGAAGCTAAATATATCGCATCTGTTAATGCTAGCACCCTGCTGATCTTGATGAAAAAGATGTTAGCTAATTTTGGGATTGCGCAGGATACAATGATATTATAGTGTGATAACTTAAGTGTAATTAATATTTTAAAGAATCCTATTCAACATTCTCGTACGAAACATATCGACATTCAATATCATTATATTCAAGAATTATTTGAGGACAAGAGAATTTCATTAAAATATATTCAGACTAAAAAGTACCTTATAAATATGACTAAACTGCTCAACAGGAATAGATATTCTGAATTAAAGCATGATATTGGTTTATATAAATATCTATAATTTACATGTCTAAGACGTTGATGCCATAATTTAGGCTCATCTATTTGGACCATGTAACACGAATGGTTTACTAAGCATGAGTTATTAATTATACAACAATTTTCAAACGTTTCGTGACCATTTAATATTACATTTTCTTTCTCATTAATTATCTCATATCTGTGATTTGAAAATTTTATGTTATATTTATTATCACAGATCTGAGATATGCTTAGAAGATTATGTTTTAATCCTTTAACATATAAAACATTTTCAAAGAGAGGTAAGTTAGGAAGTTGTACATTACCTTAGCCAATTATCTTGCAGTTGCTTCCATCTCTGAATGTAACTGAGTTGCCATTTACTTGGTTGATTTTTCAGAGTATATCCTTATCACCTGTCATGTGTCTCGAACATCCACTATCCAGGTACCATCTTGAATGGCTACTTGGTTTGAAAGCTATGTGGATTACATGACATTTAACCTTTGGAACCCCTTTCATTACGGTTCTAAGTTTAAGAGGATCTCTTGCTTTACGTTGTGTTTGGGAGTTAGGATTTCTCATTTTTCTATATACTCCAATCTTATCAGAGTTGCATTTCAATAGCTCTTTAAGAAAGTCCACCATTTTTTCAACTAAAGGAGGATTTCTATTATTATTCCTTTGATGTTTATAGCTATTGGCATTATTATTTATTTTAGAGACTTGAAAAAGTTTTGAGTTTTTGAAGTCATTCCTTTTATAGTTTGAATCTTTTAGAGTCTCTGCTTTAGAGTTCGAGGATTTACCTTTTACAAAAGTAAGAGCAGAATCCTTAAATTTTAAAGAATTATTTTTAATATAACCCAATTCAGACTTGTCATCACATCGCCTAGATGAGGTTAATAGTTTTTCAACTTTCTAGCCACCAAGGTTATATTTCCAATTATCCTTTGAACTCTAAAAGGAGGAAATTTCAAGTTTTAGTTTCTTATTTTCAGTTTTAAGTGTTTGCAATTCAGAAGACTTAAAACTCAAACCTAATTTATTCTTTTCAAAGCAATTGAAAAGCTGAGATTTTTCTAAAATAACTTTTTTAAGTTTTAATTGTAGTTTAGCATAATATTCATTTTGAATTTTTAATTTGGCCACAATTTTACAACTTTCTCTATATAGGGCATCATATACATCTTGAAGATCATCTTCATTTTCATAGTCACTTCTTGGTGTTTCATAATTAGATATACCACAATTATCTGAAGAAGTGATTCTTGCTATAGTCATAAAGACTTTCAAATAGTTTGTATTTTCCTGGTCTAATTCATCAATTTTAGAATTAGTTTCAGATTGAATGATTCATCTTAAGTAGATATCATGCATTTTCTTATAGATTTATCCTTTTTAGGACAGTGAGAAGTCAAATACCCATTTTCAGAACATTTGAAACATTGGCTGTCTTTTGTTTTAGATTTTTAAAAGTTTGATTTTCTTTTTCTTTTATCAAATGGTTTTTTTAAATCTATTTTTTTCTTATTTTTAAAAATTCTATAAAATTTCTTTGCAAACATATCCATATCATCTTCGTTTTCTTTAAAATTAGAATTTGTATTAGTTTCCTTTGAATTAGATTTAGAAGATTTAAGAGTAATGGACTTGATTTTAGGAGCTTTGAAATTCAGCTCATAAGTTTGAAGAGAATGAACTAACTCCTCAACTTTCATAATGTTTGTATCCCTTAATTCCTCTATAGCAGTAACCTTTAAATTAAACCTATCAGGAAGTGATTGCAATATTTTTGTGCAAACCTTTCTTTCAGGAATTTTATCTTCAAGACTCGACATGGAATTTACTTTGTCATTCAGTTTTGTATAGAAGTCCGTAAAAAACTCATTTTCTTCCATCTGAATTTTCTTAAATTTGGTTTTGAGGATTTGAATTTTAGATTTTTTGACAATAGTAGTTCTTTCATGTGTCATTTCAAGATTATCCCATGCTTGTTTAGCTGTATTACAATAAATAATTCTTTTAAATTAATCTAGCAATAGAGCACAAGTTATTGCATTTAAGGCTTTTGTATTTACACTACTTTCACTTTTCTAAACAGTAGTGCAAAAATTATATACGGTTTCTTTCATAAATATGGTTCCACCATCGGCTAATACTTCCATTATAAGAGGGATCCATTTAGTTACAGTAGCTTGCTACACACTTTCATCAATGGATTTGAGGAAAATCCTCGTCCTAGCTTTTTAATATGAATAATTAGAGACATCAAAGGGAGGTGGCCTAGTAATAGAGAGGCTCTCGAAATTTGACATCTTGTATCTCTAGATCTAGCTCAAGGAAGTAAATCCAAAAATAAAAAGAGCAACCTGCTTTAATACCACTTGAAATGGAGAGCTAGCTATATCCTAGAGAGGGGTGAGTAGGACAATACCAAATAATCAAAATAATTACGGAATATGTAAAAATTACAAAAATCTCAATTTCTTGAGTATTGAAACCCTGATTCCAAATAATTTGTCGGACAACCTTCATCTATAATTTTAGGCAGGACAACCTTATTTAATGAATGTCTTTAAAATCAAACTTTCAAACTAGCAAGAGTATATAAATGGATTACAACATTCACCACAAGAATGAAATAATAAATAACATCCAATCACCAAAAAGAATAAAGCATTCACCACATGACACAAAGAGTTATAATGGTTCGGTGCTTAAAACAACCACACCTACTCCACTCTCAAAATTACTACCCTCATAATTTTGGCTTTCATTATAAAAAGGTTTTCATAGGGCCACCTTAACAACCTGATACAGTTCCTTGTGATTTTTATGGGCTATCACAATAAAAACCCTAATGAGATTTTGAAAAGGAGAGCTTAAGATGTCCTAGAGGGGGAGGGGGCTGAATAGGACTGTGCCAAATAATCGAAATAAGTGCTCAATATGTAAATAAATTAAAGCTCTTAATTTATTAAAACGTTGATTCCAAATAATTCGTAGGATAACCTTCACCTAAAATTTTAGGCAGGACAACCTTATTTCACGAATTTCTTTAAAATAAAAACTCAAACTTTGCAAGAGCAAATAAAAATAAATATTACAACATTCACCACTTTAACTGAAAATAAATTATAACCATTCACCACATAAAAAGTAAAAGCATTCACTACATAACATAGAGAATTATAGTGATTTGGTGTATCAACAACTGTTTTAAAACAGCCACCCCTACTCCACTCCTAAAGTTATCTCCATGTAATTTTGGCTTTCACTATGAAAAAGGTTTTCCTAGGGTCACCTTAAAAACTAATACAATTCTTATGATTTTACTAGGCTATCGCAATCAAACCCCTCACCAAGATTTTCAGGCTATCTCAGACAAAATCTACACTGAAATTTTCTAGCTATCTTAGAAAAATAAAATAAACAATAAGAAGGTATACTTATCTTCATCGTGTAAGATGTATCATAAGTTGTAGCTGAAGAACCACTTTTTTAAATGTCGATTATTCAATGTTTGGTCAAATAGAAAAGGCTCCAGGGTTATATTGATTTTAATTAAGTTCAAACCAAATGGCTACTTGAATTAATTCTCTTAAATCTTAAAAGAAGAGTATAGTTTGGTATCTTTAAAATCAGAATGGAAATATATGAGATTATGGGAATTAAATAAAAGCTCTAAATAAAATTTATAAATACTGTTCAAATAACTTGCTAATAACTTGAGCTTCTCTCTCTTGTAGAAAGATTCTAATAATAATAATGGATATTTTGGATTGAGAGAGGAACTCAAATTATAGGCAAAAAAGTTGAATCTTTGACTAGCCCAAGCAGACTGGATTCAGTTCAACGGACTTTGGATCGTGCAGGATAAGATCTATCCAAACTTCGACTAGCTCAAGGACCAATTTGACTAGTCGGAGTGCTCTGTTCGACTAGTTGAATTTGATATTTGACTAGTCGAAGTTTCAAAAATCTAAAATGTTGTAGTTGCTGGACTTGAAGCTGAATTTTCTTGGGCTGGTCGAAGGTCAAGCTTCCACTTGTCTAACCAAAAATTTGACCAATCGAATTTACAACCAAAAATTAGTTTTGCTTTGACTTGAACTTGGACTAGCTGAGAAAACTTAAACTAGTCGAACTAAACCTTAAGCTAGTCGAATTCTAAGAAAACACAAGTATAAAAACCCAATTTTAAATGATTTTGAAGGCACCTAATCCTAGGTATTTCTATGGCTTTATACTACCTGAGATATATGAAATATATGAACTTCCTTATCTTAAACTTGATTATGGACTTCATCTTGACTTTTGAGTTTGACCTATTCTTGAACATCAGTTGATCTTTAGTTTGATCTTCTCTTGAGAATGTATCAGTCTTGAGCTTAATCTTCTCTTGATCTTCTCTTGATTATGGACCGGTCTTGAAGATTTCTTATTAAGTTGTTTTGGCTATACAAAATTTGACAAATAAACTGTGCTTAATAATTTTAGCACTTACAATCACTCCCTTTGTCAATTTCGTGACAAAAACAATTAATATAATAGATCTGAAAATACTTGAAGCCTTGTAATCTAAAGAAATCTTATAGTAGGAGCTTCTTATTGGTACACAATTGGTACTCCCCCTCAAATATCACTTCCTCCGTACTGTGAAACATATTCTACACACATATATATAGCATTCCATAACATTTCATACTCATGATAACTCTCCATTTTCACTATTATAACCAACTCTCCCCCTTTTTATCACAAGTTGACAAAGGAAGAATGATATAAAGAGCAAGGAAGAATATATAAACTTCAAATACTAAGAAGTAAGCATATGAGAAAGCTATGAATTAGGTTAAGTAGAAGTAGCATATCAAATAGCTAAGGTTAAGAAAGAAAATGACATGAAACATTAAAAAGTGTTAAGTGTCAAGGGAAATCATTCAAGTACCAACACAAAAGGAAAGTTTAAGTTTACATAACCAACATAATGAGTTTAACCAGAAGATAATTAATCTCATTCCGATCCAAAAGAAGACAGATCAGGCATCGATGGGTCAAGTTGATTCAAACTCTGGTTGATGCGATAGGAGTACTTCTTCATGTACTTCATTGAAGACTTGTGGGTTTGAAGAAAATTTTCCTTTAACACATGCAACACTTCAACCTTCTCCTCTAGTGATTTGAGACGCTCATCAACCTGGGAGGGCTAGTAGTCGGAATCACCTGACTCTTCCAACTCATCGAGAATGTCATCCATGGTTGTGTCTTTAGGTTGTTGTGCTCTCTCCTTTTCTTGATTTTGACTAGGAAGAGGTTTTAAGTTTATCTTATTCAGATTAACATTATTGAAAGGGATTTTGGATTTCGGTGCCTCAACCGATGGGATTTTAACATTATAATGTAATGTAAGGCCAGTCATAAGATATGTAAAAGGAATTGAACCATGCTTGGGATGCAAGCGATACTGAATAATGATGTAGCAAATTAACGATGGATGATAAACACACATACTTGACATAGCAGAATGAAAAACTCTAACCATAAAGGAAGTTTGATCAGTATTATTCCCTGATCGAGGATAGACAATGGAAGTAAAAATTCTATGCAGAACTCTATACTTGGGGAGCATTTGGTTTACAGCGAGGGCATTACCCGACCTCCATTCGGCATTAAAGTGACACAACTTACATGTTATCGCTTGCTTTTCATTATGTGGCATTTTTTCAGTTAATGTGCTTATAGGTTTGCCATTTTCCACAACATTGATTTCCATCAACGCGGAAATAATGTGCGGTGTCACTAGGAATGTCCCTTCAAAGAATATAATTGTGAATGTTAAGTCATCAAGAGATACACCAAAAATTGATGTATACATTCCTTGTACAATGGAGCGGCAAGCCGTTCTACCTCATCCCAAAATGCATTCCCAACTAATTTCCGTGAGAATGAGAACTAAACCAAAAGAAGAAATATGATCAACATTGATTTTTCTTTTGATGATAATATCCTTAGTGTAGAAATCCCGAACGTGTTCTGAATCCTCTTTTGGGGCCCCTAGGGTTCTCACACCAATAGGAGTAGATCTAGATAATGAGCTAGCATGATTTTTACGTGCCATTTTCTTTGATCAATACTCCATATCAGTTTGCATAAGATAGAAATCAAAGAAAGTGAAAGGAATGATATTAGATCACATTTTGAAGAAAACTCACCCCAAATAAGGTTTCAAATGATGAATATAATATCCAAAAGAGATTTTCTACCAATAGATTACTGAATACTAGAAGAAAATTGAAAGGAAAACACTTACTAGCAAGGGTGGATGATGGGTTAGTCGAATGGGGCACCGGCTAGTCGAGGAAGAAGATGAGAAAAGAAAAGAAAAAGTGATTTTTCCCCCTTTTAGGTGAAATCGCGAGATCTTCGACTGGTCAAGTATGTACTTTAACTAGTCAAAAAATCACAAGATTTGATTTTTTTAACCTATTTATTTCAAAAATTATTATTATTACTAACATTTTATGCATTTAATAAAAATAAACATAAAAAAATAATGTATAAAAAGAAACAAGATAATTATTTAGCAAAGCACAAATCAATATCATGTTTTAAGTTAGAAAATCTAGTTCTGTCAAGCGACTTGGTCAATATGTGTCAAGCCTCAAACTGGGAAACTGGGCTCACAAAATTCTCTATTACTGAATCCTGCGCCGACAACCTTCGTAGTACCCCGTTCTCGATTCCTGACACCCATACACCAGGTTCCGATCCTGAGATCCTACAAGGAGGATTTTTATAACATAAGTTTCATTCATAAAGAGCATATCCAAGATCATAACATCATAACCATAACTAAATAACCACAGGAACAACATTATAAAATCTATTAAGAATTTAAACTTTTCACAAGTATAATGCATAAGGAAGAATTATAAAGGCTATACAAGAACAACTCCAAAAGGGTCCACAACACACTCTACACTCCTGCTCAGTAGCTGCTGCTGCCTAGGATCACCAACACACTACCTAGCGTCACATGCACGCATCAATCATGCATAAGCTTATAGAAAGCTTAGAGGACAGTGTAAGTGTGCGTGGGACAGGTGTCATGAATGCAATATCAGAGTATGTGGAATATGTGGTAAGATCATGAATACCAATAGTCGTAACAAGGCTATGAAAATGTAAGGCAAGGATACCATCCGCCAACCGAGGCTATGCGATTCAGGGCTATACACCAAGTGCCATATGCAATATGCAATGCGATCATGATCATCCTCATATCAAGTCCACAAATCAATACAGTTCCTCTCTGAAAAATCACCGGGGTCAAATACACTACATGCCGACTGTTGCTCTCCAAGTCACACAACCCAGTGAGTGTAAAAGACCACTACTCACCTGTAGACAACTAACACCAAAAGGCACGACGGTAGTGGACCCATTTACGAGCTAGTTAAACTCGGCCTAAATATTTTCCCCTCACTCAGGTGAGTTGTCACGCCCAAGACTCGATAATCGGACTAACAAAGAACTTGATGGCCGGTTCTGGCTACAACAGCCTCTGTAGTACCCCATTCTCGGCTCCTGAGGTAGGTTCCGATCTTGGGATCCTATAAAGAGGATTCCCATAACAGTGTAATCATATCTAATATGAGCATATCTAAGATCACAACAAGTATATCTGAGAATAACTAAGGCACACATCACAAAATCTACTATTAATTTAAACTTTTATAAGTTTACACCAGGTTCAAAAGGACATACAGAAGATAATAGAAAAGGAGAGAAAGTCAGCAACACTGGGTCCTTAAGCTCAGCTCTAATCCACACTCTGCTGCTCTGTGAAACCTTCCTAGGATCACTTGCACGCATCAATCATGCATAAGCTTATAGAAGCTTAGAGGGTGGTGAAAGTGTGTGATAACGGTGCACAGAAGAATAGTAGGAGATACAAGAAGAGAATCATGCTCAAAGAGAATATCACTAGCCTTATCAAGGCTTATCATGAATATGATGCAATGAGTACTGGGGGCCATACCAAGGGAATTCATGAAGGGGCTTATACAGCCGATGCAAAGTAATGCCAGTGCTCATATCCAATCCACATATCAAGTATGTTTCCAATCATAAGAAAATCATTGGGGTCCATTACACTGTTGGATGACTGCCGCTCTACGGACCCTGCATAGTCAAACGAGTGTAAGAGACCTCATTACCTACCTGTGGATAGCCAATCACTAGCAAAGCCTGATGGTAGCAGACTCATTTCAAGAGCTAGTCAGACTCAGCCTAATAATGGCCTGCCTGTAACACCCTGTATTTTTCAGTACTCGGGTGCCACCGTGTAACCTAACTTGGAATGAATACTAACCTAGCTTATTGAATGTTCACCCTCATTCTAATATGAATCTAGCTGTTAGAAATAATTCATGTTCACTATTCGTCAAGCCACGTCGTTCAATGCTGAAATCCCTAGCCTAACCAGATAATCCAATCGTCAGATCAGGATAATAACCATTTAATTCTTCTGAGGATATACTAAGAACCCTATGAGATTAATTTATGATAATAATAATAATGATGATGATAATAATAATAATAATGGTAAATAATGTTATTAACTGTAGTATAACATAATATTTAGTGTTATAAAATTAGAACAGGACATATATTCGTAACTTGACCATTGGGTCTTGGCTTAAATAGTCCCTTAGACCGTTTTAACCATTAATGTTCAATTTTGAGTTGATCTGACCAACAAATAAGTGGGAAATCCATAAACGAGACTAGAATCAAGTCATGGGGCCCACCCGGGCCTCACATGTGCCCTAAACTGGGCCAGGGCCCCTATATAGGAACTCCTAGGCGAATGAATGGTGTAGATTTATCATAAACATCACAGAAGACCTGACATATGGTGCATGTGCACCTTGGACTATAGGCATAGGATGTGCACTGAATGTATTTGCTCGGTCAAACGACCTTTGACCAAGCAAAAATCTCACAATGGCTTGGATCTCTCTCGCCATCAAAAAAAATTTGAATCTATAAATTGTCAAGCCCAAAGTGAGCCATATGGGGAACTTTCCAGATGATCCAAACAGTCCACTTTACTCACAACAGTCCATTGATCAAAACCGTATAGGGTCTCTGACCCATGCATTAAGACAGTAAAGATCATCCTCAACCGTCCATTTCCTTCACAAATGGCTAAGATCCGATGAGAAGGACCATCATGTAACTTGGGATGCAAGCCAGCACCCCTTTATCCAGGGGATTTTAGGCACCCACGAGACAGCTAAGGAGCAGTCTCCTCATTACCAGAAATGGCCAAGAAAGCTTCAAAAGGAGATTTCCCATTTTTAGATGTAAGAGGGTGGCACGCCTAGGACCATCCGATGGGGCCACGTGGCACCATCCCAGCCTCCCAAATAGAAGGTACGAGATGAGATAAGCAACTGTCTCATCTCATGAGATAAAGAGGAGAAATCAGATCTTCTAATGAGATGATCCGAGACTAGTATTTGTGGCCTAAAAGGTGGACCTCACACTGATCTGGGAACCCATCTGGTCTGCTCAAACAGTCCAGATCATTCAAAGACCCCTTAAAGGACAATCCACCATTAAAGGGTGGGTCATCTTCCTTAAAGACCCACCCAACCACGTCAATAAGATGGGCCCCACTAGATCTGAAAAATATACTTCTAGGGAGTCCAGGACGCTACAAACACATTTCCACAAACAGATGGGCCCCATGCACAATGCACCATGGATCCAAACTGTTGAATGGAGGGGACTCTAGCTGACCGTCGGTTGTCCCTCTCCCAGCCTATAAATAGGGCCCTTTAGCTCCCAGTTCTCACACCAAAGAGGGAAATAGAAGGAAGGAAAAAGGGAGAGAAAAGAGAGAGAGAGAGAGAGAGAGAGAGAGAGAGAGAGAGAGAGTGGATCCTGGGTTTGTCTAGGTAAATGACCCGAACTTCTATTTTTTTTTCTTTCTTTCTCTTGTTCTTTTCTTCTGTCTTCTTCTTCATTTCATGAAGATATCAGCTCCGTTGAAGGCCACATTTGGGGTAAAAAATCTGACCATAGAGAAGCTTGAAAACAGCCTCAATGCAGGCTCTATTTTGTGGCTGAACATGGCTTGAAATACAGCTTCCATTTGAGGCCGAACGTGGCCTGAGTTTAGGCCATGCTTGGGGCTAAATAATGGCATGTAAATAGCCTTAGCTATAGGCTAAAACACAGTCCAGAAATATCCTACAAATAAGCTCCGTTTGAGCTACAACACGCCCCAAAAATCTGTCTGAAAATAGTCTGGAAACAAGCTCTGTTCGGGCTGTTCTTTGACTGAGAAAACAACAGCCACCTTACCTCCGATTGAGCGGTGATGCGGGTTGAAAAATAGCCCAAGGATGGGCGATGTTTGAACCTAGGATCAGGGCTGGAAATGGTTTCAAAATGCATGCGGCAGGAAGGCCATTTACGTTGACAGGTGCACGTGGGCTGCATTGACATTGGGCTTCATCAAAATGCTGGTGGGTTGTAGTGTTGGGCCTCACCAAACTACAGGTGGGCCGCACCTTGCATCTCCCGATGGGCCGCATGTTGATGCCAGGTGGGCCATGCCCTACAACAAATAGGTGGGCCGCTCCCAGCATGGTAGCATGTGGGGTACACGCCCCTGTGCAAAATGCACATCCAGGTCGTCCGTCAGCAGAAGTCCAGACCTTGAACATTTGAAATATAACATATTATTATGTAATATACACATATGCAGTAGGTGGACCACATCCATGTGGGACCCACCTCATGTATTATAAAACAATATAGTATATTATAAGGAGGGTGGCCCACCTGTGTGGGACCCACCTTGGTGTATGTATTATACATTCACTCCGCCATCTGCTAATCTAGACCATCTAGCGGTCTGGATGTGAATGCCATTCACCATGGTATATGGGTCCTATCTACACCTTCTGTCCAGCCTGGACGTAAACCCCACCTTGATGTATGTGGTTCATCCAAGCCGCTCGTTTGGTTGGTAGCAGATGAGAGCCCTAATTAAATATCCACTACGTCCAACCGAGGGCCCCACTTGCTGTACCGTGAACAATGTGTTGCATCCACACAGTCCAATGCTTGAAACATGTGCCGATTCACATGAACCATATTGGGACAATGCTAATCATCATCAGTGAGCCATATGCCCCAATAGGGGATAGTGCACGGTAAAATACATATTACACATACCATTATTGAAATGATTTTATGTAGCCCAAGCTCTCACTTGGACACATCCATGAGGCCAACTTGCTAGATAAAAATATGGCAGACCCATTCCCTCTAACGAAGGCCTAAGAAGGCCTTGGTATCATCCCTTTGGGCCCTCATGTTGAACCATGGGGACACTAAAAAACATACATCGTGATTTTAGGAAATTCCTTGGGTAACTTTAGACCACGAGAGGACTTGGATTAGGAGCACAACCACGACCCTACAAGTGATGATTCTTCCCCTTGAGCTTTCCATTTTTTCATTAGCTTAGGTTATAGTTTTATTTTAATTTATAATTGTTATCTTCCTGTTATAGTCACATGTGTCAATTTTTAAAATTAAATTGCTACATTACATGCTTAATATTTATCCTTCATATCTACTCATGCTTGTGGGTTATTTGTGGATTACTTATCAAACTTAAACTGGTACATAAGTGGGAAACCCCCACCTATAAATGTACACACATACTTGGGATGTAACCCGATTGGTTGTGATTGCAATGGACCTTCGGCTTAGTGGTTATTGAATGGTGGTTTAAGTTGACCATTGATGTGGGCCTACTATCCAAGGTTGTTGCGTCCAATGGTTTTCAAGGATGGTCTTTTATCGCATGGTTCTGATACTCACCCTATGTGGCTTATTTGGATATTGCCCTATGTGACTTATTTTGATATCATCCTAGGTGGCTTTGTCCTGGTATTTTTTCTATATGGGTTCGATATTTTATACTGTGTAACCATGCGATGGTAAACCCCATATATTGTAATATGATTGGCCACTAGTCGACGGGGTTCCATTAAACATCTTAAGATGGGAGTCTCATGAGCCAAGGATGGTGGTATGAGACCTATGCCCGAGCTGTCAACCTATGCTAGTGACGATCCCTCGTAGTGACCTTGAGCTTATTTAAAACTTGTTGATTGTAACTGGATAAATAATAGTTTGGCTAATCATGCATACATGGAACAGGCCAGTGTCTATAGCTAGAAAGTCGTTATGCCACACTTAGTATGATTTTTCTTATAACTAACCTCTGTTTGACTGGATGTTTTTTCCAGGTCGATGATCGCATTCCGCACGGTTGATCCTCGGGGTGTTGATTGCGTATTTGTATGGGCGACGAGCCCAAATTCTGCACGGATGAGCATCCCTAGGGCGTGATTGCATTCACGCATCCATGCATCTAATAAGACCCACATCATGTATTATTTTATATATTTTGTTTTATAAGTATGCTTACCTAATGCGGTGGTGTGTAATCTTAAGGAGAATTCACACTGAGTTGGCCACTCATTCATAAAAAAATATAACCATATAGGTAGCACAGGTGGCTTAAGTGATATGCAGGTTTAGACTGATGAGGAGCCGTTATGATGGTCAAGGACATATGATTGTACCTATCAAGGAAGCCACACGATCTTGAGGCTTTCGTTTGTGTTTCATATGCTTTTAAATTCCTCATGTGTGTAATCTTGTGTTTGTTATTGTGGAGACATTGGTTTGTATAAGTCATTATGGGCAACCACTTGTATATTCTAAATGAAATGAAAAATTTTCTTTGTCCATTCTATGCTCATCTGCTTACTTTGATAAACAATGAAAAAAAATGTATACTCAAATTTAACCATCCTTTAAGGTTAACACTCGAGTTTTTGAGAAACAGGTCATATACTCGGGTCCTGAAAACACGGGGCATTACACTCCCTCACATGCGGATAAGGCCACATCCCTACCCAACTAACTACATGATAGTGGGAATCGCGACCTAACGGTATAAGGCCCTTGTGCGCTCATAATTTTCACTTGGCCAAGGCATTGGGGCTATCCCTTGGTACTGTGGAAGTTTTAAAAATTTCACCCATGGGCATCCTATGCACCCAGTATGTTTAAGTATCATGTCCGGTGTCCAGACATACGACCATCCACAAATGTCCCTGTGGAGGCAAGGCCCTGATGAAGCAAGGGCGGTATCATCATGAAATGTGATGCTAATGTATAAGTCACACATACAGATCATGCACAAGTTTCAGGCACTCAATGTGCACAAGGGGAGAAACTCCATCCCTCAATGACCACCATACAATGCAATCAGTTCATACAGATGATGTATATGGATCATAATGATGTAAGTGCGCTACTTGTAGGATATGTATTCCTCCTTCACAAGGAGAGAAAATGACAAGATATATATAGACAGGTACTTTAAGGAGAAATGAAGTTCTCTTAGTAGGGGCCCAATAGTTTGGAATAACCCACAAGCTAGGGGAGTTCTAAGGCCTCAAAAAGGAAACAGGCCTAACAAGGTCCAAGGTGGGCCTTCAACTACCTATAAGGGCCTTATGGGCCTACCTTAGGGCCACCAAGGAGGACATCCAACCTCAACTGGGTCCCAAAAGGTAGCCCACTACTCATATAAAATAAGGTCTAAGGCCCAAGCCATACGTCGCCTGATGGGCTATACACTAGCCCAACTCATAGACAGTATGGTGGGCCCTCAAGCAAGGTTTGGGCCCAACCATCATAAGTCCACATATTGTGGTGGGCCTCATGGGCGGCCCAGTAGTTCATTCACATGAGCTATTTTGCACTTAACATAAGTGAGTTGGGCCTCACATCCTAGCCCAAGTATAAGGTCAATTTAGTGGGAAGCCAAATGGCCCAACTACTTGCATACTGTAGCCCCTAAACCCATCACAATATGTAGAAGAGTATAGGCCCAAAGGTCAATGGGCCCATTAAAAGGATCTAGTCCACATGGCCTAAGGAATTAGTTAACTAATCACACACAACAATTCCAATACAACTCAACTTGGGCGGGCCTTAGCAGGGACCTAATCACACCCTAAAATGCTGTAGAGAAAGGGTAAGATAACTAATATAAGTCCTTCTCACATCTGGTTAGCCATGTTGTCCCAATTCATTTATGGGTGGCAACATTGGGCCCATTGCCAAATTTCAGCCCACCCAAAATTTTGGGTTGGTTGAAGTCCAATAATAAAAGTATTTCTTAGTATATTTAATCCCTGATAGCCCATACACTTCACTGTGGGCCCCACTAGATGAGAGAGGATATGGAACACATATATCAAGTGGGTCAGGTCGTTGGAATGCAGGCCCAACAGTAGCCTAAGGCAGGGATGTCCCATGTGTAGGCAGCTCTATGAGCCCAGGGTATCTAGCCCAAAAATCCACCTAATGGGCCCTAATTGAATATAAAAAAATGGAGGATGATCAATCCCCTAAGGACCCCACATAGATGGATGGTGAGATATACAACACACAAAGGTGGGCCCACGAAGCAAGCTGGACGCCCCAGCCTGGGTGTCCCTGTCTGGTGGGCTACTCCCAATCGCACCACGGTTAGTTCAAATGTCTGTTGGGTCTGAAATTTTGTAGGGTAACACTTCCATGGATGGGCCACACCTTGAAAAAATTTCATGATTTTTGGATAGCTAAAATTATTTTAATTAATTTATATAAATTAGTCTGTCCAGAAAATTGGACTGACCTGGATGTCCCAATGTGGTGGGCCGGTCCAGCCCTTGCCACGGTGTGAACATGGGTCCATTGACTCTAAAAAATTTTAAGTGAGTCCTACCATGAGTGATCCACCTCTATACAAAATTTTTAGATTTTTGAACAACTAGAAATATTTTAATTCATTTTAAGATCTATCCTAAGATTCTGCCTGATCTGACACCACAATATAGTGGGTTGGTTTAGCTATTTCCATGGTGTGTACAGGTGTCCATTCGCCCTAAAATTTTACAAGTTTGTCCTATTATAGATGGGTCATCCCCCTACAAAATATTATAATTTTTGAGATAGTATAAGTATTTTATTTAATTTAAACAAATTTTGGATAGCAAGGTCCAGAGATAATTTCTGTTGAAACATTGTTGCTGTCCCTAACTTGTGCACCCCATTAGAGTGGGACCAAGTTTGCCAAAATTTAGAAAAATATAGGGCCAACATTCCTATACAAGTATAAAAAAAGGTGGGGTTCACAAAGGTGGCCCATCATTTCAGAAATAAGCTGATATTTATGTTTTTACAACATGCAGAGTGGCTGGACAGTTTAGAAAATCTGGACTGACCAACTTTCTTGCCACACCTTTTTGGGTGATCAATCAAGGGCAAATGGAGGTGGGATTTAACACACATCAAGGTGAGGTCCACACCTCCAAGAATCATCTATCAATGGGGGTGAAACATCCCTCTTATGAATCCATAATCATGACCAAAAAACCATCCAACAACCATCTAGAAAATTTCTGGACAGCAACATATATATATGAAATGAACTGAACATGAGAACTAAAATAAGAGAAATCACCTCATGAAATCAGTGCTGTGGTCCATCTCAGTGGGCGCCACAAACATCCAGACCAATTTCCTTTCATAAAACTCATTGCATGCATCCGATATGGAGGAATTAGGGTGTTAACATCCAAGGAATGGACAGCCATGGGCGTCCACCTTTGCTTGGATAGTCTGGACATTCCAGGGCCCTCAAGTGGGCCACACACATCATAAATGAAAGATAAAAAAGGGAAAAATGAAGGTCTGACCACAAGAGAGGATCTCTACCACTATTGAGTTCCTCCCTTCATCATAACACATTCATGTCATCCATTAGATCATATACAATCTAGATCTAGCACATGCATGGAGTTAGGAATCAATCTAATGGTGGGGATGCCTTTTTCACCAAAATATATAGTCTAGATGACCCCTAAAAGACATGCATCAAAGGAAAAATGCTATGATGGGGTCTATGGAGAATGACCCCATCCATGGAACATGTATGCAAAGGACTGGGCCATTGGCCTCAATTGTGGAAACATGGGGGACCTCCATCATCACTTGATAGGCCCCGCAAGTTTCTAAGGATGAGATGAAAGAGAATCTCCCATAAGAAAATCAGAAAATCTTGTGCCAAGTGCACCCACCTTAATGGATATTCAAGATTCTCCTATCTCCAAGCTCATTAAGCTCCAAGGGTTATAGATTTATGGTTGAGATTACTTTTCAAAGGTTAGATTGAAAGGTTTTTGAGAGAAAATGGACTGGAGTTGCTGGAATATGGGGGAGAGGTGGAATGAGAGAAATGAGAGGGGAGAGAGAGAGAGAGAGGAAGGGTTTGTAAGAGAGTCATCATTGCTCTCCCTCCTTGGTTAGAGAGAGCAATCATAACCTATGGTGAAAATAACAAAGTTGCTTGGCTTAGACTAGGCTTGGTGGTGTTCAATCCATGCAATTGTGTAGTGTGTGTGTGGTGTGTATGGGAAATTGTGCCATGGAGATGGCAGATGTATAAAAAGTGGGTTGTATGATAAAATGTTCATAACTTTTGATCCGTAGGTCGGATGGACACACAAGACACGTCGTTGGAACCGCAATGATGATACGATTAAGATGGTATAGGTCTAGGGTTCATCTAAGTTAGGTCTACATGACCTGACGCAAGGATGATCACAAACATAATCCAAGGGTAGCGGGTTGTCAAAATTTGACCGGTAGGACTGTAGGACCAAAATAGACCAAATGCATACTTACTCACACGCATGAACACATAAAAACTAGGGTCGGATCTTACATGAGTCAGGCTACACTCCCTCCCAACTTGCCACGATAGAGTAGGAGACGCGGCCTAATGGTAAAGGCAATGACGCTCATGTTTTTTACATGGTCTCGGCATTGGAGCATCTCCTGATACCATGAAGGTTCTAGGACTCTCACCCAAGGACATCCTACGTACCTACAGTGTTCAAACTAATATTTTTAGTATCCAAATCTGGCCATCCAGAAGCTAGGGCAAAGATCAACGTACTATGTCAGATGCATGAATCACACTAATCAATCATGTATCAAATCCTACGCATCCAGCACGCTCAAGTGGGGCAACTCCATCACTCAAGGAGTCCCATAATAGCCTGCCCAACGGCATAATGCTATGACCAATCAACCATCCACCAAGCACATAAATGATGTTCATGAGTCTTGAAAATGACTAAGTGTGTCATGAGATGATGTACTCTCCTCGAGTCTAGGTACTTAGATAAAATTTCCTATAGATAGGAAGGAACACAACCACTAGTGGGGGCCCAATATCTTAGGGTATCCGACGAGACTAAGTAGACAAGGCCATGGACCTAAATGATGAGAATGGGCCAAGCAACGAGTCTAAAGTGGACATTCAACCACCAAAAGATGAGCATGTGCCTAACAAATAGGCTTAGAGGGGTCCTTGATGGGATCATTTAAACACCATTGTCCCCTGGTCCCCTGACAAGGCGGCCGAACAATAATCAACCTAGAAACAAGGCCCAGGGCCCAAATACCAACATAAAAATGGGTGGCCACACACACAGACACACACATATTCATATTTCTCACATAATGGCCTCAAGAAAATGGCCCAAACCTACATATAACAACATGGGTCCATAGGGGAGATTATGGCCCAATAACAATGTCACCAAATCCATATGTTATGTTGGACTTAGTGGGCAGTCCATAAGCCCAAGTACATAGGAAAAAATCATATCCAAGTAGGGTGAAATGGGCCTTACAACATCAGCCCAAAAAACTGGTAAATTAGGTGGGAAATCAAGGACCCAATCACATCTATATTTCAGCTCAACTAGTCGAGCATAATGGTGGAAGTAACCCATATATACAACTAGGCCAAGCTTGGACGTCCTATCCCATCTGGGCCTGCTAGACATCTAAAAATTCTGGTCCATTTATTTGGTGCCAAACAATCAATAAAAAGGGTGGGCCTTACTTGGTACTAATTAAGCCCAAAAGCTTTAGAATTATAAATATAGTATATGCACCCAATACTTTTCCATTTGGTGGGCCCCATGCCCTTAAAATATTTAGCCACATGCACAATTTCTTTCTTAGTACCTTGTTGGACTTTCCGCCTACCTAGCTTCCTGGGCCTGCTGAGGTCTAGCAGAAAATGATTTTGGGGAATTATAAATTTTATAGTGGTCTCTGGTCATCATGGTGGGTCCTAATAGATGGAGAGGGTGGACACAACACATATATCAAGGTGGGCTTGCTACTAGACTGCAAGTCTAGCAATTTCCCCAAAGGGTTGGATGTCTCAGGTGTGCCTGAGCGTCTCAAGGGGCCTGGACGGCCCATCAAAATACATTAAGGTGGGCTCCACAGGCAGATGTCCCACCAAGGGTCGGTCCACACTTTAGTGGGCCACATCATTGGTGGACAACAAGGAATAAACATATATATCGAGGTGGGCCACAAGGGGTGGAGAGCCAACTCATGGTTGGACATCCAGCATGGTGCTACCTTCTAGCCCCCAAAACTCGAGAAAATTGTGATTTAGGTGGCCCACATGCATCTGAGATGGGTCCGCACAAAGTGGGCCTCAAAATGGTTGAAAGAAAGGGCCACAAACACCTTCAAATGATTTTTACAAAAATGAATGGCAAGGTCCAGAAATAATTCTGCTGCAGGAAAAAAAATGTTGTTGCCCCCAACTTGTGCACCACATTCGACTAGGCCCAGCTCTGCCAAAATTTAGGAAAATATGGGGCCAACCTCCCTTTATAAGTATACATCAGATTGGGGTCCATGAAAGTGGCCCACCATCTCAGAAACAAGCAAATCTTTATGATTTACCACATGCAGAGTTGTTGGATAGTCTAGAAATTTGGACCGCCCAGCCTCTTGGTCTACTCTTTTGGGTGATCAAACAAGGGCGGATGGAGGTGGGATTTAACACACTGTGGCGTCCACACCTTCAGAAATAATCCAATAATGGTGATAAAACATCCCTCTAAATATTTTATAATCCATGCTCAAAACTACCCAAAAATAATCAAGAAATTTTCTGGATAGAAAGATATGTCTGAAGATAACCACCCATAACTACTGAAATAAGGGGGAAATACCTTATAAAATTTGTGTTATGGTTCACCTTCGTGGGCTCCACAAATATCCAGGCCATATTTACTTCATAAAATCCATTATATGCATCACATATGAGGTGAATGGGACACCAACATCCATAGTGTGGACAACAATGTGTCCACTATGTTTGGACGGTCTAGACATTGCAAGGCCACTAAGTGGGCCACACACTTCAAGAATCAGATAATGAGGAAAGGAAAAATTTAGATCTGGCCACAAGAGATGGTCTCCGCCACTATTGAGGCCCTCCCTTCATCACAAAAATTCACATTATCCACTATATCCATTTACAATGTAGATCATAGACATGTATGTAATAAAAATTTAAATCTAAGGTAGGGATGTCATCCCTACTAAGATCTAGGGTCTAGATGACCCCACAAGGACATGCATCAAAGGGAAAAAGCCACGATGGGGTCCATGGAGAATGACCCCATCTATGGAACATGCATGCAAAGAGGTGGGCCATTGGCCACAACCATGGAGACATGGGGGTATCCACCATCATTTGATGGGCTCCACGAGCACCTAAGATGAAAAGAAGAAGATCTAAAGATAAGAAATCAGACAACCTAAGCTAAGGGCACACCCACCTCAATGGATCTTCAAGATTCTTCTACCAAGGGACTCCTTATGCTCCAAGGTGCAAGGATCTAAGGTTGGGATTGTAAGTTGATGTTTAGTTGGGAGATTTTTGGGAGAAGGGTGGCTGAAATTTTCAGCTAGGTGGGATGGCCATGGAGCTTTAGCAGGGAGAAGGAGGAGAAATGAGAGAGAATAGGAAAAGCATGGGACTTATTATTAAAATGCAATGATGAGTTTTCTTAAAAAGATAAGCAATAATGGCCTAGCTAAGAGGAAAGCCATGATGAGCATGGGAGAAGCAACCCATGTCTTACTAGGGGTAGGGTCTATAGGGGCTAGGTTAGGTTATTATGACAAAGGATGATGTCGTGCATGGGATAATGTGCAAGCTAGGTGAGTCCCACCAAATCACAATCAATGGTCCATAAAATGTGCAGCCTATACTTTTGATGTACATATCGAATTTACACACAAGACACGGTGTTGGAACCGTGGCATCAATGCGGTCGCAACGATATAGGTTTCGAGTCGATCTGGGTCAGGTTTACATTATGGAACTTAAGGATGACTGTATAACGCCCTGAAAATTGAGGGTCGAGTAGAAACTCAGCTCCCGAATTCCAACACATTACTTATGAAACATAGATAATGATGATTGAATGTTGTTCATATTAGTGCAGTAAACATGAGTGGGATTAGACCAAAACAGCATATCATACTCCAGAGACAGTTAAATTTCGAAAGCGAAAGACTGTGATAAATATATAAAATGTATAATTTATTGTAAGTCTCCGGAGTGTAAACATGTTACCAAGTTAATTATATACATGTATACTCTTAAAATGAAAAAAAAAAGAATATATATGGGTGCTAAAATAAAATGCAAAATACTAAGTGTATTGGCATCTAATCACTAACCCTGTAACCCCGTCGATCAGAACCTGCATATAGGAGAAATCCTCCTCAACATCATCAAGTCCGGCTCTGCTTCGCAAGCATCGCCATTATTTGACACTAACACAGGGACTGGTTGGTGTTTTAAACATTGTCTCATAATGTGGGAGTGAGTGATCAACTCAGTGGAACTATACAGCAAAGGTTAACATGTTATCAATTCAATCAAGTAGTAATGATAAAGCAATACAATCAAACATGTCCTAAATACTCTTGTTAATACAAGAATGATATGAGGGAATGATGCATGCCCTCAACACAATCTCCCTTTGCAATCTTCATCTTACGGTCACGCATGTCAGTCACTTCCTCAGTGCTCTACACCAATGCCAACTGCACATGTAATGCAATGTTATCAGCATGATTATCTAGTTCTTATTAGTCCTTTTCATACAGCAGGATTGAGAAGCTAAGGCACCTCCCTTATATCAATTTCCAAACAATGATCCATTCTAGGGTTGTCAGTCTTAGGAAATCTCATACGATATTACTGTTCTAGATCACTGTGAAGGGCTCGTCACCAATCAATATTGGTCTAGTTATATTCTAGATACTACAATAAGGCTCGTCACCCATATGCAGTGTCAGGATATACTCGAGGTCACTACAGAGGGCTCGTCACCAATCAATGTAGGCCGATAACACGAATATAGTGTCCCATACCACCATAATCGGCTTAAGAGAGTAGGGTGTTCACTGGTCACTACAGGGAGGCTCGTTGCCTCAGCATAGGCCGACAGCTCGACCACGGTGTCCCATACCACCATGTCCAGCTCATGAGTCTTAGGGGATCGCGGTACCAAGGTTAACGAGAGTTTCACTAGTGAGTTCAATGCCTTAGATTTAAATAGGAGCGTCCATATATGGTGAACATACATTGGGTCAATTGGATTAGTTGATAAGCTTAACTAGGCCAAACGCACATTGAGTTGATCGACATGGAATGCATAAGCACTCCATGTGGCCTAACCACTGTCGAACCTCCCAAGTACGACTCGGATTCGTCGGACTTATCCTGCGTGGCATAACTAACCTCAACCACCAGTTCAAGGGCTGTTACCGATTACCTGGACTATGTCATAGCCCCAAACACATTCAAATACAACATGATGTCCTATGAGATGGTCAAAGCAGTAATGGATTAATATTACAAATCATACAATCAAATGAACATGTTCTAAAGTGCATTGTAAACATGAATTCACACACATTCAATTCATAATCAAGCAAACATCAGAATAAGTTATACATGGAGGAAATCATACACATCGTTGATGTAGTTGAGAATCATATCTCAACCCCCATATAGGTACATCTTGCTAACTACTAACTCATTTAGACACTTTTACAAACACGTAGTCTACAAATTACATCATATATATTATGTATTAATTAACATACATATTAGGGAAAATCCTTTTGTCAAAGGGTTGTCGCCCATATAACAATTATATATCCATGAGAGTTTGTCATGGCAAGCATGAATACAAGGTCTATACTCATTCAGTCATTTTCACAAACACTTAGGGTACACATACTACATACATATCCTATGTTAGTATATCATGTATTTGGGCTAAACCTTTAGCCCAGGAGTTGTTACACATACAACTAGCATACATAGACGACAGCTAATCATGGCAAACTCAAATTCATATTCCATACGCATACGGGCTATTATACAAATGCATGGAATACAATATATTTAGCATAATTCACGTATAACTGAAAGGTGAAACGGACATCGCAATTTGCATGTGAAATAGCATCCACGTCAGTAATAAATCATTATCTAACAATAAAAGTCTTAAAAACCATAACCTAACGTATATAGTCCGCACCTTAAACCAGAAAACGCGTAATAGATATGATTCAAATGATAAATCTTCGTCAACAATGGATAGGCAACCTAAGGTATGAAATAGGTTAGCTACAACTTTACTTCAACTATCCTAAGCTTCAAAACAGGTTAGGGTTTGATTAACTTACCCAAGAATGGAATTAGAATCGCCAGATTAATGATTCAGAGATGATAGATTTGATGTGTAGAAGAACTGGGAAGAATCCCAAGAACGAACAATAGGTTCTCTCTTACTTTCTCTCTCTTTTCTCCGTCTTGAAGTGGATAGGGTTTAGAATTCGTATGGGATTTGAGAATGAGGGTTTAAGGCCTTTTTATAAGCCTAAAATTGACGAAAATAGCCCTAAGGCCAAGGTATACTTAGGTTATAACCATATCAGGCTTTTTCTGATCCAACGGAACACTTCTGGAGGTCCTCTTATCAAATGTGGCCGGACTTAAGCTCACTAATATTGGATCTTAAGAAAGTTAAGCTTTCAGTCCGATTGGGTTCCCAGATTGTCCGTGGCGGACCAGTTTCAGTTCAACGGTCACCAAAACTCGATCAGGGCCACAAGTACTTTGACATGTATGGGCCATCTTCCCTGATCCAAGGGTGAATTTGAGTCAGATTCTAACGGTCAGAATGCTTATAAAAGGCGCACAAGCGACACGACTCAGATTACTTAAATTCATATTTAATTTTATAAAAATCTTCACTTTCTCACACTCTTCACTCCGGACTTAAGAAAATCATCTTTGGACATTGTTTGGTCTTAATTTTTGAGGTGACAGTCAAGTCTAACTTGGTGGTCATAACTGTCTAAGTTCATCGGTATCGGACTTTCGACGTGGGGTCCAGGTCCGATAAAAGATTTCAAAGTACTCCCGAGAGCAACTAGGTTTAGAGTTGGATCCTAAATTTTTATGTAATGTAGCATTAGTGGTCTTACTTATTTTGGATCTTGTAGTTCATATTTAAAGTGGTTCAAGCTAATTCTACTGAGTATTCAGTTTAGTACTTAATCAAATTCTACCCTAATTATGGCAGAATAAGGTCTTAGGGCCATTCTCTGCCTCATTTTTGGTACTTCTAATTATTATATTATTTTAATTATTTTTTTGTAGTTCATCATCAAGTTTATCCCGTCTCCACCAAATTTCATGAGATTTTGTATTGTAGAAAAATTCTAAAAATTCCAGAAGCAGCAGCTGTCCAATAACTTATTTTCGGACAGTTGTCACAACGACCTACTTTAAACTATATTAAATATTTTTATATAAAAATATACTCATTTAGCTTCAATCTGATTTTTAAATCACCTAAATCAGACTTATAAAGAGGGATATATGATTTTTCAAAGTTGGAAAAAACGCGCTGAAAAAATACAGAACGGGCTGCCTAATCCGCTGTACGTACGAGGCCTCGCTAAACTGGCGAGCCCCTCGCTGGTCACTGGACTTTTTGGCAAGGGATCGCCCGAGTGGCAAGGTCCTCCCCTCCTCTCCCCCCCCCCCCCCCCCCCCCCCGGGGATGCCGAAAACATGTGGGACCCACCTCGGGTCCCCCCGAATTGAGCCGTTTGGGCCCACGAGTTCGTCGGACATTTATCAGGTCTCATTTGCAAACTGGAATGAGTTACGCGATATACGATATATGATTTTAGGGTGGGAGAAGCTAATCTATCCAAATAAACTATCTATATCATGAGACTCCAAAACTTCAATAGTCAAAATCCTATTTTATTTATGTATTTACCATTTACAGTAAGTTTTAGTTTAAGTATAGTTCTTCACCTTTTAAACTTTAGGATTTATGTCTAATGTGAAAGTATTTAGAGAAATTTGAAGAATGAGATAATGAAAGGTGAGATTTTGAAGAAAATGGGTTAAAAAATGACTTCTTTGGCTTTAGAATTGAGTTATGAGAAGTTACCAAAGTGTTATGGTTGACCTATTGCCTACGGACGTGCAATTCCAGGTTGGAAAAAATTTGGGTTGTTACAGACCATAAACGAAATATACAGGTCGTAAGTCGTTGAAATTTGACTGGTAGGACTGTGGGCCTAATGGAACAAAACAGACACTAAGGTTAAAGGTCTTACATCTCCCCCCCTGCAAAGAAATTTTATCCTCGAAATTTACTACAACCAGGACAAAACACGTGGTAAGGCAAAACATCATCACACATATATATATCAATCAACATAATACAATGTATAATATAATACAATCAGTCAATTAACAAACAGATGAGGATAACACTCCCTGATCTCTGCCTCCCGCTCCGAAGATGCCTCTGACTCCGAATGGTGACCCCACTGAACCTTCACTAAGGGAATGACCTTGGTCCGGAGAACCTACTCCTTCCAATCCAAGATGTGAATCGGCTACTCAATCTAAGAAGCATCCTCATGGACCTCGAGGGGCTGCCAATCAATCACTGGAATAATGTCCGACCCACACTTCCATAACTATTGAGGCATAAAAAATATACCATTGCAATGGTCAAAGAATTTCATGGTGTGGACTTTTTAGGGGTATTTTGGTAAAAATCCAGCTCGAGGGGTATTTTGGTAAAAATCCATCTCCAGAGGTATTTTGGTTAAATCTAACTCCAGGGATATTTTGCTAAAAATTCAGCTCTAGGGGTATTTTAGGCATTTTGTTAAAAATCCAGCTCCTGGGGTATTTTGGGTATTTTGGTAAAAATCTAGCTCTAGGGGTATTTTAGATATTTTGGTAAAATTCCATATCCAGAGGTAGGTTAGGTATTTTGGTAAAATTTCATGTTTAGGGGTACTTTGAGTATTTGGTAAAATTCCATGTCCAAGGGTAGTTTAGGTATTTAAGTAAAAAAGCAGTTGTGCGAACCATGTAAGTGAAAGTTATTAGTCCACCAACCGCGTAAGAAGACTGCTATTGCGCAATCTGCCTCTTATGCGACCAGCGCAATAGATATGGGAATTTGTCTAAGTGACGATTCCTGTAGGCTATGTGCCATGTTATGCTATTCGATGAAGGATTCCTATTGCGCGAACCGCACAACCGATTCCCATTGCACGAACCGTGCAACCGACCGGACTTCCAGTTGGACGTAAACAGAGGAACTTCATCTGTCCTTTCACTGTGTTACTGTTAATGCCTAGTACAGTTGTCTTTTGAGAAATCCACACCGTCCACCATCTTCTTCTCCAGATTTCAACCATGAATGGTGGGTTTCAATCATCTGATGATGTGGCCCACTAAGACAATCAAACTGAAATAGTAGCCGAACGGTCTCTTCGTGATCGATATAACATTCATAAGGAAGAACATGATCATGAAAGATCAACATGATTTTGATGGGTTTTTCCCCCTCTACCTGATGTATGATTCAGATCCACCTTTCACTGCATGATGGTGGCCCACAGCAAAAAGACGGAACCTCTGTTTTGCAATAGAGTCGACATACATCGACTCTGTGAATTTTGGTAGTTCACTTACTGAAGTATTTTGGAAAATTCACTCTGTCCATTTGATTCAGAGCGAAAAAGCATCCGGAAGGGAGTGCTTTTGGAGTAAAATCACTGTGGCCCACGAGCTTATCTACTCCGTCGTCCATCTTACACTCAATGGTTAAGATTCAGCAACAGCCTGCATGGTTTCAAAATACCACCTTGGCAAGGGTTAAATCTCATTTCTGTAGACAATGGATGATATAGAATGATGATTTGAATATGGAGTGGGCCCCACTAAGAAAATCGTAAATGCATAGTGAGGACACTGTTCCATTCTTTTGAAATGAAGAAGAAGACGTCGGTCAGCTTGCGCACTCGTGCTTCATGTACATGTGATCCCAACATGATGTTCATCGGAAATATGTTCTGTCCATCTGCTTGGCCACTATGTTTAATACATTGAGACCGAATTTGGAGTGTATCCAGATATAAGGCGGGCCCCGAATCATGATTTCAGAGGCTGATTTGTCAGTTGAGTAATTTTTAGAAGGATCCAGGAGTTGAAATTTGATGTGAACGGTTAATTTGTGATTCTAAGGCTGCATATAAAGTTTCGAGCCGAACAGTCAGTTACAACCCTATGATCTTACATTCATTATGGGGGACTTTTTATGCCCATTTAACATGATTGACCTGATTTCTTTGGGTCCTGGCCTCACTTCAATGGGCTGCTTCATATTTCAAGGAAGAATGACTGGAAGGATACTCTATATTTCAAGGAAAGATGGCTGGAATGATGCTCAGAACTGATCTCGATGGTCCGATCAGAGGATTCAAGCTTACACAAGCCCCCTTTCCTGGAAGGCTGGTTGATCAAACTGACATTCTTCCTAAGTATTAGGAGATGACTGAAACAATAGTCGGAATGCTACCAAAATTTATATCTAATTATCTTCTCATTCATTCATTACATTGCATTAATTGTATTTTGTTTTCAGAATCAAAGGAATTAAGGGAAAACTCTTCTGTCGGCTCTGATCTGTGTGCATCCTTTGCCTGATGATGTCGATGACCTCTAACAACTGCTGCACAAGTTTGGGACATAGGAGACGACACTCTCCAACCTCGATCTAACAACTAGGAAATCTGCACGGTCTGCCGTACAGTGCCTCAAAAGGAGCCATGCTAATGGTCTCCTGATAACTGTTGTGTACGCGAACTCCGTCAGGCATAAATGCTCATTCCAGCTACCCACGAAGTTAGTCACATAAGCTCTAAGCATATCCTTGAGGATTTGGTTGATCCTTTTGGTCTGCGGATGATAAGTAGTGTCGAGTTGCAAAGTAGACCCCATTGCCTATTGAAAGCTCTTCCAAAACTGAGACATAAACCTGAGGTCTCGGTCTGAAACGATCGAAACTGGAATGTCGTGCAGTTTCACTATCTTCTCAATGAATACCTTTGCAATCCGATCTATTTTCCAGGTCGCATGAATAAGAATAAAATGTGCCGACTTCGTCAGACGATCGAAGATAACCCAGATGGCGTCATGACCATGTTGAGTCTTTGACAAGCCCATGATGAAATCAGTGGACACGTGCTCTCATTTCCACCCTGGAATGCTCAACAGTTGCAAAGGACCAGGGGGTCTTTGGTGGTCGGCCTTGACACGCTAGCAAGTGTCACACTCGGCCATAATACTCACAATCTGATGCTTCATCCTCAGCCAAAAATACTACCTCCTCATATCTCTACACATCTTCATGAAGCCTAAGTGAATTTTAAGTCTTGATCGGTGTGCCTCAGTCATCAGATCTCTACACAACTCTGGCACGTCCAGAACACACAATCGGCCTCTATAGCGAAGTCCACCATCGGAACTAATCTGCTAGTCTGACTGCTCCACGGATGCTGCCTCTGCTCGGCATCCTTACAACGACTCATCTGTCTGCTGAGCCTCGATCACCCTTGCAATAAGAGAGGGTTGAATTGATAAGCTCGAAAGCTGAACAATAGAGGACTGCTGGCTAAACTTAAAGTTGAACTTCGATACATCCTCGAGTATCTTCCATTCACGAATCATCATCTGCAACACCAGGCCTCGTGGCTGACGGCTGAGTGCGTCCGCCATCACGTATGCCTTGCCCAAGTGGTACTGCATGTTGAAATCATAATCCTTCAGGAGCTCCATTCATCTCCTCTACCACATATTTAGCTCCGACTGCGAAAGCAAATACTTCAGGTTCTTATGCTCTGAGAAGAGCTCAAACCTAATCCCATAGAGATAATGCCTCCACACCTTCAGTGTGAATCAACTGTTGCCAACTCCAGATCATGTGTGAGGTAGTTTAGCTTATGGACCTTGAACTGGTGCAAGGCATATGCCACTGGTCTCCCATGCTGCATCAGGAAAACACCCAAACTAACTCTCAAGGTATTAGTAAACACAACAAACCCATCACTCCTAGAGGGAAGAGCGAGGATGGGAGTAGACGTGATGCGGTCGTTTAACTCCAAAAATGCCTTCTCACGGGCGTCACTCCAGACGAACTCGGGGCCCTTCCACGTCAACCTGGTCAATGGTGCTGCAATGCGAGAGAATCCCTCAATGAATCACCGATAATATCCCGCTAGACCAAGGAAACTATGGATCTCAGACACGTTCATAGGCTAGCCCCACTGACACACTGCATCGATCTTCGAGGGGTCCAAGCGACACCCTCCCTCATCACCACGTGACCGAGGAACTTCACCTCCTCCTGCTAGAATTTACACTTCTCCAGCTTCGCATACAACTGGTGGGGATGGAGGGTCTCCAACACTATTTGTAAATACATCACATGGTCCTCCCAGGTCCTCGAATACACCAAAATATCATCGATGAAGACTACAACAAACTAGTCAAGGTAGGGTCAGAAGACCTCATTCATCAGTTACATAAAGACGTCAGGCGCATTGGTCAGCCCAAAAGACATGACCAGAAAATTGAAATGACCACAGCACGTCTGAAAAGCTGTCTTCATAATGTCCTCCTCTCGGACTCGAATCTGATGATAGCTAGACCGTAGGTCAATCTTAGAGAAGAACTGTGCACCCTGCAGCTGGTTGAATAAATCATCAATCCTCGGGAGTGGGTATCTGTTCTTGATAGTGACTTTGTTAATCTCTCGATAATCCACACGGAGCCTCAACAAGCCATCATCCTTCTTTATGAACAATACTGGGGCTCCCCATGGTGAACTATTAGGATGAATAAAACCTAACTCCTGCAACTCATCCAACTGTGCTTGCAGCTCCCGTAAATCCATCCGTGTCATCCGATATGGGGCCTTTGATATAGGTACGGTATCGGGCACAAGATTAATCTGAAACTCTATCTGCCGGTGCGGCAGCAAACCCGAAATCTCTTGAAACACATTTAGGAACTCACAAACTATCAGCAACTGCTCGAAAAACCCAGCCACTGACTCCTCAACAACATAGGCCAACAAACTAGATAGCGGCTCTCCTTTGGGCCCGGCAATGAACTGGAATAACGACAAGTCGGGTGTGTAGAACGTGACTGTTCGGACAGAACAATCTAACACGGTGTGGTACTCGGCAAGCTAATCCATACCTAGGATAACATCATACTTGATCATTGGCAATACAAACAAATCAGCGGGTAGAAACATATCCCCAACCAAAACGGGGCATGACAAATAAAAATGAACCAAAACTATTGACTTCCCCAAGGGAGTCGATACCGATAAAGCCTCACGAAGAGACTCCGATGGTAGACCGGTCGATCAACAAAACTCCTTAGCTATGAATGAATGAGACGCTCTAGAATTATACAACACATGAGCAATACAAGTAGAGACTAGAAGAATACCCTCAACTACTCCTCCCGATGACTAGGGATCTTGTTGAGCAGCGTAGAATCTGCCCTAAGCTGACAAGGGAAGCAAGCTTGATGACTAAGGGTTTGCGACCAGCTGAGTGGCATAAAACTTGCCCTAGGCCGGTGAGGGAGGTGCCCATCCCCTCTGCTGCGGTCTTTGTTACTGCTGCTGTCTTTGCTGCTACTGCGGCCACTACGACGATCTACCCTACTACCTCTACTACTGAGAAGAGGCTGGTGTTAGGGTCGCTACTATTGCTACTGTTGTGGTGGCTGATGCAGGGCTGTCGTGGTGCCCTCTATTGCTCCTAATGCTGGGGATGGGAACACTCATGCCTACGATGTCCCGTATGCCCACAACCAAAACAAACTCCTATAAATGGTCCAAAAGAAGAAGCTGGCTGCGAAGAAGATCACGCTGGCTGCGCTGCTGGTGGTCGATACCCTGAATGACCCCTATACTGACGGTGTTGATGCTAGCGGGAGCTACTGGAGCACGCCTTCCTCTTCCGTTCTCCTCCCTGATCTCTGGACCTTTGAAAAGTGGTCCAATCATCCTCATAAACTAGGGCCCTGTGCATAACATCAACAAATATCGTAAGAAGATGCCCAACCACTCGACTCTTGAGAGAGGGACACAAGCCGTTTATAAAATGGCGGGCCTTCCACCTCTCATCATCCACTAAGTAGTTCACGAATCGGGATAAGGCAACAAAACGGGCCTCTTACTGTGAAACTATCATATCACCCTGAACAAGGGTCTCAAACTCCAAAGCTCTCTTCTTTTGAATGTGCTCAGGGAAGAAATTCTAGTCGAAATAATCCACAAGTCCTTTTAGGTCCATACAAAATCTCTCCCAACTAATCTGGAAATAGAAGCCCTCTAGTGCTAGGCTCGCCCTAAAGAAGAAAAATTGTCAACTGAACTCGTTGTTGTGATGTGCATCTCATGGTGTCGAAGATCTTCTCCACCTCGATACGCCATAACTCAACTGCAGAAGGATCCGGCTCACCCCTGAAATGTGGGGCATCATGCTGATGAAAATCCTGAGGAAGAGCACTCGCATGAATCTACTCTCTGCTTTGGAGTCTCCTCTAACTATCTGCTTTGGCCGTTGAGGGCGGCGGTAACCTCTTGGAGATTTACTGTAACTGCTCAGCTTCAAATGGAATGGTAGGGGCTGGAGGGGCTAACTGGCCTCAGGTGGAGGTGCAGGTACAGCAGGATCCTCTGGCATAGGCACGGCAGGCTCTGCCGGAGGAATAGGAACAACTGGAGGGGGAATGACAACCTCCGGAATAGGATCAGGACTAAGATCCACAATAGATGGAGCAGGATGCACTCGGGTTGAACGGGCACTGTGGGTGCCTCTACCTCTCGTGCCTCATCTATGGGTGTCTTGTCTAGACAGCATCTTCTATAGAAAGAACAAAGGTGTCCACACCTGATGGACCTCAAAAAACCAAATCGAAAGAGTACGCATTCAGGACACTACTTGTCCAAAGTTCGAAGAAGATATGTGATGTTGTCCTAAGTTACTTCCGGGTTATTTTGTTATGCTCTAATACCAACTCTTGTCACACTCCAAACTTGGAAACCGGGCTTACAAAATTCATGATCTCCGAATCCGGCGCCAACAGCCTCTGTAGTACCCCATTCTCGGCTCCTGACACCCATACACCAAGTTTCGATCCTAGGATCATACAAGAAGGATTTCTATAACATAAGTCTGATTCATAAAAAGGATACCCAAGATCATAACATCATAACCACGGATAAATAACCATAGGAACAACATTACAAAATCCACTAAGAATTTAAACCTTCACAAGTACAAGGCCCAAGGGAGAATTACAAAGGCTATAAAAGAACAACTCCAAAAGGGTCCACGGCATGCTCCATGCTCCTGCTTAACTACTGCTACTACCTAGGATCACCAGCACAATTCCTAGCATCACCTCCATGCATCAATCGTGCATAAGGTTATAGAATGTTTAGAGGGTGGTGTAAGTGTGTGCAGGATAGGTGTCATGAATGCAATATCAGATTATGCAGAATATGTGGTAAGATCATGAATACTAAAAATCGTAATAAGGCTATGTAAATGCAAGGTAGAAATACCATATGCGAACCGAGGTTATGAGATGCGGGGCTATACAGTCAAGTGCCATATGCAGTATGTAATGAGATCATGCTCATCCTCATATCAAGTCCACAAATCAGTACAGTTCTTCTCTGGGAAATCACTGGGGTTAAATACACCACATGTCGACTGCTGCTCTCTAAGTCGCACAGCCCAGCGAGCGTAAGAGACCTCATTACTCACTTGTGGATAGCCAACACTAACAAGGCACGATGGTAGCAGACCCATTTAGGAGTTGGTCAGACTTGGCCTAACTATTGCCCCCTCACTCTGGCGGGTAAGGTTATACCCCTCCCAACCGACCACGATACAGTGGGAGATGCGACCTAATGGTAAAGGCATCGATACTCATGTTTTTCACTCGGTCTCGGCGTTGGAGCATCTCATAGTACCATGAAGGTACTGAGACTCTCACCCAACAACATCCTACGTGCCCATAGTACTTAAATTAATATTTTTAATGTCTAAATCTGGCCATCCACGATATACCTGTAGAGGCTACGGCCCTAGTGAAGCTAGGGCGAATATCAACGTACTATGCTAGATGCATGAATCACATCAAAAATCATACATCAAATCTTTCGCATCCAGTGCGCTCAAGTGGGGCAACTCTATCACTCAAGGAGTCCCATAACAGCCTGCCCAACGGCATAATGTCATGACTAATCAACCATCCACCAAGCACACAAATGATGCTCATGAGTCATGAAAATGACTAAGTGTGTCATGAGATGATGTACTCTCCTCGTGTCTAGGTACTTAGATAAATTTTTCCATGGATAGGAAGAAACACAACCACTAGTGGGGGCCCAATAGCTTGGGGTATCCCACGAGACTAAGAAGACAATGCCACGGGCCTAAATGATGAGAATGGGCCTAGCAATGGGTCTAAATTGGACATTCAACCACCAACAGATGAGAATGGGCCTAACAAATGGGCTTAGAGGGGTCCTCATTGAGGACATTTAACCACCATTATCCCCTAACAAGGCGGCCCAACAATAATCTACCTACAATCAAGGCCCAATGCCCAAATACCACCATAAAAATGGGTAGCCACACACACACACACACACACACACACACACACACACACACACACACACACACACACACACATATTTCTCACATAATGGCCTAGAGAAAATGGCTCAAACCTACATATAACAACATGGGCCCATAGGGGAGATTATGGCCCAATAACAATGTCACCAAATTCATACATTATGTTGGACTTAATGGGCAGCCCATAAGCCCAAGTACATAAGCAAAAATCATATCCAAGTTAGGTGAAATTGGCCCTACAACATCAGCCCAAAAATTGGTAAATTAGGTGGGCAATCAAGGATCCAATCACATATATATTTTAGCCCAACTAGTCCAACATAATGGAGGAAGCAGCCCATATATACAACTGGGCCAAGCTTGGACGTCCCAGCCCATCTGAGCCTACTAGACATCCAAAAATTCTAGTCCATTTATTTGGGGCCAAATAATCAACAAAAAGGGTGAGCCTTATTTGGTACTAATTAAGCCCTAAAGCCTTAGAATTAAAAATATAGTATATGCACCCAATACTTTTTCATTTGGTGGGCCTCACATCCTTAAAATAATTAGCGATATACACAATTTCTTTCTTAGCACCTTGCTGGACTTTCAACTTACCCAGTTTCCTGAGCTAACTGAGGTCCAATAGAAAATGATTTCGAGGAAATATAAATTTTATAGTGGTCCCTAGTCATCATTATGCATCCTAACAAATGGAAAGGGTGGACACAACACATAAATCAAGGTGGGCTTGCTGTTGGACTGCAAGTCCAGCAGCTGCCCCGAAGGGTTGGACGTCTCAGGTGGGCCTGACGTCCTAAGGAGCTTGGACGACCCATCAAAATACATCAAGGTGGGCTCCACAGTTAGAAGTCTCACCAAGGGACGGTCCACACTTTAGTGGGCCACATCTTAGGAGGATGGCAAGGAATTAACACATACATCAAAGTGGGCGACAAGGGGTGGACGGCCAGCCCATGGCTGAACGTCCAACATGGTGCTGCCTTCCAGCCCCCAAAACTCCAGAAAATTTTGATTTAGGTTGCCCGCATGCATCTAAGATGGGTCCCCACAAAGTGAGCCTCAAAATGAGTGAAAGAACGTTTAAATGATTTTTACAAAAATGGATAGCAAGGTCCAGAAATAATTTTGCTGTAGGAAAAAAAAAATGTTGTTGCCCCCAACTTATGCACCCCATTAGAGTGGACCCAGGTCTCCCAAAATTTGGGAAAATAAGGGGCCAACCTCCCTTTATAAGCATACATCGGAGTAGGGTCCACAAAAGTGGCCCACCATCTCTGAAATAAGCTGATATTTATGATTTTACCACACGTAGAGTGGTTTGATAGTCCAGAAATTTGGACCGCCCAGCCCTCTTGTCCACTTTTTTAGGTGATTAAATAAGGGCAGATGGAGGTGGGATTTAACACACTTCTAGGTAGGGTCTACATCTCCAAACATAATCTAATAATAGGGGTAAAACATCCCTCTAAACATTCCATAATTCATGCTCAAAACAACCCAAAAACAGTCCAAAAATTTTCTAGACAACAAGATATGTTTGAAGATAACCACCCATAACTACTGAAATAAGGGGGAAATACCCCATAAAATGTGTCATGGTCCACCTTAGTGGGCCCCACAAATATATAGGCCATACCCCCTTCATAAAATCCATTGCATGCATCACATATGGGGCGAATGGGACACCAACCTCCATAGTGTGGACAACAATAGGCGTCCACTATGTTTGGACGGTCTGGATATTGCAAGGCCACTAAGTGGGCCACACACTTCAGGAATTAGATAATGAGGAAAGGAAAATTTTAGATCCGGCCATAAGAGAGCGTCTTCGTTGCTATTGAGGCCCTCCCTTCATCACAAACATTCACATTATCCACTATATCCATTTACAATGTAGATCATAAACATGAATGGAATAAAAATTTAAATATAAGGTGGGGATGCCATTTACACCAAGATCTAGGGTCTAAATGACCCCACAAGGACATGCATCAAAGGAAAAAAGCCATGATGGGGTCCATCGAGAATGGCCCCATCCATGGAACATGGTAGATTTTCTAAGCAGTTTCCTACGTAGAAACATCCACCACTGGTAGATTTTCTATCATCAATGTTTTATGCCCAGTTTGCATTAGTATAGCTGACAATTTGTACAAACATATCATGCAAATACCATAATACTAAATTCACAGAACTTGCGACATATCTGTTTATCTGTTTGACAACAGTTAAATGTGATTATTTAATATTAGATTAATATCTTGCACATATTCCAACACTAAAAGCAATATCAGGTTTGCTTATAGTTAAGTATAGAAGACTACCAATCATGCTTCGGTATAGATAAGAGTCTACACTTTTACTTGATTCATCCTTTGAGACTTTAAGAGTTGTACTCATAGGAGTATCAACATTTCTAAAAATTTTTACAAGGTTCAAAGCATATTTGGTCTGTGAGATAAACATTCCATCTTCATGTTGTTTAACTTGAAATCTAAGGAAATAGTTTAGTTTTTCAACCATACTTATTTGAAACTTGGATTTCATTAGATCGGCAAACTCAATAGATAAGTTAGTGCATGTGGATCCATAAATGATATCGTGAACATAGATCTGAACTATCAGATTATAATCGTTATATTTCTCGACGAATAAGGTTTTATCAATACTATTCATAATAAAATTATGACTAAGTAAAAATTTAGTCAATTTTTTATACCATGATCTGGGAGTTTGTTTCAAACCATAAAGAGATTTTTAAAGATGGTACACATGATTTGGAAGTTTGGGATCTTCAAAACCCTTTAGTTGTTCAACGTATACTTCCTCATGCAAATCACTATTTAAAAATGTACTTTTAACATCCATTTAATAAAATTTAAATTTTTTTTTGGCATGCAATCAAAATAAATAATATTATATATTTGTTCAGTGTTAAATATTACATATTTTCATCTATTTATATCTTAATTTTATGAACATGATAAGGCTTAATGGTATATTTTATACATGTTTGTGTTGCAAGGTGAATCTAAGAGCTTAGATTGAAAAGAATGCTAAAAGCATGGATTTAATGCTCAAGAATCACCGGGGCAAAAGATGGATCTTAAGAGACTAAAAATGAAGAATTTACATTCCAAAGATCCAAGGACTTGAAAGAATGCAGAATCCGCAGTAGAAAACAGGACATTTCGATCCGACCTGAGCCAATTTTGGTTCTACCGAAGTACTTCGGTTAGAGTCAGTCTGACCTAAAATTGACAGATTTTCTGCATAAGATTTTTCAGCACCAACTTTGGTGCAACAGAAGTCAATTCGAAATCACGTAGAATGGTCCAGCGAGTAAGTGTGATTTTTAATCTTAATTCAGTCCAACCGAAGCCTAACGAAGGACTTATGTGGAGTGCGTAAATTCAAGATGGTTTCAAGAAATTCTAAGGAGTTGCATAAGATGGGGCTTCACAACTATAAATAGGAGTCCCTATGATGTTCTTAGGTATCATCTAGGGTTTAAGGAGTGGAGAGAAAGGGTGGAGAGTCACCAACAAGAGTCTTTTTTCTTCTTCTTTAGTTGTTTTTATGCTTTCTTTAAGAGTTAATAGTTCAATAATGTTTATGTTAGCTAAATCTCTTAGCTAGGGTTAAGAGGTGAAGCTTGTAGCATAATTGGGATGTTTAATTTACTTTAATTCATGTTTATATTGAACTTCATTGATTTATAGTTGATTTTAAGGAATTGTTTTAGTTTTCAACAGTTTATTGTGACTTAAATTATAGTAAAGCCTGTGAAAACTTTGAGTGTAACATCCCAAAAATTGGGAGTCGGGTAGAAACCCAACTCCCGAGTTCCAAAACGTCACTTATGCAACATAGATAATGATGAATGCATGTTGTTTGTAAAATGGCATTAGACAGGACTGGGACTAAGCCAAAACAACATATCATACTCCAGAGATAGTTAAATTAGCAAGCGGAAGACTGTGATAAATATATAAAATATATGAATGATTGTAAGTCTCCAAAGTGTGAACATGTTACCAGGTTAACTAATTACATGTATACTCCAAAATAGAAAGAAAAGACTATACATGAGTGTGTAAAAAAAAGGCAAATCGCCAAGTGTATTGGCATCTAATCAGTAACCCTGTAAACCCGTCAATCAGAGCCTGCATATAGGAGGGATCTCCCTCATCATCATCAAGTCTGGCTCTGCTTCGCAAGCATCACCATCATCTGAAACTAAAATAGGGACTAGTTGGTGTGTGCAACACCGTCCCGTAACGTGGGAGTGAGTAGCTAACTCAGTGGAATCATAGAGCAAAGGTTAACATGTTATCAAATCAATCAAGTGATAATGATAAAGCAAGCAAATCAAACATTCCTAAATACTGTGATTAATGCAAGCATGAAATGACATGTGGATGCCCTCACCGACATACTCCCTCATGCGACACCATCTTACGTCCGCAGCATGCTTTCTTCCCTCAGTGCTCCACATCTTCCAGGCACATGCAGTGCGATATGAATATGATTACTGAGTTGTTATTAGTCCTTTTCATACAGCAGGATTGGGAAACTAGGGTACTTCCCTTATATCATTCCCAACAAGGATCCTGTCTAGGGTCGTCACTCCTAGTAATCTCATACGATGATATATTTTTAGGTCGCTGCAAGGGCTGTCAGGGCTGTTGCACGCACTCATTGCTCCACTCCCCCATCACCTTATCAATACAGGCCTAGTTTATATCCTTAATACTGCGTCAGAACTTGTCGCCCCCATGCGTTGTCAGGATAAACTCAAGGTCACTACAAAGGGCTGCCAGGGCTGTTGCTCTTACTCGTTGCTCCACTCCCCCATCACCTTATCAATGTAGGCCGACAACAAGAATATAGTGTCCCATGCCACCATAATCTGCTCAGAGTAGGGTGCTCACTGGTCACTATGGGGAGGTTTGTGGCCCCAACGTAGGCCGACAGCTCGACCACGGTGTCCCATACCACCATGCCCGGCTCATGAGTTTTAGTGGATCAAGGTACCACGGTTATCAGGGTTAACACTGGTAAGTTCAGTACCCTAGGTTTAAGAAGTTATGACTAACACAAGGTGAACATACAATGGTCAGTCGGGTTACTTGATGAGTTCAAATAGCACGAGCGCACGTTGAATCGATCGACATGAAGTGCACAAGCACTTCGTGTGGCCTAACCACTGCCGATGACTCTAGTACGACTCGGGTTCGTCATACACATCCTTCGTGGCGAATAAAATCTAACCACGAATTCTAAACTGTTACCGACTGCCTTGACTAGAGTATAGCCCCAAGCACATGTAATGTGAATCAATAATCATATGAGATAAACGAAATTGAAAGGATAAATAATTCAAGCATGTTAGCAACGTGTTATAAGGTACAACATACGCAGTTAAACATACACAAGCATTTCATACATAAGGAATCAATTCAACAACGTACATGGAGGAAATCATACCCATCATCAACGTAATTGAGAATCCTATCTCAACACTGGTCTACAACACTACTTACTAAGTGCTTACTCACTCAAGCATTTATAAAAACACTTAGACTACACAGCTCCAACGTACTTGACGTATGTTGATTTCTGCATATAATATGGCAGATCCTTATATCAAGGAGATGTCTAATACACAACAATCATGTTCTTACATTCAAAACATATGGCAGGCATAAATCATATTGATTTAGGCATTTCAACAAACACAGTCTACACACATTAGTCTACATAGCATATGTCGGCCAATATATGCATTAGGGCGAATCTCTTCACTAAACAGATCATACACGCATAACTAGCATAGGTACACGACAAATACACATGGAAATCATATTAGTAAAATACGTACGTATACAGTATTTCCTATAAATACCTAAAATACCCTAAATCTCATATTCTTCATACGTATTCGAAATGAAAAACAGACAGCATGTTCTACATGTCAAACAACATCCTTATCAGCAATCTACCATTAAACGGCATTGAAAGCTTTGAAAATAGGTAATCTAAGCGTCTAAAATCCACACCTTACGCCGTAGGATCGTAACGAATCGAATAAGAACTCTACGTCGTCATCAACGACTGATTGGCAACCTACAACACAAGGTAAGTGAGCTACTTTGCTACTTGGATCGATAGAATCCCTAAAACAGGTTAGGGTTAGGATTTTTTTACCTAAAACGGAGTTGGAATCGCCAGAATAGCGATGCGGGTGGATGGATTTGGCACGTGGAGTAGCAGGGAAGAATCCCAGGAGAAAGCTCCAGCTTCTCCCTCACTTTCTCTCTCTTTTCTCTCCTCTCTCCTAGGGTTTTCCCCAAATTCGTATGGGTTAGAAGGCTAAGGGTTTAAGCTCCTTATATAGGCTAAAAACTCACCTATATAGACTTAGGACCAAGGTATACTTGGGTTCAGCCAAATCAGGTCTTTTTTTATCCAAAAGGACATTTCTGGAGGTCCCCTGACTGAATGCGGTCAGACTTTAGCTCATGGATGTTGGATCCTGATCACATTGAGTTTTTAGTTCGATAGAGTTCCCAGATTGTATGTGGCAGACCAGTTTCAGTTCAACGGTCACCGAGACTCGATCAGAGATTCCAAGTACACTGACCTGAGTGGGAAATGTTTCTGGATCCGAGGGTGTATTTGGGTCAGATTCCGACGGTCTGAATGCTTATACTTAACCCGCAAGCAAAACGTGCCAGATTTATTTAAATCACATTTAATTTATAAAGAATTTCACTCTTTCTCACACTCCTTGCTCCAGGCTCAATGAAATAGCCTCAGGACATCAGCTGGGCTTGATTTTCGAAATGATTGTCAAGTCCAACTAGGCGGTCATAATGGTCTAAGATTATAGATATCGGACTTTCGATGTGCGGTCTAGATCCAATACAAAGTTTCAAAGGGTTCCTGAGAACAAACATGTTTAGAGTTTGATCCTGGACTTCAGGGTAAGGTAGCGGTAACAATTCTAGAGGTTTTGGGTCTTACAGATCGTATTTAAAGTGGTTGGTGCTAATTTTGTAGGAAATCTAGTGTAGCGCTGGCTAATATACATTAAATTTCTAAAGAATTTGGTTCTAAATGATTTCTTTGGCTTTGGAATTGGGTTCTGAGAGGTTAACAAGGTGTTATGGTTGACCCATTGCCTAAGGACGTCTAATTCCAGGTAGGGAAAAATTCGGGGTGTTACATTGAGTCTCTTCTTTTCTCATTTAAGATTGTGGGATTAATAAATCCTATTGTTTGCCATCATCTCCAAGGGATGGCTGGGTGATGAAATCCCTTCCAAATCTCCACAATTCTCCTTCCTTGAGACTAGATCAATGAGAAATTCAGAGATCTAACCATCTTTTTCTTTAAATGGATAAGATAGGACTCTAATTCCAGTTGTATTTCTTAAATCAAGAAAGGCAACATCTTAATTGCCACAAGTGGATCCTTGGCACCCTAGTTCCCACATTTAAATTCACAAGTTTCAATTACATCATTCACAATTACTCTCTCTAATATTTCAGATTTAGATTTATATTTTCTTCTAGTTCTGATTCTAGTTAAATTTAGAAACGTACAAGGTTAGTCCTTGTGGATTTGACCTAGTTTTACCGAGTTATTACTACATCGCGACCTTACACTTAGGGTTGTGAACAATATTCAAGGTGCTCAATTGGTGCAAAGGTTTCATCATAATCAATACCTTCTATTTGTGTGTACCTTTGTACAACTAGTTGTCTTATTTCTGATAAAATTATCAATTTTATTCTTAAAAATCCATTTGGTTCCAATCACATGTTTATCAGTAGGTCTGGAAACCATGTACCATACGTCATTTCTAATAAATTGATTTAATTCTTCTCGCATGGCATTTATCCAACTGTCATCAACAAGTGCTTCATTTACATTGGTCGGTTTAATTTGAGAAGTGAAGCAAATATAATTGCATATATTTTCTAGTTGTCTTCTTGTTTGAACACCAGTGCTAGGGTTATCAAGTATTTTAATTACTTGAATGGTCTTTGACTAATCTTATTTCAGTATTGACTGCTTTAGATGAAGAGTTAGGTATATTAATCATATTGACATCATCATTATCATCTTTATTGCGACTAGGTGCGATTTGTTGATCATCTACCACAACATTTATAGATTCTTGAATCATCCTAGTTCTTTTGTTAAGAACTCCGTATGCCCTGCTATTTAGAGCATAACCCAAAAATATTCCCTCATCGCTCTTAGCTTCGAATTTTCTTAAAATTTCTCTGTCACATAATATAAAACATTTTCTTCCAAAAGTTTAAAAATATTTGACTGTGGGCTTTTTATTAAACCATAATTCATAAGCTATTTTGTTTTTAGCTTTTCTAATATAAACACAATTTATAATATAGCATGCAGTACTAACAGCTTCAACCCATAAATGTTTTGGTAGATTCATGTTATTTAACATTACACTAGCCATTTCTTGTAGAATTCTATTCTTTCTTTCAACAATTTCATTTTATTAAGGTGTTTTTGGAGCAAAGAATTCATACAATATACCATGATCATTGCAATACTTCTTAAAATTGTTGTTCTCAAATTTGGTACCATGATCACTTCTAATTTTGACTACAGATATTTATTTTTCAATTTGGTTACATTTTAAAATTTTTCTAACTTCATTAAGAGTATCTGATTTTTCTCTTAAAAAGGCTACACACGTATATCTGGTGTAGTCATCAACTATGACTAGAAAATACATCTTTTCACCTTTACTCTCCATTCTAGTTCATTCGACTAAATTCATGTGGAGAAGTTCTAGAGGTTTAACCGTAGCTAAGGAGTTCACTTTCTTGTGACTACTCTTAATCTGCTTACCAATTTGACATGCACCATAGACTTTATCTCTCTTTTTCAGCTTGGGTAAGCCATGTAAGTGATCTCTTTTGCTCAATTTATATAAATCTCTATAGTTCATATGTCCAAGATATTTATGTCATAGTTCAGTCTCATCTGTTTGGACCATATAACATGAATGGTTTGTTAAGCAAGAGTTATCAATTATATAACAATTTTCAGATGTCCTACGACCATTTAATATTACACTACCTTTCTCATTTATAATCTCACATCCATGATCTGAAAATTTCAAACTATGCTTATTATCATAGATCTGAGATATGCTCGAAAGATTACGTTTTAATCCTTTAACATAAAGCACATTTTCAAAGAGAGGAAAGTTAGGAAGTTATACATTACCTTGGCCAATTATTTTGCAATTACCTCCATCTCCAAAAGTAATTAGCCACCATTTACTTCTTTGATATTCGTAAATATAGCCGTGTCGCCTATCATGTGTCTTGAACACCCACTATCCAAGTACCATCTTGAGTGGCTAATGGCTTTGAAAGTTGTGTGGGTAACAAGACACTTAACTTTTGGAACACATTTCATTATGGTTCTAGGTTTAACAGTATCTCTTGATTTTTGTTGTATTTGGGAGTTAGGATTTTTCCTTTTTCTATAAACTCCTGTCTTATCTGAGTTGGATTTTAGAAACTCTTTAAGAAAGTCCATAATTTCTTCAACGAAGGGTGGTTTATTATTCCTTTGATGTTTATAGTTGATGGAATTATTGTTTATTTTAAAGACTTGAGAAGTTTTTGAGTTTTTGAAATCATTATGTTTAAATATCTTAAAGTCTTTCCTTTAGAGTTCGAGGATTCTCCTCTTCAAAAGTAGGTGCTGAATCTTTAGTTTTCAAAGTGTTATTTTTAATATAACCCAAACCAGACTTGTCACCACATCGCTTTGATGAGGTGAAAATTTTTTCAAGCTTTTGGTCACCAAGAGCATATTTCCAAGTGTCCATTGAACTCTGAAGGGAAGAAACTTCAAGTTTTAGTTTCTCATTTTCTATTTTGAGTTTTCGAAATTCAAAAGACTTAAAACTCAAATCTAATTTTGGTTTTTCAAAATAATCGAAAAAATGAGATTTTTCTAAAACTATTTTTTCAAGTTCTATTTTTGGTTTAACATAATTTTATTTTTGAATTTTCAACTTAACAAATTTTACAACTCTCTCTATATAGGGCATTGTAGGCATCTTGAAGATCGTCTTCATTTTCAGGGTCACTTCTTGAATTCTCATAATTAAACATATCATAACTATTTGAAGAAGTAACTCTCGCTATTGTTATAAAGGCTTTTAGCTCATTTACATTTTCTTAGTCTGATTCAGAAGTAGTTTCAGAATTAGATGATTCATCCCAAGTAGCTAACATGCCCTTTCTTTTAGATTTATCCTTTTTAGGACATTTATTAGTCAGGTGCCTATATTCATGACAGTTGAAACATTGGTTTTATATTTTCAATAATTAGATTTTCCTTTTCTTTTATTAGATGGGTTTTGAAAATCTGTTCTTTTCTTTTTTAAAAAATTCTAAAAAAATTTCTTTACTAACATTGTCATATCATCTTTATTTTCTTCAAAAATAGAATCAGTTTCTTTTGAATTAGATTTACAAGATTTAAGAGCAATGGACTTGACTTTAGGAGTCTTAAAATTCAACTCATAAGTTTAAAGAGTAACAACTAACTCTTCAACATTCATAACATCAAAATCCCTTAACTCCTGTACAGCAATAACCTTTGAATTCAACCTATCAGGTAGTGATCACAATATTTTAGTGCAAATCTTGCTTTTAAGGATTCTTTCTCCAAGACCCCACATGAAATTCACTATGTCATTTAGTTTCATATAGTCCATAAAAAACTCATTTTCTTCCATACGAGTCTCCTCAAATTTGGTTGAGAGGATTTGATTTTTTGATTTCTTGACAATAATAGTTTCTTCATGTGTCATTTCGAGAATGCCCCATGTTTGCTTAGTTGTATTGCATGAAATAATTCTTTTGAATTCATCAGGTGATAGAGCGCAAGTTATTACATTTAAGGCCTTTGCATTTGAACTACTTTCACTTTTCTAAACCACAGTCCAAAAAGCAAATGCAGTTTCTCTCACGATATGGTTCCATCATCGGCTGCTATTTACATGATAGGAGGGATGCACTTAGTTACAGTGGCTTGCCACACACTTTCATCTAAGGACTTGAGGAAGATCCCCATCTTGTCTTTCTAATATGAATAATTAGAGCCATTAAAAGGAGGTGGCTTGGTAATGGACAAACTGTAAAAAATTAATATAATAAAGCTCTGGATCTAACTCAATGAGGTAAATCAAAAAAAAAAAAAGAAAAAAGAGGAACCCTCTCTGATCCCACTTGAAAAAAAGGAGCTTAAGATGTCCTTGGGGGGGGGGGGGGGGGGGGGGGAGGGATTGCTTAAGGATTGAAACGTTGATTCTAAATAATTCGTAGGACAACCTTCACCTAAAAGTTTAGGCAGGACAACCTTATTTCATGAATTTCTTTAAAATCAAAACCTCAAACTTTGCAAGGGTAAATAAAAGTAAATATTACAACATTCACCACTTTAACTGAAAATAAATTATAACCATTCGCCATATAAAAAGTAAAAGCATTCGCCACATAACACAAAGAATTATAGTGATTCGATGTGTTAACAATTGTTCTAAAACAACCACCCCTACTCCACTCCTAAAATTATCTTTACGTAATTTTGGCTTTCACTATGAAAAATGTTTTCCTAAGGTCACCTTAAAACCTGATACAATTCTTGTGATTTTACTGGGCTATCACAATCAAACGCCCCATTGAGATTTTCAAGCTATCTCAAACAAAATCTACACTGAGATTTTTTGGCTATCTTAGAAAAACTGAATAAAGAATAAGAAAGTATTCTTATCTTCACCGTGGAAAATGTATTAGAAGTTGTAGCTGAAGAACCGCTTTTTTAAATGTCGATTATTCAATGTTCAGTCAAATAGAAAAGGGTCCAGGGTTCTATTTATTTTAATTAAGCTCAAACCAATGACTACTTGAGTTAATTCTCTTAAATATCAAAAGAAGAGTATAGTTTGCTCTCTTTAGAATCAGAATAGAAATATATGAGATTAAGGGAATTAAACAAAAGCTATAAATAAAATTTATAAATACCATTCAAATACCTTGCTAATAACTTGAGCTTCTCTCTCTCTCTCTCTCTCTCTCTCTCTCTCTCTCTCTCTCCTCTTTCTCTTACAGAAGGATTTTGATGATAATAATGGATATTTTAGATTGAGAGAGAAATACAAATTATAGACAAAGAAGTTTAATCTTCGACTAGCCCAAGCAGATCAGATTCAGTTCAATGGACTCACTATAAGAAATATGGTTTTTACCTACAAAAATTATTTTTGTAGGTAAAGATGGGTTTCGTAGGTAACACCGACCTTTACCAAAGAAATAATTCGTAGCCAAAGGATGTTTTCAATTTTTTACCTACGAACTGAACTTTCGTAGGTAAAATCAATCTTTAGCAACCAAAATATTCCTAGCTAATGGGTAGTAAAAAATCCAATCTTTACCTACGAAAATATTCGTAGCTAAATACGTTTTGTTTTCGAAAAATCGAAAACGTTACTTTTACCTACAAAATATACTTTGGTAGGTAAACGTAATATTTACCTACGAAATTTTTCGTAGCTAAAGGATGTTTTAAAATTCCAACCCATCTTTATCGACAAAAATGTTCGTAGCCAAAGGGTGTTTGAATTGGCTAATACGTGTGTGAAAATTCGATCTTTACCTACGAAACTCTTCGTAGCTAAATGATGTAAAAATTTTACTTTTGCCTACAAAACGGTTTCGTAGGTAAAAACGTCTTTACCTACGAAAATATTCGTAGCTGAAGGGTCTGTAAAATTTTTCCACCAAAAACAATATCCAAAACCCTCCTTTAACCTACGAAACAAACTTTCGTAGGCAAAAAAAATATTCACCTACGAAACTATTCGTAGCTAAAGTGTCTTTTAAACTATTAAAAAAATTGAAACCACTCCTTTTACCTACAAAATAAAGATTCGTAGGTAAAACCTAAAGTCACCTACGAATCTATTCGTAGCTAAAGGGTCTGTCAATTCGAAAACGTGATTTGGAATTTACTTTTACCTACGAAATCCAATTTCGTAGGTAAAACTCATAATTACCTACGAAAATATTCGTAGCTAAAGGGTCAAATTAATAATTCTTCTACAACTTTTACCCACGACAATTATTTTCGTAGGTGAAGTGTTGTTTTACCGACGCAGGTTAATTTCGTAAGTAAAATCAATATTTACCTACGAAAATTTTCATAGGCCAAGGTTCTTATGACCTTGTAAACAAAACATCGAAAAGTTTACTTTTACCTACAAAATCTAATTTCGTAGGTAAAACCCTTTATTTCCTATGAAAATATTCGTAGCTAAATAGTGGTTGATTTTTCCAAATAAACAAAAAAACCACCAATACTATTACCTACAAAATTAAATTTCGTAGCTAAAACCCTATTTGCCTACGAAAAGATTCGTAGACCAATTCTTTTACCTACGGAATTTAATTTCGTAGCCAAAAGCATTATAATTACTTTTACCTAAAATCCATCTTTACCTACAAAAAAATTTGTAGCTAAAGGGCGTTTTGAATTTTAAAAAAACAGCAAATCCAAAAATTAACTTTTACGTATGACAGTAAATTTCGTAGCTAAAAAATCTTTTTCTACGGATTTATTTGTAGCTAAAGGGTCATTTGCATTTATAAACCCTCTTTACCTACAAAAATATTCGTAGCTAAAGGGCGTTTGAATTTTTTTTAAAATAATAAATCTAAAAAACTACTTTTTCCTACCAAATTAAATTTCCTAGCTAAAAGACCTTTTTACCTACGGAATTATTCGTAGCTAAAGGGTCATTTGTATTTTTAGCGAAAGTACGGTGGTGGTTGAACATACTTTTACCTATGAAATAAAATTTGGTAGGTAAAACCTATAATTTTAAAAATTACTTTTGCCTACGACACTATATTTCGTAGCTAAAATCATTTTTTACCTACGAAAGGATTTGTAGCTAAAGGGTCATTTGAATTTTTTCCCCAAGCCGTAAGAAGGAGAACGTGTTTTGAATTTACTTTTACCTACGAAATAAGAGTCGTAGGTGAAACCTTGATTGGCCTACGAATCAATTCGTAGCTAAAAGTCTGAAATTTCACAACTTCTTTCCTTGAAAATTTTGAAATTTTTGGAAAAGTTGGCGGTAACACTTTTACCGACGAAAATATTCATCGGTAAAGGTGTTTTTCTTTAATTATTTTTCCTGACGGCTAAGAACCGTCGGTAATAATGTAAAAATGTTTTAATTTTTTGTCTATATATATATATTTATATATAATTAAAAGGTAATATTTAAATAATTTAAAATATCACATGATAAAGAATGTTAAAACGTTTAGAAATTTTAAATATGTTTAAGAAAAATTTTGAGAACAAAATAATGCTTTTAAAGAGAAAAATTGGCATTTTGAAAATTTTGAGAAAAAATTAAAATATGAGAAAAATTTTTAAATTTTGTAAATAAAATTTCAAAATTTGTATTTTAAATATTTTTCAAATATTTTATAATAAAAATGATATTTATTTAAAAGAGTAAAAAAAATATATCTTTTGAAAAAAAAGATGTTAAATTTTGTTTGTGAAAAATAAATTTACTAAATTATTAGGCACATCTACTAATTGAACCTTTAATCCTTTTTTTACATTCTAATTAGTTTAAATTAAAAAGTAAATAACTTCAGATGTTGAAATCAAATTTTACTGAAATTGTTGATCAATCTTGTATGCCCAATATCTTTTTCATATGTAGCTTAATTGAGGCGAGTAACTAGTCAAATTGAGAGTATTGATCAGTAAAATAGGGTGAATGCACCAGCCATGTAAAATGGGACAAATATTCTGGTCAAAATTGTGACCCAACTTACTTACCTCATGAGAACCTAAGAATTGATGTTAGTAAGTTTTGTGGGCCCCATCATGATGTCTGTCGAACATCAACACCGTGGATTTGATGTCTCCCCTTTGGGTTATGAGATATCTTAAAAATCATCGGTAAACGAAACTCAAGTGGGCCATACCATTTAAAAGTATGTGAAAACATCCTGTAAAATATAAAAGCACTTGGTGGGGCCCACATAAGTTTTGGATGCAGTTGAAACGTGGTCTGACCCCTCATCCAAGTGGGACACACATAATGAGCGGGTTAGATATGAGAATCACATTTGGGCAGGCCCAATATATGATTACAAATGTTGTAAGGAAACTTTTCTCCACTACATTTGAGTTACTCGTTACCTTTACCTGAGTAAACTCTGTGGGGTCCACCATTATCTATCTATTTTATCTACTCCATTAATCCATGTTAACAGATAATTTGAGGTCTAAATAACAAAAAGGAAGCGTATCCAAAGCTCAAGTGGACCACACCATAGGAAATAGTGTGATTGAACCTATACCATTTAAAATTTCTTGGAGGCCATAGAAGTTTTGGATCAAGCTGATGTTTGTGTTTTCTATTCATTCATATATTTTTGATATTATGAACAACCTTTATCCATTTTTGGACAATCTGATCAGTCCAGATTGAAGAGTAAATAACTTCAGATGTTTAAATCAAAATTCACTCAAATTGTTGATCAATCTTGTTTGCCCAATATCTTTCTCACATACAGTATGATCGAGGCAAGTAACTGATCAAATTGAGGGTAATGATCAGTAGAATAGAGTGAATAGACCAGACATGTAAAATGGGCCCATTATGATGTGTGTCGAACATCAACACCGTGCATTTGATGTCTCCTCTTTAGCTTATCATGAGATATCTAAAAAATCATCCGTTACGAAACTCAGGTGGTCCATACCATTTAAAACTATGTGAAGATATATTTTTTAGATGTCTTCACGTAGTTTTAGATGGTATGGCCCACCTGAGTTTCGTAACGGATGATCGTCAATACCATTATCTAGATCATCAATATTATATGATCCAGATCAACTAAACCACCACAGATATTATGATCTAGACCATTTCGACCATCAATACAATTATCCATACCATCTAGATTGTTGATGCTATTACCAATATCATCTTGACCATGAATACTATGATCCAGAGCACAATTGATATTATGATTCAGGCCATTGAAACTGGGGGTATTATGATCCAAACCATCTTGACCATCAATAATGTGATGCAAACCATCTAAACCATTGATAGAGATATACAATGTGACCATGACTACTAAGAGAAAGAATTCGAACAATACAGGCCGTCCACTAAATAGGGTGGCTGGGGTAAGGTTGTCATTTCCGTTGATTGTGAAATTGACACTGAGAAGGCCCACTACGGACGTGAAGGCCATCACAATGATTACTTTAGCCCATGGTTGTGGGACAGTTTGCTTCTTGGATGCTGTTGGTTCTACAGTAGGGCCCACTTCTTGATCATGACCGAAGTCTAGAAAGAAGTCAGTGACCGAAGGACTGCTTATATCTCGGATGAAATCAGTGACTAATGGACTGGAGATGCCGATTGGAAGGCACAAATGGATTTCACGAGCATCTTGATGGTAAATTTCATCCGTTGATCCGAATGACCGGAAAGATTGTCTAGAACCCTAAAAACAAAAAGTGTTTCAATATCATACACGTGGCACAAATATATAAGATCTAGAAATATTCATCTATTAGGCCCTTACATTGGGGAGAAATCCCCAAAGAAATTTCTCGTTAGTGGATTTTTGTATAACTCAATAGTTTAAAAACTTTGAATCGACTTGCTCGAGTTGATGCTACTCAACTCAACAAGCTTTTTCGGAGACTCGGAAAAACTCGGTTTGATCACCACTCGGTCAAAACTCAAGAGAGACTCAAATTGGTCACAACTCAGTCAAAACTCAAGCGAAACTGAGATTATGGCCTGTACCATACAAAACATCTATATTATGACCTGTACCATTCATCCAAGCTGATTTTTGTTTTTTCTCTTTAACTGGCCCTATATGACCTAATCAACATATTGGATGTCAAATAAACAATACAGTAAGCCTTGAGAGGATTTTAATGATAGATATGCAATTACTATTGATTTCATGTGGTGTGGTGCACATGAGATTTCTGTGGTGGGGTCCACTACAGATATTATCTGCCTCATTCTTTGGCTCATGACGTAAAATGATATCTCAAAATGGATGGACGGTGTGGATATAACAAATACATCATAGTGGGGCCCACAAAACTTGGTGGATGTTGGTCGGTGCTCTATGGCTCCCACCATGATGTATGTGTTTCATCCATGTCATCCATCCATTTTTATAAATCATATTAGGGCTTGATGCCAAAAATGAGAGGGATATAAATCTCAGGTGGACCACACCACATGAAAACCATAGTGATTGGATATCCACCATTAAAACCCTCCCAAGACCCACTGTACTTTCTATTTGACATCCAATCTGTTGATTAGGTCATACAGGCGCAGATGAAGGGAAAAAAAATTTCAGATTGATCCAAAACTTTATATGGCCCCCAAAAGGTTTTCAATGGTCGACGCTTATTCAAAACTGTTTCCTATAATGTGGTCCAGTTGAGATTGGGATATACCTCAATTTTTGTCTCATACCATAAAATTTAATGAAAAAATAGATGGACGGCAGGGATGAAACACAAACATAATGGTGGGGCCCACAGTGCACCCATCACGTCAGTCCGCCCGCGAGTGAGAGAGACTTAAGTCTCTCTCTCACTCTTAGACCTCTCTCACTCTCACTCTCTCTCGCACCCTCTCTCACTCTCGATCTCTATTCTCTCTCTCTCTCTCTCTCTCTCTCTCTCTCTCTCTCTCTCTCTCGGTTCTCTCTCCAACCTGCCGACCTCTCCACCACGCCTCGCTCCACCGCCCCTCACTGTCACTCTCGGTGCTCCCTTTCTCCACCGCACCCTCTCTCCACCGCCCTCTCTCCACTGCGCCCTCTCTCCACCGCCCTCTCTCCATCGTGCTCGGCTGACCGTGATCGGGGCTCCAACTCAAACAAGTATCTCTCTCTCTCTCTCTCTCAATCTCTCTCAATCTCAATACCGATTGAACGATTTGAGGATTTAGGGATTTAGGGATATAAGGATTTATGGATTTGGGGTTTTAGGGACGATTCATCTGGTGGACAGGTTGAATGTTGCGAATACATCACGTGGGCCTCACTTCTGTCTGGAACCACGCCAATTAGGTAATCCTGTTCATCACATTTCTCCAATCTTTCAATGAATGTATGCCCATTTACCATTTTCAGCTCGCTTGGAAGGCTACCTTTCAAATGGACATGACAATGGGATATTGATGTAATTGAAAACACCATCCATCCAAGGTAGGGGCAACTAGATGGTGGGTGGATAGTTGGTTCTGCCATTATCATCTCCTTCCTTCACTATGTATTCCTTGGGAGTAATGTATGCAAGCATTCATCTGATCCACCATTTGCGGTGGGAGAATTCTCTTTTTCAATGTCATGTGGACCCATTGAGACTAAAAGAGTCTCATGGTAGATCTAGAAATCTTTTTCTTCTTTTTCTTCTTATTTTCAACTGCATACTACATGGGCTATTGGAATCAAATGAGTAGATGGTAATCCATGGTTCTTCAGGCCAAGAGATCGGGCATCACATGTGTTTTTCATGTCTCTGCAGAGCATTGCAGTTGCTCTGCCTCCTGGCTACAATGACCTGAAGAACTCGACTCTGGAAGCGCCTGTGTGATTTCCTTGTCGTTCATATTGGGGCCTGGCACAAAATTATAGTTGCCTTTGTTGGTTTTGAAATTACTATAATTGCTGTTTGGGGCTGCTTCAACCTTCCCCATGTTAATGAAATGTATCAGTCATCAGTAACACTCATCGGTGGAGGTGCTTGGCAGTAAGAAGCTGTTCATTAGAGCAAGCCACTATCTTGATTTGGCCATATGCCCAAAATCCACAGATGACCAACTGCATTTCTTGCAACTCTGTTTCAACACTCTTTCATTTCATAAGAGGGGCTCTAGACAATTGAATTGAATCTATCTACTAAGCCCAGATATAAGAGCAGCATCGAAGGCTGTCGTTTCACTAACACGCTGAACATTGACATAACCCAACTAGGAAAGAAAATTATTTTTGTTATTTTCTGTATTAAACTGCATTTTTGCAATTCTTCAACTTGCGCAACCAAACAATGCTCATTACACTTGCCAGCAACAATCAATTCAATAATACGTCCAACTGCAGTTACTTTTTAACTCTCAAATTGCTAACTTTCTTAGCTCCAGCAATTCAACCACTGCAGCATTGGCCATCCACTTCCTCTTCACCTCTGATCAAGAAGGAGAGGTGAAAAATGCAAGAGTTCTGGGTTTTCAAGCCGTTCATCAGAGTAGCTAGTCTTCACTACACTGTAAATCCAAGCTGTTCATCAGAGTGGCCAGTCATTACCAACACTCTGCTCAAAATCTCACTTGGAACAACAACTGTCTCAAACCTTCCCTCCCAGTTCTCATCCAAATTGAGTTTGGAGGTACCAACATCAGGAAGAACAAAACCCTACTCAAATGGTGTTTTCTATTTTCCAAACACCATAACAGACATTCCTCGTAGAGCAATACCCAATTTTTTAGTATTGCTAACATGCCCTCTAATTCGAAACCCGAAGCCTGGAATTCAGGCAAATGGCAGAACACAAAACTCCTTTTTTTTTTTTTTTATTAGCTTGTTAGTACACACCCATGTCAGTACACACACTCCATGTTAGCCACCCCCACTAGAGATCGATACGAAGACCTCAAGTGTTGAAACGAGTATCTCCACTCAGTCTGTCAGTTGAAGCGAGGTATCTCCACGCATAACACAAACTCACAGATGAGTGATAACAAGTATTTTATCTGTTATGGTTGTTGTGCAGGACAAAAATCCCTAACCCTATTGGATAACAAAATATGAGTTTAAACACAATATAGCACATACTTCAGTTGTGAAATGCAAATGTCATAAAATGTAATAAAAGGCCAGTAAAATTTTTTCTCATAATTACAAATTTATAACATATTGCAATGTAAATCTCCTAACCAAACACAAGAGTTGGTATCTTTTTCTTGTTGACTTGATAAGAGTATTATCATTGCACTTTCACCAAGGCTGTCTAAACTTGGAATTCTAGAAATTCTCAGTCAAAAGTGTTGTAATTTGTAATCATTGCACTTCTACAGGACATTCCAGGCCCAAGGGCAATTTGTTGAAATCATATACACGCATTCAAAGACACAAAATAATAATAATAATAATAATAATAATAATAATAAAATAAAAATAAGAGGCAGATATATATGGACCAAAAATAGCAAAAAATTGCCAAATTGCTATTTTTTAAAATTATATTAAGCATAGAGGTATCCAGATACAAACTGCACACTTCCTGACTTTTATCCCAACAAAGAAGGAAATGACCTTCCAACAGAATTCCTAGACATCTAGATACAAAAGTACATACACGTTGCCCAACCCGGACGTCTTCAATGAAGGTATTGAAGAATGGTCGTGGGCATTTCTATACAAATCAAAGATTTGGTCTACGGTCGAATGACACACATCAATGGAAAACACAAACCTACTCAGAAAGAAATTTATAAATGTCTACATCGAAGTCATATCTCCATTTCAGCAAACAATGCAACAGAAATCCCTGCAAGCTTCTTGCTGCCAAATCGGGACTTGTATTGCCTTTGCTACCTAGGAGCATTAGGTTCTTCTTCAAACTTGCTCATGTCTTCCAAATCGTTGAATGGTTTTACAACCGCTGCTTTTGATGATGGAGTGCTGAATGCAAAATGCAATTGCTTCGTGATCATGGTCTGATGAAAAAAGCCACAATGTTAGGGGGCAAAGTTTCAAATGATTCATAATTCAAAGTGAATATTTTTTCACACATTGTAGCTCACCTAATGAGTGGATGGCCTCATTTCTGGGCTAGGGTCTAGAAAAATCGACATGACGAAGTCCACATGATGCATAAGCCCAGATGTTTACTACATGGCTAGAGAGGTTTTTCCTCTAAATGTCCTAAGGTACTTGAGATGAGGCACACACTCGACCAAATTCCTCCACTATATATATATATATATATATATATATATATATATATATATATATATATGGCAGCCATTGCGGCCAACAAGTGGAGATTAGACAAAACTATAGTGATCTATGCACTCCAAATATGGTTGTATCACCATCATCATAGCTTGCTAGAAATGATGTGTTTGACTAAAATAGTGATCTATAATGATATATGCACTCCCCCAAATTGAAGTCTTTTATTTGACTTTAAGATATTACATCCATTGCCTTCTATTCCCTAAAATTGTCCTTACAAACTTTCATGAGCTTGTATATTACATTTTTTTGTCTTAAATTATTATTGTGATTAGTTAATTTATAGTTGTGACATGTAATTTATAGATTTGTATGTTAGATAATTAGTTACTCGTTTGAGGATTTCTATGGGGCCATACATAGATATGGTGTGTTTTTGGTGACATAGAAATCGCTCAAATTGTCCCATTTTGGACAGTTCAAGGTTAGATGGAAAGTATGCTTTCATACAATCTATTTAAATGTTCATGCCTGATCCGTGGTCCATCTTCTTATTTCTCTCTGGATATGTTTCTTCCATTTCGTATCCAATGCCAAATATCTTTACATTGCTTTAGATATTTGACATCAGAATGTAATGTAAGATCAACTTATCGGGAGAGGCATGGGGAGATGCTGCCGGATTTTCGGCATGGACGTTTAAATGGGAATATGAAAGTATTACAATCTATCCAACCTTGGATAAGTAACTAATTTAGGATTTAATTATATTAGCTTAGAAAATGTTGGAGCAGACCCGGATGTGCGTCGGAGCTATCCGGATGTTGAGCTTAGAAAATGTTGGAGCAGACCCAGATGCATGATTTTCTTTTTCAACTGTTAGTCATAGAGTGACAGTACTTGTTTTAATTTGAATTGGATGGATGATGAATGTATTTGTGAATCTAAATGAAAATAAACAACCTATTAAAATAAACCTAAACCTAAACTTATAACCTTAACCTAAACCTATTCTCAAATCCTAAAACTTGTACTTATAACCTTAACCTAAACTTAAACATAAACCTATAACCTTAACCTAAACATAAACCTATAACCTTAACCCAATCCCAAACTCGAACCTTAACGTATAAACTATAACCTATACCTTATCCTATAACCTATGACCTATTCTCAATTCCCTAAAGCTATAAGTTATAACCTAAACCTAAACCTAAACCTATAACCTAAACCTAAACTTATATCCTTAACCTAAACCTATTCTCAAATCCCAAAACTTATAAACTAAACCTAAACCTAAACTTATAACCTTAACCTAAACCTATTCTCAAATCCCTAAACCTATACTTATAACCTTAACCTAAACCTAAACCTAACTTATAGCCTTAACCTATACTTATAACCTAAACCTATTCTCAAATCCCTAATCCTATACTTATAACCTAAACCTAAACCTAAACTTAAAAACCTAAACCTAAACTTATAACTTGAACCTAAACCTATTCTCAAATTCCAAAACCTATACTTATAACCTTAACCTAAACCTAATCCTAAACCTAAACCTAAACTTAAAAACCTAAACCTAAACTTATAACTTGAACCTAAACCTATTCTCAAATTCCAAAACCTATACTTATAACCTTAACCTAAACCTAATCCTAAACCTAAACCTAAACTTAAAAACCTAAACCTAAGCTTATAACTTGAACCTAAACCTATTCTCAAATTCTAAAACCTATACTTATAACCTTAACCTAAACCTAAACCTATAACCTAAACCCGATCCCGAACCCAAACCTTAACCTATCACCTATAACCCAAACCTCTTCCCATAACCTATAACCTATTCTCAAATCTCAAAACCTATACTTATAACCTAAACCTAAACTTATAACCTTAACCTAAACTCATAACCTTAACCTAAACCTAAACATATAACCTAAACCTATAACCTAGCTTAATCTTAAAGCTATTTCCGTAAACTGACTCTAGTTTTTTCATTTTAAAGATGGATAAGATTTGGATGCGAGCTAAGAACAGGTTTAGCCCAGAGTATAAACAAGGGGTTCAAGAGTTCATGGAATTTGCGTGAAATCTAGCAGATTCAGAGAATAAGATTAGGTGTCCATGTCAAAAATGTAAGAACATCACATATAAGACTTTAGAAAAAGTAGAGGACGATTTATTCATAGTTGGGATTGACCAGGGTTACACTTGGTGGATCTATCATGGTGAAGATATGACCCATAGAGTTGAGGCCACTGAAGTCAATGAAGACCCAATTGTGCCGGATGACGAGGATGAAGACATTGATGAAATGCAAGATATCATAGGTGATGTGTTCAGGGGAACAGTTGCAGATACTGATTTTGCAGCGATAAGCAGTTGCCAAGATATTCCTCCAATGGGTGAAGTCGAATCAGAAAAGTTGAGTAGATTATTGAGGGATGCGCAACGTCCACTTTATCCGGGGTGTGAGAACTTCTCCAAGTTAAATTTTCTTACAAAGTTACTTCATTTGAAGACAATAAATCGTTGGAGTAACAAATCGTTCGACATGTTGCTGGAGTTGTTGAAAGAAGCATTACCGGACGGTGAGACATTGCCTAAGTCTCATTACGAGGCAAGATCCTTGATGCGAGACTTGGGCCTTGGTTACACCGTCATACATGCATGTATAAATGATTGTTTATTGTATCAGGGAGAGTATGATAAGGCTGATCAGTGTCAAGAATGTAGAGAGTCTAGGTGGAAGAGTAACAAAGCCAGGAGTAAGAAAATCCCGCGAAAGGTGTTAAGGTATTTCCCATTGAAACCCAAATTGCAAAGATTGTTTATGTCTCGTAAGACGGTTGAAGATATGAGGTGGCATTAGGAGAAACGAGTTCATGATGATACTACACTGAGGCAACCTGCGGACTCTAAAACCTGACAAAATTTTGACAAGCAACATGATTGATTTGTAGAGGATTCTCGCAATGTTCGACTAGGTCTTGCAAGTGATGGTTTTAATTCATTTGGTAATATGAGTAGCTCGTACAGTATGTGGCCAGTGGTACTTATGCCCTATAATTTACCTCCTTAGTTGTGTATGAAAGAGTCATTTTTCATGATGTCATTGCTTATTCCTGGACCCAAGTCACCTGGGAATGACATTGATGTATATTTGTGACCGTTAGTAGATGAGTTAAATGAGCTATGAAGTCAAGGTGTAGAAACGTATGACACATTTGTAGGACAGTCATTTCGATAGCATGCAGCGGTCTTGTGGATAATAAATGACTTTCCCGCGTATGGAAATTTGTCTGAGTGGAGCACGAAAGACAAGTTGGCTTGTCCTACATGTGGTATTGAGACTTGTTCATTGTCATTGAAGCATGGTAGAAAAATGTGTTATATGGGCCATCGTCGCTTCCTTCCAAGCGATCATAGTTGGCGCAGGAGGACGATGATCTTTGATGGAAAACAAGATCATAGGCCACCCCCGAAAGAGCTATCTGGAGAAGATTTGATACAACAATTGAGTAACATTAGAGGAGTTAGATTTGGTAAGGCATCGCACTTGAAAAACAAGAAACGTACAGTATTGGACTATAACTAGAGGAAGAAGAGCATCTTCTTTGAGTTGTCCTATTGGAGTGATTTGAAATTGTGACATAACTTGGATATCATGCATATTGAGAAAAATATATGTGACAATATTTTTGGAACATTGATGAACATAGAGAAGAAAATAAAAGACAGTTTCAAGGCTCGATTAGATCTACAAGAAATGGGTTTAAGGAAAGAGTTGCACTTACAACCACATGAAAATTCGTATACTATACCAGCAGACTGCTACATGTTGACAAAACTAGAGAGAAAGCGTTTATGTGAATGGTTAAGATCAGTGAAGTTTCCCGATGGGTATGCGTCAAACATATCTCAGTGTGTAAACGTTACGGACTGTAAGGTAACAGGAATGAAAAGTCATGACTGTCACGTCTTTCTGCAACGCCTACTGCCGGTTGCGATTCGTAGATTCCTAAGCAAGGATATTAGTGCGGCGCTGATTGATTTGGGGATATTCTTTAAGGATTTGTGTTCGAAATTGTTGGATGTAGATGTCATTAAACGACTGTAGAGGGACATTACCGTAATCCTTTGCAAACTTGAAAGAATATTTCCTCCTGCATTTTTCGATGTCATGGTACACTTAGCGATTTACTTACCGCACGAGGCGAAGCTTGCAGGCCCAGTACAATATCATTGGATGTATCCGATCGAAAGGTGGTAGAACCATTTAAAATTTTTATTCATTCCGTAAACTACATATATCCATGTTTTCATACTCTTAACATAGTGATTTTGTGTACAGATACCTTCATACACTCAAACAATTCGTGAGGAACAAGGCACGTCCAGAGGGATCCATAGCTGAGACGTACATTGATAATGAGTGCCTTACATTTTGCTCTATGTATCTTCGTGGCATAGAGACTAGATTTAACCGAGAAGATCGGAATGCCGATGAAGGGCAGGAGCATGAACAAGGACTCATATCTTTGTTTGCACATAACGTTCATCCTTTAGGATCCTCGACGTTTCAGGATATGGACGCTGGGGATCTAGCAAAGGCGAGGTAGTATGTGTTGCATAATTGTGAAGAAATAGAGTCATACTTGGAGTAAGTCTTCTCTTGATTATTGTTTTCTTTTCTTACGATGATCTTAAAGTTTCTTGCTTCTAACGTGTCATTTATGTGTAGCGAATACATGGACGAGATGAAGTCCAAATTCTCCACAAGTTATGATCAAATGCATCAGGATCAGTTTCCACAATGGTTTGAAAAACGTGTAAGATTTCACACTATCTCACCACACTTAGAATTTTCATTGTACTGTACATTATTTTAACTTAAGAAAATTCCTAAACAATTACATTCTGTACATGATAATAGATGAAGACCTTGCGCACAAGAAATTCTGCGGATGCGTCTGATGCACTATACTCGTTGGCGTGTGGCCCTGATAGACGTGTATCTAGATACACAGGTTGTATTGTAAACGGGATTCGATTTCACACCGAAGAACGTGAAAAGTGTAGGACCACACAAAATAGTGGAGTGGCTGTGAAGGGAACCAATGAGGAGGATCAGATTGACTTTTATGGCATTTTGACGGATATTATTGAGCTGAATTATTGTATGAGAAAGCGGGTGTACTTATTTAGATGTGATTGGTGGGACATTGGAAATAAGAAGTTGGGAATATAGACGGACAACTACTTTACGAGCGTAAATTTATCTCGGAAGTGGTTTAAGGACGACCCATTTATCCTCGCCAGCGAAGCTGAACAAGTATTTTACCTCGCTGACACCAAGTTAGGCGGCTCTTGGCATGTGGTGCAGAAAATAAAGCCCGGGAATGTATTTATCGTTCCCGTACCAAAAGTTGAAGATAGGGAGGACGAGGGAAATGACACGGCTAGGGTTGAACATGCATATCAAGAAGACGTGTCGTCTCATGTTGATACAGGGATTGATTCAAGTATTGATATTGATGTGGTACAATTGGATAGAGATAATGTGCCACCTGATCATGTTGATGCCTCAATAATAGATGGCATTATTAGAGATGATAGTAGTTTCATTGATGACAACGTTCCGGACAATGAAGAGGAGATACTGATCAGTGATAGTGATGGTGAAGAAGAAATAGTCCTAAGTGATAGTGATGCAGACAACGATTATTAATGTACACATGATTTACATATCATTTTTCAATTCGAGTAATTTATGTATTCCATGTATACATGAAAATTACAAGTCGTGATTTATTCCTCTTATTGACTTGTTTATAATCCATATTTGCAGTTGAGTTAATTTCTGATCATGTCCTCCTCCAACCGGAGCGTAGCAGAAGCACGTAACATACTTCATCAACTGTTGTAAATGGATGTTTCAGCCCTATCTTCTTCTGGTAGGGCCATAGAGATACCCGGTCTAGTCAATGAGTGTAAAGCAGAATATATCGACGACGACTCAGAAGAAAAATTATACCATCTCAAAGAAATTTCGGAGCTGATGGAGATATATAGTCATGGGAAACGAGATATGGAAGATGCGACTCACTCACTTGCACATCTGAATGGAGTCCTGAGAGATCAGATTTCTTCTATTGTGACTGACATGTTGGTTACAAAAATGTCCAGTGCTTCACACATGATGACATATACTTCTGAAACATACGATAATTTACGCAGGGAGTCCTTCAGATAGTTTACCTCAAAGTTGTTTCGTATTACAATGAAATATGTGTATTTAATATAGAATGAAAATATGTAATGAAATTTTCAAGAGTTATAGATTAAAGTTTACGATTTTATTGTATTCTTCTTGCATTATAGTGTAATGGTCTAATCATATTTTAATCATCTCTCTAAGCATAAGCACAAATGCATTGTACCGTATAACCCTACTTGTATAATGTTTTAGTATATTCCACTTGTATTGACATTGTTTAAATTTATAAGTTCGTAGCTCGCACATATTCAGTGATGGCACCAGGTGGGAGACCACATTGTTCGCGCATTGGATCTACTCTTTCTACCCGTGATGCGACGGAGCCAGCATCGCCGTCACATATTATATCGCAGGCGTCTGATCCCTCAGTCACGCATACACCAGGCACAGCATGTAAGTCTAGACATATATTTTTTTAACTGACTTCTGTTTATGTTTAGACTTACATATTTCTTTTGCAGCAGCATTGTCGACCAGCCGACGAGGACGTGGACCCACGCGTGGGTTTCTTTTAGAGTGACTTACGCATGAGGGTAGGGTGACGGTAGAGTTCCCACAGGATTGTATTAGACCTGTTGGGAACAATGCTAGCTTGTTTACGTCGAAGGTCGGTGTCTTATGTCGATCTCTGATCCCCATCACCACCTCCCGTTGGGCAGATGTGACAGATGATATGCGGCAGCTCATCCGTCAGCGCCTTCAGGTAAATTGTAGTAAATTAAAATTTATTTTATAAAAGTTTATTTACGATTAAGTTATGTTGCTCGAAATTAATAGAGCATACCCGGATGTGCGTCGGAGCTATTCGGATGAGCCGGGGTCCCTGGGAGGTGGGAACCGCTGTTATGACCATGATGAAGCTGTCCATTTCCTATGGACAGCATTGGGAGGGCTTGGCCATTTAGATAGGCCGTATTTTGGTATTAGCTCAAAATTAATAGAGCATACCCGGATGTGCGTCAGAGCTATCCGGATGAGCGGGGGTCATCTGAATGGAAGGTGGAACCGCTGTTATGACCATGATGAAGTTGTTCATTTCCTATGGACAGCACTGGAAGGGCCTGGCCATGCTGACAGGTAATGTTTATATCTGTATTTGCAGGGACCTCACCCTTAACGTATAACCTATAACCTTAACTTACCTATAACCTTAACCTATAACCTACCTATAACCTTAACCTATAACCTATACCTTAACCTATTCTCAAATCCCTAAACCTAAACCTACACCTAATCCTATTCTCAACTACCTAACCTTAAACCTAAACCTAAACCTAAACTTGAAAACTCAAAGTAAAACCCGATCCGTTTAATAGGGATTTTATTATTGTTGGAGTTGGAGTTAGTGACCTGTTACAAGCATCCCTTTAGTAATTTTGTCCTTATGTTGGGGGTGGCTATAAGACCAATCATGCGTTAAGGGACATAATTTTGGGCAGTTAAAGAACAACATGTTCTTAGGATGACTGTAGCTGAAATGAGGATTTTGAGATGGATGATTGGCAACAGAAGGAAAGATAGAATTAGAAATGAATGCATTTAATAGAATTTAGGAGTAGCACTAATAGGTAATAAGATGAGCGAAAGTAGACTTGGATGGTTTAGTCATGTGCAACATTGACGAAGAATTGCATCGGTTAGAAGGAGTGGGTACAAGTTGAAGTCTCTAAAAGGGCAAGGGGAAGGCCCAATAGGATGTATGTGTAGGTAGTAAGAAAAGACTTGAAGACCTATAGTCCAACTATAGTCATGGGCCTTGATAGAGTGTAATGGCATAAAATGATTCATGTGGCCAACCCCAATTTGTTGGGATAAGACTATGGTGATGACAACGACGATGACGATCTCACTTCATCATAATGGGTGTAGAGATGATGGACAATATCCTCCTTTTTAACATATGAAGCCAATGTTAAGGAACCAATTTTTCAGTTCAAGGGAGATGCTCAAGGGTGAGAATTTTGTAGTGAAGTGACAGATCATGGAAAGGCTTCAACTCTACTCCAACTTAACCCAAACAAAGGTGTAAGGAGTTCTCCAGTCCTTTCCATAACATGAAAAAAGATAGAAGGATTTAGATGAGAATCAACTATCCATGGTCCATTTTCACACCCTTGTGAATCCTTCTTATATCATTCATAAACACCTCATGCAACTTTCTCATTACACTTTTGAACTCTTCCATTTTATCATCTTTGAGAAACCTTTGGAATAAAGGCTCCAAATCAAGATTCTCCCAACATTTGGAACAAATCCTGAACAAGAATGCCTTTCACCATTGCCACATGAACATGTCTCAAAAATTTGATTGCAAGAGGTTTCTTCCCCAAAGAAACATCATTCCAAAAATGCACCATCTGCCAATTTCCCTCACAAACAGCATGCCTCATCCCTTCTCAAATAAATCCCGTACCCTCAATTGGGGATCCTGAAATAATGAAAGATATCGAGGACCAATGTGGAATATTTGAAAGTGCAGCTGTAAATTAATTTACTATGGGCCTCAACAAAATGTAGCTTCATTTCCAAATAACAAGTTCCATTTCAAATATTTCTCATGAAAACAAAAGTTCCTTTTTAAACAGATTCTTCAAACATATTCTCATCGATATTGAATTAGTATTGCTGTCTAGATATAGCCCCTAATACTTGATAAGCAGACTTACTAATTTGCATCCCCTGTTTTGCTCAAGAATCTTCACTTTCTCTTCTCTATCCTACCCATTTCACTTTTATTAAGATTAACTAAATAGGCATATCAAGGTGTAAACACATTTTGATCTCAAAAGTTTTTTGGACATCCAAATCCATTGTGTGCCACCTTGATCAACAGTCCAGATCATTGGACCATGGCCCTCGCATACTTGTTTGATACATGGAAGAGTGTGATGGGTGATAGGCAGACATTAAAAAATTATACACATATAGAATACAGTCAAGTTAAAAGGACACGGTTTGCCTAGTGACCCCAACACCAACCAGCTGGCTTGTGTCAAATCTCAATCAGCCCCTCCATTTTCGAGCTTATTTTAAGGCATGAAATTAAAAATGAGGCAAATCCCCATCTTAGGCCATAGAGCACACAATACGGTAAAGATGGGGCCACATTGGCTCAATCACAATGCATGATAGAGCATCCGAATTCCTTGATGTTGATGATTACAAGTTGACATTTCTTTACTTCCATTTAGGTTCGTGTGTCTTTACAGATGTTGGATTTTGAGTTGGCTCTTCAAGGGAATTTCATTGCATTGATTATGAACCATTGCAATTGTAATGCTGGTTAATTTCCACTGGTATCCCAGCTGATTTGACAGTTAGGATCGCCTGATTGGTCATTGACAGTCATGGTTTATGTATGTATGCCTCTATGCATGCATTTATGTATGGTACATGGGGCATCCATTTTTTGATGATCCAGTGGATCCACCAGAGATTGGTCAAAGAAAGCCTAACTCTGCCTTTAAGAGAAAAAAAAATTGTGATCGAAGGAAAAATGCTTAAGAAGCTTTTTCTAGTAGCATGGGAGGAGACCATTTGGATTTCTTTGGTTGGTGATAATTTCTCTCACCGAACCCATTGTCATCATAAATCACCTCTAACAGAAATACAATGGGATTTCTCCTATGCAAACAGGTCCTGACTTGTTTGTTGAAGAGAGTTTGATTGTTGTCCTTTACTGTGCTGAAAGTGAACTTTCTATGAAGTTCTTCATTGAGTTTATGGTAGATGAATATAGGGTCCTGATACATCAGGATGCAAATAGTATCTTGAATCAGTGATAAGCCCACTTCAGACAAGTGGGTCCCATGGTCGTGATCCTGTTGATATGATGGCACCACCACTGATGGTGGATGCCTTAAAATTCTTCCAGATTGTATGGTCCTAGCTACGTAATCTTTGGTCTTTATTCTACATTACTGTATCTTTCTTACCCATCTATTCATAGACTACTGGTTGAAGCATTAGGAACTTGGGATCTTCTATTCTGAGAGATTTTGAGACACCTGTCCATGGTGGGGCCTCCCATTCCCACGAGGTCGGCAAAATAAAATGCTATGAGTTATGATTTATGCACGCATCAAAGTCTGAACAAAGGCATAGGTTGAAGGAGGAAAAAATTACTTGGTAATGTCTGCTGATCCTGCTACCGTAGTTTCACTCTCACCTGGATCAAATACTCGATAAGAAATAACAGAATCAGTTGGCAATAATAGTGATTTACTAGTAAGGGCTCAAACATTAACCAGATCAATCTACAGGGGACTGTTTCACCAAAGCCCTAGCTATAGGTTGAAGAAGGCCACACTACAGCTACTTTTCTTTTCACCAAATCATGCTAGGATTATAATCTAGGGGTAGAAACTACGAGTCCATTCTTTTAAAAATATTCCTTCCGAGATTGAATATAAAAACAGAACATAGCTGTGTGGAAAACATAAACACCTTTGCACTACAAATAAAAAGTTTCCTAAACCTAAACCTTAACCTATTCTCAAATCTCTAAACCTATAACCGATAACCTACCTATAACCTTAACCTAGAACCTAAACCTTAACCTATTCTCAATTCCCTACAGCTATAACCCACACCCAACCTAAAACCTTAACTTAAAACATAAATGTGTACTCAAATCCCTAAACCTAAAACTACACCTAATCCTATTCTCAACTACCTAACCTAAACTTAAACCTAAACTCGAAAACTCAAAGCAAAACCCGATCCCGAACACAAACTCGATTTCCTAAACCTAAACCTTAACCTATTCTCAAATCCCTAAACCTATAACCTATCACCTACCTATAACCTTAACCTAAAACCTAAACCTTAACCTATTCTCAATTCCCTACAGCTATAACCTATACCCTACCTAAAACCTTAACCTAAAACCTAAATGCAATCTCAAACCCCTAAACCTAAACCTACACCTAATCCTACCCTCAACTACCTAACCTAAAACCCAAACTTAAGCTTGAAAACCCAAAGCAAAACCCGATCCCGAACCCAAACCCAATTTCCTAAACCTAAACCTTAACCTATTCTCAAATCCCTAAACCTATAACCTATAACCTATAACCTACCTATCACCTTAACCTAAAACCTAAACCTTAACCTATTCTCAATTTCCTACAGCTATAACCTATACCCTACCTAAAACCTTAACCTAAAACCTAAATGTGTTCTCAAACCCCTAAACCTAAACCTACACCTAATCCTATTCTCAACTACCTAACCTAAACCCAAACCTAAGCTTGAAACCCATACCAAAACCCGATCCCGAACCCAAACTCGATTTCAAAACCTAAACCTTAACCTATTCTCAAGTCCCTAAACCTATAACTTATCACCTAACTATAACCTTAACCTAGAACCTAAACCTTAACCTATTCTCAATTCCCTACATCTATAACCTATACCCTACCTAAAACCTTAACTTAAAACCTAAGTGTGTTCTCAAACCCCTAAACCTAAACCTACACCTAATCCTATTCTCAACTACCTAACCTAAACCTAAACCTAAACTCTAAAACTCAAAGAAAAACCCGATCCCAAACCCAAACCCGATTTCCTAAACCTAAACCTTAACCTATTCTCAAATATCTAAACCTATAACCTATCACCTACCTATAACCTTAACCTATAACCTAAACCTTAACCTATTCTCAATTCCCTACAGCTATAACCTATACCCTACCTAAAACCTTAACCTAAAACCTAAATGTGTTGTCAAACCCCTAAACCTAACCTACACCAAATCCTATTCTCAACTACTTAACCTAAACCCAAACCTAAGCTTGAAAACCCAAAGCAAAACCCAATCCCGAACCCAAACCCAATTTCCTAAACCAAAACCTTAACCTATTCTCAAATCCCTAAACCTATAACCTATCACCTACCTATAACCTTAACCTAGAACCTAAACCTTAACCTATTCTCAATTCCCTACAGCTATAACTTATACCCTACCTAAAACCTTAACCTAAAACCTAAATGTGTTCTCAAACCCCTAAACCTAAACCTACACCTAATCCTATTCTCAACTACCTAACCTAAAACCCAAACCTAAGCTTGAAAACCCAAAGCAAAACCCGATCCTGAACCCAAACCCGATTTCCTAAACCAAAACCTTAACCTATTCTCAAATCCCTAAACCTATAACCTATAACCTACCAATAACCTTAACCTAAAACCTAAACCTTAACCAATTCTCAATTCCCTACAGCTATAACCTATACTCTACCTAAAACCTTAACCTAAAACCTAAATGTGTTCTCAAACACTATAACCTAAACCAGCACCTAATCCTACTCTCAACTACCTAACCTAAACCCAAACCTAAGCTTGAAAACCCAAAGAAAAACCCGATCCCGAACCCAAACTCGATTTCCTAAACCTAAACCATAACTTAATCACAAATCCGTAAACCTATAACCTATCACCTACCTATATCCTTAACCTAGAACCTAAACCTTAACCTATTCTCAATTCCTTAGAGCTATAACCTATACCCTACCTAAAACATTAACCAAAAACCTAAATGTGTTCTGAAACCCCTAAACCTAAAACTACACCTAATCTTATAATAAACTACCTAACCTAAACCTAAACCTAAACTCGAAAACTCAAAGTAAAACCCGATCCCGAACCCAAACCCGATTTCCTAAACCTAAACCTTAACCTATTCTCAAATCCCGATACCTATAACCTATAACCTACCTATAACCTTAACCTAGAACCTAAACCTTAACCTATTCTCAATTCCCTACAGCTATAACCTATACCCTACCTAAAACCTTAACCTTAAACCTAAATGCGTTCTCAAACCCCTAAACCTAAACCTACACCTAATCCTATTCTCAACTACCTAACCTAAACCCAAACCTAAGCTTGAAAACCCAAAGCAAAACCCGATCTCGAACCCAAACCCAGTTTCAAAAACCTAAACCTTAACCTATTCTCAAATCCCTAAACCTATATCCTATCACCTACCTATAACCTTAAACTAGAACCTAAACCTTAACCTATTCTCAATTCCCTATAGCTATAACCTATACCCTACCTAAAACCTTAACCTAAAACCTAAGTGTGTTCTCAAACCCCTAAACCTAAACATACACCTAATCCCATTCTCAACTACCTAACCTAAACTTAAACCTAAACTTGAAAACTCAAAGCAAAAGCCGATCCCGAACCCAAACCCGATTTTTTAAACCTAAACCTTTACCTATTCTAAAATCCCCAAACCCATAACCTATAACCTACATATAACCTTAACCTAGAACCTAAACCTTAACCTATTCTCAATTTCGTACTGCTCTAACCTCTACCCTACCTAAAACCTTAACCTAAAACCCAAATGTGTTCTCAAATCCCTAAACCTAAACGGACACCTAATCCTATTCTCAACTACCTAACCTAAACCTAAACCTAAACTCGAAAACTCAAAGTAAAACCCGATCCCGAACCCAAACCCGATTTCCTAAACCTAAACCTTAACCTATTCTCAAATCCCTAAACCTATAACCTATCACCTACATATAACCTTAACCTAGAACCTAAACCTTAACCTATTCTCAATTCCCTATAGCTATAACCTATACCCTACCTAAAACCTTAACCTAAAACCTAAATGTATTCTCAAACCCCTAAACCTAAACCTACACCTAATCCTATCCTCAACTACCTAACCTTAAACCCAAACTTAAGCTTGAAAACCCAAAGCAAAACCCGATCCCGAACCCAAACCCGATTTCCTTAACCTGAATCTTAACCTACTCTCAAATCCCTAAACCTATAACCTATAACCTATAACCTACCTATCACGTTAACCTAAAACCTAAACCTTAACCTATTCTCAATTTCCTATAGCTATAACCTATATCCTACCTAAAACTTAAATGTGTTCTCAAACCCCTAAACCTAAACCTACACCTAATCCTATTCTCAACTACCTAACCTAAACCCAAACCTAAGCTTGAAACCCAAAGCAAAACCCGATCCCGAACCCAAACCCGATTTCCTAAACCTAAACCTAAACCTATTCTCAAATCCCTAAACCTATAACTTATCACCTACCTATAACCTTAATCTAGAACCTAAACCTTAACGTATTCTCAATTCCCTACAGCTATAACCTATACCCTACCTAAAACCTTAACTTAAAACCTAAGTGTGTTCTCAAACCCCTAAACCTAAACCTACACCTAATCCTATTCTCAACTACCTAACCTAAACCTAAACCTAAACTCGAAAACTCAAAGAAAAACATGATCCCAAACCCAATCCCGATTTCCTAAACCTAAACCTTAACCTATTCTCAAATATCTAAACATATAACCTATCACCTACCTATAACCTTAACCTATAACCAAAACCTTAACCTATTCTCAATTCCCTACAGCTATAACCTATACCCTACCTAAAACCTTAACCTAAAACCTAAATGTGTTGTCAAACCCCTAAACCTAAACCTACACCTAATCCAATTCTCAACTACCAAACCTAAACCCAAACCTAAGCTTGAAAACCCAAAGCAAAACCCGATCCCGAACCCAAACTCGATTTCCTAAACCTAAACCTTAACCTATTCTCAAATCCCTAAACCTATAACCTATAACCTACCTATAACCTTAACTAAAAACCTAAACCTTAACCTATTCTCAATTCCCTACAGCTATAACCTATACCCTACCTAAAACCTTAACCTAAAACCTAAATGTGTTCTTAAACCCTATAACCTAAACTTACACCTAATCCTATTCTCAACTACCTAACCTAAACCCAAACCTAAGCTAGAAAACCCAAAGAAAAACACGATCCCGAAGCCAAACTCGATTTCTTAAACCAAAACCATAACCTAATCTCAAATCCGTAAACCTATAACCTATCACCTACCTATAACCTTAACCTAGAACCTAAACCTTAACCTATTCTCAATTCCCTATAGCTATAACCTATACCCTACCTAAAGCCTTAACCTAAAACCTAAGTGTGTTCTCAAACACCTAAACCAAAAACTACACCTAATCTTATTCTAAACTACCTGACCTAAACCTAAACCTAAACTCGAAAACTCAAAGTAAAACCCGATCCCAAACCCAAACCCGATTTCCTAAACCTAAACCTCAACCAATTCTCAAATCCCTAAACCTATAAACTATCACCTACCGATAACCTTAACCTAGAACCTAAACCTTAACCTATTCTCAATTCCCTACATCTATAACCTATACCCAACCTAAAACCTTAACCTAAAACCTAAATGTGTTCTCAAACCCCTAGACCTAAACCTACACTTAATCCTATTCTCAACAACCTAACCTAAACCTAAACCTAAGCTTGAAAACACAAAGCACAACCTGAGCTCGAACCCAAACCCGATTTCTTATACCTAAACCTTAACCTATTCTCAAATCCCTAAATCTATAACCTATACCCTACCTATAACCTTAACCTAGAACCTAAACCTGAACCTATTCTCAATTCCCTACAGCTATAAACTATACCCAACGTAAAACCTTAACTTAAAACCTAAATGTGTTCTCAAACCCCTAAACCTAAACCTACACCTAATCCTATTCTCAACTACCTAACCTAAACCCAAACCTAAGCTTGAAAATGCAAAGTAAAACCCGATCCCAAACCCAAACCCGATTTTAAAAACCTAAACCTTAACCTATTCTCAAATCCCTAAACCTATAACCAATCACCTACCTATAACCTTAACCTAGAACCTAAACCTTAACCTATTCTCAATTCCCTACAGCTATAACCTATACACTACCTAAAACCTTAACCTAAAACCTAAGTGTGTTCTCAAACCCCTAAACCAAAAACTTCACCTAATCTTATTCTAAACTACCTAACCTAAACCTAAACCTAAACTCAAAACTCAAAGTAAAACCCGATCCCGAACCCAAACCCGATTTCCTAAACCTAAACCTAAACCTAAACCTATTCTCAAATCCCTAAACCTATAACTTATCACCTACCTATAACCTTAATCTAGAACCTAAACCTTAACCTATTCTCATTTCCCTACAGCTATAACCTATACCCTACCTAAAACCGTAACTTAAAACCTAAGTGTGTTCTCAAACCCCTAAACCTAAACCTACACCTAATCCTATTCTCAACTACCTAACCTAAACCTAAACCTAAACTCAAAAACTCAAAGAAAAACCTGATCCCAAACCCAAACCCGATTTCCTAAACCTAAACCTTAACCTATTCTCAAATATCTAAACCTATAACCTATCACCTACCTATAACCTTAACCTATAACCTAAACCTTAACCTATTCTCAATTCCCTACAGTTATAACCTATACCCTACCTAAAACCTTAACCTAAAACCTAAATGTGTTGTCAAACCCCTAAGCCTAAACCTACACCTAATCCAATTCTCAACTACCTAACCTAAACCCAAACCTAAGCTTGAAAACCCAAAGCAAAACCTGATCCCGAACCCAAACTCGATTTCCTAAACCTAAAACTTAACCTATTCTCAAATCCCTAAAACTATAACCTATAACCTACCTATAACCTTAACCAAAAACCTAAACCTTAACCTATTCTCAATTCCCTACAGCTATAACCTATACCCTACCTAAAACCTTAACTTAAAACCTAAATGTGTTCTCAAACCCTATAACCTAAACCTATACCTAATCCTATTCTCAACTACCTAACCTAAACCCAAACCTAAGCTTGAAAACCCAAAGAAAAACCCGATCCCGAAGCCAAACTCGATTTCTTAAACCTAAACCATAACATAATCTCAAATCCATAAACCTATAACCTATCACCTACCTATAACCTTAACGTAGAACCTAAACCTTAACCTATTCTCAATTCCTTACAGCTATAACCTATACCCTACCTAAAACCTTAATCTAAAACCTAAGTGTGTTCTCAAACACCTAAACCAAAAACTACACCTAATCTTATTCTAAACTACCTAACCTAAACCTAAACCTAAACTCGAAAACTCAAAGTAAAACGCGATCCTGAACCCAAACCCGATTTCCTAAACCTAAACCTCAACCTATTCTCAAATCCCTAAACCTATAAACTATCACCTACCTATAACCTTAACCTAGAACCTAAACCTTAACCTATTCTCAATTCCCTAGAGCTATAACCTATACCCAACCTAAAACCTTAACCTAAAACCTAAATGTGTTCTTAAACCCCTAAACCTAAACCTACACTTAATCCTATTCTCAACAACCAAACCTAAACCTAAACCTAAGCTTGAAAACATAAAGCAAAACCTGAGCTTGAACCCAAACCCGATTTCCTATACCTAAACCTTAACCTATTCTTAAATCCCTAAATCTATAACCTATAACCTACCTATAACCTCAACCTAGAACCTAAACCTTAACCTATTCTCAATTCCCTACAGCTATAACCTATACCCTACCTAAAACCTTAACCTAAAACCTAAATGTGTTCTCAAACCCCTAAACCTAAACCTACACCTAATCCTATTCTCAACTACCTAACCTAAACCCAAACCTAAGCTTGAAAACCCAAAGCAAAACCCAAAACCGATTTTAAAAACCTAAACCTTAACCTATTCTCAATTCCCTACAGCTATAACCTATACCCTACCTAAAACCTTAACCTAAAACCTAAGTGTGTTCTCAAACCCCTAAACCTAAACCTACACCTAATCCTATTCTCAACTACCAAACCTAAACTTAAACCTAAACTCAAAAACTCAAAGCAAAAGCCGATAACCTATAACCTACCTATAACCTTAACCTAGAACCTAAACCTTAACCTATTCTCAATTCCGTACTGCTCTAACCTATACCCTACCTTAAACCTTAACCTAAAACCCAAATGTGTTCTCAAATCCCTAAACCTAAACCTACACCTATTCCTATTCTCAACTACCTAACCAAAACCTAAACCAAAACTTGAAAACTGAAAGAAAAACCCGATCCCGATCCCGAACCCAAACCCGATTTCCTAAACCTAAAGCTTAACCTATTCTCAAATCCCTAAACCTATAACCTATTACCTACCTATAACCTTAACCTAGAACCTAAACCTTAACCTATTCTCAATTCCCTACAGCTATAACCTATACCCTACCTAAAACCTTAACCTAAAACCTATATGTGTTCTCAAACCCCTAAATCTAAACCTACACCTATTCCTATTCTCAACAACCTAACCTAAACCTAAACCTAAATTCGAAAACTCAAAGCAAAACCCGATCCCGAACCCAAACCCGATTTCCTAAACCTAAACCTTAACCTATTCTCAAATCCCTAAACTATAACCTATCACCTACCTATAACCTTAACCTAGAACCTAAACCTTAACATATTCTCAATTCCCTATAGCTATAACCTATACCCTACCTAAAACCATAACCTAAAACCTAAATGTGTTCTCAAATCCCTAAACCTAAACCCACACCTAATCCTATTCTCAACTACCTAATATAAACCTAAATCTAAACTTGAAAACCCAAAGTAAAACCCGATCTTGAACCCAAACCCAATTTCTTAATCCTAAACCTTAACCTATTCTCAATTCCCAAAACGTATAACCTATAACCTACCTATAACCTTAACCTAAAACCTAAACCTTAACCTATTCTCAATTCCCTACAACTATAACCTATAACCTACATAAAACCTAATCGTTAAACCTAAATGTGTTCTCAAATCCCTAAACCTAAACCTACACCTAATCCTATTCTTAACTACCTAACCTAAACCTAAACCTAAACTTGAAAATCCAAAGCAAAACCCGATCCCGAACCCAAACCCGACTTCCTAAACCTAAACCTTAACCTATTCTCAAATCCCTAAACCTATAACCTATAACCTATAACCTACCTTTCACCTTAACCTAAAACCTAAACCTTAACCTATTCTCAATTTCCTATAGCTATAACCTATACCCTATCTAAAACCTTAACATGAAACCTAAATGTGTTCTCAAACCCCTAAACCTAAACTTACACCTAATCCTATTCTCAACTACCTAACCTAAACCCAAACCAAAGCTTGAAACCTAAAGCAAAACCCGAACCCGAACCCAAACTCGATTTCTTAAACCTAAACCTTAACCTATTCTGAAATCCCTAAACCTATAACTTATCACCTACCTATAACCTTAACCTAGAACCTAAACCTCAACCTATTCTCAATTCCCTACAGCTATAACCTATACCCTACCTAAAACCTTAACCTAAAACCTAAGTGTGTTCTTAAACCCCTAAACCTAAACCTACACCTAATCCTATTCTCAACTACCTAACCTAAACCCAAACCTAAACTCGAAAACTCAAAGCAAAACCCGATCACAAACCCAAACCCGATTTCCTAAACCTAAACCTTAACCTATTCTCAAATATCTAAACCTATAACCTATCACCTACCTATAACCTTAACCTATAACCTAAACCTTAACCTATTCTCAATTCCCTACAGCTATAACCTATACCCTACCTAAAACCTTAGCCTAAAACCTAAGTGTGTTCTCAAACCCCTAAATCTAAAACTTCACCTAATCTTATTCTAAACTACCTAACCTAAACCTAAACCTAAACTCAAAAACTCAAAGTAAAACCCGATCCCGAACCCAAACCCGATTTCCTAAACCTAAACCTTAACCTATTCTCAAATCCCTAAACCTATAAACTATCACCTACCTATAACCTTAACCTAGAACCTAAACCTTAACCTATTCTCAATTCCCTACAGCTATAACTTATACCCTACCTAAAACCTTAACCTACAACCTAAATGTGTTCTCAAACCCCTAAACCTAAACCTACATTTAATCCTATTCTCAACAACCTAGCCTAAACCTAAACCTAAGCTTGAAAACCCAAAGCAAAATCCGAGCTCAAACCCAAACCCGAGTTCCTAAACCTAAACCTTAACCTATTCTCCAATCCCTATACCTATAACCTATAACCTTAACCTAGAACCTAAACCTTAACCTATTCTCAATTCCCTACAGCTATAACCTATACACTACCTAAAACCATAACCAAAAACCTAAATGTGTTCTCAAATCCCTAAACCTAAACCCACACCTAATCCTATTCTCAACTACCTAACATAAATCTAAATCTAAACTTGAAAACCCAAAGAAAAACCCGATCTCGAACCCAAACCCGATTTCTTAATCCTAAACCTTAACCTATTCTCAATTCCCAAAATGTATAACCTATAACCTACCTATAACCTTAACCTAAAACCTAAACCTTAACCTATTCTCAATTCCCTACAACTATAACCTATAACCTACATAAAACCTAATCGTTAAACCGAAATGTGTTCTCAAATCCCTAAACCTAAACCTACACCTAATCCTATTCTTAACTACCTAACCTAAACCTAAACCTAAACTTGAAAATCCAAAGCAAAACCCGATCCCGAACCCAAACCCGATTTCCTAAACCTAAACCTTAACCTATTCTCAAATCCCTAAACCTATAACCTATAACCTATAACCTACCTTTCACCTTAACCTAAAACCTAAACCTTAACCTATTCTCAATTTCCTACAGCTATAACATATACCCTACCTAAAACCTTAACCTATAACCTAAATGTGTTCTCAAACCCCTAAACCTAAACCTACACCTAATCCTATTCTCAACTACCTAACCTAAACCCAAACCTAAGCTTGAAACCCAAAGCAAAACCCGATCCCGAACCCAAACTCGATTTCTTAAACCTAAACCTTAACCTATTCTGAAATCCCTAAACCTATAACTTATCACCTACCTATAACCTTAACCTAGAACCTAAACCTTAACCTATTCTCAATTCCCTACAGCTATAACTTATACCCTACCTAAAACCTTAACCTAAAACCTAAGTGTGTTCTTAAACCCCTAAACCTAAACCTACACCTAATCCTATTCTGAACTACCTAACCTAAACCCAAACCTAAACTCAAAAACTCAAAGAAAAACCCGATCCCAAACCCAAACCCGATTTCCTAAACCTAAACCTTAACCTATTCTCAAATATATAAACCTATAACCTATCACCTACCTATAACCTAAACCTATTCTCAATACCCTACAGCTATAACTTATACTCTACCTAAAACCTTAACCTAAAACCTAAATGTGTTGTCAAACCCCTAAACCTAAACCTACACCTAATCCTATTCTCAACTTCCAAACCTAAACCCAAACCTAAGCTTGAAAACCCAAACCAAAACTCGATCCCGAACCCAAACCCGATTTCCTAAACCAAAACCTTAACCTATTCTCAAAACCCTAAACCTATAACCTATCACCTACCTATAACCTTAACCTAGAACCTAAACCTTAACCTATTCTCAATTCCCTACAGATATAACCTATACCCTACCTAAAACCTAAATGTGTTTTCAAACCCCTAAACCTAAACCTAAACCTAATCCTAGTCTCAACTACCTAACCTAAACCTAAACCTAAATTTGAAAACTCAGAGCAAAGCCCGATCCCGAACCCAAACCCGATTTCCTAAACCTAAACCTTAACCTATTCTCAAATCCCTAAACCTATAACCTATAACCAACTTATAACCTTAACCTATAACCTAAACCTTAATCTATTCTCAATTCCCTACAGCTATAACCTATACCCTACCGAAAACCTTAACCTAAAACCTAAATGTGTTGTCAAACCCCTAAACCTAAACCTACACCTAATCCTATTCTCAACTACCTAACCTAAACCCATACCTAAGCTGGAAAACACAAAGTAAAATCCGATCCTGAACCCAAACTCGATTTCCATTACCTAAACCATAACCTAATCTCAAATGCGTAAACCTATAACCTATCACCTACTTATAACCTTAACCTAGAACCTAAACCTTAACCTATTCTCAATTCCCTACAGCTCTAACCTATACCCTACCTAAAACCTAAATGTGTTCTCAAATCCCTAAACCTAAACCTACACCTAATCCTATTCTCAACTACCTAACCTAAAACCCAAACCTAAGCTTGAAAACCCAAAGCAAAACCCGATCCCGAACCCAAACTCGATTTCCTAAACCTAAACCTTAACCTAAAACCTAAATGTGTTCTCAAACCCCTAAACCTAAACCTACACCTAATCCTATTCTTAACTACCTAACCTAAACCCAAACCTAAGCTTGAAAACCCAAAGCAAAACCCGATCCCGAACCCAAACCCGATTTCAAAAACCTAAACCTTAACCAATTCTCAAATGCCTAAACCTATAACCTATCACCTACCCATAACCTTAACCTAGAACCTAAACCTTAACCTATTCTCAATTCCCTACAGAAATAACCTATACCCTACGTAAAAGCTTAACCTAAAACCTAAGTGTGTTCTCAAACCCCTAAACCTAAACCTACACCTAATCCTATTCTCAACTACCTAACCTAAACTTAAATCTAAACTCGAAAACTCAAAGCAAAAGCCGATCTCGAACCCAAACCCGATTTTTTAAACCTAAACCTTAACCTATTCTCAAATCCCTAAACCCATAACCTGTAACCTACCTATAACCTTAACCTAGAACCTAAACCTTAACCTATTCTCAATTCCCTACTGCTCTAACCTATACCCTACCTAAAACCTTAACCTAAAACCCAAATGTGTTCTCAAATCCCTAAACCTAAACCTACACCTAATCTTATTCTCAACTACCTAACCTAAACCTAAACCTAAACTCAAAAACTCAAAGCAAAACCCGATCCCGAATCTAAACTCAATATCCTAAACCTAAAACTAAACCTATTCTCAAATCCCTAAACCTATAACCTATCACCTACCTATAACCTTAACCTAGAACCTAAACCTTAACCTATTCTCAATTCCGTACAGCTATAAACTATACCCTACCTAAAACCTTAACCTAAAACCTAAATGTGTTCTCAAACCCCTAAACCTAAACCTACACCTAATCCTATTCTCAACTACCTAACCTAAACCTAAACCTAAATTTGAAAACTCAAAGCAAAACCCGATCCCGAACCCAAACCCGATTTCCTAAACCTAAACCTTAACCTATTCTCAAATCCCTAAACCTATAACCTATAACCTGCCTATAACCTTAACCTAGAACCTAAACCTTAACTGTAACACCCTGAAAATCGGGGGTCGTGTATAAACTCAACTCCCGAGTTCCAGACCGTCACTTATGCAACAAAAATGATTGTGATTCAATGTTGTCTGATTTAAAGCATTCACATGAGTAAAAGTATACCAAAACTGCAATTCATACTTCAGATCCAGTGATAAAAGCAAGCGGAAGACTAAACAATATATAAATCACTGTATGGAAAAACAAAGTAGATCTCATCTTTCTCTAAAGTATGAATACATCTGTGAGTCTCATAAACATATACATGAACAAATCAAAGTGTTCAAAATAGTCCCACTGAAGTCCCATCGACCCAGGTCGCCTACGCAAAGCCATCATGATACTGCATGTACGAGAACTCGTCCTGGTCCTCGTCAAAGTCTGGCTCTGCCTCCTGGATCTCAGCATCACCTGCATCTACAATAGGGTCTGGTGGGTGTTGTAAACACCATCCCGTAACGTGGGAGTGAGTGATCAACTCAGTGGAATCATAGAGCAAAGATTAGCATGTTCACAAATCAATCATGCGATAATAGTAAAGCAGTAAATCAAACAATCCTAATACTGTTGTTAATGCGAGATGACATGACGTGATGTATGCCCTCACCGACGATCTCCCTCATACGGCACCATCTTATGACCGCGGCATGCAATCGACCCTCAAGTGCTCCAATCTTCCAGGCACATGCTATGGCATGATGACATGATTTCCAAGTTGTTATTAGTCCATTCAAACAACAGGATTGGGAAACTAAGGTACTTCCCTTGTATCAATCCCAACACAGATCCTGTCTAGGGTCGTCACTCCTAGTAATCTCATACGATGTATATTTTGTAGGTCGCTGCAAGGGCTGTCAGGGCTGTTGCTCGCACTCGTTGCACCGCTCCCCCATCACCTTATCAATACAGGCCTACTGTACTCTACTGCTACTGAAGGGTCGTCGCCTCCCATAGACTCAGAATACGCTCGCGGTTACTACAAAGGACTCGTCGCCTAATCAGTGTAGGCCGACAGCTAGAATATAGTGTCCCATACCACCATAATCTGCTCACAAGACTATGTGCTCACTGGTCACTACGGGGAGGTTTGTGGCCCCAGCGTAGGCCGACAGCTCGACCACGGTGTCCCATACCACCATGCCCAGCTCATGAGTCTTCGTGGATCAAGGTACCATGGTTAACAGGGTTTACAATGGTAAGTTCAGTACCCTAGGTTCAAGGAGTTATGACTCATACAGGGTGAACATACATCGGTCAGTCGGATTACTTGACGGGCTCGACTAGTGCGATCGCATCTCAAGTCGAACGACATGAAGTGCGTAAAATACTTCGCGTGGCCTAACCACTGCCGCCAACTCCAAACACGACTCGCGTTCATCGACGCGTCGTTCGTGGCCAAGACCAGCCAGCCACGAATTTGCTCGGTTACCGACTGCCTGGACTAAGTCTAGTCCCAAACAATTATGGAATCACATCAGCAATCTATGTAAGAGTATTTGAATTGAAATACAATCATGTGAGCATGTGAACACATGTTATAACATTCAACTTAAACAAATCTTCAAGCACATACATTTCATGCATAGTATGGAATCATGTACATAGTCAACATGTAGGAAAGCATTTATGTCAGCATATAAATTGAGAAATCCATCTCAAACTAATTCATAACATCATTTAATTCAATACATACTAATACAAGCATTTATACAAACACATACACTACACACTTAGGTCTACATATAGTATGTCGACCCGAAGTGCGCAATTAGGCGAATCTCTTTGCCAAACTAATTATGCACGTATTCCTAACTTCCTAATGCAACAACAAACCATGTCAATCACATCAGCAAAATATGAATGTAATCTGTACTTCCTACAAATGACTAAAATGCCCTAAATCTCATATTCTTCGTTGATTTACAAAACAGGAAACGGATAGCATGTTGTACATGTTAAACGGTGATGCCGTCAATAATCTACTATTAAACGACATTGAAAGCGTTAGAAACCGTCAATCAAAGCGTCTAAAATCCTCACCTAGTCTCTTGTAGACGTGTCGTTTTGAACGGAGCGTATACGCTTCGTCAACGGCGATAAGAGAACCTGTTTTACAAGATCTATTGGTTAAAAAGCTATGGATCTTAGTGATCCTCAGATCAGCAACTTCTAGGGTTAGTTATTACCTGAAAACGCGGAAGAATCACCGGCTTGGTGATCAGGAGGTGTTGCTTAGGCACTAGCAACAGGCGGCTCGAAGGCTGGAAAAATCTATCCCACTCTCTCTCACAAACTCTCACCTTTTCTCTCTCCCAAATCTAGGGTTTCTTACAATTTCGGATGGGAGAGAGGAGTGAGGGTTTCAACCCCTTTTATAAGCCCAAAAATGCCAAAAATAGGCTCCGGTTCAAAGTTTAATTAGTGCATATCCAATTCGGGGCTGTTTCAGTCCAAAAGATGCTTTCTGGTGGTCCCCTGGTCGAATGCGATCGGACTTAAGCTCATGCATACCAGATCTAGTACGTATTAAGTTTTCAGTCCGGCAGGGTTCGCAGATCGCACGTGTCGGACCAGTTTCAGTTCAGCGGTCACCGCACGTAGATCAAGGCTGAAAGTCTCATGATATAAAATAGAAATTTCTCCTGATCCGAGGGTGTAATCTGGCTGAATTCTGATGGTCAGAATGCTTAATACTGACGCGTCAAGTCGTGTGCCAGATTTGATTTTGAAATTCCAATTCTGTCCCTATTCGCACTCTCTTCGGTCCGGGCTCTATGAAATAGCCTGTGATTATCGGTTTGATTTTATTTTTGAAATGAGTGTCAAGTCCAGCTAGGCGGTTCTAACGGTCTAAGATAGGAGGTATCAGACTTTCGACGCGCCGTCTAGATCCAATACAAAGATTCAAAGCGGTCCAGAGAACAAACCTGCTTAGAGTTTGGTCCGAGGTTATAGAGTATCATAGAGTCGTTGGTTCTAATCGATTTGGGTCTTGTAGAACGTATTTAAAGTGATCAGGGACTATTCCCCAGCTACTCCAGCGTTGCGCTAGCTAACTTAGTCATATTTTCTAAAAGAATTAATTCTACGCAATTTCGGGTCGAGTTGGTACTCGAGCCGAAGTATGGATTTTTCACGGGCGTTACATTAACCTTTCTCAATTCCCAACAGTTCTAACCTATTCCCTGCCTAAAACCTTAACCTACAACCTACATGTGTTCTCAAATCCCTAAACCTAAACCTACACCAAATCCTATTCTCAACTACCTAACCTAAACCTAAACCTAAACTCAAAAACTCAAAGCAAAACCCGATCCCGAACCCAAACCCGATTTCCTAAACCTAAACCTTAACCTATTCTCAAATCCCTAAACCTATAACCCATCACCTACCTATAACCTTAACGTAGAACCTAAACCTTAACCTATTCTCAATTCCCTACAGCTATAACTTATACCCTACCTAAAACCTTAACCTAAAACCCCTAAACCCCTAAACCTAAACCTACACCTAATCCTATTCTCAACTACCTAACCTAAACCCAAACCTAAGCTTGAAAACCCAAAGCAAAACCCGATCCCGAACGCAAACCCGATTTCCTAAACCTAAAACTTAACCTATTCTCAATTCCCTACAACTCTAACCTATACCCTACCTAAAACCTTAACCTAAAACCTAAATGTGTTTTCAAACCCCTAAACCTAAACCTACACCTAATCCTAGTCTCAACTACCTAACCTAAACCTAAACCTAAACTCGAAAAATCAAAGCAAAACCCGATCCCGAACCCAAACCCGATTTCCTAAACCTAAACCTTAACCTATTCTCAAATCCCTAAACCTATAACCTATAACTTACCTATAACCTTAACCTATTCTCAATTCCCTCCAGCTCTAACCCATACCCTACCTAAAACCTTAACCTAAAACCTAAATGTGTTCTCAAATCCCTAAACCTAAACCTACACCTAATCCTATGCTCAACTACCTAACCTAAACCGAAACCTAAACTTGAAAACTCAAAGAAAAACCCGATCCCGAACCTAAAACCGATTTCCTAAACCTAAACCTTAACCTATCCTCAAATCCCTAAACCTATAACCTATAACCTACCTATGACCTTAACCTAGAACCTAAAACTTAACCTATTCTTAATTCCCTACAGCTCTAACCTATACCCTACCTAAAACCTAAGTGTGTTCTCAAACCCCTAAATCTAAAACTTCACCTAATCTTATTCTAAACTACCTAACCTAAACCTAAACCTAAACTCAAAAACTCAAAGTAAAACCCGATCCCGAACCCAAACCCGATTTCCTAAACCTAAACCTTAACCTATTCTCAAATCCCTAAAACTATAACCTATCACCTACCTAGAACCTTAACCTAGAACCTAAACTTTAACCTATTCTCAATTCCCTACAGCTATAACTTATACTCTACCTAAAACCTTAACCTAAAACCTAAATGTGTTCTCAAATCCCTAAACCTAAACCTACACCTAATCCTATTCTCAACTACCTAACATAAACCTAAACTTAAACTCGAAAACTCAAAAGCAAAACCCGATCCCGAACCCAAACCCGATTTCCTAAACCTAAACCTTAAGCTATTCTCAAATCCCTAAACCTATAACCTATAACTTACCTATAACCTTAACCTAGAAGCTAAACCTAAACCTATTCTCAATTCCCTACAGCTCTAACTATACCCTACCTAAAACCTTAACCTAAAATCTAAATGCGATCTCAAATCCCTAAACCTAAACCTACACCTAATCTTATTCTCAACTACCTAACCTAAACCTAAACCTAAACTAGAAATCTAAAAAGCAAAACCAGATCCCGAACCCAAAGCCGATTTCCTAAACCTAAACCTTAACCTATTCTCAAATCCCTAAACCTATAACCTATCACCAACCTATAACCTTAACCTAGAACCTAAACCTTAACCTATTCTCAATTCCGTATAGCTATAACCTATACCTTACCTAAAACCGAATTGTGTTCTCAAACCCCTAAACCTAGACCTACACCTAATCCTATTCTCAACTACCTAACCTAAACCCAAACCTAAGCTTGAAAACCCAAAGCAAAACTCGATCCCGAACCCAAACATAATTTTTGAAACGTAAACCTTAACCTATTCTCAAATACCTAAACCTATAACCTATAACCTTAACCTAGAACCTAAACCTTAACCTAATCTCAATTCCCTACAGCTCTAACCTATACCCTACCTAAAAGCTTAACCTAAAACCTAAATGTGTTCTCAAACACCTAAACCTAAACCTACACCTAATCCTATTCTCAACTACCTAACCTAAACCCAAACCTAAGCTTGAAAACCCAAAGCAAAAACCGATCCCGAATGCAAACCCGATTTCCTAAACCTAAAGCTTAACCTATTCTCAAATCCCTAAATCTATAACCTATAACCTACCTATAACCTGAACCTAGAACCTAAACCTTAACCTATTCTCAATTCCCTACAGCTATAACCTATACCCTACCTAAAACCTAAATGTGTTCTCAAATCCCTAAACCTAAACCTACACCTAATCCTATTCTCAACTACCTAACATAAACCTAAACTTAAACTCGAAAACTCAAAGAAAAACCCGATCCCAAACCCAAACCCGATTTCCTAAACCTAAACCTTAGCCTATTCTCAAATCCCTAAACCTATAACCTATAACCTACCTATAACCTTAACCTAGAACCTAAACCTTAACCTATTCTCAATTCCATACAGCTCTAACTATACCCTACCTAAAACCTTAACCTAAAATCTAAATGTGTTCTCAAATGCCTAAACCTAAACCTACACCTAATCCTATTCTCAACTACCTAACCTAAACCTAAACCTAAACTCGAAAAATCAAAGCAAAACCCGATCCCGAACCCAAACCCAATTTACTAAACCTAAATCTTAACCTATTCTCAAATCCCTAAACGTATAACCTATAACCTACCCATAACCTTAACCTAGAACCTAAACCTTAACCTATTCTCAATTCCCTACAGCTCTAACCTATACCCTAACTAAAACCTTAACCTAAAACCTAAATGTGTTCTCAAATCCCTAAACCTAAACCTACACCTATTCCTATTCTCAACTACCTAACCTAAACCTAAACCTAAATTCAAAAACTCAAAGCAAAACCCGATCCCGAACCCAAACCCGATTTCCTAAACCTAAACCTTAAGCTATTCTCAAATCCCTAAACCTATAACCTATAACCTGCCTATAACCTTAACATAGAACCTAAACCTTGAGCTATTCTCAATTCCCTACAGCTCTAACCTATTCCCTACCAAAAACCTTAACCTAAAACCTAAATGTGTTCTCAAATCCCTAAACCTAAACCTACACCTAATCCTATTCTCAACTACCTAACCTAAACCTAAACCTAAACTCGAAAAGTCAAAAAAAACCCGATCCCGAACCCAAAACCGATTTCCTAAACCTAAACCTTAACCTATCCTCAAATCCCTAAACCTTTAACCTATAACCTACCTATAACCTTAACCTAAAACCTAAAACTTAACCTATTCTCAATTCCCTATAGCTCTAACCTGTACCCTACCTAAAACCTAAATGTGTTCTCAAATCCCTAAACCTAAACCTACACCTAATCCTATTCTCAACTACCTAACCTAAACCTAAACCTAAACTCGAAAACTCAAAGAAAAACCCGATCTCGAACCCAAACCGAATTTCCTAAACCTAAACCTTAACCTATTCTCAAATCCCTAAAACTATAACCTATCACCTACCTAGAACCTTAACCTAGAACCTAAACTTTAACCTATTCTCAATTCCCTACAGCTATAACTTATACTCTACCTAAAACCTTAACCTAAAACCTAAATGTGTTCTCAAATCCCTAAACCTAAACCTACACCTAATCCTATTCTCAACTACCTAACCTAAACTTAAACCTAAACTCGAAAACTCAAATCAAAACCCGATCCCGAACCCAAACCCGATTTCCTAAACCTAAACCTTAACCTATTCACAAATCCCTAAACCTATAACCTATAACCTACCTATAACCTTAACCTAGAACCTAAACCTTAACCTATTCTCAATTCCCTACAGCTCTAGCCTATACCCTACCTAAAACCTAACTGTGTTCTCAAATCCCTAAACCTAAACCTACACCTAATCTTATTCTCAACTACCTAACATAAACCTAAATTTAAACTCGAAAACGCAAAGCAAAACCCGATCCCAAACCCAAACCCGATTTCCTAAACCTTAACCTTAACCTATTCTCAAATCCCTAAACCTATAACCTATAACTTACCTATAACCTTAACCTAGAACCTAAACCTTAACCTATTCTCAATTCCCTACAGCTCTAACTATACCCTTCCTAAAACCTTAACCTAGAATCTAAATGCGTTCTCAAATCCCTAAACTTAACCTACACCTAATCCTATTCTCAACTACCTAACCTAAACCTAAACCTAAACTCGAAAAGTCAAAGCAAAACCCGATCCCGAACCCAAACCCGATTTCCTAAACCTAAACCTTAACCTATTCTCAAATCCCTAAACCTATAACCTATCACCAACCTATAACCTTAACCTAGAACCTAAACCTTAACCTATTCTCAATTCCGTATAGCTATAACCTATACCCTACCTAAAACCTAAATGTGTTCTCAAACCACTAAACCTAAACCTACACCTATTCCTATTCTCAACTACCTAACCTAAACACAAACCTAAGCTTGAAAGCCCAAAGAAAAACTTGATCCCGAACCCAAACCCAATTTTCGAAACCTAAACCTTTACCTATTCTCAAATACCTAAACCTATAACCTATAACCTTAACCTAGAACCTAAACCTTAACCTAATCCCAATTCCCTACAGCTCTAACCTATACCCTACCTAAAACCTTAACCTAAAACCTAAAACCTAAATGTGTTCTCAAATCTCTAAACCTAAACCTACACCTAATCCTATTCTCAACTACCTAACTTAAACCTAAACCTAAACTCGAAAACTCAAAGCAAAACCCGATCCCGAAACCAAACCCGATTTCCTAAACCTAAATCTTAACCTATTCTCAAATCCCTAAACCTATAACCTATCACCTACCTATAACCTTAACTTAGAGCCTAAACCTTAACCTATTCTCAATTCCCTACAGCTATAACCTATACCCTACCTAAAACCTAAATGTGTTTTCAAACCCCTAAACCTAAACCTACACCTAATCCTAGTCTCAACTACCTAACCTAAACCTAAACCTAAATTCGAAAACTCAAAGCAAAACCCGATCCCGAACCCAAACCTAATTTCCTAAATCTAAACCTTAACCTATTCTCAAATCCCTAAACCTATAACCTATAACCTATCTATAACCTTAACCTAGAACCTAAACCTTAACCTATTCTCAATTCCCTATAGCTCTAACCTATTCCCTACCTAAAACCTTAACTTAAAACCTAAATGTGTTCTCAAATCCCTAAACCTAAACCTACACCTAATCCTATTCTCATCTACCTAACCTAAACTTAAACCTAAACTCGAAAACTCAAATCAAAACCCGATCCCGAACCCAAACCCGATTTCCTAAACCTAAACCTTAACCTATTCTCAAATCCCTAAACCTATAACCTATAACCTACCTTTAACCTTAACCTAGAACCTAAACCTTAACCTATTCTCAATTCCCTACAGCTATAACCTATACCCTACCTAAAACCTTAACCTAAAACCTAAATGTGTTCTCAAACCCCTAAACCTATACCTACACCTAATCCTATTCTCAACTACCTAACCTAAACCTAAACCTAAACTTAAAAACTCAAAGCGAAACCCGATCCCTAACCTAAACCCGATTTCCTAAACCTAAATTTTAACCTGTTCTCAAATCCCTAAACTTTATAACCTATAAACTACCTATAACCTTAACCTAAAACCTAAACCTAAACCTATTCTCATTTCCCTACATCTATAACCTATAACCTACTTATAACATGATTTCCTATAACCTAAACATATAACCTAAACCTAAAAATAAAAAATTAAACCTAAACCTAAACTCAAAACCTAAATGTATTCTCAAATCCCTAAACCTAGACCTACACCTAATCCTGATCTCAACTCCCTAACCTAAACCTAAACCTAAACATGAAAACCCAAACCTAAACTCGATCCTGAACCCGAACCTGATTTCGTTAACCTAAACCTTAACCTATTCTCAATTACCTAAAGCTATAACCTAAACCTAAACCTAAACCTTAACCAAAATACATAACCTTAACCTGAACCTAAACCTTAACCTTAACTTTAACCTTAACCTTAACCTAAACCTAAACCTATACTTATAAATCTTAATTTATTTGATAAAAGTTCATTTACGATTAAGTTATTTTCTTAATAAGTTTATTGCCTTAATCTATTATTTATGAAATTGCAGGATAAATTTGAATTCGATTCGAGTGTTCCGTACATTTCCTATGCCATTGACGACATGATCAAGGAGCGGTTCAAGGAGTACCGCTCATTGTTACACAAGCGGTACAAGCAGTGCATGAGTAATGAGTAGGGCACACTGTCCGCACCGCCGCACGTGACCCATGATGACTGGAAGATACTCTGTGATAGATTTTCGTCTGATTCTTTTCAAGTAATATTTATATATTTACGATATCTTAAGGTAACAATTAAATTCACAACTAATAATAATGTATTATGAATAATGTGTTCAGAAGAGGAGCAAAATAAATTCTAACAACAGGGGAAAGTTAGCAGTGAACCACGTAGCTGGTTCAAAGTCATTTGTACAAATTCGTCACGACATGGTAAGAAATTACTGGTAACTATTAAGTTGATATATTTTTTCAACGCATTTTATATTAACTCTATTGTTCTTTCGATTGCGCAGCGAGATTCCGTCACCGGCTAGGAGCCCGGACCAATATACCTTTATAAAGGGACTCACTGTCAGCAGGCGACAGGATCTTAGGTGCATCCTAGTGCCGGCGAGATTTGGGTAAAAATCCTTACATTGTAAAATTTAATTGCATTAAATTATAATAATGTCATTTTTTTGAGAAAATTCATATGTTTTCATTACAGGCAGTGATGGACACCTTACGCAGTCAGCCCACTCCCAATGGTACTCAGCGGAGTGAGCTAGAGATCCTGAGTGAGGTACTTGGCACCCGTTCTGGATATGTGCGTGGGCTTGGCCATGGTGTCAAGCTCACGGCACCCGCTAGAGCTGCTTCCACCCGATCCATCTTCGTTCGCGAGAGTGCCACCCGCCGAGCTGATATCGCTGAGAGAGAGGTTCACCAGCTATAGGTCATCATCAATGACATCAGAGATCAGCTGGAGAAGAAGAGTGAGCAGTTGGAGAGGCAGATGGAGGAGCAGCAGAGGAGCATGGAGGAGTTGACGAGTCAGAGGGAGGAGCAGGAGAGGAGGAGGATGGAGGAGCAGGAGAGGCTGAGGGAGCAGGAGAGGAGGATGGAGGATCTGACAAGGCAGAGGGAGGAGCAGGAGAGGAGGATGGAGGAGCTGACGAGGTAGAGGGAGGAGCAGGAGAGGATGAGGATAGAGGAGCATGCGAGGCTGAGGGAAGAGCAGGAGAGGAGGATGGAGGAGATGCGGGTGGAGCATGAGCGACGGATAGTGAATATGTTTCAGGCTCTTGCTGCATGCTTACCCATCGATGCCCCACCACCTCTGCCTCCATCTATGTGATTTTTTGTATTTTATTTATGATGTCAGATTTATATGTATTTATGCATGATGTAGTTTATGTTTGGATAAATATACTTATGTACTTTGGAGTTAAATGGCTGTGAATGTGAATATGATGAAATATATTACATGACAGGTGTATATCAGGATATATTGTAACAGGTGTATATCAGGTGTATTTCAAGAATTTTGTGCTGGAATATAGGGTGGGAAAAAAAAAAGGAAAAAACTTTTACCTACGAAAATTTTTGTAGGTAAAAAAAACCTCCTAGTTTTTACCTACGAAACTTTTCGTAGTAAAAAGTATCACAATGTTTTTACCTACGAAAATATTCGTAGCTAAACGTTTTTAAGGTATTTTTACTTACGATATAATTCGTAGTTAAACGTGTGTATTTTTACCTACGAAAATATGCATAGGTAAAGGAATTTTTAGCTACAAAATTAGTCGTAGGGAAACGTTTATTAAATATTTTTGTCTACGAATATACCTTTTAGCTACGAACGTATTGGTAGGAAAAAAGTCTTATTAATATTTTTAGCTATGAAAGTATTGGTAGGAAAAAAGTTGTATTAATATTTTTAGCTATGAAAGTATTGGTAGGCAAAAAGTTTTATTAATACTTTTAGCTACGAAATTTTTGGTAGCTAAAAGTTGTTTAATATTTTTGGCTATGAAATTGTTGGTAGGTAACAAATTTTGTAAATATGTTTAGCTACAAAATTGTTGGTAGGTAAAAAGTGTTTATAATATATTTCGCTGCGAAAGTATTCGTAGGTAAAAAGTCTATGTTTAGCTACGAAATTGTTGGTAGGTAAAAAGTATTTAAAATATTTTTGGCTACGAAAGTATTCGTAAGTAAAAAGTCTTGTATATATTTTTAGCTACGAAATTGTTGGTAGGTAAATATTTTTACCTGCAAAAATATTTGTAGGTAAAAAGTTTTTTCAAAACTTTTACCAACGAAATGCAACGTTGGTAAAATTTTTTGCCTACGAAAAATTTCGTTGGCAAAAGTCTTACCTTTGCCAATGAAATTTTTTTTTCGTGGGTAAAAGGTGTTCCCCTCGGCCTTTTAGCTACGAAATTGCCAACGAAAAATTTCGTTGGTAAAACATTTTTGCTGCGAAATTAAGTCTTTTGCGTACGAAAATTTTCGTTGGTAAAAGTATGTTTTCTTGTAGTGACTTTGGATCACGCAGGATAAGATCTATCCAAACTTCGACTAGCCTGAGGACCAGTTCAACTAGTTAAAGTGCTCTGTTCGACTAGTCGAATTTGATCTTTGACTGGTCGAAGTTCTGAAAATTTCAAATGTTGTAGTTGCTGGACTTGAAGCTAAATTTTCTTACGTTGGTCGAAGGTCGAGCTTCGACTAGCCAAACAAAAAATTTGACCAGTCGAATTTGAAACAAAAAATTAGTTTTTCTTTGACTTGAACTTGGATTGGCCAAGAAAACTTAGATTAGTCGAACCAAACGTTATGCTGGTTGAATTCCAAGAAAACACAAGTATAAAAACCCAATTTTAAATGATTTTGAAAGCACCTAATCCTAAGGTCTTTCTAGGGTTTTATATTACCTGATATATATGAAATATCTGAACTTCTATCTTGAACTTGACTACAAACTTCATCTTAACTTTTGAGCTTGATCTATTTTTGAACATTAGTTAATCTTTAGCTTAATCTTCTCTTGATCTTGAGCTTGATCTTTTCTTGATATTCTCTTGATTATGGACCAATCTTGAAGATCTCTTATCATGTTATTTTGACTATACAAAATTTGACAACTAAAGTGTGCTTAATAATTTTAGTACTTACAGATTTTCATAGGCTATCTTAGATATCATTGAGATTTTCATGGGCTATCTCAGAAAAACCTAAAAATAATTTCAAAAGTATACTTATCTGCAAATGTAGAAGATGTAACAGAAGTTTGTACCAGAAGGATCTCTTTCTTGAACGTAGATGGCACAACGTTCAATTAGATAGAAAGAGTTTGGGGTTCTGTAGATTTTAATAATGGAAAACCTAAATGCTACTTGATTTAATTCTCTTAAATCTCAATGAGGAGTATAGTTTACTCCCTTAGATTAAGTCTAAAATGATCTTGAGAAAAAAGGGAATTGAATAGGCTATTAAAATAAAATTTATAAATACCAACAGATATCTTGCAGAGGACTTGATCTTCTCTCTCTCTTGCAGAAGGATTAAACTAAATTTTCATTGTAATTTAGAATGAGAAAAAGACTCAATTTATTCTTCACAACCCCAAATGTAGGGTCATGATGTAGTAATAATCTAGGTAAGACCGAGGTTGAATCCACAGTGACTAATCTTGTGCGTATTCTAAAAATAACTAGGAGTGGAACTAGAAGAAGATCTAATTAGAAATCTAGAATAAAAGGAATAATTGTGAATATTGTTTAAATTATTAATTAAAAGTAGGAACTAGGATGTTAAGGATCTACTTATAGCAATTTAGATGCTACCTTACTTGATTCAAGAATGCCAATTGACATTAGAGTCCTATCCTATCCAGTTGGAGATAGAGATAGTCAAATCTCTGAACTTCACATTGATCTAACCTCAAAGGAGGAGAATTGTGAAGATTTGGAAGGAATCCCATCACCCAATGATGCCTATGAGATAATGACAACGAACAAGATTTACCAATCCCACAATCTCAAATAAGAAAAGAAGATACTCAAAGTTATTGCAGATCTACTGTAATTTGAGTCTCAATAAATTATTAAAAACTGAAATTATTCCTTAAAATCAACCAAAAATCAAAGAGGTTCAACAATAACAAGAATTAAAAAAAGAAAAATATCCTAAAAATGCCACAAGCTTCACCTCTTAACCCTAGTTAAGAGGTCTAGCCAACCATATACATGATTGGATTAAGAATCCTCAAAGAAAGCATTAAAAACTAGGAAATAAAAGAAGAAGAACTCTTGAGAGACGGCTCTACCCTTTTTCTCTACTTCTCAAAACCCTAGATATCCCTAGAAGTTTTTAGGAAACCCATATTTATAGCCTTGTTTGTGTAAAATTGAAAAACCGCATCAAATTTACGCAGTCTGTGCAAAATCTGTGAATAGTTCAATGTCATCGAACAACCTTCGATGTCAATGAAGAATGTATCCAATTTGTCCAGAAACTAAACTTGATCTTCTTGTAATTCTTCGATGTCATCTAATAGTGATCAGTTTCATCGAAGACTAGCTTCAATGTCATCTAACAACCTTCAATGTCATTGAAGAATGCATCTAGTTTGTCCAGTAACCAAACTCAATTATTTTTTTTAATTTTCGATGTCATCGAAACTCCTTCGATGACATCTAAGCTTAGATTCTGTGATTTCTGTACTTCCTTCTCTACTTAATTTTCTTGAATCTTGGGGTCTTGAAATCTTCAATCTTGGTCTCCAAAGATCCATTATTTGCCTTGGTGATTCTTGAGTATCAAATCCATGCTTTTAACATTCTTTTCAATCTAAGCTCTTAAACTCACCTTGCAACACAAACATGTATAAAATATACCATTAAACATTATCATGTTGATAAAACTAAGATATAAATGGGAGGAAAATATGTAATATTTGACACTCAACACACTCCCCAACCAACATTTTTCTAATCTCGAGCAAAACATGTGTGAAGCACTTCTCACTTCTCAATGTTCAAATCCTTTTTCAAAAATCAATCCGTTGTCCAATCAAGTATGAATGAGTAGAATTAAGGTGCAAAAGTAGGATTTTGAAAACCTAGAGCCTAATCATATAAGCAATCAATCACATAGGTTCTTTATCAATTAAAACAGAGCATAAGTTTATATATCAAGTTTTTCTATGTGCTCAGTGAAAATCAAGTTACTTCTCATAAGAATACTATAATTTTATAATGTTAAACATGTTGATCATATTAAGAGTAGTTTAAAAATTCATGTACTGATTTCGAACTTATCCCCTTCTCCTTCTTTTTCTAGTTTTTTATTTTATTTTATATTGATGGCTAATTTTTTTATTAATTCTTTTTAGAACTTTTTCATTCTTTTTCAAAAATTTTCCAATTTTTTCATCATTCATGACCTTTTTATCAATCTCACTGTTTTTTAAATGGTTTTTCATCTTTTAAGGTGGATAAAATTCTCCAGACTGAATTCTCAACATCTATCAATGATTCTCATGCTAACAATAAATTTTTTTAACACAACTCATGGAAAGTAATTTGAAGTGTCTTTTGACTTAGATTAACATGACATTCAAACTACTTCTTAATTAATTGAGTGCAAGAACTTGTAACGCCCTGAAAATTGGGGGTCGAGCAAAGCTCAACTCCCAAGTTCTAACACATTATTTATGCAACATAAATTATGATGATTATTATGAGTGCATTCGAACATGAGTGGGATTATACTAAAATAACATATCATACTCCAGGGATAACTAAGTTGAGCGAGTGGAAGATTGTGATAGATATATAAAGTATATAAGTGTTTCACAACCTCCAAAGTATGAGTATGTTACCAAGCTGAATATATACACATATGTTCCAAAATTTATGAATTATCAAAGTGTAAATGTCTAACTAATCCATAAGTCCCTGCGCAATGGTATGAGATCTACATAGATCCGCCTAATAGTTAAACGTAGGAGAATCCTTCCTCTTCGCCTACGAAGTCCAACTCTGCTGTATAAACCTCACCATCACCTACATCTAAACCAGAGTTTGGGTGGTGTTTTAAAACACCATCTCAGGTGGGAATGAGTAGCTAATTCAGTGGAACTATAAAGTAAAGGTTAACATGTTGTCAATTTAGTTAAGTAGTAATGATAAAGCAGTATAACAATCAGGTCCTAACTACTCTTGTTAATGCTAGAATAGTATGCGATAATGATGTATGCCCTCACTTGCACTCCCTCAGTGACATCATCTCACAATCGCGCATACAACACTCTTGGTAAACATGCGCTTCCTCACCAAAGTACCATACAATGTGATGCATGGTCCTGTTAGCCAAGTTCTTAATTAGGTCTATTTATATAGCGGGTTCAGGAAGTTAAGGTACCTCCCTTTATATAATTACCCAAACAATGATCCATCTAGGGTCGTCAGTCCTAATTAATCACATATGATAGGCAAGTTCACAAGTTTATCCTGTAGGTTGCTACGGGAGGCTTGTCACCTTAGCGTAGTTTTAATTCACACTCGAGGTCACTACGAGTGGCTCGTCACCTGATTGTAGGCCTATTTTATACTTAAGGTCATTACGGCAAGGCTCGTCACCTTAGCGTAGTCCTAGTGTATAGTCGAGGTCACTATGGGAAAGGTTCATCACCTTAACACAGCCGACAGCTTGAATAGAGTGTCCCATACCACTGTATTCGGCTCACGAGTTTGGGTTGCACATCGGTCACTACGTGGAGGCTCATCACCCCAGCATAGGCTGACAGCTTGACTACAGTGTCCCATACCACCATGCCTAGCTTATGAGTCTTAGCAGATCGAGGTACCAAGGTTAAACGGGCTTTTCATTGGTGAGTTTGGTACGTTAGGTTCAAGCAGTAACGTCCATACATGGTGAACATACATTGGGTCAATCGGGTTACTTGACAAGCTCGACTGGTATGAGCGTACATTGAATTAATCGACATGGAGCGCATGTGCACTCCTCATGGCCTAGCCACTATCGATAATCAGTGTACGACTCGAATTCCTCGAATGTATCCCTCATGGCTAAAACAGTTCGGTCACTATTCGTAAACCATTACCGATTGTCTGGACTACATCGTAGCCCCAATCACACTTCAAATACAATAGGAATTCATTTATGATAGTTAAAATAGCATGTAGCAACCAATTCAAGTATAAATCTCATATAATCATTTTAACGAACACATAAAGTGCATGTTATCATACATAGGCATTCATCCATAAATCACGTAGTAGCAAGATAGATTACATAAAAGAAACTATAACTATCGAAAAGGTAATTGAGAATCCCATCTCAATGGCCTCATTAAATACATTTCAGCAAGTATTTACTCATTCAAGAATTTTATCAAACACTTAGGCTACCCTTTACCCAATATATGAACTAGATTAGTTACGACATATATTATAGCAAATCATCATGCATAGTCATCATAATACCGATGACAACCATGAATCCTACGTTTACAGTCATGACGAACATAAATCATAATTTCACATTCATTCGATCATTTCAACAAACACATGGAATGCATCTTTCTATTCAACATAGTTCACATATGTATAATATATACAAAGCATCGTAACTAAGATCATATGGTAGTAATTAAGTCAGATGTAAATCATTAGCTAACATTGAAAGTCTTGAAAACCATAACATAAGCATTTATAGTCTATACCTTTCGCCGGTAGACTCGTAACAAACTCAGTTCGAACACTAACTCTTCGTCTGCGGCACAATGACAACCTATAGTATGAAATAGGTTAGCTATTTCACCATATACTCTATTTGAGTCCCTAAAATAGATTAGGGTTAGGATTTTTTACCTGAAAACGGAATCGGAATTGCCGGTATAGCGACATGGAAGCGGTGGTTAAGAACGTGGAGTGGAGGGATCGAATTCCAGGAACAAACCCTCACACACACTCTCTCTCTCTCTCACTTTCTCCTTCTCCTTTCTCTCTCTTCTCTCTCCTAGGGTTTAAAATTTGTATGGAATGAGAGAGGGGTGGGTAAAGGACCTTATATAGGCCTATACTAGTGGAAATGGCCCCAGGGCCATGGTATACTTAGGTTATAGCCAAAGAGTGACTATTTCGATCTAACGGAGTTGATCTGGAGGCTCCCTTTCTGCATACGGTTGGAAGTAAGCCCCCTGACGATGGATCTGTGCCAGGTTAAGATCTCGGTCCGATCGGATCAGTAGATAAGCCATGGGGGACCAGTTTCAGTTCAACGGTCACCGGTACTCGATCAGGGCCACAAGTACACTGACATGTGTTGAAAATTTTTTCTGATCCGAGGGTGTAATTAGGTCAGATTCTGATAGTATGAATCTTTAGATTTGGCCTACAAACGAATGACTCAATTCATTTAAGTTTCAGTTCATTTCCTAAAGATATTCACGTTTCTCACACACTTCGCTCCTGTCTCAAGTTGTACGTTTCTGGATACCTTTAGGACTTAATTTTTGAAAGCCCAGCAAAGCGGTTATAACTATATAGTTTTGTGGTAATCGGACTTTTGACCCACGGTCTAGGTCCAATACGGAGTATCAAGATGCTCCCGAGAGCAACTGGGTTTTGAGATTTCTCCTAGGTTTTTAGGTAATATAACGTTAGCGATTCTACTGATTTTGGGTCTTGCAGTTCGTATAGAAAGTAGTTCGAGCCAAATTCATCAATTATTTAGTTTAGTACTTGACTAAATTCTATCCTAATTACGACAGAATAAGGTCTTAGGGTAGGAGAAACTGATCTTTCCAAATAACCTATTCATTTTGTGAGATTCCATAAGGTCAATGGTCAAAAGCTCATTTTGTTTATGTATTTACTATTTATGATAAGTTTTAGTTTAAGTATTGTTCTTCATCATTTAAACTTTAGGATTAGTGTCTAACATGAAAGTACTTAGAAAAATTTAAAGAACAAGGTGGTGAAAGGTGAGATTTTGAAGGAAATGAGTTGAAAAGGAGATTTGAGACTTTGGGATTGAGTTCTGAGAAGTTAATACGGTGTTATGATCGACCCATTGCCTAAGGAAGTTGGCAAAAATCTGAGATGATACAGAACCGTAGGTGATAGATTACTAAGTTGATCGAACTTCAACAATTTAAAATTCAATCTCTATCTCATCATACTCAAAACATTCTTAAGTGCATAAATTATCATTTTCTAAACAAATTTCAACTTAAAACATTAAAATTTTTTAAAAAAAAAAATGCTCAAAACTAAGAAAGCACTGATTAATTTACTTAATCCACACCCCAACCTAAAATATACATTATCCTCAATGTAAAGGAAATGAGCCTGTAATGCAAAAGAGGCAAAGTAATGGAAAAGTAGTACCTGAAGAAGGAATTTTGAGGCTTTGTTAAAAATTTTAATGTGAAGATGGGTTAGTGTAAGTGTTATGGTTTCTTACTCCTTTAGTTGTCAAATTTTGTTGTGCCAAAACCTCAATCTGTATCTTGTGTAGCACGTTGATGTTCAAGGCATTGTATTATAATGCTTCAAGTCAAGAACGAAGATATACTTCAAGAAATGCAATGTTAAGTACATTATCCACTCTGGTATGTTTCAAAGTTCAGAGTGTTTAAAGAGCTACATCAGCTACATTAAAAGACAAGTTCTTGTTCAAGACTCAAGACATAGTACAGCTCAAGATGAAGTATAAGTCAAATCCAAGCTTTAGAAGATCTCAAGTTCAAGTTACATCATGCGTAGAGATCTCAAGCTTCATAATCTTCAAAGGTCAACAATCATTTGAAGAAATGAAGACTCAATATTCATACATCACTTTCAAGGTATGATTGACCTTAGATTGACCTTAGGGCAGGTCATTTTGTATACATAATTCAATTGAATCACTTTATAATTGTTTTGGACTATTCTAAGACTAGTCTGGAACCCTGTTCGATAGTCCTAGCACTAGTTCAACCAGTCCTAGCACTGGCTCGACCAGTCTAAGAAATTCCATGACCATTCCTAAGTTTGTTGCTATTTTTTAAAATTTTTTATTCATCTATGACTAGTCCTGGACTTTGCTCGACCGATCGTGTGAACAGTGCTCGACTCGACCTTGACCAGTCCAACAGTTACGACTCAAATTCCAACAACTATTCCTGGCTCCTCACGACCAGTCGTGGCTATGTCACGACCAATCCCGGAGGACTCACGACCGGTAGTGGACAGCCTTCGACTAGTCGTGAAATGGTTTTATCCGATCGTGCTAAAAAATTTAAAAATCTGTTCGACCTTCGACCAGTCGAAGTGTTCTCAGGACCAGTCGTAGGTATAATTTCTACAACTATACATAGAGCACGAATTTCAGAGTTTTGATAATCCAATTCAAGTAAATTCAAGACATCACTCTGAGAGATAAGTTTATGTTCTTTTTACGCTACATTATGCATATTTAATATTCTCTTTTGTTAGTTTTTCATATTTGATTTTGTTTCTGCATTCCAATCTGATTTGAAAGAGGAATTGCAATATCTACTTCTTAGAATCAAAATAAAATAGAACTAGCCTGACTTGATTTAATCTAAAATCAATTTAGACCTAGAACCATTTTAAAGTGAGTATTGGACATGGAACTTCTATATTTGAACTTTTACTCTGACTTGGTTCTTTCAGGTTGCAACAAAAGGAGAAATCCAAGTATTTTACATTTGTGTAAATCTTCTGTTATTTTGGTTTCTTTTGAGATTAAGCCAAAAAAATCTCATTTGTTTGGTTATCTGAGGAGAGCCAGAAAACTCAGAGTAGGGGTTTTTTAAATTGTGTGAGCTCATTTGAAAGACACAATTGTGAGGGTTTTAAGTGAACCTGAGAAAAACCTATTTTCATAGTGAACGCTAATATCCACTTTGTGAGGATATTAGGAGTGGAGTAGCAAGTTGTGTGGCTGTTGTTTAACAGTTGGTGTATACACAGGCGAACTACTATAACTCTTTGTATTTTATGGATGTGTGATTTATTTTCTATATCTTTTATCATTCAATATTGTGGGATGTATGTGTGGATGTGAATGTTGTAATCTTTCATTTCAAGCATTGTGAGAATGTTGTAATAGCTTATAATTTCTTTCTTGCTCTTTCCTTTATTCCTTTTCAGTTTGTGATTTTGTTTCTCTAATTGTTCTAGTAGTTATCCTGCCATAAACCCTTAGTTTTTATGGTGAAAGGTTGTCCTTAGAACAACTAGAATTTGAGGTTGCTTTACATTCTGTATTATGGATTGTTATCTTTCGTTTACTTGGCTATCTTATTATTCTATTCCACTGTTATCTTTTAAATTTGGCATAGTCCTATTGAAACCCCCCCCCCCCCCCCCCCCCCCCCCCCCCCCCCCACCAGGACATATAGGCCTTTTCAAGTGGTATCAGAGCCTAATAGGTCGTTTTAATTGTTATATTTTTGGATTTATTTCCTGAGCTAACCGATCTAAGCTATTTATAAGATGTCAAATTTTGATAACCTTTCAGTCACTAGGGCTCCACCATTTGATGACACTATTTATGCCTATTGGAAAGCCAGGATGAGAATTTTACTTAAATTCATGGATGAGAGTGTGTGGCTAGCCACAATGACTGAATGGACCCCTCCTACCACTGAAGTAACCGGAATCAATTGATCCAAATTTATGAGAATTATACCTTATTTCTCTTGGACCACACCTCAGAAAAGTGAGAGTGGTGCAAATGTAAAAGCACTAAATGCAATCACTTGTGCACTATCGCCAGATGAATTCAAAAGAAATATATCCTGTGATTCTAAAAAGCAAGCCTGAGATATTTTAGAAATGACACACGAGGAAACATCAATTGTCAAGAAATCTAACATTCAAATCCTCAAAACCAAATTTGAGGAAATACGTATGGAAGAAAATGAAATGTTCATGGACTTCTATACAAGATTAAATGACATTATGAATTCTATGTGGGGTCTTGGTGATAAAATCTCAAAAAGTAAAATTTGTGCAAAAATACTACGCTTACTTCCTGAATGGTTCAATTCTAAGGTAACTGCGCTCCAAGAACTTCGTGATACGGACAACATGAGGGTAGAAGAATTAGTTGGCTTTTTATAGACTTATGAGTTAACTTTTAAAGCTCGTAAAGGTAAATTTATCACCCTTAAATCTTCTAAAAATATTTTTCAAGAAGATAATAGTAATTCTAATTTAGAAAACTCTGAAGATGATATAGCCCTTTTTAGCGAAAAGTTTTACAAAAATTTTAAAAGTAAAAAGAGGGTTAATCCTAAAAATCTAATGATAAGAAGAAATTTAAACCTAAAACACAAAAAACTTTAAAAGACAGTCAATGTTACAACTACCACGAATATGGGCATTTAGCAAACAAGTGTCCTAAGAAGGACAAAGCTAAAAAGAAAGGAATGTTGGCTACTTGGGATGAATCCTCTGATTCTGAAGCCTCTACTAAATCAGAAGATTCTGAAACTGAGTTGGACAGTGAAGTTAAAGCCCTTATGACTCTAGCCGAATTCACTTTTTCAGATAATGATGATTCTACTAGTGAAGAAAATCTGAATAGTGATCATGAAAATAAAGAAGATCTTCAAAATGCTTACATTGCCCTCTACAAGGAGAGTTGTAAAATTGATGTTAAACTTAAACTTCAGAAAAAAAAAAAGTTTTCAAAGCTTAAAGAAAAGATTGATTCTCTTGTTTTAGAAAAATCCCACATTTTCGATTGTTTTGAAAAATTAAAATGCGATTTAGATTTCAAAACCTCCCTGATTGAAAGTCTTAAATCTGAAAATGAAAAACTTAAACATGAAGTCTCTTCACTTTTGAGTTTAAAGGATACATAGAAGTATGCCCAAGGAGATCCAAAATTAGAAAAGCTTTTGTTTGGATTAAGAAAATGTGGTGACTAATCCAGTTTTGGCTACAATAAAAATATTCCTCCTAAACAGAAGAATACTCTTAAGTTTGTGAAAGGAGAGTCTTCAAACTCAAAAGAGAAAAATTCTAATCAAAATTTTTCTAAAAATACCAAAACTTTTCAATCTTGTAAGCCTAAAAGTAACCATATCAACTATAAAAATTAGAACCGAAACCCTTTAGCTGAGAAAATAGTTGATTTACTTAAGATGCTCTTAAATTCTAACTCAGTAGGTCATTCTTACAACAAATTCAAATATAAGAAGACCAACTATACTCCTAAACCCAAAACAGTTATAAAATGGGTTCCTAAGGTTGCTTGCTTGGTTGCCCACACTGCTTTCAAAGCTTCTTTCCATTCAAAGTGGTACATAGACAATGGATGCTATATGCACATGACTGGTGACAAAGGTCTGTTTACCACTCTTAAAAACATGATTGATGGCTCAATCACATTTGGTGATGGTAGTAACTGCAGGATTATTAGCCAAGGCATGGTTCAACTATCTAATCTCCCTTTATTTGAGAATTTTTTATACGTTGAAGGGTTAAAATACAATCTGTTAAGCATATTGTAACATCCCGAAAATTTGGGGTCGGGTAGAAATCCAACTCCCGAGTTCCAGAACGTCACTTATGCAACATAGATAATGATAAATGCATGTTGTCTGTAGAATAGCATTAAACAAGATTGAGACTAAGCCAAAACAGCATATCATACTCCAGAGACAGTTAAATCAACAAGCGGGAGACTCTAATAAATACATAAAATATATAATTGATTGTAAGTCTCCAGAGTGTGAACATGTTACCAGGTTAATTAAATACATGTATACTCCAAAAATGGAAAGAAAAGAATATACAAGAGTGCTCCAAAAATATAAAATGACAAGTGTCAAGGCGTCTAATCAACCTCCCTGTAATCCCATCAATCAAAACACGGAGGAGAAGTCCTCCTCATCATTATACAAGTCCAGCTCTGCTTCACAAGCAGCGCCATTATCTGTAACTAAAATAGGGATTGGTGGGTGTCCGGAACACCATCCCGTAACGTGGGAGTGAGTGATCAACTCAGTGGGATAATAGAGCAAAGATTAGCATGTTATCAAATCAATCACGCGATAATAGTAGTGTAAACAATCAAATATTCCTAGATACTGTTGTTAATGCATGCATGAAATGACATGATGGATGCCCTCACCGACATACTCCCTCATGCGGCACCATCTGCGTCCACGACATGCTTTCTTCCCGCAGTGCTCCACATCTTCCAGGCACATGCAGTGCGATATGGATAATGATTACCAGGTTATTATTATTCCTTTTCATACAGCAGGATTGGGAAACTAGGGTACCTTGCTTATATCAATCCCAACACAGATCCTGTCTAGGGTCGTCACTCCTAGTAATCTCATACGTTGTTATATTTGTACGTCGCTGCAAGGGTTGCTAGGGCTATTGCTCACACTCGTTGCACCGCTCCCCCATCACCTTATCAATACAGGCCTACTTGTGCTCTTGTCACTACGGAAGGGTCGTCGCCTCCCGTAGACTCAGAATACGCTCGAGGTCACTACAAAGGGCTCGTCACCAATCAGTGTAGGCCGACAGCTCGAATGTAGTGTCCCATACCACCACAATTAGCTCACGAGTCAAATGTGCTCACTGGTCATTACAGGGAGGTTTGTGGCCCCAGCGTAGGCCGACAGCTCGACCACGGTGTCCCATACCACCATGCCCAGCTCATGAGTCTTTATGGATCAAGGTACCATGGTTATCAGAGTTTTCAATGGTAAGTTCAGTACCCTAGGTTCAAGCAGTTATGACGAATACAAGGTGAACATACAATGGTCAGTCGAATTACTTGATGAGTCCAACTAGCACGAGCGCACGTTGAATCAACCGACATGAAGTGCACAAGCACTTCGTGAGGCCTAACCACTGCCGACGACGATAGTACGACTCGGGTTCGTCATACACATCCTTCGTGACGAATAGAATCCAACCATGAATTCTAAACTGTTACCGACTGCCTGGACTAGAGTATAGCCCCAAGCACATGTAACGTGAAACAGTAATCAGATGAGAGAGGCAGAATTGAAATACAAGAAATTTCAGCGTGTTATCAGCATGTTGTAACGTACATCATAAGCAGTTAACCAAACACGAGTATTTCACACATAAGGTAACCAATTCAAATACAACAAGTATGGAGGAAATCATGTGCATCATCAAATTGGTTGAGAATCCATTCTCAACGCTAATCTACAACACCACTTACTCAATACTTACTAATACAGACATTTATACAAACACTTAGTCCACACAATTCCAACGTGCTTGACGTATGTTGATTTCAACATATAATATGACAGATCCTTATATCAAAGAGTTGTCTAGTACACACAATCATGTTCTTACATTCAAAACATATGGCAGGCATAAATCATATTGATTTAGGCATTTCAACAAACACTTAGTCTACACACATTAGTCTACATAGCATATGTCAGCCAATATGTGCACTAGGGTGAATCTCTTCGCCAAATAGATCATACATCCATACTAATATAAATACATGGCAAAGATCCATGGCAATCATGTCGGCAAAATACGTACGTATACAGTATTTCCTACAAATACCTAAAATACCCTAAATCTTATATTTCCCGTACGCAGTCGAAATGGAAAACGGACAGCATGTTCTACATGTCAAACAACATTCTCTTCGATAATCTACTATTAAACGACATTAAAATCTTTGAAATCAGTCAATCAGAGCATCTAAAATTCTCACCTTTTGTCGTAGACGTGTATCGATTCGAATAGAACGTCAATGCTTCGTCAACGGCGTTATGACGACCTATAGCATGAAACATGTTAGCAATACCAACACTATAACTATTCTAAGCTTCAAATCAGGTTAGGGTTAGGATTTCTTACCTAAGAATGGAGCTGAAAACACAGGAATGGCGGCGCAGAAGCGGCGGCTATGGAACATGGAGCAGCAGGGAAGAATCTCATGAGAGAGCTCCAAACTCCCTCCCTTTCTCTCTCTTTTCTCTCTTCTCTCTCCAAATTCATATGGAATGAAAGAGTAAGGGTTTAAGCCCTTTTTATAAGTCCAAAAGAGATGGAAATAGACTTGGGGCCAAAGTATACTTATTTTATGTCCAAATACAGACTGTTCCATCTCAACGGAGCATTTCTGGAGGTCCCCTGGCCAAATGCGGTCGGACTTAAGCTCAAGGATACTGGATCCTGCTCACATCAAGTTTTCAGTCCGGTAGTGTTCCCAGATCGCACGTGGCGGACCAGTTTCAGTTCAACGGCTACCGGTACTCGATCAGGGCCACAAGTGCGTTGACATGTAAGGGCCACCTATCCTGATCCGAGGGTAAAATTTGATTAAATTCTGACGGTCAGAACGCTTAGAAAATGTCACGCAAGCGACACGTGCCAGATTTCATAATTTATATTAATTTCTAACATTTCTCACACTCTTCACTCTGTACTCAAGGAAATCGTCGTGTTATATCATCTGGACTTAATTTTTGAGGTGATTGTCAAGTCCAACTAGGCGGTCAGGATTATCTAAGTTCGGGGTAATCGGACTTCCGACGTGCGGTCCAGAGCCGATATAAAGTTTCAAGGTGCTCCCGAGAGCAATTGGGAATAGAGTTTGATCCTAGGTTTTACAGTATTGTAGCATCACCTGTCCTATACGTTTTGACTCTAGCAGATCATATTGAAAGTGATTGGTGAGAATTTCACAGGTCATCTAGTGCAGTGCTAATTGATTCTCGTTAGATTTCTAAAGGAAGTAGCCTTTATTGATTTTTGTTTGAGATGAGATTTGAAGGGTGGAGCGAGGGTGTTTGGAAATGGAAGAAGGAAGAGTTTGGAGGGGTGTTTTTTGTCAAAAATTGGATGTTTGGGAGAGAAAGGAGAGCTTGGAGGGTCACTTTGTGAAGGAAGTACCTGATCGGGGAGGTTTTAAGGGACGACCCACACCTAGGGGAAGTGCCCTGGCCATTTAAGGGCATCGGCCCGAAGATCAGCCCAAGTGGGACCCACCGTATGGCGAGCTGTAACACCCCAGATTTTTGCTAACCTGGAGTTAGACGTCCTTAGGCAATGGGTCAACCATAACACTCTCAAAGCTCAATCCCAAAGCCAAAGAAATCACTTTTTAACCCATTTCCTTCAAACTCTCACCTTTCACCACCTCATTCTTTAACTTCTCTAAGTACTTTTATATTAGACACGAATCCTCAAGTTTAAATAGTGAAGAACTATACTTAAACTAAAACTCACTGTAAACGGTTGTCGAGATCGAGTCCGTGCACATTCCTGATCACACCCAACGACCCCAAATCACCTCTAGACTGTCAATCGAAGGGTTTAGGTTATGTTTCATTCCATTCCAAACCTAAAAATCGATGTCCTTGGGTTGTAGGGCAACCACAACACCTTACACTCAATCTCAAGGCCTAAAACCCCTGTTTTAGCCAATTCCTTCAGAATCTCTCCTTCCACCACCCCATGCTTCAACTTTTTCTGAGTCCTTTCACACTAGACATAAATCCTAATGTGTGAATGATACTGAATCATACTTAGACAAAAATTTACTATAAATAGTAAATATAGGTGAAAATTGAACCTTTGACCATTCAAAGTATGAAATATTTTGAAATAAATGGGTTAGTTGGATAGATTAGTGTCTCCTACCCCAAAATCATATGCTACAAGATGCATAAAATCATTCTGGTTTACACATTGGCCCTGAAACGCCTCGAACAGAGTCGTGGGCCTACACACGCCAATATACTATGAACCAAGGGGGGAACCATACTTTTTTAGGGCCCCTAGGGCAGGGGGGACCCAGCCCATATGGTGGCCATCACCGGATTAGAGTTTGGTCTGCGATGGCATCGCCAATTCCTCTATGCATCGCTGGTCAAATTTTTTGGTTGGGTCCGAGCTTTGGGCTGGAAGTGTTTGGGGGCTAGGGTAGCCCCCTGGTATGTGGGCCGCACTTCAAAACCTCCCTAATCAGGTACTTCCTTCACAAAGTGACCCTCTAAGCTCTCTTTTATCACCAAAATGCTTGATTTTTGGCAAAAACCACCCCTTCAAACTCTTCCTTCTTCCGTTTCCACACACCCTCGCTCCACCCTTCAAATATCATCTCAAACAAAAATCAATAAAGGCTACTTCCTTTAGAAATCCAACGGGAATTAACTAGCGCTGCACTAGATGGCCTATGAAATTCTCACCAATCACTTTCAATACGATCTGCTAGAGTCAAAACGTATAGGATAGGTGACGCTACAATACCATAAAACCTAGGATCAAACTCTATTCCCGATTGCTCTCTGGAGCACCTTGGAAACTTTGTATCAGCTCTGGACCGCACATCGGAAGTCCGATTACCCCGAACTTAGACAATCCTGGCCGCCTAGTTGGACTTGACAATCATCTCAAAAATTAAGTCCAACTGATGTCCTGACGCGATTTTATTGGGTTCGGAGTGAAGAGTGTGAGAAATAAATATAATTTATGAAATCTGGCACGTTCGCCAGCGCGTTATTTTTAAGCATTCCGATCGTCGAAATTCAATAAAATTTCACCCTTGGATCAGGGGATATTTTCCACTCAGGTCAGTATACTTGGAATCCCTGATCGAGTTCCCGTAACCGTTGAACTGAAACTGGTCTGCCACGGGCGATCTGGAAATTCGATCGGACTGAAAACTCTGCATGACCTAGATCCAATGTCAGGGAGCTTAAGTTCGACCGCATTCAGTCACAGGACCTCCAGAAGTGCTCCGTTGGATAGAATAAGCCCACTTTGGTTATAAAATAAGTATACCTTGACCCTGAGTCTATTTTCGTGAGGTTTTAGCCTATATAAGGGCTTAAAACCCTCATTCCCAAACCCCATACGAATTTTGGGGAGAGAAGAGAGAAAAGAGAGAGAGAAGGAGAGAGAAAGAGGGAGAGATTTGGAGCTCTTCCTCCATGGATTCGTCCTTGCTGCTCCATGTGCCAAGCCGTCCATCTGTGTTGCTTTCTCAGCACTTCCAACACCGTTCTTAGGTAAGAAACCCTAACCCTAACCTGTTTTGAAGCTTAAACTAGCTGTAGAAGAGTTCTAGCTAACCTATTCCTTGTCATAGGTAGCGTATCTGCCGTTGACGAAGACTTATCGTCTGAATCAACTCCATTCGCAATTTCTGGTTTAAGGTGAGGATTTTAGACGCTTTGATTGAATGATTTCAAAGCTTTCAATGTCGTTTAATAGTAGATTATTGATGAGAACGCCGTTTGACATGTACAACATGCTATCCGTTTTCCATTTCGTAAACGTACGATGATTATGAGATTTAGGGTATTTTGGTCATTAATAGGAAATACCGTATACATCTATATTTTGCTGAAATGCTCGACATGTGATTTTGTCATGTTATGATATTACATATATGTGCATAATCTGTTTGGTGAAGAGATTCGCCCAAATGAGCACTTTGGGTCGACATACACTATGTAGACTAAAGTGTGTAGCTAAGTGTTTGTTTAAATGCCTAAATCAATATGATTTATGCCTGCCATATGTATTGAATGTAAAAACATGATTTTTGTGTATTAGACATCTCCTTGTTATAAGGATTTGTCATATTATATATTGAAATCAACATATGTCAAGTACGTTGAAGTTGTGTATTCTAAGTGGTTGTATAAATATTTGTATTAGTATGTATTGATGTAAATGGTGTTGTGAATGAGTTTTGAGATTGAATTCTCAAGTAATATGCTGATCTAAATGATTTCCATCATGTTGGCTATATGTATTGATTTCATTATATATATGAAATGCATGTGTTGGATGATTTGCTTAAGTTATGTGTTATAACATGTGTCAACATGCTTACATTATTGTATTTCATTTCTGTTACTCTCATATGATTATGGATGTTGATATTCAAGTGTTTGGGGCTCTACGTTAGTCCAGGCAGTCGGTAACTGATTGAATTCGTGGTTGGCTTCTATGTACCACGAAGGACGCGTCGATGAACGCGAGTCGTGTTTCGGGCGGGCGGCAGTGGTTAGGCCACACGAAGTGTTTCATGCACTTCATGTCGCTCAGCTTGAGATGCGCTCGTACTAGTCGAGCCCGTCAAGTAACCCGACTGGCCATTGTATGTTCACCCTGTATAAGTCACAATTGCTTGAACCTAGGGTACTGAACTTACCATTGAAAACCCTGTTAACCATGGTACCTTGATCCATAAAGACTCATGAGCCGGGCATGGTGGTATGGGACACCGTGGATGAGCTGTCGGCCTACGCTGGGTCCACAAACCTCCCCGTAGTGACCAGTGAGTACCTTGACTCGTGAGCAGATTACGGTGGTATGGGACACTATATTCTTGCTATCGGCCTACACTGATCAGGTGACGAGCCCTTTGTAGTGACCGCGAGCGTATTCTGAGTTTATGTGAGGGGTGACCCTTACGTAGCGACAAGAGTACAACTAGGCCTGTATTGATAAGGTGATGGGGGAGAGGAGCAACGAGTGCGTGCAACAGCCCTGGCAGCCCTTGTAGTGACCTAGAAAATATGCCATCGTCTAAGATTACTAGGAGTGACGACCCTAGACAGGATCCGTGTTGGGATTGATATAAGCAAAGTACCTTAGTTTCCCAATCCTGCTATATGAAAATGACTAATAACAACTCGATAATCATTATCCATATCGCATTGCATGTGCCTGGAAGATGTGGAGCACTGCGGGAAGAAAGCATGCCGCTGACGCAGATGGTGTCGTATGAGGGAGTATGTCGGTGAGGGCATCCATCATGTCATCTCATGCATGCATTAACAACAGTATCTAGGAATGTTTGATTATTGCTTTACTATTAATGCTTGATTGATTTGATAACATGCTAATCTTTGCTCTATTATCCCACTGAGTTAATCACTCACTCCCACATTACGGGACGGTGTCGCGCACACCCACCAGTCCCTATTTTAGTTTTAGATGATGGCACTGCTTGTGAAGTGGAGCCGGACTTGGTAATGATGAGGAAGATCCCTCCTTTATGCGTGTTCTGATCGACGAGATTACAGGGAGGTTGATTAGATGCCATGAATCTTGTCATTTTTATATTTTTAGAGCACTCATGTATATTCTTTTGATCATTTTTAGAGTATACATGTATTTAGTTAACCTGGTAACATGTTCACACTCTGGAGACTTACAACAGTTCATATATTTTCTATATCTATCGCATTCTTCCGCTTGCTAATTTAACTGTCTCTGGAGTATGATATGTTTTTCTGGCTTAATCCCACTCATGTTTAATACATTAACATAGACAACACTCAATCATACACATTTATGTTGCATAAGTGATGTTCTGGAACTCGGGAGTGGAGTTTCTACTCAACCCCCAATTTTTGGGATGTTACACGAGCCCTCACCGAACCGGCGAGGTCCTCGCCGGTGAACTTGCAAACCAGAAACTCTGGCCATGTGGACTAGGTTCCCCCTGCCCTAGGGACCCCAAATATATGTGGGACCCACCCTGGTTCATTGTGGATTAGCGTGGGTGGGCCCACGACTCCGTTCGAGGCGTTTCGGAGCCAGTTTGTAAACAAGAATGAGTTTATGCATCATGTGGCATATGATTTTGGGGTAAGAGAGGCTAATCCTTCCAACTAACCCATCTATTTTTTTAGATTCCAAAAGGTTAAGGGTCGAAACCCATTTTACCTATTTATTTACTATTCACGGTAATTTTTAGCTTTGGTATTGTTCTTCATCATTAATACCCTAGGATTGGTGTTCTTTACTATTTAAACTTGAGGAGTTGTGTCTAATATGAAAGTACTTGGAGAAATTTGAAGAATGAGGTGGTGAAAGGTGAGTTTTGAAGGAAATGGATTGAAAAGTGCTTTCTTTGGCTTTGGGATTGAGATCTGAAAGTGATAAGGTTGACCCATTGCCTAAGGACGTCTAACCCCAGGTTGGCAAAAATTCGTGGTGTTACACATATCTTAAATATGTGATAAAAATCATAGTGTTAAATTTTCTAACCTAGGGTGTGAAATTTTAAAAAAAAATGGTTCAGTAATATTAATTGGTCGTAGAACTTCTAAAAACTGTTATATTGTTAGTGATTTTAGCTCATCTAGTCAATCGTGTTACATGGTCCATACCGATGAGACTGAATTATGGCATAAATGTCTTGAACATGTACACTACTGTAATTTATATAGATTGAACAAAAGAGAATTGATAAGAGATCTACCTAAATTACAAAAGGTAGACAAAGTATGTGGCGAATACCAGATTGGCAAACAAGCTAGGAGTGCTCACAAAAATGTGGACTCCAATGCCACATCTAAACCTTTCGAACTTCTTCACATGGATCTTATAGGACCAACCAGGATGGAGAGTCGAGGTGGCAAAAAATACATACTAGTGATCGTGGATGATTTTACCAGATTCACTTGGGTAGCCTTTTTAAGGGATAAATCAGAAACCCTTGATGAAGTAAAAAGAGTTCTCAAACGAATCCAAACGGAAAAGGTTCTCAAGTTTGTAAGATCCGTAGTGATCATGGATCAAAATTTGAAAATAGTAGTTTTGAGAAATTCTATTGTGATCAGGGAATATCACATGAATTCTTTGCACCTAAAACACTACAAAAAATGGAATTGTTGAAAGAAAAAATAGTGTGCTTCAAGAAATGGCAAATGTAATGTTGAATAGTATGAAGCTTCCTAAAAATCTATGGGTTGAAGCCGTAAATACTGCATGCTATGTAATCAACTAGGTCTATATAAGAAAATCAAACGGTAAGATGGCTTATGAAATATGGTTTGATAAGAAGCCTACTATCAAATACTTTTAAGTTTTTGGCAGTAAGTGCTATATTTTATGTGACCGTGAAAATCTGAAAAAGTTTGACACTAAAAGTGATGAAGGGATCTTTTTAGGATATTGTTTAAATACTCGAGCATATCGAGCATTGAATAAGAGGACTGGTGCTATTCAAGAGTAATTGATGATTACTTAAATACATCTACCTCAAGTTTAGATAATGATGAAGTTCTTTTAATTGACAAACTAGATACTTTATCAAATCAAACTAACTCTGAACTGAGGACTATCAAAGATCATCCAACCACTCAGATTCTTGGAAACCCTCTCATTGGTGTGCGCACTCATAGACAACTAGAAAATATATGTAAATACGTGTGCTTTACAACCTAGATTGAACCGGCAAACGTAAAAGAAGCTTTTATTGACGAAAACGGGATAGTAGTGATGCAAGAAGAGCTTAACCAATTTGTAAGAAATGATGTTTGGTATCTTGTTCCTAGACCTAAAGATAAACATATTATAGTTACTAAGTGAATTTTCAAAAATAAGTCTGATGAACTTGGTAATATAATTCGAAACAAGGCTAGACTGGTTGTATAAGGTTACACTCAAATTGAAGGAATTGATTATGATGAAACCTTTGCCCCAGTAGCTTGTCTTGAATCAATCAGACTATTTATATCCATTGTGTGCTTTAAAAAATTAAACACTTATCAAATGGATGTAAAGAGTGCTTTCGTAAATGGTGATCTACATGAAGAAGTGTATGTTGAACAACTAATGGGTTTTGAAGACTCTAAGAACACTGATCATGTCTATCACCTTAAAAAGGCTTTCTACAGATTGAAACAAGCTCCTGGGGCATGGTCTGAAAAATTGACTAAGTTTTTACTAAGTCATAATTTTCAAATGGGAAATGTTGATAAGACTCTTTTTGTTAAGAAACATAATGATCATACCTTAATAATGCAGATCTATATTGATGATATTATTTATGGATCTACCTGTACTAACATGACTGTTGAGTTTGCAGATTTAATGAAATCTAAGTTCGAAATGAGCATGGTTAGGGAATTGAATTATTTCCTAGGGTTGCAAGTGTAAGGCCTGTATCCTAGTTCATACTGTTCCGTAGGTTCCCGCGATCTTCCTGGTCAAATTTTGGCAACCTTCGACCCTTAACCGACATTTGCATGTAACCCTGATTCACGCGCGGTCAACCCAAGTCGATTCAACCCAAGACTTATACCCTAGCGACCGTGCCATCGCCACGGTTCCGATGCCGCGACTCGCACGCCTATCCAATACCTTAGTCAAGTGATGTGGGTTCGTGTTCGGTGCAACGAAAACTCCACGCATGTAAATTCTGAGAGAATCTCTACAATATGTTACATCAATCAATTAACCAATCAATCCTATCATGTCAAGTACATGTCAAGTACACATCACCTTTCACCCATTCTCAAGCAACCCTAAAGTCAAAAAGTTCTTACACAAGCCCATACTTTTCTTACACCAAGCAACCCCAAAGTCAAAAAGCTTCTTAACATCCATCACCCATCTCTCACTTTCTCTCTTTACAACCCTCTCTCTCTCTTATTTTCATTTCTCAAACCCTCTTTCCCAAGCAAGAGAACACCACACGTCCAAGCTTTTTCTCCTCCAAGAGAGCTTTGTGTATGGCCCACTTCCTACCCCCTCATCTCCCATCTCAACCATCCAAACTCCATCTCCTCCATTGGAATCGAAGTTAAGGAGAAAAGGAAGCCTAGGGAGTAAGAAGGAGATGGTGGGTGATCTTAAGTCTCCACTTATTTACTTGTTTTGTGATTTAAGGGCCCACTTTTAGTGGGACCCACCTTGATGTAGGCTTTGTATCATAGAGGGGCCCATAGTGGCGGGGCCCTTCCATTCTCGCCGATCTCTCTATCTCTCTCTCTCTTGTGTATGATGACTTGTGGCCCACCTTGATGCATGATATCATCCAGTCCACCCATCCAAAACGGTGTGGCCCGCCTTGATCATGCCCTTTTAAATTGGTGTCATCCATCCGTTTTATCTAGGTTTTCTAGTGGGCCTAGATGTAGAAGAAACACAAATATTAAAGTGATGAAATCAGATGAGCCACGATCATGTGGGACCCACCATGATGCTTGTGTTGTATGTACATTGTCCAGCGTCCAGGGACGCTGGACATGCACTAACCATGAAGAGTGGACTGATGTGGGGTGCACCAACAGTGAAATGTTAACTGACAGTGGAGTGGAGGGTGCATCACAGTGAAGTGTGTGCTGACGGTGGGGCCCATGAGACCCATCCATGCCATCCACTCTTTTTGATGGGCCACACAATAGAGCATGTGTTTTATCCAACCGTCCACCACCCCTGGATGGTGGAACCCACGTTCGTGTGGGGCCCTCCTTGGTGCGTGTGCAACCCAAATCCATAGCTCTAGTGGTAGGCGGAGTGCAGGATACCTCGTTTCAACATAGGGCCTAGACCCTAGCTCAACTGGTGGGCTGAGTGAAAGATACCTCGTTGCAACGCTGAGGTCTTGACATGATTCCCTAGAGAGGGTGGCCTGCATGTGGGACCCACCCGTGGTGCTGCAGTGTGCAGTGCACTGGATATGGGGCCCTCTGCTGTATGTTTTGCACCATGCCATCCATTCATTCATCTGGCGAGCTTGTGTGCACCACACCGTTCATCCATTTGCATGGGTCCACCCCACATGTGTGACACGTGTGAAGGCGGTGCCCACCAGATGTATGTGTTTCTCATCCAGCCGTCCAACCATCAGGGATGGGACAGTGGGCCCCAGGGCGTATGTGTTTTGTCCAGTGTCCAGATGGACGGCCTGGACGTTTGCTATTTTTTTTATACGTATAATATTAATATATAATATATAATGTAATATATTATATAGTATATTATAATATAATATAATATTATACTATATTACTTACTCTGGCGGGCCTTACGTGGGATCCACCTCCCTCTTTTAAATGCAGTGAAGCTGCTGTGCAGCAGTTGTTTGTTTTATATATTAAATATATATATATGTTGGTGGTGTCCGTGGGACCCACCTCTCCCTTTGTATGGTAGTAATGCTGCACGTGTAGTGGCTATACAGCTGCTCTCTACATGTCAGTAGCCGCAGGCCCACCTTTGATTCATATTTTGTATCCCACGCCGTCCATCTGACGGTAGGACCCACTATGTGCTTCATCCACGTGGTGTGGGCCCTGATGATGTATGTGCTTTATCTACACCGTCTATCGTTGGGACGGTGGGGCCCACCATGATGCATGCGTTGTATCCATGCCGTCCAACCATTGGTGAGGTCATTTTATAACATGGGAAAATGGGTGAGTCTGATCTAAAGTTCAAGTAGGCCCCACCATGTAAATAGTGAACCGTGACATCCACCGTTTAAACTCCTAAGCACCACAGTGGTTTCCGATTAAGTTGATATTTGTTTTCATTTCATCTATCTCTATGTTAACGTATGAATAGATTGGATCTCAAAATACATAAGGGTAGGCCTGACTGATATACCTGAGACCCATTTAAATCGGCTTATTCAATCGGCTCGGTGCAATGTATGTGAGGCCCATGAGCGGGGCCCAATGTGATGTATATGTGGTCGTTGCATTGTGTATGAATTCTTTATATAGGCCACTACTTGGGAGCAATGTTGGTTGGATGTCCACATTGATGGACAATGATGGTTATATGTTGTAACATCTAGAAAATCGGGGGTCGATCATAAACTCCACTCCCGAGTTCCAGAACATCACTTATGCAACATTTTTAATGATGGATGAATGTCGGCTGTAATAGTGCATAAAACATGAAGTGGATTAAGCCAAAAAGCATATCATACTCCAGAGACAGTTAAATTATGCAAGCAGAAGACTGTGATAATATATATAACATATATAAACTGTTGTAGTCTCCAGAGTGTGAACATGTTACCAGGTTAAATACGTGTATACTCCAAAATGAGAAGAAAAGAATATACATGGGTATTTAAATAAGAAGCAAACTACCAAGTGTATTGGTATCTAATGAGTAACCCTGTAATCCCGTCGATCAAAACCTGCATATAGGAGAAATCCTCCTCAACATCATCAAGTCTGGCTCTGCTTCGCAAGTAACGCCATCATCTGAAACTAAAACAGAGACTGTTTAGTGTGTACAACACCGTCCCGTAAAGTGGGAGTGAGTAGCTAACTCAGTGGAAACTATACAGCAAAGGTTAACATGTTATCAATTCAATTAAGCAGTAATGATAAAGAAGTACAATCAAACATTCCTAACACTATGATTAATGCAAGCATGAAATGACATGATGGATGCCCTCACCGACATACTCCCTCATGCAACAACATCTTACGTCCGCGGCATTCTTTCTTCCCTCAGTGCTCCACATCTTCCAGGAACATGCAGTGCGATATGAATATGATTACCGAGTTGTTATTAGTCCTTTTCATACAGCAGGATTGGAAAGCTAAGGTACCTCCCTTATATCAATACCCAAACAATGATCCTGTTTAGGGTCGTCACTCCTAGTAGTCTCATACGATGATATATTTATAGGTCGCTGCAAGGGCTGTCAGGGCTGTTGCACGCACTCGTTACTCCGCTCCCCCATCACCTTATCAATACAGGCCTAGTTTATATTCTGTTTACTGCGGGAAGCCTCGTCGCCTCTCTACAGATTTAAAATATGCTCGAGGTCACTACAAAGGGGTGCCAGGGCTGTTGCTCGCACTCGTTGCACTGCTCCCCCATCACCTTATCAGTGTAGGCCAACAGCAAGAATATAGTGTCCCATACCACCATAATTGCTCACGAGTCTGGGTTGCTCAATGGTCACTACGGGGAGGTTTGTGGCCCCAACGTAGACCGACAGCTCGACCACGGTATCCCATACCACCATGCCCAGTTCATGAGTCTTAGGGGATCGAGGTACCAAGGTTAGAGGGGTTTTCCAATTGTAAGTTTGGTACCTTAGGTTCAAACAGTTGCGACCAAGCATGGTGAACAAACATCTGTCAATCGGGTTAGTTGATAAGCTCAACTAGGCCAACCGCACGTTGAGTTGAACGACATGGAATGCATAAGCACTCCGTGTGGCCTATCCACTGCCGAACACCCCAAGCATGACTCAGATTCGCTAGACTTATCTTGTGTGGTGAAAGCAACCTTAACCACGATACACGGAATGTTTTCCAATTACCTGGACTGTAGTACAGCCCCATTCACAAGCAAAGCCAAGAACTGGCATATGATTCATATTTGGCATCCATGTGAGCAATCATGAAGTATAACTTGAATGTAAACAATACATAGAGGAATTTATGTACACATTTATCGTGATTTAACTAAGTACACAATCCATGGAAGAAATCATACACTCATTTAGCAATCACATGATTCATGAAGGAAATCATTCATACAAGTATTGTGATGGGGATCCATATCCCAACCACTCAAGTAATCACACTCTACTAACTACTAACTCACTTAGACATTTAAATAAACACTTAGACTATACCTATTACATAATACATATTATGTATTAATTAGCATACGTATTAGGGCAAAACCTTTCGTCAAAGGGTTATCGCCTATACAACAACCATATATCCATGGCAGTTAGTCATGGCGAGCACGAAAGAGAATTCCATACTCAATCAGTCATTCTTACAAACACGTAGAATACATCCCTTATCATACACATGTAGGTTGGTTATACATGTATTAGGCCAAATCCTTTTCCTGGAGAGTTGCCCCATATACCACTTGCATATACCCATGATGGAGAATCATGACATGCATGAATCCCGGTTCCGTATTCATTTAGACATTTTCACAAACACGTGGACTACACACTTTAACATATACAGCGTATATTGGCCGTGGCGTGGTTTAGGGCAAGTCCTTTCGCTAAGGAGTTGTCACACATGCAACAAGCATATATACACGACAATTAATCATGTTGAACACAAATCCAAATTTTATACGTATACGTGTATTCTAACATATACATGAAATACGGTATTTACAATATACAGCATACGTATACGGAAGACAAAGCAGACAGCACATTTAGCATGTGTAATTGCATCCATAGCACGAATAAATCATTAGCTACATTGAAAGGGTTGAAAACCATAACCTAAGCGCATATAGTCCGCACCTTAAACCAGAAATTGTGGAACGGAGTTGATTCAGATGATAAGTCTTCGTCAACGGCTCAACGGCAACCTATACCACGAAATAGGTTAGCTACATCATCACTTATGCTATTTGGAACTCTAGAATAGGTTAGGGTTATGATTTCTTACCTAAGAACGGAGCTGGAATCGCCAGAATAGCGATGCAGGTGGATGGCTTTGGCACGTGGAGCAGCAGGGAAGAATCCCAGGAGAAAGCCCCAACTTCTCCCTCACTTTCTCTCTCTTTTCTCTCTTCTCACTCCTAGGGTTTCTCCAAATTCGTATGAGTTAGAAAGCTAAGGGTTTAAGGCCCTTTTATAAGCCCAAACATGACCAAAAATGACTTAAAGTCAAGGTATACTTAAGTTATAACCAAATCGGGTCTGTTCCGATCCAACGGAGCACTTCTGGAGGTCCTGTTACTAAATGCGGTCAGACTTAAGCTCTCTAATATTGGATCTAGGTCAGACAGATTTTTTAGTCCGATCGGGTTTCTAGATCAACCGTGGCAGACCAGTTTCAGTTCAACGGTCATCGAAACTCGATCAGGACTACAAGTTTCATGACATGAAAGAGTAAATTTTTCCTGATTCGAGGGTGAAATTTGATTGAATTCTAACGGTCAGAACGCTTAAAAATAATGCGCAAGTGAACGTGCCAGATTTAGAATTATTTTTTCTAAATCTTTTCCTTTTCTCACTCTCTTCACTCTGAACTCAGTAAAATAGCGTCAGGACATCAGTTGGGCTTGATTTTCGAAACAATTTTCAAGTCCAACAAAGCGGTCATAATGGTCTAAGATTATAGATATCGAACTTTCGACGGGCGGTCTAGATCCAATATAAAGTTTCAAAGGGTTCCTACGAGCAACTGGGTTTAGAGTTGGATCCTAGATTTTAGGGTAATGTAGCGGTAACAATTCTAGAGGTTTTGGGTCTTACAGATCGTATTTAAAGTGGTTGGTACTAATTTTGCAGGAAATCTAGTTTAGCGTTAGCTAGAACACATTAAATTTCTAAAGAATTTTGGTTCTACATGATTTCTTTGGCTTTGGAATTGGGTTCTGAGAGGTTACCAAGGTGTCATGGTTGACCTATAGCCTAAGGACGTCTAACCCCAGGTTGACAAAAATATGGGGTGTTACAGATGTCCTCATTGTGACCTTCCCTTAGGCCTGGTTAGGCCCTTTTCCTGCGTGGGTTAACCAAGATAAGTGGGCCCCATTCACTGTATGTGATTATCGATTCTGATTATTGATCGATTCCGATTGACGTGACCGATTTGTTGATTCTGATTATTGACCGATTCTGATTATCGTCGCCGATTGCCGATTTTGATTATCGTGACCAATCGCTGATTTCGACTGACGTGACCAATTTTTTAATTTCGATTATTGACCGATTTCGATTGTCGTGATCGATTGCTAATTTTGATTGACGTGACCAATTTGCTAATTTCAATTATTGACCGATTTCGATTGTCCTAGCCGATTACCGATTTCAATTGTCGTGACCAATTGCCGATTTCTTTTGACGTGACCGATTTATTGATTCTGATTATTGACCGATTCTGATTGTCGTGATCGATTGTCGATTTTGATTGACGTGACCAATTTACCAATTCTAATTCTGATTATAGAGGCCGATTTTGATTTGTCGAGGCCGATTGTATAGGACAATTCCAATTGTCGAGGCCGATTCTGAGTATTGATTTCGATTATTGAGGTCCACCTCGATTGTCGAGGCCGATTTCGATTGCCAAGGCCGATTGTCGAGACCTATATGATTACATGTAACCCGCAGTTGAAGCCCATTATGACACGTATTAGGCCCATGATGCATGACCCATTTGATATATTCAAGACCCATGTGTAGGGCCCACATGTTATGTATTTGAGGCCTATGGGTAAGGCCCATTGTGATGTATTTATGATCCATGGGTAAGGCCCATTGTGATGTATTCATGGCCTATGGGCAAGGCCCATTATGATATGTATTACGCCCATGAGCAGGGTCCGCCTGTTGTGTATATGTGGCCCTTGAGTAAGGCCCATTGTGTTGTATATTAGCCCTTTGTGCGAGGCCATGGGCCCATTATATGTTTGGCTCTATGAGTCATTCCTTGGGGACAATGTTGGTTAAATGTCCACATTGTCGAGGTTGATTATTGATGGCAGTTATTGATACCAATTATGAGTATGTGACTGCATAACATCATGATACATGCCCATACGCATCATTTACATGCTTGTTAGGAGATGTGGTTAACCATTGCATATGTCATTGGGTAGGTTGTTATGAGACTCCCTGATCGATGGAGGTTATCTCACATGAGCACACAGTATGCGTAAGATCGATGCATACTGGATTGTATGAATCATGCATCTTACATTGTGTGTTGTGATTACTGTACGCCCTAGCGACATCAGGGCTGTAGCCTCCAGAGGCATATCGTGGATGGCCAGATGGGACACCAGAAATGTTTAGTTCAAGCATTGGACTGCCATAGATGGCCTTGGGTGAAAATTCCTAAAACCCTCTTGGTACTAGAGGATGCCCCAACGTCGAGACTGAGTGGATATACATGAGCGCCCGAGTGCCAAATACCAAGAGGTCATGTCTTCCACTGTGCCGTGGTTGGTTGGGAGGGGGTTTGGCTTTACTCCCCCGAGGGAGTAGGCATAGCTAGGCTGAGTTTGACCATCTCGAGGAATGGGTCCGCTATCGACGAGTCGCGTAGGTATTGGTAGACTACTGGCTAGGCAGATAGTGAGGTCTCTTCCACTTACCCAGTTGTATGCTTGATGGGGCGGAAGGTGGCGTGGAGTGTACTAGACCTCGGTGATGATCCCAGAGAGGAACCGTACTGATATGTGGACTTATTGAGCAGGAATTGTATAATCATTCATTCATTCATTCATTATCCACTCGGGCTGGTGGTGCGTAACTATTTGTTACGTGTACCTTCGCATGGATAGGATTTCAGTTGGGCGTGCAACTAACCTGAGATTTGGAGTTTACCACATTGAGTCTGACTATCCAAATTTAGGTATGGAACTGGTTTGGATAGAAGTCCCTTGTGATGGACCCCATAGCCTGCGATACTATGTACTATCATCCCGACCTCACGCTTCATCTTGGTCATTTCATTTGCATCGCATATTGCATTTGCATTCATATGACATTTTGGGTCGTTAGGTTTTCTATATGGCCTAGATGGACATAACAGGATTTACATATTGCATCGTACCTTTGACATCTGATATTTGGCTCTCTATGACTCCTCATTTGCATAGTTTATCTGTATTGCGTATCTTGATATTATATGACTCATGGACTTACCAGTATATTTTCGCTTATTCTGATGATGTATGATTTATGAGCTTTATGGTATACTTGACACTTATCTTGTGCACACACTTTCACCACCCTCTAAGCTTTCTATAAGCTTATGCACGATAGATGCGTGCAGGTGACGTTAGGTTGCAGCAGCGTTGAGCTTGGAACGTGAAGTTGTCTTCTGGAGCTTCGATTTCGATATATGTATTTCCCTTTCAGCATTGTTTTCAAATGATTATATTAGTGGATATGTGATGATGATGTTGTCGTTATGATTTAGGTATACTTGTGGTTATGCTTCTTATGAGACAAATATATGTTGAAAAATCCTCCTTGTAGGATCCCAAGATCGAAACCTGACGTATGAACGTTGGGAGCCGAGAATGGGGTACTACGGAGGCTGTCGGCACTAGGTTCAGTGATCAAAAATTTTGTGAGCCCTGTTTCTGAGTTTGAGGCATGACAGCAAGTAAAACAACAGCCTGATGGTATTTTCATTTCTCAGACCAAATATGCTCTGAACATGATTAAAAAAGTTCAGATTTGAGAATGGTAAGAATTTTGATACTCTTATGAGTATAACTTTAAGACTCTCAAAAGACTCTACAGGTAAAAGTGTGGATCCTAAATTAAATCATAGTATGATTGGCAGTTTACTTTATTTAACTACTAGTAGACCTAATATTGCTTTTAGTGTTGGTATTTGTACTAGATATCAATCAAACCCTAAAGAGTCACATCTAATTGTTGTTAAGTGGATTATTCAATATGTCACAAGTACTGTAAATTTGGGTCTCTAGTATCCATATGATACTAGTGTTCAGTTGGCTGGGTACACTGATGTTGATTGGGCTGGTAATATCGATGATAGAAAATCAACCAGTGGTGGTTGTTTCTATATTAGAAATTGTTTAGTTTCTTGGTTTAACATGAAGTAAAGTTCCATATCTCTTTCAACTGCTAAGGCTGAATACATTGCAGCTGGAAATGCATGTACTCAGCTTGTATGGATGAATAAAATGTTAAGTGTTATGGAATTACACAGGATTTAATGGTTTTATATTGTGATAATTCCAATGCGATAAATATATATAAAAATCCAATCTAACATTCACGAACCAAGAACATTAACATTAGATATCACTACATTCGTGAATTAGTTGAAGAAAAAAATTTTCATTGAAATACATTCCAACCGAGACTCAACTTGCTGACATTTTCACTAAACCGCTCAACAAAAGAAAGTTTAATAAATTGAAATTTGATCTTGAAATGTTTAATTTAAATTGATTTATGATGCATTTCTGTATTATAGCATATTTATTTATTATTTTATTTATTTAAAATTCAAAATTATGTGAAAAATGCATATTTTTGTGTTTGCACGACCAGTCGAGGACGTCCCATGACCAGTCATGTAGCGCACTTGACCTTTTTAATTTGGGAAAAACCTTTTCTTCTTCATTTCCTCTTTTTTCTCCGACGGGTTGTGACACGACTAGTCGTACCCATATCTTTGATTCTTCAAGGTGACTGCATTATTTTAGTTTTCCTTATAGATTCAAGCTATAATCTCTTCATTTTCCTCCTTAGAGTGCTTAATTTCAAGTTTTCTTGATGTTTTTGGGGTTTTCTTCTCCAAAATCTGATTTTGAAGAAACCCACTCAACATCTTCTACAACCTCTTGATTCCTTCATTTCTTAGTTGTAAATGGATGCTAGAGGTAAAAAGAAAACTTCCCGTGGTGCTTCCTCATCTAGAGCTGCTCCTTTAACAAGGTGTCATCTTTGGTCACCCAAAGATGATCTCTCATATGTTCGGGATATAAGAATGCGCAATGTTATTGTTGAGCGACCTGTGTGTATTAAACACATTTCTCTTTTGGTCTCCTTCCACTTCTTTAAGCTATAGTATGGGATAACATCTTACATTGTAGTGGGCCAGCATACCGATCTATTGCTTAATTCATGTTTACATACATTTCTGCTTTTTCAATTGAGAATTTAACGTTTAAAATTACTACTTGAGAAGGTCCATTCCAGATTGACCGTCATCTGATTTTAGCTCTAATGGACATACCTATTAATGATGAGGGTATTCCTATTCATACTCTAGTTGAGAAACCCTTAGAATTAGAAAAATGCATGCTTACTAGAGCATTATGAAATATGAATGCGTAATGGAGTTAGAAGGGAAATGCACTTGCTTCTAAGTACCTGTTACACAGATACAGGGTTTTGCATCAAAATTTTATTTCCAATCTGTATCCTCGTTCTGGTAACAAAATAGAACTGACTTCCTTTGTGGTCCATATTTTGCATTCCATCATCACTGGTGTAAATATCTGTCTGTCTACCTTCTTTAATATGTCATTCCATTATTCAATTTTGTCTCCATGCAGGACATAGTGATATTTTATGTGCCTATCTTATGACTATGTTAGCTACTCACATGTTAGTTGCTATGCCTATTGGAGAGGCTCCTATCCATCATCTTATTTTCAACAACTCTAATATAAACAAAATAAAGTTGTAGTTGGTTGAGGGCCAAGTAGATGTTGGTAGTGGTGGAGCTGAAGGAATGAATGAAGAAGAAGCTGGTGATCTTCCTCTTAATGATATAAATATGGATGACATTTTTGATGAAATTGAATCAGACTCTGCAAATGATCCTGATTATGAGCCATCAGATTTTGATGCGCATATTCGTGCACTTGAGGAAAAGGTAGAGAATATGATTGTTGCCCATGATATGCAATTTAAATATATATACAAGTATCTTAGGTACTTAAATAAGGGCCTTCATTAAATTAATTCTACCATATCTGCTCATTCTTCAGGATTTGTTTAAGTGCTTTATCCTTTGGTCTATAATAACTCTAATACTATTTTGTTGTTGTTGGTATGTGAACTTTGATTTGACTTCAGTTTGTGAGAATGACTTTTGTTTAAGCTAGTTATTGATATGAGAACTTTGAATTTGCATATATTTCTTTCATATCTTGTTTAGTCAACTCCTTTATTACTCTCTTGTTCATTTTTCTTCTTCCATATCTTACTTGCTTCCTTTGTCGTATTGTGACAAAAAGGGGGAGAATGGATTATATGGAAATTGATATGGATATGGATGGATTATGGATCATAGTAGTTTATATATATATATATGTGTGTGTGTGTGTGTGTGTGTGTGTGTGTGTGTGTGTGTGTGTGTGTGTGTGTGTGTGTGTGTTACTCAGGGGGAGTAAGTAAAGAAGTGTTGTGCCTGGTTCATAATGTTGTGTGCTGGTTGATGATAACTGGTGCATGATTCTTTAACCAGGCTGTAGCTGGTTTCTTTTTATAACTGATGCATGATTCTTTATGTGTATACTAGTTGTATTTGTATTGAGTGTGTTTTGTCACAAATTTGACAAAGGAGGAGATTATAAGTGCTATGGTTTCTTACTCCTTTGGTTGCCAAATTTTGTTGTGCCAAAACCTCAATTTGTGTCTTGTGTAGCATGTTGATGTTCAAGGCATTGCGTTACAATGCTTCAAGTCAAGAACGAAGATCTACTTCAAGAAATGCAATGTTAAGTACATTGTCCACTCCTGTATGCTTCAAAGTTTAGAGTGTTTAAAGAGTTACAACAGCTACATTAAAAGACAAGTTCTTATTCAAGACTCAAGACATAGTACAACTCAAGATGAAGTATAACTCAAATCTAAGCTTTAGAAGATCTCAAGTTCAAGTTACATCTCAAGCTTCAAAATCTTCAAAGGTCAACAATCATCTGAAGAAATGAAGCCTCAATGTTCATACATCACTTTCAAGGTATGATTGAACTTAGACTAACCTTAGGGTAGGTCATTTTGTATACATAATTCAATTAAATCACTTTATAAGTGTTTTGGACTGTTCTAAGACTAGTCCTGAACCTTGTTAGACTTGTCCTAGCATTGACTCGACCACTCCAAGAAATTCCAAGACCACTCCTAAGTTTGTTGCAATTTTTCAAAATTTTTTGTTCATCTACGACCAGTCTTAGACTCTGCTCGACCAGTCGTGTGAACAGTGCTTGACTCGACCTCGACCAGTCCAGCAGTTAGGACTCAAACTCCAGCAACTATTCCTGACTCCTCACAACCAGTCGTGGGTAGGTCATGACCGATCATAGAGGACTCACGACCGGTTGTGGACAGCCTTCGACTAGTCGTGGAACGGTGTTATCCCATCGCGCTCAAAAATTTAAAAATCTGTTCGACCTTCCACCAGTCGAAGTGTCCTCAAGACCAGTCGTAGGTGCAATTTTTGTAACTATAAATAGAGGATGAATTTCAGAGTTTCGATAATCCAATTTAAGTAAATTCAAGGCATCACTCTGAGAGATAAGTTTGTGTTCTTTTTAAGATACATTGTGCATATTTAATATTCTATTTTGTTATCTTTTCATATTTGATTTTGTTTCTACATTCCAATCTGATTTGAAAGAGGAATTGTAATATTCCACTTCTTGGAATTAAAATCAAATAGAACTAGCCCAACTTAATTTAATCTAAAATCAATTTAGACCTAGAACCATTTTAAAGTGAGTATTGGACATTGAACTTCTATATTCGAACTTCTACTCCGACTTAGTTCTTTTGGGTTATAAGAAAAGGAGAAATCTAGGTATTTTATATTTGTGTAAATCTTCTGTTATTTTGATTTCTTTTGAGATTAAGCCAAAAAAATCTCATGTATTTGGTTATCTGAGGAGAGCCAAAAAACTCAGAGTAGGGTTTTTTTTTAAATTGTGTAAGCCCATTTGAAAGACACAATTGTGAGAGTTTTAGGTGAACCTGAGAAAAACCTATTTTCATAGTGAATGCTAATATCCCCTGTGTGAGGATATTAGGAGTGGAGTAGCAACCTTTGTGGCTGAACCACTATAACTCTTTGTGTTTTGTGGATGTGTGATTTATTTTTTTATATCTTTTATCATTCAATATTGTGAGATGTATGTGTGGATGTGAATGTTGTAATCTTTCATTTCAAGCATTGTAGGAATGTTGTACTAGCTTAGAATTTCTTTCTTTCTATTTCCTTTCTTCCTTTCCAGTTTGAGATTTTGTTTCTCTAATTATTCTAGTAAGGTTGTCCTGCCATAAACCCTTAGTTTTTATGGTGAAAGGTTCTCCTTAGAACAACTAGAATTTGAGGTTGCTTTACATTCTGTATTGTGGATTGTTACTTTTTTTTGCTTGACTATCTTATTATTTTATTCTGCTGTTATCTTTTTAAATTTGGCATAGTCCTATTCACCCCCCCTCTAGGACATATAGCTTGGCCTTTTTGGTTAGCATAAATCTAAATAAACTGAAAGTAAACTATCTGAATCTTAAATTGTCAGGCCTGTGTCCTAGTACCATTCCGTTCTGTATGATCCCGCGGTCCTCCCAGTCAAATTCTGTTGACCCGTAGTTAGCATTTGCACACGATCTTAAGTCGTATCCTGTAAACCCAATCCAACTTAACTCGAGACCTGCATCATTGTAACCGCGTTGTTGTCGCGATTCCAACGTTGTGTCTCATGCACCAATGTGACGCTTAGATTGAGAGATCTAGCCCGCACATTATCCCGGCCGTTATTGCATGTTGCGAGACCCAAGGTGTCCAGGAGAGAAATATCTCTACAAGTAATCATGTGTTAGGGCATATATATATATATATATATATATATATATATATATATATATATATATATATATATATATATATATTTAGAAGTCTCAATGTGCATCCATCGCATCAGTGTAGAAATTCCATTGTGATCCTTGTTAGAGTGCAGAGACTGTTGCTGAGAAGCCCCTATTGTGCTCCCCTGCCTGGATTCTTGTTGTGCATCCCCTGATTGGACTCCTATTGTGTGCTGCCTACCTGGATTCCTATTGTACGCCCCTTACCTAGATTCTTGTTGTGCTCCCCTACATGGATTCCTGTTGTGCACCCCTGCCTGGATTCCTGTTGTATGCCCCCTGCTTAGACTCTTGTTGTGCTCCCCTGCTTGGATTCCTATTGTGCACCTCCTTCCTGAACTCCTGTTGTGCTCCCCTTCTTGGATTCCTGTTGTGCGTGCCCTGCTTGGATTCATATTGTGATCCCCTACCTGGATTCCTGTTATGCACTTCTGCCTAAATTCCTGTTATGCACCCCCTGCCTGGACTCTTGTTGTGCACCCCCTACTTGGACTCCTGTTGTGCACCCCCTACCTGAACTCCTGTTGTGCACCCCCTACCTGAACTCCTGTTGTGCTTCTTTTCTTGGATTCCTGTTGTGCACCCCTGCCTAGATTCCTATTGTGCTCCCTTGCCTGGATTCCTATTGTGCGCTCTTGGTTGTGTGCCCCTACCTAGATTCCTATTGTGTGCCCCATTCCTGGACTCCTATTGTGCTCCACCCCTGCTGAAGACCTATTGCGTACTGGAAGTTGCTATGCACTGGAAGTTGCTGCACGCTGGAAGCTGTTGCATGCTGGAAGCTGTTCCACATTGGAAGTTGTTGTGCACTGTAAGTTGATGCGTGATGGAAGCTGCTGTGTGCACTGGAAGCTGCTGTGTGCTGGAAGCTATTGTTTGTGGGAAGCTGTTGTGTGCACCCTAATGTCCATAGATAGCCTTCACACGTGCGAGATGCCTATAAATACCCCTCTCCCATCTTCATTTAGATGGACAGAAGTTGGAAAGTCTCAAGGAACTCCCAGAGGAGAGAGAAAAGTTGGGCACAACAGAATTATGGCATGACAGAATTATAACACAACAAAATTATGGCACAACCCAAGTTCGTGAAGTTTTCATCTCTTCTTAGATTGTGCACCAGTATTCTTGCCTAAAATGCCCCTTCCTTGGTCAAGTGTGCCATTTGCTGAATTCATAAAGGGAAAGTAAAGTAAATATGAAGCACTGAGAAAGTGCTCCAGGAAAAAGAAGAGTATGTCCGTACGACTGAAAATATATGTGGAAGAATAATCAATGCCTATCGCACAACCAAATTAAGGGCTTTAAATTTAAATGACTCATTTGCCTTCACGATGAACAACAAAAATATCGACATACTGCTAAAATTTCCACTGAATTGTCTTCTCTTTCATTCATTACGTTGATTGATTGTACTTTATTTTTAGAATCAAGGGAATCTAAGGATGTAAATGAACTCAAAATGAATAGATAACTTGTGATCATTGTTCTCTTATCGAATTCTTTGTTATCATTGAATAAATCCCCCAAATCGAATGCATTTGTTTCTTGTTTGAAACAAAATGGCGACTCTGCTGGGGACTCTTTTCAATGATAACTTAGAAAATATTTAGAGAACATTTATGAGTTTTTGGCGTCTGTATAGATGCCAAAATAGCGACTCTCAGTGGGAACATCCTTCCCTTATCTTTAAAAAACAAAGTACATTTTTATTTAAATAAAATAACTAACACTCTGTTTTAAATGATAGGTATACCACAACGACCTTTTCTTCTGACTAATGTTGTTGTCAACTTCGTATCCAACGGATTTCCACCAGAAAGCATCAGAGAAGATCAAATCAGTTACGATCAAGGACAGACAATGTCAGGTAATATTCGGACTAGTTTTTTCTTCAACTATAGCATAACAAGATGATGAAGAACATATGATAGCGACATCTAAAAAAATGAAAGGGTTCGATCTGCTAAGTATGGATAACGAGTCGATCATGTGAAATGTTACGATGCGTGGATTTACCTCACTCACTCAGTTCATCCTCCTCAACAGCATCAGTAATACAGTTTTCATTTTCTCCTTTGATATCAGTTCATTCGAAGTGTACAGAAAATAGAAAAACTTGCTACCGAATGTTAATCAGTCTTCATCAGATGTGCATGTTACTAAGGATATCCCTAATTTTTCAACAGTGACTGCCTTGAACAACATTTTTCCCTAAGGAAATCCTTCAGATGAGAAGTTAGTTCAACTGAATCAGGCGCTGCTCGCTAACAAGATGAAGAATCAATTAACAAATTCATCAATCAATAGAGAACCCTAGGGGCATCGTATTCACAACTTGCAAGAGTAGAAAAATAAGTCAATTTGAAAAGATTCAAAGTGAAGCTGCTCAACTCTGATATGAATAAGCTATTTCAAAGTCTAAAGAGAAAAGCAACAGATATTGCAAAAGGAAGAAAAGTAAAACGAAGGATAGTCAAAAGTAAAGAATCGAAGGACTACATGAAATATACATTTGAAGAAGACGACGTACTCCTTATGATGGCTAGCTATGGAGAAAATCAAATTGCCACGACCAAAGTATTTAAAGGAAATGAAGTAAAGAAGAAAAGGTCTTTCACCGAAGATGACCAGTGATAATAAAATTGTCTTAGAGAGGATATATGAAATAAAAGAAAAAGTAATGACAATACAAGTATTCGCTCTATAGAAGAACAAGCAAGAAGAAAAATACAAGTATATTCATCATGGGGGCAAATTTTCATTAATATACCTACCAGTTCAGCAAAATGTATCATCTCTGAATACCAATTCAAAAGATTCACGACATAATTATTCAGGGTGCAGACAAAAGCATACAAGATAATTATAGTTTTGATTTTGAAGATTATTAACACAATACTTCCAAATTAAAAGGGGCACGATAAGTAGAATACCAAGAAGGCCAAAGTTTCAGATAACCAAAGGCGTAAGAATGCAAAGTCTCAGGAATGCTAAGTCTCAGAATGCATATGCCATACATGAAGAAAAGGCAAACATTCAGGCACATCAAGTTCAAGCATACTATATTCAAGCGCTGACGGTTATTTCCAAATCAGTAGTAGTTACTATTGCCATCGCAATATCACTGACGTGAAGATTTTTCCATTATCGAAGTTTATCGGGATTGATATTATTACCAAGCTGAAGCTCCATTTGGGCTAAATTTTATAATATCATTAACAACAGTAGGGGCCATATATTAATCATTGATCTGTTATCTTCAGTTATCGATTTGTTATCTTCAGCAAAGCCTGTACGATCAACTATCACGTCAACGACAATAGTTTATCATTTAAGGCAGCCTAGCCAAGCCCTATACGCATAAGACCTATCACCATCGTCATTCGGGCAGCAGTGTAGAGCTAGCAGCCCTAAAAAGCCCATATAGGCCACATTACATGCATACCCATGCGGGCAGTAGACGGACCTAGTGATTAAAAGCCCTAAAAGGCTAAAAACAAAGTCCTCAACGGCTAGTCACACATAACACCCATGCCGTTTGTATAGCTTTCCGACTGCGTCATGGGGAACGGATGAAACTGCCCTCCCGTGAATGGGTCCAACCTTGCAGACGAAGAAAACCCAGATTTGGGCTTGTTCTGGTAGTAACTCATAAGGGCCTAAACCTACTCATTGATGGACTGACAACCTCGAATTTGGTAGCCATAGAAAACCTAGATCTCCGGCTTGTTTCTGGTAGTAACTCATGAGGAAGGGCCTAAACCTACTCATTGATAGACCGTCAGCCTTGGATTTAGTCAAAGGTAGCCTTGCACGCCCTGCGAACTCTAGAGAGTTACTATGTCCAACCCTGTGCATAAATCTTATCCATGATAAGTCCAAGAACTCATGAGAGTTAGAGAGACCATTTACGTAAGATCCGACTCCTGCATGAGTCTAAGAAACTTCTTGATCCACTACTCAAGAGCCTAAACTGTGTGTGTAGGTGTCAGTCCAGTAGTGTTATCAAGTCCAGTCCAGTCTAGTCCAGTCTAGTTCAATCTAGACTAGTCAAGTCAAGTTTAGCCTTGTCCAATCAAAGTATGGTCAGTCAAAAGTACACTAGCTTTACTGCTTAAAAAGCATAAACTATATGTAGCATCAAAATGTTGCAGATATATATTCCACTTTAAATATACTCAAATATGCAATTTCCTGATGAAAACAGTAAATATTGAGTAAACAACATGTAAAAATGCATTTCTCTTGAATCAAGTTCAAATTACAGCAACAAAAAATGCCTTCAGAATATTGGCAATTATCTACTTGAAAGTCCATTCTTTAGGATCAACTATTAGTCTTCAATTGCAATACATTTGTTCTGCTGACAAGAGTTACCTTTTGCCTTCTTGATGATAGAGAAATATTATCGCACAAGATTCTCAAAGGTGGTAGAGAATAAACTAGAGAAGAATCATCATTCTCTGCCGGACAATTTGAAGATTCAGATATATTCTTTCGATTCATTAAAGGAGCAACAAAGATTATCCATCCTTCAAGGGTATTAGCAAGCTTCACTTCAGAAATATTATTTTCTGAAGAAATCTTAATGAAAAGATTTTCCTGGAAAGGGGGCATGATCTATGTCTTTTAAAGTAATTTATGCCTTGATCTTTCTGGTAATCTCTTATGCATGGCAAAGGAATTCATATGCCAAGAATTATGAATGATGATATCATAAGACTACAAGTACTGGATCTGATGGAGACAAAGAACAAACAGAATCATCATCAGTAACTTCCATGGCCTTTGGAAAGTTATTAAATGAAAATTGAAAGAAGTCTTGTCTATTTTTCAGAATCAGCAAAGATCTAAGGAAAATTCTATAAAGAAATGCCAAGGAGCACAAGCTAGAAAAGACTCAGCAAAGAAACTCAGTGGTTGTACCTTTGGAGCTAGAGATGACATCTCCAAAAACACGATATAATGATCAGAGAATGCAATGCGAAGAATGATGACAAAACACAAAGATGAAATGATTAAATCATTATCATATTACGAATATACCATCAGCCTAAAAAAGAGAAGTTTTCAATATATTTAAAAAATTATCAATACTTCATAAAGCTAAATTGGAAAAACTATAATGTCTTAGATACTAATTCCAATTAATTTGGCAGGAAAGACTATCATTCAAAAGCTTAGGTTATGCAGATCATGAATAAAGAAAACAATTGAAAAAGTTGTTGCAGTACTAGCAGCATTAAAGAACAACTCTCTCAACGCAGAGTTCAAAGAAAGAGTTGTAGAAATTAATCAAAGAGACTGTTGTAGTAGAAACATTGAAAGATAGTTCTCTGGCCAAGATACTCAAAAACGAAGTCGTCACAACTATTATAGTGACGGGTTTCGATGAAAAGAGAATTTAGCCTCCCTATTGAAGCATCTGCTGGATACTACTAGCTAGGCGCAATTAATCTTCTAGTCGAGTGTGATCATTTAGTCTTCCATACAAGAAGAGTCATTCAGTCATCCTTTAGTTGTAATTCATTTGGTTCTTCGAAGAAGATTGATCCTCCACTTGATTTCATAAATCAATCAAAGAAGGATCATGGGGGCACCTGTTGGGGCATATATATATATATATATATATATATATATATATATATAGAAGTCTCAATGCGCATCCATTGCCTCAGTGTGAAAATTCCATTGTGATCCTTGTTAGAGTGTAGAGGCCCTTGCTGAGAAGCCCTTGTTGTGATCCGTTACCTGAATTCCTATTGTGCGTCCCCTGCCTAGACTCTTGTTGTGCACCCCCTGCCTGGATTCCTGTTGTGTGCCCCTTGCCTGGATTCCTGTTGTGTGCCTCTTGCCGGGATTCTTGTTGTGCTCCCCTGCTTGGATTCCTGTTGTGCACCCCTACATGGATTCCTGTTGTGCGTCCCCTGTCTGGACTCTTGATGTGCTCCCATTCTTGGATTCCTGTTGTGTGCCCCCTGCCTAGACTCCTGTTGTGCTCCCCTGCTTAGATTCCTGTCGCGCGCCCCCTACCTGGATTCCTATTGTGCTCCCCTGCCTGGATTCCTGTTGTGAGCTCCAGGTTATGCGCCCTACTTGAATTCATGTTGTACGCCCCCTGCCTGGACTCCTATTGTGCTCCCCTACCTGGATTTCTTTTGTGTGCCCCTTGCCTGGACTCCTATTGTGCTCCCTTGCTTGGATTCCTATTGTTCGCCCCCTGCTTGGATTCTTGTTGTGTTCCCCTACCTGGATTCCCGTTGTGCACTCCTAGTTGTGCGCCCTTCCTGGATTCTTGTTGTGCTCCCCTTGCATGGACTCCTGTTGTGCTCCACCCTTTCTGAAGACCTATTACACGTTGGAAGCTGCTGTGCACTGGAAGCTGTTACGCACTGGAAGCTCCTGTGCACTGGAAGCTGTTGTGCACGGGAAGCTGCTGTGTGCATCCTATTGTGCACAGATAGCCTTCACATGTGCGAGACGCCTATAAATAACCCTCTCCCATCTTTATTTGGACGGACAGAAGTTGGGAAGTCTCAAGGAACTCCTAGAGGAGAGAGAAAAGTGGGGCACAACGAAATTATAGCACAATGGAATTATGGCACAACGGAATTATGACACAATGAAATTATGGAACAATAGAATTATGGCACAACGGAATTATGGCACAACCCAAGTTCATGCGGTTTTCATCTCTTCTTATATTGTGCACCAGTATTCTTACCCAAAATGACCCTTCCTTGATCAAGTGTGCCATTTGTCAGATTCATAAATGGAAAGTAAAGGAAATATGAAGCACAAAGAAAGAGTTTTCGAAAAAAGAAGAGTATGTTCGTACTACTGAAAGGATAAGTGGAAGAACGATTAATGCCTATCACACAACCAAATCAAGGGCTTTAAGTCCGCATGACTCATTTGCCTTCGCGATGAACAACAAAAGTGTCGACATACTGTTAAAATTGCCACTGAACTGTCTTCTCTTTCATTCATTGCGTTGATTGATTGTACTTTGTTTTTAGAATCAAGGGAATCTGAGAATGTAAATGAACTCAGAATGAATAGATAACTTATGATCATTGTTCTCTCATCGAATTCTTTGTTATTATTGAATAAATCTCCCAAATCGAATGCATTTATTTCTTATTCAAAACATCATGATGGTGACATTGCCCAGCCTACCTAGGGTAGGATGATGTCACCCTAGCCCCTTGCCTCTTACATGAAATGATGGGAGCATGCTTCTCTTTACCCCATGTGTAATCATTACAACTCTACATGTCTCACTCCCTCCTGCTTCCTCATTTTCTTCCATTGCAAAAGAAAAGCCATGGACGTCCAAGCCATGAACCCAAAAATCCAGCCACTTTCACCTTAGATCCTTCTCTATCCAACCATCAAAAACCCATCTCAACCATTAAATTCATCCTCTTGGAGCTCTAAAACCTATAGGTGGAAAAAAAGGAGAAGATCATAGGTGGGTGCTTCTTAACACTTGTTTCTTTTATATCTTTGCATGGATCTTCATCCTTTTTAGCATGGGGCAAACGGGACCCACCAATCAATGGGGAGATCCCATCTTGGTCCCTAGGTGTGGCCAATGGCTCACCATATCTTGTATGTATGTATCCATGGTGGGACTGTTCTCCATGGATCCCACCACGAAGTTCCTATGTTATGCAACTTGTTATGGCCACCAAGGCCCTGATTTTATGTGGTGGAAATAGGATTTCTCCACCAGAATTTCTGATGTATGGCCCATCTATGTGAGGCCCACTTAATGTACATGTGCATGCATGAGAGGAGTTCATAGTAGCATAGCTCCTCCCACCACCACCATTTCTCTCTCTCTCTCTCTCTCTCTCTCTCTCTCTCTCTCTCTCTCTCTCTCTCTCTCTCTCTCTCTCTCTCTCTCTCCCTCTCTCTCTCTCTCTCTCTCTCTCTCTCCTTTTTATGGTGTTGATGATGTGTGTGGCTCACCCGTTGTGTGTACGATGTTCAGCCATCTAGATTTGTTGGACATCCTTGCTGTCCAATTTTCTAGACGACCAGTATGATGGCCCACCTGATGTGTACACAACATTCCAACAGACCTAGGTGATAGGAAAGCACAAATATCAACTTGATCAAGGTGTTGTGGGCCTCATGCACATGGACCCCACCTCCGTGTGTTGTACCTGCACTATTCATTAGGCTAGCAGGGTTGTTCATTAGCAGGACACTGCTAAACAGCTATCCAGTAGCCGTAGACCCACCTGGATGAAGAAAAATACAAATATCAATTTGACCCATAACCATAGTGGGGCACACGTGTGGACCCACCTGATGTATGCATCAGGACATGGACCCCACCATGATTTATGTACTATATCTACATTGTCTAGACTGTAACGCCCGTGAAAAATCCATACTTGGGCTCGAGTACCAACTCGACCCGAAATTTGCATAGAATTAATTCCTATGGAAATTAAGCGTAAGTTAGCTAGCGCAACGCTGGAGTAGCTGGGAAATAGTCCCTGATCACTTTAAATACGTTCTACAAGACCCAAATCAAGCAAAACAAACGACTCTATAATACTCTATAACCTCGGACCAAACTCTAAGCAGGTTTGTTCTCTGGACCACTTTGAATCTTTGTATTGGATCTAGACCACGCGTCGAAAGTCCGATACCTCCTATCTTAGACCGTTAGAACCGCCTAGCTGGACTTGACAATCATTTCAAAAATCAATTCAAATCGATAATCACAGGCTATTTCATTAAGCCCGGACCGAAGAGAGTGCGAATAGGGACAGAATTGGAATTTCAAATTCAAATCTGGCACACGACTTGACGCGTCAGTATTAAGCGTTCTGACCGTCAGAATTCAGCCAGATTACAGCCTCGGATCAGGAAAAATTTCTATTTTATATCATGAGACTTTCAGCCCTGATCTACGTGCGGTGACCGCTGAACTGAAACTGGTCCGCCACGTGCGATCTGCGAACCCTGCTGGACTGAAAACTTAATACGTGCTAGATCTGGTACGCAAGAGCTTAAGTCCGATCGCATTTTGGTGTACTCTAGGAGTCGAGAGGAGCATGAGGAGCACTTACGTTTGGTCCTGGATACGCTGAGACAGCATCAGTTGTTCGCACAGTACAAGAAGTGCAACTTCTGGAAGCAGAAAGTGAAGTTCCTGGGACACGTGGTGTCCAAGGATGGCATGGCAGTTGACCTGTCTAAGGTGGCTGCGATGCAGGACTGGGAGCAGCCTGGTTCTATCACTGAGGTGAGGAGTTTCTTGGGTCTCGCTGGCTACTATCGGCACTTCATACAGGACTTCTCGAAGATCGTGAGACCCTTATCTCAGTTGACACGGAAGGATGTGAAGTTTGCCTGGAATGAAGAGGCGGAGTCAACTTTTCAGGAGTTGAAGGACAGACTTACGTCTGCCCCTGTGCTAGTATTGCCAGATCAAGGGGTTAGATACACTATATACACTGACACGTCTAGTGTTGGTTTGGGTTGTGTCCTTATACAGAGGGACAGGGTAATTTCGTATGCCTCAAGACAATTAAGAAAGCACGAGGAGAATTACCCTACACACGACCTAGAGTTGGCAGCCGTTATATTCGCACTGAGACTCTGGAGACATTACCTCTACGGAGAGGAGTTCGAGCTCTTTTGCGACCACAAGAGCCTCAAGTACATATTCACGCAGCGAGACTTGAATATGAGGCAGCGGCGATGGATGGAGACGTTGAAGGACTTCAAGTTTGAAGTCTCTTACCATCCTGGGAAGGCGAACCTTGTGGCTGATGCATTGAGCCGCAAGAAGGCGATAGAGTTTGTGGCTCCGCTGATGGTTGCTGAGTGGGATATGATTAATTTTTTGTGAGACTTTGAGCAGAAACTCACCGTAGAGGAGCCGTTTGAGTTCATCGCACATGTACAGGTGCGATCTCAGATCGATGACCGAGTCATCGAGGTGCAGAGGGATGATGCGCATCTGACTGAGCTTCGAGAGCAGGCCAGTGATGATGCAGACGCCGACTGGCGAGTTGGTATGGATGGGGGCTTACGTTATCGTGGCCGCCTATGCGTCCCAGATGTCCCTAACTTGAGACGAGAGATTCTCGAGGCTGCGCATTGTACTAGACTCGCGATGCATCCAGGCAGTACGAAGATGTATCGTGACGTGAAGAGGACGTATTGGTGGGAAGGTATGAAGACCCACATAGCAGAGTTCATGTCCCGTTGTCTCACTTGTCAGCAGGTGAAGGCAGAGCATCGCCGACCACCTGGACTTTTGCAGCCTATGCCGATCGCAGAGTGGAAGTGGGATTTCATTTTCATAGACTTCATTTCTGGGTTGCCGAAGACGAGAAAGGGACATGATTCCATTTGGGTGATCGTCCACCGTCTGACGAAGTCGACGCACTTCCTACCGATCAGAGTTACGAACTCTGCAGATGAGCTGGCTAGACCATACATCAGAGAGATTGTGCGTCTGCATGGAGTTCCGCTGGAGATCGTGTCGGACAGAGACATGCGGTTCACTTCTATTTTCTGGACTCGCATTCAGGAGGCTATGGGTGTGAAGTTGAAGTTCAGTACTGCCTTCCACCCACAGACAGATGGACAGACAGAGCGGGTGAACCAGATCTTAGAGGACATGTTGCGATCTTGTGCATTGGACTTCAAGGACAGTTGGGATGATTGTCTTGCTTATGCAGAGTTTGCGTACAACAATGGCTTTCAGACGAGTATCGGTATGGCACCTTATGAGGCGCTGTATGGGCAACCTTGTCACGCACCGCATTGCTGGGCAGAGGTCGGTGAGCGTAGCTTGATTGGCCCAGAGTTAGTGCAGGCGACGTCAGAGAAGATCGATATCATTAGGCGTCGGCTTCTCACAGCGCAGAGCAGACAGAAGAGTTATGCCGATACGAGACGGAGGCCACTAGAGTTCACAGTTGGGGATCATGTGTTTTTGCGAGTTTTCCCTATGAAGGGAGTCCTTCGATTCGGGAAGAAGGGGAAGCTGGCACCGTGATTCATTGGTCCATTCCAGATCCTCGATCGTGTGGGAGCAGTGGCTTACCGATTGGCTTTACCCACGCCTCTTGCGAGCGTTCACAACGTATTTCATGTTTCTATGCTGAAGAAGTACATTGCTGATCCTTCCCATATCATCAGATGGGAGCAGGTGCAGTTAGGAGAGGATGTTACATATATCCTGCGACCGACACGTATCCTAGACAGGAAGGAGCAGGTACTGCGTAGCAAGGTGATTTCCCTTGTGAAGGTATTGTGGACGCATCACTCTGAGGAGGAGGCTACTTGGGAGACAGAAGCAGAGATCAGAAAGAACTACCCACAGCTTCTCGAGGAGTACGAAAAGGTACAAATTTTGAGGATGAAATTATTTGTTAAGGGGGGTAGATTGTAACGCCCGTGAAAAATCCATACTTGGGCTCGAGTACCAACTCGACCCGAAATTTGCATAGAATTAATTTCTATGGAAATTAAGCGTAAGTTAGCTAGCGCAACGCTGGAGTAGCTGGGAAATAGTCCCTGATCACTTTAAATACGTTCTACAAGACCCAAATCGAGCAGAACAAACGACTCTATAATACTCTATAACCTCGGACCAAACTCTAAGCAGGTTTGTTCTCTAGACCACTTTGAATCTTTGTATTGGATCTAGACCGCGCATCGAAAGTCCGATACCTCCTATCTTAGACCGTTAGAACCGCCTAGCTGGACTTGACAATCATTTCGAAAATCAAGTCAAACCGATAATCACAGGCTATTTCATTGAGCCCGGACCGAAGAGAGTGCGAATAGGGACAGAATTGGAATTTCAAATTCAAATCTGGCACACGACTTGACACGTTAGTATTAAGCTTTCTGACCGTCAGAATTCAGGCAGATTACACCCTCAGATCAGGAGAAATTTCTATTTTATATCATGAGACTTTCAGCCCTGATCTACATGCGGTGAACGCTGAACTGAAACTGGTCCGCCACGTGCGATCTGCGAACTCTGCCGGACTGAAAACTTAATACGTGCTAGATCTGGTACGCAAGAGCTTAGGTCCGATCGTATTCGGCCAGGGGACCACCAGAAAGCATCTTTTGGACCGAAACAGCCCCGAATTGGATATGCACTAAGTGAACTTTGTACTGGAGCCTATTTTCAGCATTTTGGGGCTTATAAAAGGGGTTGAAACCCTCACTCCTCTCTCCCATCCGAATTTGAGAGAAACCCTAGATTTGGAGGGAGAAAAGGTGAGAGTTTGAGAGAGAGTGAAGAAGAGATTTTTTTCGTCTTCGTGCCACCTGTTGCTAGTGCCTAAGCAACACCTCCTGATCACCAAGCCGGTGATTCTTCCGCGTTTTCAGGTAATAACTAACCCTAGAAGTTGCTGATTTGAGGATCACTAAGATCCATAGCTTTTTAACCAATAGATCTTGTAAAACAGGTTCTCTTATCGCTGTTGACGAAGCGTATACGCTCCGTTCAAAACGACACCACTACAAGAGACTAGGTGAGGATTTTAGACGCTTTGATTGACGGTTTCCAACGCTTTCAATGTCGTTTAATAGTAGATTATTGACGGCATCGCCGTTTGACATGTACAACATGCTATCCGTTTCCTGTTTTGTAAATCAACGAAGAATATGAGATTTAGGGCATTTTAGTCATTTGTAGGAAGTACAGATTACATTCATATTTTGCTGATGTGATTGACATGGTTTGTTGTCACATTAGGAAGTTAGGAATACGTGCATAATTAGTTTGGCGAAGAGATTCGCCTAATTGCGCACTTCGGGTCGACATACTATATGTAGACCTAAGTGTGTAGTGTATGTGTTTGTATAAATGCTTGTATTAGTATGTATTGAATTAAATGATGTTATGAATTAGTTTGAGATGGATTTCTCAATTTATATGCTGACATAAATGCTTTCCTACATGTTGACTATGTACATGATTCCATACTATGCATGAAATGTATGTGCTTGAAGATTTGTTTAAGTTGAATGTTATAACATGTGTTAACATGCTCACATGATTGTATTTCAATTCAAATACTCTTACATAGATTGCTGATGTGATTCCATAATTGTTTGGGACTAGACTTAGTCCAGGCAGTCGGTAACCGAGCAAATTCGTGGTTGGCTGGTCTTGGCCACGAACGACGCGTCGATGAACGCGAGTCGTGTTTGGAGTTGGCGGCAGTGGTTAGGCCACGCGAAGTGTTTTATGCACTTTATGTCGTTCGACTTGAGGTGCGATCGCGCTAGTCGAGCCCGTCAAGTAACCCGACTGGCCGATGTATGTTCACCCTGTATGAGTCATAACTGCTTGAACCTAGGATACTGAACTTACCATTGTAAACCATGTTAACCATGGTACCTTGATCCACGAAGACTCATGAGCCGGGCATGGTGGTATGGGACACCGTGGTCTAGCTGTCGGCCTACGCTGGGGCCACAAACCTCCCCGTAGTGACCAGTGAGTACCTAGTCTCATGAGCAGATTATGGTGGTATGGGACACTATATTTTAGCTGTCGGCCTACACTGATCAGGCGCGAGTCCTTTGTAGTGACCGCGAGCGTATTCTGAGTCTACGGGAGGCGACGACCCTTCAGTAGCAGTAGAGTACAGTAGGCCTGTATTGATAAGGTGATGGGGGAGTGGTGCAACGAGTGCGAGCAACAGCCCTGACAGCCCTTGCAGCGACCTACGAAATATACATCATTTGAGATTACTAGGAGTGACGACCCTAGACAGGATCTGTGTTGGGATTGATACAAGGGAAGTACCTTAGTTTCCCAATCCTGTTGTTTGAATGGACTAATAACAACTTGGAAATCATGTCATCATGCCATAGCATGTGCCTGGAAGATTGGAGCACTTGAGGGTCGATTGCATGCCGCGGTCATAAGATGGTGCCGTATAAGGGAGATCGTCGGTGAGGGCATACATCACGTCATGTCATCTCGCATTAACAACAGTATTAGGATTGTCTGATTTACTGCTTTACTATTATCGCATGATTGATTTGTGAACATGCTAATCTTTGCTCTATGATTCCACTGAGTTGATCACTCACTCCCACGTTACGGGATGGTGTTTTCAACACCCACCAGACCCTGTTGTAGATGCAGGTGATACTGAGATCCAGGAGGCAGAGCCAGACTTCGACGAGGACCAGGACGAGTTCTCGTACATGCAGTATCATGATGGCTTTACGTAGGAGACCTGGGTTGATGGGACTTCAGTGGGACTATTTTGAACATTTGATTTTGTTCATGTATATGTATATGAGACTCAGAGATGTATTCATACTTTAGAGACAGATGAGATCTACTTTGTTTTTCCTTACAGTGATATATATATTATTCATACTTTAGAGAGAGATGAGATCTACTTTGTTTTTCCTTACAGTGATATATATATTGTTTAGTCTTCCGCTTGCTTTTATCACTGGATCTGAAGTATGAATTGCAGTTTTGGTATACTTTTACTCATGTGAATGCTTTAAATCAGACAATATTGAATCATAATCATTTTTGTTGCATAAGTGACGGTCTGGAACTCGGGAGTTGAGTTTATACACGACCCCCCGATTTTCAGGGTGTTACAACCCTGGATGGTGGGGCCCTACCAAGATGTATGGTTTGGATGGTGGGGCCCTACCGTGATGTATGGGTTTCATCCTCACTGTCCAACTGCTGGACGGTGGGACTCCACCATGATGTAAGTGTTGTATTCACACCATTCATCCATGGACCCCACCTTGATGCTGGTGTTTCATCCAGATCGTCCAACGGTGGGCCTTGACGTGATGCATGTGTTATATTAACATTGTCCAGTCCTTGGACGTGGATTGGACCCCACCTTAACGTTGTGTTTCATCCACACCGTCCAGACCCTGGACGGTGGGACCTACCATGATGTATGTGATGTACTCATGTCGTCCCGCGACTGTGGCACCCATGCAAAGTACATGTTTCATCCTTCCCGTCCAACAACAATCTAAATGTTGTTGGATAGCAGTGATTAAATGCCCACTGTTAAAATCTTCTGGGCCCCATTATGATGTTTGTGTGTGTGTGTGTGGGGGGGGGGGGGGGGGGGGGGGTCTAGCTATGAGCCTATTTTGTGATGCATAAGGCCCACTTTGATGTGAGTCTTGTAGCACACTGTCCATCCATTTTATGGACCATAGGGTTGACCAGTGGGACCCCACCTTGATGTATATATTACATATGTTTCCCATCCATTTTTACTAAATCATGGGCTGCCTCATAGGCCCATGTCATGAGGCCCAATGTGATGTACATGAGGCCCATGTGATGTATGTGAGGCCATTGTATGAGGCCTAATGTGATATATATGATGCCCTTATGTGAGGCCCAATGTAATGGATATAAGGCCCTTGAGTGAGGCCCAATGTGATGTATGTAAGACCCTTTGTGATGTATGTGAGGCCCTTGTGTGAGGCCCATTGTGATGGAGATGAGGCCATTGAGCGAGGCCCATTATGATGTGTATAAGGCCTATGTTGAAAGTGCCCTGGTCTGTCAATTAGCATGAGTGGTGAGTCAGACAGACTGCAGAACCTCATAAGAAGATCGACTCATGTCATCTGCCTTAATCGGATGTGTGCAAGCTTGCCAGAGGTAAATCTAAGCCTCACATCCCATGTCCCAAAACACTAGGTAAATAAAACCATTAAAACAAGTTAGAATATCATAGGGTTTTAAGTAGGAAATTTTTTTTTAAAATAAAAAAATCTCTAAGTTTTCTTGCTTTGTCAATTTTATTGATATACGTGTCGATATAATGGACCTGCGCTGTCGATGTCCTCGATGCTGAATCGATTCCATCGGAATGAGGACAAAAGTGTCCAGCAACCACATATATATAATGTATCGATAAAAATATCGATACCATCAATATTTGAATTTGGAGTCCATCGAAGGTGACTCGATAATATCGACAGGCAGATTTCCGACACCCTTATTTTTTCTAAGAATATCATATATGCTTCGATATATCAAAGCCCTCCTCGATACCATCGAAGTTCAAATCTCAATGATATCTAAAGGCTCTCGATGATATTGAACTCTGTCATAAATTTGACCATTTTATATCTGTTGGAACCTTTTGCCTATATAAAGAGGAATTTTCTATTATTGCTGGTAGAGAAAGAAGAGAGTGCTTTTGAATGTTTTACCTTAGATCATATACCCAAAGCCCTTTCTCTCAAGGGAGTTCATCCTCCAATCCACCTTCATCATTGATATTCAATAGAGTGGATTGGGGAATGAACTTCTACATTCAAGGATCTTCCAATTACTACCTTAATGGCAAATCATTAAGCTGGGATGCCTTGAATGCATAGATGAATGGAATCACTCTATCTTCCTAATAGGAAAACATTTAGAGAGTAGGATTCCATCATAGCCTTGACCCAACCCGTCACCATGTATTGGTACATCATTTGAGTTGTGGATTAAAGGAGTAGAAGACTCTTCATCAACAAGGAGAAGATCTTCGTCAACATGTTGAATGAGACTCATCCACTTATTTTTAAGTATCTAGAGTCCAGAGGACCCTTTGATCATTCCTTTGTAGGATTGGGTCTAAGGTGTTTCTCACCCTTTGAAAGTCCTCTAGGAGGCCTCCGATGGGAGTCTACGTGGTGGGTGCGTCATGTGGACCTTTGCTCTGTAGAGAGCATAAACATCTGGTTAGAGGTGAACCATGTGAAACCTCTGGGTCTTGTGGAAGATCCTTGGCCAGTGTGCCTAAAAGTGGATGTGTTTTGTTGACCCTTGCTCGTGAGAGCATAAATAATCAGTCTCAGTGTAGGTTGTAAAGGTTAAAGGTGAACCTGATTTAAAACCTTAGGTTTGAAGTGAACCGGTGAAACCTCCTTAGTGAAATCCAGTACACTCAAGGGTTGAGTGTGGTTACTAGGAGTGGAGTAGACAAGTAGTCAAACCACTATAAAAATGGCTGTGTTTGAGATTGTTATTCTTTTACTTTTGTCATTTACTTTTTTATGTCTGAATATCTGAGATCACACCTCACACACATACACAGTCATATCTATCATGAACGAGTTTACATGTTGTTCAATTCTTGAATAGTTTGTGATTAGATCCTCTACTGGGATCGGAAGCCAAGAGAGTTATTTTTTAGTAATCCTGATAAGTACCTAAAGTTAGGATTAGTGTAATAGGATTCTTAATAAATCATAAGAACTTTAAAAAGTCCTATTCACCCCCTCTAGGACATATTGGCATATTCCTACTTCAACTTAAGCGGTCTTCACTGCTATTTCAATTACTATCAAAGCGGGTCTCTCTTTAAGGGCTTCACGGCCTAGAGAATGATCTTGACTGAAGATTGAAATCATGGTAAACAGTGTCTCAGAAGGGATGATAAGTCGTAACAATTGCCTAGTAATCCATACTGCTCTGAAAGTTGACAATAGTTTAAAATGGTACCTTAATAGTGGATGCTCCAGACATATGACTAGTGATCAAACTCACTTTTGTGAATATTCAGAATTTGATGGAGGATCAGTCACTTTTGGAGATGGTAGCTCTGCCAAAATTGTTGGACAAGGGATAATAGTTGTACCAGGCCTTCCAAAGATCAAACATGTCCTCTGTGTAGAAGGCTTGAAACATAATCTCCACAGTATCTCCCAAATCTGTGACAAGGAACATCTGGTCACCTTCTCAAAAAATATGTGTAGAATTTTAGATCATACAAGAAAATCTCTCATAAAAGGCTTACGTAGTAGTGATAATTGTTATGTCATTGAAAGTACAAATGGGAATGTGCTGTCCACCAAGTGTAATATGGCTGTAAAGAATGAATCCAAATTATGGCATCAAAGGTTGAGACAAGTTCACTATTGGAATTTAGCTAGGCTTAGCTCAAGAAATTTAGTTAGAGGTCTTCCCAAGATTAGAAAGAAGAAAAAGTTATGTGTGGGGAATGTCTAAAAGAAAAACAGATAAAAGTTGGACACAAAAAAATAACCACCATAGCAACAACAAAACCTTTGGATTTATGCATATGGACTTAGTTGGCCCGACCAAAGTGGAAATCCATGGCAAGAAGAGATACTTCCTGGTGATAGTAGATGACTACATCAGATTTACTTGGGTTACATTCCTTCGAGAAAATTCAGATGCCTTTGAAGAATTTGTAATTTTAGCAAAGCGGCTTCAAAATGAAAAAGGATATTGCATCAATCACATCAGAAGTGATCGTAGTGGGGAATTTGAAATGAAAATTTTGAAAATTATTGCAATGAGAAAGGTATTTGTCATGAATTCTCAACCCTCAAAACCCCACAACAAAATGGAGTTGTTGAAAGGAAAAATCGGGTATTGCAAGAAATGGGGTCAGTTATGCTAAATGGGAAGGATATGGCAAAAAGATTCTAGGTATAAGCTGTCAATACCGCCTGCTATATCATTAATGGAGTATATCTTAGAGTAGGCTTAAACAAAACTCCATATGAATTATGGTATGGGAAACTACCCAGTATGAAATATTTTTGAGTGTTTAGTAGTAAGTGCTACATTATAAGAGATAGAGATCACCTTAGTAAATTTGAATCTAAAAGTGATGAAGGCATTTTTTTGGGGTATGCCATGAATAGTCGTTCTTATAAAGAGTCTGTCAATGTGGCAATTGATGATTATTCTCATGAGGAAGATACCCCAGTAAATGAATTAGAAGATGATGTAGATTCATGCATACTAGAAAAATCTGATAACAAATCTCCATCATCTATTGAACCTCAACTGTCATTTAACATACCCATCCTAAAGGTCATCCTCAAGAGTAAATCATTGGAGATCCTAATAATGGTTTAAAAACTTGTAAGCCCTGTATCCTAGACCATACCGTTCCGTAGACTTCCACAGTCTTTCTGGTCCAATTTCGGTAACCTTCAACCCTTAACCGATATTTGCGCGCAACCATGAGTCACATGCCGTCAACTCGAGTCGACTCAACCCAACACTTAAACCCTAGCGACCGCACCGTCGCAGCGGTTCTGATGCCGCAACTCGCGCGCCGAGGCGATACCCTGGTCAGGAGATGTGGGAAAGCATTTGGTGTGAGGAAAACGCCGCACGTTGTAAAGCCTAAGAGAATCTTTATGACTTGTCACATCAATCAATCAATCCTATCATGTCAAGTACATGTCAAGTACACATCACCTTTCACCCATTCCCAAGCAACCACAAAAGTCAAAAAGTTCTTACAATGCCCATACTTTTCCTACACCATTTTCCACAAAAGTCAAAAAGTCTCTTACACCCATCACTCACCACATCTATCAATCCATCACCCATATCTCTTCCTATCTCTTTACAACCCTCTCTCTCTCATTTTTAAGCTACTTTCTCAAGCAAGAGAAAACCTTCATATGTCTAAGCCCTTCCACTCCAAGAGAGCCACAAGTGTGGCCCACCTTTTATATCCTTTCATCTCTCATCTTAACCATTCAAACCTCATCTCCTCCATTAGAATTGAAGCTAAGGAGCTAAGGAAGCTAGGGTGCACGAAGAAGCCGGCGGGTGATCCTTGATTTTTGTCTCTCATTCATTTATTTGATTAAGGGCCCATATTTGGTGGGACCCACCTTGATGTATATTTTGTATCAAAGAGGGGCCCATAGTGGTGGGGCCCCTCCATCACCTCCGTTGTCTTCTATCTCTCTTTCTCTCTTTTTCCCTTCTCTTTCTATGATTATGGCCCACTTAATGTGTGTACATCATCCATACCATCTACCGGTGGACCCCATCTATGTGGGACACACCATGATGTTTAAATGCCATCCCAACTGTCCATAGGGAGGGGGGCATCTTGAAGTAGCTAACAGTGGGGGTTGGCTGACTTTGAAGTGTGATCTGAAGTGGGCCCCAGCTCCACAGCTCACGTGGTGGACTAAATGAAAGATACCTCGTTTTAACGCTGGGTCCACCCAGCTCCATGGCTCGGTGGCAGACTGAGTGAAAGATGCCTTGTTGCAGCACCTGAGGTCTTGGTATTGATCCTGTGGAGGTGCTTAGCATGGTGTGTGTACTGACATGGGTGTGACCTGACGGTGGGGTCCATGGGACCCACCTACGTCATCCATCTATTTTGGTGGACCACACCATATTGCATGTGTTTTATCCAAACTGTCCGTTGCACCTGGATGGTGGGACCACCATGTGGGGCCCATTTTCCCCACCTTGACCCATAGCTCACTGGCAGACTGAGTGGTGATGCCTTGTCTCAACTGTGGTCCCCAGCTCACGTGGCAGATGGAGTGAAAGATACCTCGTTTCAAACACTAAGGTCTTGGCATCAATTTCCTAGTGGGGGTGGCTAGCTGTGCACTGTACGGTGGAGTCCATAGGACCCACCTACACCGTCCTCCCATTTTGATGGGCTACACCTCGGGTGTGTAATCATCCAAGCTGTCCACCACCCCTGGACAGTGGGACCCACTCCACATGTGGAGTACCTTGATGCATTTGTATGTCCAGGCCGTCCAGGGCCTGAACGTTGTACTTTTTTTAATATAATGATAATGTATTATATTATATTATTTTAATATATAATCTAATATGTTATATATTATAATATATATATATGTTAGATATATACATTCATAAGGGTGGGCCCTACGTGGACCCACCTCTGCTTCTTTCATAAAGGAGCAAAAGTTGCATGTATATATAATATATGTTATATATCTAATATATAAGGGTGGGCCCTATGTGGACCCACCTCTGCTCCCTTTAAATTATATAAGCTGCACAAAAGTAGCTAAGAGTTATAAATATATTACATATTCTATATCTATCCTTAAAGCTGACAGCGGCCTTATTTTATATATATATATATATATATATATATATATATATATATATATATATATATATATATATATATATATATATATATATATATATATATATATATATATTAATAGGTATGTGTTGTATCATGCCGTTCAACCATTTGTGACCCACCATGATGCATGGGTTGCATCCAATCCATCCAACCATCTTGGAAGCTCATTTTGGCATGAGCTAAAGAACGAGCCAGATCCATAATACGGTGGACCCCACCTGCATGTGTTGCATCCAAACGGTCCAACCATTTGGCAAGCTTGTCGTAATAGGCTTGAGACTAAAAATAAGATAGATCTATAGTTCAAGTGGACCCCACCTTGGTATATGTATGGTACCCATCTTGATTTATCTGTGGTAGTCCATTAGGGCCCACTTTGATGTGGATGTAAGGCCCATATTATGAGGCCCATTCGATGTATTCGTGGCCCGTGGTTGAGGCCCACTTTAATATATATAAGGCTCATGTTATGAGGCCCATTGCAATGTACATAAGGCCCATTAGTGTGGCCCATTGATGTGGCCTACTTGATGAATATAAGCCCATGTGATTTGGCCCATTTGATGTATTTAAGGCCCAATGGGATGTACCTAAGGTCCATTGCAATGTGTGATCCCAATATGGTTTATGTAATGATGTTTATGATAGTCGTGTCGTGAGAGCAATGTTGGTTTGATGTCCACATTGTAAGATTAATATTGGTTAAATGTCCACATTATAATTCTCCCTAGGGCCCATCGTTAGGCCCATACTTGTAGACCGTCTAGGCCCATCTTCATTATGAACAACATCCATCACCATATAACTTGCTTAGTATAGTTCCATGATTCATAATCATACGCATCATATGTATACTTGATATGAGAAGTGACTAACCATAGCATATGTCTTCGGGTAGATTGTTTAGGGGCTCCCAGATAGGTGGTGTTTCCCTACATGAGCGTACGATACGCGCAGGACTACAGCATGACTGGATAGTGTGATTTATGCATTTTCATTGTGTGATATGGTTACTGTACGCCCTGACAACATTAGGGTTGTAGCCTCCACAGGTGTATCGTGGTTGGCAGGATTGAATACCAGAAATCTTGATCTACATGGGGCGCTATAGATATCCCTGGGTGAAAGTCCCTAAACCCTTATGGTACCAAGAGGTTTCTCCAACGTCTAGATCGAGTGGGCACAGGAGCACCGAGTGCCGATTACTAGACGGTCGTGCTTTCCACTGTGTCATGGTCGATTGGAAGGGGGTGTGGCCTTACCTGCCTGAGAGGAGGGGGCAAAGCTAGGCTGAGTTTGACCAGCTTGAGGAATGGATCCGCTATTGACAAGTCGAGCCTGATATTGACAGGTGGATAGTGAGGGCTCTTCCACTTACCTTATTGCGCGCAATGAGACGGCGATCTAGTTTAGTGTACTAGACCACGGTGATGTCCCAGATTTGAGCCGTATTAATATGTGGACTTAGATGAGGACTCGTATGCTTGATTTACACCTCGCATCATATGACTTTGGTACGACCTACATTATCCATGCCTTACATTGCATGACCTTGGTACGCCAATGGTATTCATGGATTCATCAGCATATTTCGCATTACTCTGATATTGCATGATAATATTACTACCTTGCGCACACACTTTCACTACCCTCTAAGCTTTTCATAAGCTTATGCACGACCGTTGCGTGCAGGTGACGTTGGACTGCAGCAGCGCTGAAGCAAAAGCGCATAGTAGATCATCTTGGAGCTTTTTGTCCATTATCATTGTATTTCCCTTTATGTTCATTGTACTTGTAAAGTTTTTAATCATAGTAGAAATGTAATGGAGTTTTTGGTTGTTGTTGTGGGTTATGCCTTTGGTAATGCTTAATACGAATCAAACTGATGTTGAAAATCCTCCTCGTAGCATCCCAGGAACGGAACCTAGCGAATGGGCATTGGGAGCCGAGAATGGGGTTCTATGGAGGCTGTCGGTGCCAGATTCGATGATCGGGAATTTTGTGAGCCCAATTTCTGAGTTTGGGGCATGACAAAACTAGATGGCAGATAGAAAATATCTATATTCATTTCTGTTTTACCTCAAAGATTGAACCCAAGAATATTGTGGAAGCTCTTCAAGGTGGACACTAGATAAACGCTACGCAAGAAGAGCTTCAACAATTCCAGAGAAATGAGGTATGAAAATTGGTTCCCAGACCAACTGATACAAATATCATTGGAACTAAATGAATCTTCAAGAATAAATCTGATGAGTTAGGGAATGTGATCAGAAATAAAGCAAGTCTAGTTGCTTAAGGATACTCACAGATAGAAGGGATTGACTTCGATGAGACATTTGCCCCTGTTGCGCGTCTTGAGTCTATTAGAATTCTTATGTTCGTTGCATGTGGACTAAAATTTAAACTATTTCATATAGATGTTAAGTGTGCTTTTCTTAATGGGGATCTGGTTGAAGAAGTGTATGTAGAACAACCAAAAGGGTTTTCAGATCCTAAGCACCCCCATCATGTTTATCGTCTAGACAAAGCTTTATATGGTCTCAAGCAAGCACCACGGGCTTGGTATGAATGATTAAAAAAATTTCTCTTAGACCATGAATTCTATAAAGGGAGTGTAGATAAGACAATGTTTACCCACAGAACAAAGGACTCTTTGCTTATTGCATAAATTTATGTGGATGATATAGTGTTTGGATCAACATGTGAAGAAGCTGCACATGAATTGGCCAATCTCATGAAATCAGAGTTTGAAATGAGCATGGTCGGAGAATTAAACTTCTTTTTGGGATTACAAGTTAAGTAACTAAATGATGGAATTTTCATAAATCAGACCAAGTATGCAAAGGACTTGGTGAAAATATTTGGGCTTGAGTCAGGACGCACTTATCACAATCCTATGAGTACCACACTTAAACTTTTCAAAGATTCTAACGGCAAAAGTTTGGACCAACATCTCTATCAAAGTATGATCGGAAGCCTACTATATTTCACAGCCAGTCATCCAGATATATCCTTTAATGTAGGAGTGTGTGCTCGGTATCAGGAAGATCCTAAGGAATCCCATCTAACGACTGTTAAAAGGATTATCAAATATGTAGCGGGAACTACCACCTTCGGCTTATGGTATCCATTTGAAACATCTACCATCATTGCAGGCTATTCTGATGCAGATTGGGCTGGAAATTTGGATGATCAAAAATTAACGAGTGGAGGATGCTTTTATATTGGAAATTGTCTATTCTCCTGGCAAAGTAAGAAATAAAATTCCATTTCATTATCCACTGCGGAGGCCGAATATATAAATGTGGGTAGTTGTTGTGCACAACTCCTCGGGATGAAACAGATGCTATTGGACTATGGGATTGTACAACCTATAATGTGTCTTTTCTGTGACAACACAAGTGCAATAAACATCTCAAAAAATCCGGTTCAGCACTCTTGGACCAAGCATATTGACATTCATCATCATTTCATCCGAGAACTTGTTAAAGAAAAGATCATTGTATTAGATTATGTAACTACTGAAAAATAGTTTGTTGATATCCTTACAAAGCCTCTTAACACAAATAGCTTTTGTGACCTTCAAAAATCAATTGGCATATGTACTCATTGATGATATCTTAGGAATAATGACCCACATAGGTAAATCTTAAGTTTGAGATATTCACGGCCAAGCTACTTAATAAATACAAGGTGTTTAAAGTTAACAGTGATGAACTAAAATGTCAAAATTTTCATAGATCCGATGCTATCTAGGTAGTTTCGATATCATCGTGATTTTCTCATCGATACCATCGAGTATTTGGTTGATGCAATCGACGGTTCTTGGGAATACAACGCTTTAACTATCAATCATTCCCAATAGTTGGACTGCATTCAATGGATTACTGCTTTTCCAACAACTGTTAACACAATTCCTGATAAAATTCATATCGATATAATTGGTAACTGATCAATATAATCGATGAATCTGCTATATTACGAGGAGACTACAGTCGAATTCAAGCTCATTCCTTCTTCTCTCACGAGTTCTTCCTCTTGCCCTTGTCAACCTCTCACATATGCAAAACATGATCAAGGGGAAAGGTAAGTCTTCTCTTCACACTCTACAATCAAAGAACATACAATCGGATTCTAGTAAGCATCAACCTATGGAAGGATGTCCATTCCCCATTATTGAACGTCTAGTGCTTAATAGTGCCATAGAACCTTTTGGAGTGGACCTACTTTTAGAAGTAATAAGTTGGCAAAATATTTTAAATCTTGGTGGATCATATTGACTGGGTGTGATCCAAGCATTCTTCAATCACTGTCATGTCATTAGAGATGATCCCCCAAGCATTCAAGTTGAACTCGCACATTACTCAAAGCTTATCACTCCAATCACCTTAGCTCACCTTCTCGATCTTAATGGCACTAGGATCCCAGTGACTAACCAGAATCTCAATGGATTGGGTGTGTGGGGAGAAATAACTCGTGCGTTATGTCAAGGCACTACTATTCAGAGAAATGATGAAAATCTTCTTCACATCAATTATCTTGGACCCACTTTCAAAATTCTTCCTAACATTTTTGGGTTGAATGTATATCCCTGTGATGTCATAGGTAGTCATCTTTCTCCATTTGTGATCAATGTGCTTTATGATGTATATCAAGAAAATCAAATGTGCCTGCCAGCTCTTCTCCTCAAGTAATTCATTCGTGTACTCTGAGGCCCTCACAGGGAGACACTACCCTTTTCGGTGCTCATATGTAAACTCGCACACCATGTGGGGATTCCTGCCACCTCTGACGCTGAGTATCTGGAAGCATGGTTTGACAGTGATGCAGCTCAGGAGGCTCAACAATTGTGTCCCTCTTCATCTCTTCCCAGGCATAGCTTTCCCATACCGCGGGCTATCCAACCTGCTCAACCATTAGTTCGGCCTACACGTGAGGGGTCCAATCGTACACCAATGGTCAGTTTAGAGTCTATCACGAACTGCCAATTCCATCTCCTAGAACGTCATCTACTGAACAGGATGGCTGGGATGGAGGAATGCCTGTACAATTGTGAAAGGCGCCTCACTGCGATTAAAGAGAAAGTCTACACCCTCCAGGAAACAATTCAACAAGTGGTGGACTTGCTCACACATAGCAATCCTCGAGGACATTAAACATCAGTTGATAAAATGCAGTCGTCATTGGAATACCAAGCATGTTGTTTGCTGTGTTCACTTTTTGCTACTTTTTGATATTTTAGACTAACTAAAAGCTCAACTGCCAACCATGGGCAGTATATTTTTTGGATATTGTTGAATGTTGTTTCTTGTAATTCACTACTTTTACTACTATAATTCCGTTTAAAAGTCCCCCTCATGTGTCTGGTTTCTACTATTGAATGCATGTGATGCTTTTGATGATTATCTTATTTGAACTCATATGCATCCATAGTCTCTGAAAATGAAGTCTGCTTGAACTGATTTAATCACTCTACATCTCTGAATGTTGGTTCCCCCACATGTCTTTAAACTTCAGTCAATATCTACTGTAATGCAATCTTTGTCAATGACTGGAAAAAAGGGGGAGAATGATTCAAACACCCCATCAGGAAATGTGTATCTTCTTGAGTACGGTGTTGCAGGTGTTAGGGGGAGCAATTGTACTAAGCGAGGGGGAGTTTCAAGATAGGGGGAGCAGCTTCTGAATCCTTCTGAATGATTATGTGTGTGCCCACTAGTTTAACTTGTAAAATTGTGTAAAGTGTATGTACACACAATTTAGGATGTCAATACAGAAGCTGGACTAGGGTGTTTTGGTATTTTCTCATGTAATTGACAAAGGGGGAGATTGAAAGTGCCGTGGTTTATCAATTAGCATGAGTGGTGAGTCAGACAGACTGCAGAACCTCATAGGAAGATTAACTCATGTCATCTGCCTCAATCGGATGTGGGTAAGCTCGCCATAGGTAAATCTAAGCCTCACATCCCATGTCCCAAAACACCAGGTAAATTAAACCCTTAAAACAAGTTAGAATATCATAGGGTTTTAAGTAGGAAAACTTTTTTAAAAATCAGAAAATCTAAGTTTTCTTAATTTATCGATTTTATTGATATACATGTCGATATAATCAACCTGCGCTGTCGATGTCCTTGATGTTTAATCGATTCCATCGGAATGAGGACAAAAGTGTCAAGTAACCATATATATATTTGGACGGAATTATCGATGTATCGATATACATATCGATACCATCGATATTTAAATTTTGAGTCCATAGAAGGTAACTCGATAATATCGACAGGCAGATTTCCAGCGCCTTTATTTTTTTCTAAGAATATCATATATGTTTCAATATATCGAAGCCCTCCTCGATACCATCGAAGTTCAAATCTCGATGATATCTATAAGTTCTTGATGATATCGAACTCTGTCATAAATTTGACCGTTTTATATTCATTGGAACCTTTTGCCTATATAAAGAGGACTTATCTATTATTGCTGGTAGAGAAAGAAGAGAGTGCTTTTGAGTGTTTTACCTTAGATAATATACCCAAAGCCCTTTCTCTCAAGGGATTTCATCCTCCAATCCACCCTCATCATTGATATTCATTAGAGTGGATTGGGGAATGAACTTCCACATTCAAGGATCTTCCAGCTACTACCTTAATAAAAAATTACTAAGCTGGGATGCCTTGACTGCATAGATGAATGAAATCACTCTATATTCCTAATAGGAAAATATTTATAGAGTAGAATTTCATCATAGCCTTGAACCAACCCGTCACCATGTATTGGTACATCATTTCAGTTGCGAATCAAGGAGTAGAAGACTCTTCATCAACAAGGAGAAGATCTTTGTCAATGTGCTGAATGAGACTCATCCATTTATTTATAAGTATCTAGAGTCCAGAGGACCCTTTGATCATTTCTTTGTAGGATTGGGTCTAAGGTGTTTCTCACCCTTTGCAAGTCCTCTAGGAGGCCTCCGGCAGGAGTGTACGTGGTGGGTGCATTGTGTGGACCCTTACTCTATGGAGAGCATAAACATCTGGTTAGAGGTGAACTGGTCAAAACCTTAGGTTAGAGGTGAACCGTGTGAAACCTCAGGGTCTTGTGGAAGATCCTTGGCTAGTTTGCCTAAAAGTGGGTACATTGTGTTGACCCTTGCTCGTGAGAGCATAAATAGTCAGCCTCAGTGTAGGTTGTAAAGGTTGAAGGCGAACCTGATTTAAAACCTTAGGTTTGAGGTGAACCGCTGTGAAACCTCCTTAGTGAAATCTGGTACACTCAAGGGTTGAGTGTGATTACCACGAGTGGAGTAGATAAGTAGTCGAACTACTATAAAAATGACTATGTTTGAGATTGTTATTCTTTTTCTTATGTGATTTACTTTAATAGTTTTATATCTGAATATCTAAGATCATACCTCACACACATACACAATTATATCCATCATGAACGAGTTTACATGTTGTTCAATTCTTGAATAGTTTGTGATTGGATCCTCTACTAGGGTTGGAAGCCAGTAGAGTTATTTTTGAGTAATCTTGAGAAGTACCTATAGATAGGATTAGTGTAATAGGATTTTTAATAAATCATAAAAACTTTAAAAAGTCCTATTCACCCCCCTGTAGGACATATTGGCATATTCCTATTTGAACTTAAGCAGTCTTCACCGCTATTTCATATGTGATAAGGCCCAATTACAATGTGTGATTCCACCACAATGTATGTGATGATGTTTATGATATCCATCCACTTTCCTAGTTAGTACGAAGACCATGGGCCCTGTTATAGGATAGGTTCTAATGGGCCAATCATTGGGAGCAATGATGGTTAAATGTCCACATTATAGGAGAAATGGTGGTTAAATGTCCACATTGTGATCCTCAATAAGGCCCGTTGTTAGGCCCATTCTCATCTTCTTTTAGTGGGCTAACCCAAACCGTTGGGCCCCCACTATTATTAATATGACCCATCTCACTTTATTGGGCTAACCTAACCCCAAACCATTGGGTCCCCATTCATGCTAGTAGTATTATCCAAACCTTGAAGCCCACCTTGTGTGCTTACTGGGCCTCTATTAGGGAGTCCTCTTCATGACATAATAAAGTGGATGAGGAAGTCCACTCCTTATTCTTAGGCCCATTCTTGATATGAGCAGGCCATCTAGGCCCATCCTTGATATGAGGAGAGTACATCCTCACCGTAGATGGAAGGATTTTTGGTATCAGATTTAGTATATGCACTGTTGAGGACTGATCTTGATGTTTTGAATTAGATCCACCGTCCTTCTATGGACACTAACATGTATATAGGCTGATCATTTATTTATAGCCACGCTAGTATACTTCGCCTATTAGGACTCACTAAGTATGTGCTAGTATAACATCATGATACGTGCCCATACACATCATATGTATGCTTGGTATGAGGAATGACCGATCATAGCACATACCATTGGATAGATTATTATGGAACTCCCTGAGAGACGGAGTTGCCCCACATGAGCATGGGTATGCCCAGGATTACTGCATGACTAATAGTATAACTCATGCATCTCGCATTTATGTGACATGATTATTATACGCCCTAGTGACATTAGGGTCGTAGCCTCTTCGGGCATAGTGTGGATGCAGGATTGGATAACGAAAATACTTGTTCTAGCACGGGGGCGCTATAGATGTCCTAGGGTGAAACTCCTTAAACCCTTATGGTACCAGGAGGATGCTCTAATGTCTAGATCAAGCGGAAGCATAAGCACATGAGGGTCGAATACCAGTTGGTCATGTCTCTCATTGTATCGTGGTCAGTTGGAAGGGGGAGTGGCCTTACCCGTCTGAGCGAGGGGGCAATAACTAGGGTGAGTTTAACCCAGCTTGAGGGGGTCAGCTATCGACGAGCTAGGCCCGATATTGGCAGGATGATAGTGAGGTCTCTTCCACTTATCCAGTTGTGCGTTTAGATGGGGCGACAAGCTGGTGTTGAGTGTACTAGATCTCGGTGATTGTCCAAAGATGAACCATAATGATATGTGGATTCAAATGAGGACTGGCATGCTTTCATTGAATCTTACATATGATATTTGGCTAGGTAGGCCTTGCGTCGCATAGCCTTAGTATGGCTAATAATATTCATGGACTTGCCAGTATTTTCGCATATTATTCATGAATTTACTAGCATATTTTCGCATTACTCTGATATTGCATTCTGAGCACACTTATATTACGCACACACTTACACCACCCTCTACGCTTTCTATAAGCTTATGCACGATAGATGCGTGCAGGTGATGCTAGGACGCAGTCGTGCTGAGGCAGGAGCATGCGGCAGAGCTGGGTTTTTTTTTATATTCTATATTGTATTTCTCTTTATGCCTTGTACTCAAAAGTTTTTTATTATAGTGGATATGTAGTGATGTTTCTAGTTATGGTTTGTGGGTTATGTTTATGGTTATGCTACTTTTACGAGAACATTTCATGCTAAAAATCCTCCTTGTATGATCCTAAAATCGGAATCTAGTATATGGGTGTTGGGAGCCATGAATGGGATACTACAGAGGCTGTTAGCACAAGATTCGGTGATCGAGAATTTTGTGAGCCCAGTTTTTGAGTCTAGGCCGTGACATAAATTCTATGAAAGAAATAAATTCTAATCCTAAACTAGGAAAGTAAGGAAAAACTATTCAATCATGCATCAAGGTTCTTCCTCAGGCCAGTATCTTGATGAATTTCTCAGTAGGTTTTTCAATAAGATCATCTAAAAGCCCTTTTTTTCAATAAGCTTGGATGCCTTGAAGCATGAATTTTTAAAGAAATTTGTGGTCCTTGAAAAAAAATCGTCGTTGAATCGCTTGAGATATCCAAAGTATATATGATTCACCTGTGACAAACAAAATTTCAAAGTTAGTATACTATGGTGAATAAGAGACTACAAGTAGGTGAAATTCAGAGAAATTATCAATCGGTGATGTAGTCTCAACACATTCCGAAGTTTCAGACTTCGGTTCAATTGTCAGGTCCTCCTTTGATGGTAAGCATTCAGGATCTGTGGAAGGAGGTGCTTCAAAATAATGATTCCCTTGGTCAGTAACAACTACCGAGGTATTGTCTTACAAGGCATTCACTATGTCTTGTATCATTGGTGAGAATACTATCTTATCTAGTTCCTAGATTTGTCAAATTTTTTTGTACCAAAACCTCTTAGAATATGTATCTTATGTAGCGCAACTATATATCATCCCTACCTACATTCAAATACAAGGACAAGAGTATCTACATCAAGAACTTAAGTACAAGAGTAACAAATTCAAGTAACACATCCAGTGGTAGATCAAGTTTTCAAGCTTCAGCTATATCAAGATAATGTGTTTTACTTTGGAATTCAAATCTCAGGTAATCTTGAGAAGCTCACAATATTCAAAGTTGTAACTCAAACCCACAAGGTCACAACTTCAAGCACATCTTCAAAAATACAATGACAAGCTTCAAGTACTTCAAGATAAACTTACAACTGAAGCGAACAATGTTTTAATGTTCAAGTTTCACCTATAAGGTATGGATGACCCTACATTGACCCTAGGTTAGGTCATATTGATTACATTCTTATTTTAGGTCATGATATAATTTTATAAACTTTTTTCTCAACTAGTCCTGGCTTATGTTCGACTAGTCCAAGTACTGGCTCGACCAGTTCAAGGTTTGCTATGAATTTTTCAGGTTTTCTGTTGAATCCCTGACTAGACTTGGAGACTGCTCCACCAGTCGAGTGAACAGTGTTCCACCAGTCGAGTAGGCTTGACTCATAGTCCAGCAACCATTCTGGGTCCCACTCAACCAGTCGAGTAGGCCACTCGATCGGTCGTGCTAGCCATTTGACCAGTCGTGGACATATCTTATCCTATCACGCCTGTAATTTTGAATTCTTGTTGGTCCTTCGACCAGCCGAGCTAACCTCTGGGCTAGTTGAGTGAATAGTTTTCTTGCCTATAAATTGAGGACAATTTTTAGAGTTTTTCATTCCATTCCAAAATATTCAAGTGACTACTCTGAGAAAACTTGGCCCCACATTTGAGAAGCAAATTGGTTAGTACTCAAGATTCTTTTAATGCTTTCTTTTGTATTTGATTTTGTGATCTCTATTCTAAAGGGAATATTGATTTTACCCTTTTTGTGATCGAAATCAAATCAAGTGAGCCCAAGTCAATTTAATCTAAAAATCATTTAGATCAAAGAACCCTTTCATATGTGAGTTTGTACATTGAACATCTATATTAAACAACTACATCGGATCGGTTCAACTTGGCTTCATCAAAAGAAGAATCTTTGGATAAGTACATTTCAATTTTCTATATTTGGTTTGTAAGATTGTCGGGAAATCTTTCATTTTTAGTTTGTTTGAGGAGATCCAGAAAATCTCAAAGTGTGGGGTTTTTGAATTGTGTAAGCTCGCTTGAAAGACAATTGTGAAGGTTTTGGGTGAACCTTGAAAAACCTATTTCATAGTGAAAGCCAATATCCACTGTGTGAGGATATTGGGAGGGGAGTAGTTGTGTGGTTGTTTTTCTAAATAGTTGGTGTACCCACAAGCAAACCACTATAATATCTGGTGTAGTGGTGGATGGTTGAATGTGGCTAAGTGTGTGAATGTTCTAATTTATTTTTCAGCATTTGTGGTGAATGATTGTAATTTACTTTCAGTACATGTGGTGAATGTTGTAATAGCAGTAGAAATTTATTTTTGTTTTATTCTTTATACCTCTGTATTTGTTTGGGATTTTGATACACAGACTGTTCTAGGAATCAGGTTGTCCTACCATAAGCCATTGCTTTTTGGTGCAAGGTTGTCTTTATAATAACATCTGTATCAACCTCTCAATACTTGTACATTTGAGGCTATTATTCATTTCTGCTATTTGAATTGATAAGTGCTATCTTTATTTAATTCTTTCTAATTCCGCATTTAATTTTTTAATTTGACATAGTCCTATTTATCCATCCCCCCCCCCCCCCCCCCCCCCCCCCCCTCTCTCTAGGACTCTTAGCTCGGCATTTTCAAGTGGTATCAGAGTCTAATAGCTTTTTTTTTTTTTTTTGCTATTTGGATTCATTTCCTGAGCTAATCGATCTAAGCTTTTTAAGATGTCAAATTTTGATAGCCTCTCGGTCACTAGGCCTCCACCATTTGATGGCTCTAATTATGCCTATTAGAAAGCCAGAATGAAGATTTTCTTAAAATTCATGGATGAGATGAGAATGTGTGTCAATTCACAGTGACCAATTGGAATCCTCTTACCAATGAAGTGACTGGTACTGATGGATCTAAAACTGTAAAAGTCACTCCTTACTTTTCTTGGACCGCTGTTCAGAAAAGTGAGAGCAGTGTAAATGCAAAGGCTCTAAATGCAATTACTTGCGCACTATCACCGGATGAATTCAAGAGAATTATATCCTGTGATACTACAAAGCAAGCCTGAGATATTTTGGAAATGACACATGAGAAAATAACAATTGTTAAGAAATCTAAAATCCAAATCCTCACAACCAAATTTGAGGAAATACTTATGGAAGAAAGTGAAACTTTCATGGACTTCTATACACGATTGAATGACATTGTTGACTCTATGTGAGGTCTTGGTGGTAGGATCCCAGAAAGTAAAGTCTGTGCAAAGATACTATGTTCATTACCTGAACACTTCAATTCAAAAGTGACCGAGATCCGGGACCTTCGTGATACGGATAATATGAGGATGGAAGAGTTGGGTTTCTTCAAACCTATGAGTTAAATTTTAAGGCACCCAAAGGTAAGTCTATCACCCTTAAGTCTTCTAAAAGTATTTCTCATGAAAATAATAATGATTCTGATTTAGAAACATCTGAAGATAATATGGATCTTTTAGCTAAAGAGTTTTACAAGATTTTCAAAAGTAAAAAGAGGGTTAATTTGCAAAAACCTATTGAAAAAAAAAACTAGATCTAAAAATTGAAAATCTTTAAAAGACAGTCAATGTTACAACTGCCATGAATATGGGCATCTGGCAAACAAATGTCTTAAGAAAGACAGTATAAAAAGAAAGGTATGTTGGCTACGTGGGATGATTCTTCCTGTTTTGAAGTCTCTTTTGAGTTAGAAGATTCTGAAACCAAGTCGGCTAATGATGTTAAAGCCTTAATGACTCTAGCCAAGTTCACTTTTTCAGACCATGATGATTTAACCACTGAAGAAAATCTGAATAGTGACAATGAAAATGAAGAAGATCTACAAGATGCTTATGACGCCCTATACAGGGAAAGTTGCAAAATTTTTGTATAGTTAAAACTTCAGAAAGAAAAGTTTTTAAAACTAAAAGAGAATTTTGATAATCTAGTCTTAGAAAAATCACACTTTTCAGATTGTTAAATGAGAAGCTAAAACTATAAGTCTCATCACTTTTGAGTTTGAAGGACACATGAAAGTATGCCCAAGGTGATCTTAAATTAAAAAAACTTTTATCCGGATCCAGAAAATGTGGCGATCGATCTAGACTGAGCTATGATAAAAGTATTCCTCACAAGAATAAGAATACTCCACCTAAATGTTTTCAAGGGGAGTCTTCTAACTCAAAAGGAAAAAGTCTGAATCAAAATAATTGTAAAAATTCTTAAACTTTTTTGACTTTGAAACCTAAAAGAAATCGTATCAATTATAAAAATCAGAATCGTAACCCTTTGGTTGAAAAAAATGTTGATTTTCTTAAGGAGCTTTTAAAATCTAACTCACTGGGTAGGACTTATAACAACTATAAACATAAGAAGACCAATTATTCTCCTAACCCAAAATAGTAATGAAATAAGTCCCTAAGGTTACTTGTTTGGTTGCCCACACCGCCTTCAAAGCTTCGAGCCATTTAAAGTCGTACCTAGATACTGGTTGCTCCAGACATATGACAAGTGACAAAAGTCTGTTCACCAGTCTTAAAGACATGACTGATGGCTCAATCACATTCGGTGACGGTAGTAACTACAGAATTGTTGGCTAAGGTACGGTTCAACTCTTTAACCTCCCTCTATTTAAGAATGTTTCATATGTAGAAGGTTTAAAACATAATCTATTAAGCATCTCTCAAATATGCTATAATAATCATAATGTAAAATTTACCAACCAAGGGTGTGAAATTTTAAATAAGAATGGTTCAGTAATATTAACTAGTCACAAAACTTTTGAAAACTACTACATTGTTTATGATTCAAGCTCATCTAATTTATCGTGTTACATGGTCCAAACCAATGAAACCGAATTATGGCATAAGTGCATAGGACATGTACACTACCGTAACTTATATAGATTGAGCAAAAGAGAATTGGTAATATGTCTACCCAAAGTACAGAAAGTCAATAAAATATGTGGCGAGTGCCAGATTGGTAAACAAACCAAGAGTGCTCACAAAAATGAGAACTCTAAAGCCACATCTAAACCACTCTAACTTTTCCACATGGATCTTATTGGACCAAGTAGAACGGAGAGTCGAGGTGGTAAGAAGTATATTTTGGTGATAGTAGATGACTTTACCAGGTATACTTGGATAGTCTTCTTAAAAGAAAAATTAGAAACTCTCGATGAAGTAAAAAGGGTACTTAAACATATCTAAACTGAGAAAGAACCACAAGTCACTAAGATCCGTAGTGATCATGGTTCTAAGTTTGAAAATAGCAGTTTTGAGAATTTTTAACAATGATCAGGGAATATCACGTGAATATTCTATGCCCAAAACACCACAACAAAATGTAGTGGAAAGGAAAAATAGAGTTGTAAGACCCGTATCCTAGTCCATACTGTTCCGTCTACTACCGCGATCCTTCCCGTCGAATTTTGGCAATCCACGAGCAGTAATCGATGTTTGTGCATGAACCTAAGTTGTATCCCATAGATATGAGTTGGCTTAATCCAAGACTTATACCATTACGACCGCACAGTCACTGCGGTTCCAACGCCGTGACTCGCGCACCGATCCAATACCCAGACAAGGAGATGTGGGCCCGCGTTCAGTTTGAGGAAAAACACTGCGCATTTTGTAATCCCAAGAGAATCTCTACAACATGTCAAATCAATCTCATCAATCATCTCATGTCAAGTAAAAGAAACCATGCTTCCTTTCTCCATAAGTCAAGCAAACCCCAAAGTCAACCAACCTCTCACCTCACCCATCACTCACCTCACATCCATCACTCACATCTCCTTACAACTCTCTCTCTCTCTCTCTCTCTCTCTCTCTCTCTCTCTCTCTCTCTCTCTCTCTCTCTCTCTCTCTCTCTCTTCCTTACATTTTCCAAGAAATAATCTCAAGTATGAGAGTGCACGTCCAAGCCATTTCAAGAGAGAAAAAAATGACTTTGTGTGGCCCACCTTTTCTATCCCACAAACCTTCATCATAGCCATTCAACTCTCATAACTCTCCATCAAAGTGAAGCACAAGGAGATCGGCTTTCCAACGGACCAAGAAGATCGATGGTGGGTGCTTCTATAGGATAGTTTTTTATGCTTTTATGATGAGCTAAGTGAGGCCTACCGATCGATGGTATGGATCTCACTTTGGACCCTAAGATGTGGCCGATAGCCCACCTTGATTATCAATATCATTCCATGATGAGGCCATTCTCCATGGACCCCATCATGATGTTTACTTTCCTAGCTTGAATATAGGTCATCTAGACCGTCTATTTTAGTGGAGAAGAAATCTCCACTGTTGGATTTTGATTTAATGGGCCCACATGTAATGGGACCCACTTGATGTATGATTGATTTCAACGGAGGGCCCATAGTGCCGGGGTCCCTCCATCACCCGTGTCCCTCTTTTTTTCTTCCTCTCTCCCTGTATTTTTTTTTTATATGTGATGATATAGCCATGTGGCCCACTTGGATGGACCCCACCATGAAGCATGTATTGGACCCAAGTCATTTGTAGGTGGGTCCCACTTTATAAGTATAATATCCACACTAATCATCATGTGGTGGCCCACTTGAACAGGGCCCACCTTAAGGTTACCTATAAGCCTGAACAAAAAGAGAGAGAGAGAGAGAGTCCAGAGATAGCGTCTCTGGACGTGAAGGTGAAAACACAAATATTAGCCTAGTTCAAGGCATTTGAAGTGGACCGCTTGTGTAGGCCCCACCTTGATGTATGTATTCAATCCACGCCATCTATCCTATTTACCAACTCATTTTAGGCGTTGAGCCAAAAAATGAGGTTGATCAGAGTATCTAGTGGGCCATAGTGTTGAAAACAGTGTCATTACCATTGAAATCTATCTAGATTTTTTTACACGCAGAAACAAGCCCAATATTAGGCTTGATGGACTTGTTATGGGATGCAAAATCCATTGGGTGGGGTGGATCCTGTTGATGTGGGCCCTAGGTATGAAAAACCGTAGAAAAATGATTTTCTTTAAAAAAAAAAAAAAGAAAAAAAGAAAGGAGGGACCAACGCCTGCTGTGTAGCAGGACGCTGTTAGCGTCAGCGTGAAACAGGCAGGGACCCATGGCCCCAGCCATGGGCCCCACCATGATGTATATTTGTCATCTAACCTGTTCATTGGGTGGGCCCCTTCCTGAAGTGGGCCCCATCCAAATTTTAACCACATCCAAGACTCAGGTGGCCCACATCATAGGAAACAGCAGTGATTGAATTTGTGCCATTGAAATCCCCTTTTGGCATCACAGAAGTTTTGAATCAACCTGAAATTTATTTTTCCAATTCATCCTGGTCCGTGCGACCTTACCAACAGTCTGGATGGTTTATAAACATTATGGTGGGCCCCATAATGATGTATGTGTTTTACTCACATCGTCCAGGTGGACGGTGGAACCTACCTAATGTATATGTGTTACCATACTGTCCAGCCATTCTGCTGGGCTGCTGGATGGCCAGTGGGCCCCCTGATACATGTGTCCTATCCACATCGTCCACACTTGGAGGGTGGGACCCACCCATGATGCATGGGCTGCATCCAAACCGTTCATCCATTTTAAAAGCTCATTTTTATGGCATGAGCTAAAGAATGGGGCAGATCTAAAGTTTAAGCGGACCCCACCATTTTAAGTACTGGTTAATGACGCCCACCGTTCAAAAATCCCTAAGGGCTATAGTAGCTTCCCTTTAAGTTGATATTTGTTTCCCACTTCATCTATCACTATGATAATTTATGAATGGGTTGGATGGGAAACATATTTTATGGTAGGCCTTAGGAATTTCAAATGGTGGAAATCATTATCACTACTTATCTTGTGTATGGCCCATTTGATATGCATGGGGCCCAATTGGTGTGGCCCATTTAATATGTATATGGCCATGTGATTAGGCCCATTCAATGTATTTGTGGCCCGTGGTTGAGGCCCACTTTTGATATATATATAAGGCCTATGTTACGAGGCCCATTTTGATACATTCTAAGGCCCATGGGTTATGGCCCATTGCAATGTACATAAGGTCCATTAGTGCGGCCTGTTGAAGGGGCCCACTTGATTTATCTAGGGCCCATATGAGGCGGCCCATTTGATGTATTTGAGGCGTATGGGTCGAGGCCCAATGAGATGCATATAGGTCCATTGCAATGGGTGATTCCTCCATGGTTTGTGTAATAATGTCTTGTGGCAGACCATGCCTTGGGAGCAATGTTGGTTTGACGTCCACATTGTAAGTACAATGTTGGTTAAATGTCCGCATTGTAACTCTCCTTAGGGCCCATTGATAGGCCTATACGTGTTGATAATTCATCACTTCATAACATACTTAGTATAGCTCCATGATTCATGCCATACACATCATATGTATGCTTGATATGAGGAATGTTTGATCATAGCATAAGCTGTTGGGCTGAGACATTTACGGGACTCCTTATGAGACGGAATGCCCCCACATGAGTGCGTGGTACGTATAGAATTACTGTATGATTTGACGATGTGACTCATGCATCTCTCATATGTGTGACTTGATCACTGCACGCCCTAACGACATCAGGGTCCTGGCCTCCACAGGCACATCGCTGATGGTCGTATCGGATACCAAAAATACTTAGTTCTAGAACTGTGGGCACTTAGGATGTCCTTAGGTGAAAGTCTCAGAACCTTTTCGGTACCAGGAGTTGCTCCAACGTCTAGATTGAGTGGATAAACGAGCGTCCGAGTGCCAAATACCAGTAGGCCACGTCTCCCACTGTGTTATGGTCGGTTAGGAGGGGGTGTAGCCTTATCCGCTTGAGTGAGGGGGCTATAAGCTAGGTTGAGTTTAACCAACTCGTAAATGAGTCCGCTATCGATGAGCCGGGTAGGTATTGGCAGACTACTAGTCAGGCGGATAGTGAGGTGTATTCCGCTCGCTGGGCTGCGCGACTAGGGAGGCGGCAGTCAGTGTGGAGTGTACTGGACCCCGATGATATCCAGAGAGGAACTGTACTGATATGTGTACTTGATGAGTACCGACTTGCTTAGATTGCATCTCGCATATGACATTCGGCTACGTAGGCCTCGCATTGCATCGGTCTGGCCAATAGTATTCATGTCTCGCATCGCATGGTCTTGGTATGGCCGATAGCATTCATGTTTTGCATCACATAGCCTTGGTACGGCTAGTTGTATTCATGGACTTACCGCATATTTCTGCATTACTCTGATATTGTACACTTGGTACTTGTCTTGCGTATACACTTACACCACGCTCTAAGCTTTTGTAAGCTTATGCACGACAGTTGCATGCAGGTAGCGTTGGACAGCAGCAGCGCTGAGGCAGGAGTGTGCATTTGGCTATTTTGGAGCTTTTGATCACCTTGTATTTTCCTTTCCTCATTGTACTTAAAGTTTTTGATATAGTGGATATGTGGTGATGTTGTTTTGTGACTTGGTTATGCTTGTGGTTATGCTTCATTACAAAAAAAATTCATAATGAAAATCCTCTTAAGATCCCAGGATTGGAATCTGACATGTGAGTGCCGGGATCCGAGAATGGGGCACTATGGAGGTTGTCAGCATCGGATTCGGCGATCGAGAATTTTGTGAGCCCATTTTCCACGTTTGGGGCATGACAAGAGTGCTTCAAGAAATGGCAAATGTAATGCTAAATAGTATGAAGCTTCCTAAAAATCTTTGGGCTGAGGTGGTAAATACTGTTTATTATATAATTAACCGTGTTTATACTAGAAAATTAAACAATAAAAGTTCTTATGAAATGTGGTTTGATAAGAAGCCTACTGTCAAATACTTTCGAATTTTCGGCTGCAAGTGCTTCATTTTACGTGATCGAGAAAATCTGGGTAAATTTGACACTAAAAGTGATGAAGAGATATTTTTAAGGTATGCTCTAAATAGTCGAACATATCGGGTTCTTAACAAGAGAATTGGTGTAATTCAAGAGTCCATTATATGGTTATAGATGATCACTTGAATACATTTGTCACAAGTTCAGAAAATGATGAAGTCCTTTTATTTGATAAACTAGACTCTTCATCTAGTCAAAATTACACTAAACTACGGACGGTTAAAGATCATCCTTCTAATCAAATCCTTAGAAACCCTCTCAACGGTATGCAGACTCATAAACAATTAGAAGATATGTATAACTACGTGTACTTTACATCCCAAATAGAACCGACTAATGTAAAATAAGCCCTTACTAACGAAAATTGAATTTTAGCAATGCAAGAAGATCTCAATCAGTTTGTTAGAAATGATCTTTGGTACTTAGTTCCAAGTCCAAAAGATAAATACATAATCAGAACTAAATGTATTTTTAAAAATAAGTCTGATGAACTTGGTAATATTATTAGAAACAAGGCTAGGCTGGTTGTACAAGGGTATACTCAAATTGAAGGCATTGATTATGATGAGACATTTGCCCCAATAGCTCGTCTTGAATCAATCAGACTATTTATATCCATTGCGTGCTTTAAAAAGTTTAAAATATATCAAATGGATGTAAAGAGTACATTCTTAAACGGTGACTTGCATTAAGAAGTGTATGTTGAACAACCAAAGGGTTTTAAAGACCTTAAGCATGCTAATCATGTCTATCGCCTAAAAAAGGCACTCTATGGTTTGAAACAAGCTCTCAAGGCATGGTATGAAAAGTTGACTAAGTTTCTACTAAGTCATAACTTTGTAATGAGAAGTGTTGATAAAATACTGTTTGTAAAGAAATATAATGATCACATACTAATAGTTCAAATGTATGTTGATGACATTATTTATGGATCTTCTTGTACAAACATGACTGTTGAATTTGCAGATCTTATAAAATTGAATTTGAAATGAGAATTGTTGGAGAACTAAACTATTTCTTAGGGTTGCAAGTCAAATAGCTCCCTGATGGTTATTGTAAGCCCCGTATCCTAGACTGTACTGTTTCATAGACTTCTGCGGTCTTTTCGGTCGAATTTCGGCAACCTTCGACCCTTAATCAGTAGTTACGCGCAACCCTGATTCACATGTCGTTAACCTGAGTTGACTCAACCTGTGACATGTACCTAGCGACCGCACCGTCTCCTCGGTTCCGTTGCCGTGACTCGCTCACCAAGGAGATACCCTGGCCAGGAGATGTGGGCCAAAGTTCTGCCAGAGGAAAACGCCGTGCGTTGCAAAACTCAAAGAGAATCTCTATGACTTGTCACATTAATCAATCCCATCATGTCAAGTACATATCACCTTTCACCCGTTCCTAAGTAACCCCAAAGTCAAAAATTTCTTACACAAGCCCATACTTTTCTTACACCATTTGCCACAAAAGTCAAAAAGTCTCTTACATCCATCACTCACCACATCCATCACTCTCTTTCTCTCTTTTATAACCCTCTCTCTCCTTCATTTTCAAATTACTTTTCCCAAGCAAGAGAGCTCCATAAGTCCAAGCTCTTCCACTCCAAGAGAACTATAAGTGTGGCCCACCTTTCCTACCCTTTCATCTCCCATCTCAACCATCCAAACCTCATCTCCTCCATTGGAATCAAAGATAAGGAGCTAAGGAAGTTTAAGGAGCAAGAAGAGACCGGTGGGTGATCTTGGATCTCTATTTCTATATCTTTTTATGATGTAAGGGCCCACTTATGATGGGACCCACATTGACGTAAGCTTTGTATCAAAGAGGGGCCCATAGTGGTGGGGCCCCTTCATCTTTGCCGATGTCTCTCTCTCCCTCTTTCTCTCTTTCAATATGATTATGGTCCACCTAATGTGTGTACATCATCCATGCCATCTACCGGTGGACCCCATCTATGTGGGACACACCATGATGTTTATATGTCATCCCAACCACCCATAGGGGGGGCACCTTGATGTGGCTGGAGTGGGGTGTGGCTTCTAGTGGAGTGTGATCTAACATGGGCCCCAGCTCCACAGCCCACGTGGTAGGCTGAATGAAAGACACCCTGTTTCAACGTTGGGACCCACCCAGTCCAGAGCTCAAGTGGAAGACCAAGTGAAAGATGCCTCGTCTCAACAATCAAGGTCTTGGTATTGATCATTATGGAGGTGGCTCACATGGAGTGTGTATTGTCATGTATGTACTGACAAGGGTGTGGGGTCCATGGGACCCATCCACACTGTCCATCCTTTCAGCGTGGGCCACATCACCATGCATGTGTGGTGTCCACCGTCCTTGGATGGTGGGACACACCCCCTCGTGTGGGCCCCTCCCTGACACGCACAAATCCATAGCTCGACTGGCAGACGGAGTGAAAGATACCTCGTTTCAACATTAAGGTCTTGACATCGATTCTCCAGCGGGGGTGGTTACCAGCGAGGTGTGATTGGATGGTGGGGTCCATGGGACCCATCCACACCGTCCATCCACTCTGTTGGGCCACACCATGTTGCATATGTTTAATCCGGACCGTCCATCATCCTTGGATGGTGGGACCCACCTCACGTGTGGGGTAACACCGTGATGCACATCACTTAATACATATTATATTATATTATATTACATTATATATTATATATTATATTATACATATGATATATTATATTATATAATATATATATTATATTCATGTTGTTATGGTGGGCCCTACATGGGACCCATCTCTGTTTTGTCATAGACAAGAAAAGGAAAAAGAAAAAAAAAGTGAAAAAAAAAGTAACCACGTGCTGCTCTCTCTCTCCCTCTCCCTGTGAACGTTAGTGGGCAGTAGGCCCCACATGATGTATGTGTTTGCACATGCCGTCCATCTGTGTTGATGGTGGGGCCTACTACCATTTGGTGACGGGGAGTTCTGTGGGTCCCACCGCTATATAATATATTATATATTATATATTGTATACTATATATTACATATTATATACTATATAATATGTATATGGTGGTGGGCCCTATGTGGGACCCACCTTTGCCCTCCTAGTGTAGCCGCTTGTGCAGCAACCACCTAGCTGCTCCTTTGTTGGCAGCAGCTCCCACAGTAATGTATATCGATACCGTCCACTATTTGAGTGGTTGGGCCCACCATGATGCAAGTGTTGTATCCATGTCGTCTAACCATTTGTGAGATCATTTTACAGCATGGGAAGATAGTGGTGAGTCAAATCAAAGGTTCAGGTGGACCCCACTATTACATACTGGACAGTGACACCCACCGTTCAAACTTCTAAGGCCGTGGTGGTTTCCAATTAAGCTGATACTAGTTTCACTTCATTTATCTCTATGATAGCTTATGAATAGGTCGGATCTCAAATATACATGAGGTTGTGCCCGATTTGATATAAATGAGGCCCATCCGTGTAGCCTATTCGATATACCTGAAGCCCATTGGTGTGGCCCATATAATGCGGCCAATGTAATGTGGCCCGCTTGACATAAGAGTCCCATTGTGATATATTTAAGGCTCAAGTGTGAGGCCCACTTGACGTGTATTCGGGACCCACTGCGATGTATGTAAGGCCCATAAGTGAGGCCCAGTATAATGAATGTGTGTGGCTGTTACAGTGTAGGCCATGCCTTAGGAGCAATGTTGGTTTGACGTCCACATTGTACGAATAATGTTGGTTAAATGTTCGCATTATAATTCTCCCTAGGGCCCATTGTTAGGCCCATACTTATAGGTCGTCTAGGCCTATCTTCATTATGAACAACATCCATCTCCATATAACATGTTTAGTATAGTTCCATGATTCATGATCATATGCATCATATGTATGCTTGATATGAGAAGTGACTGATCATAGCATATGCCTTCGGACAGATTACTTAGGGCTCCCAGTTAGGCGGTGTTGCCCCACAAGAGTGCACGATACGCGTAGGATTGTCGCATGACTGGATAGTGTAATTCATGCATTTCACATTGTATGACATGGTTACTATACGCCCTAGCGACATCAGGGCTATAGCCTCCACATGCATATCGTGGTTAACAGGGTTAGATACCAAAAATCTTATTCTACATGGGGTGTTATAGATATCCCTAGGTGAAAATCTGTAAAACTTTATGGTACTAGGAGGTTGCTCCAATGTCTAGACAAAGTGGGTGTATGAGCGCAGAGTGCCGATTACCAGAAGGCCGCACTTTCCACTGTGTTATGGTCGGTTGGAAGGGGGTGCTGCCTTACCCGCCCGAGAGGAGGGGGCAAAGCTAGGTTGAGTTTGACCAGCTCGAAGAATGGGTCCTCTATTGACAAGCCGAGTCTGATATTGACAGGCGGATAGTGAGGTCTTTTTCACTCACCTTATTGGACGCGATGGGATGAAAATCTGGCTTAGGTTGTACTAGACCCCGGTGATATTCTAGAGTTGAACTGTATTGACATGTGGACTTAGATGAGGATTTATATGCTTGAGTTGCATCTTGCATTGCATGGCCTAGGTATGGCCGACATCATTCATGTCTTACATCGTATAGCCTTGGTACGACTAATGGTGTTCATGGATTCATCAACATATTCTGCATTACTCTGATATTACATTACTACCTTGCGCACACACTTTAACCACCCTCTAAGCTTTTCATAAGCTTATGCATGATCGTTGCATGCAAGTGACGTTGGGGGGCAGCAGTGCTGAGGCAGAAGCACTTTGCAGATTATCTTGGAGCTTTTGTTCATTATCATTGTATTTCCCTTTATGCTCATTATACTTGTAAAGTTTTTTATCATAGTAGAAATGTAATGAAGTTTTTGGTTGTTGTTTGTGGGTTATGCCTTTGGTTATGCTTATTACGAATCAAACTGATGTTGAAAAAACTCCTCATTGCATCCCAAGATCGGAACCTGGCGAATGGGCGCTGGGAGCAGAGAATGGGGTTCTACGGAGGTTGTCGGTGCCAGATTCGATGATCGAGAATTTTGTGAGCCCTGTTTTCAAGTTTGGGGCGTGACAGTTTCTTTATCTCTCAAAGCAAATATGCTCTGAACTTAGTTATAAGGTTTGGATTTGAGAGTGGGAAAAATTTTAATACTCCAATGAGTACTACTCTAAAACTCTCTAAGGATTCAACAGATAAGAGTGTGGATCTTAAGTTGTATTGCAGTATGATAAGAAATTTACTTTATTTAACTATGAGCTAACCCGATATTGCATTTAACATAGGAATTTATGCTAGATATTAGCCTGACTCAAAAGAATCACATCTGATCGTTGTTAAGTACATTTTGTGATATGTCACTAGTTCAGCTAATATTTTTATCTGGTAACCACATGATGCTAGTGTGTAATTAGCTGGTTACATGGATGTTAATTGGGCCGGTAACATTGATGATCGTAAATCAACCAGTGGTGGTTGTTTCTATGTCAAGAATTGTTTGGTTTCTTGGATGAGTAAGAAATAAAGTTCTGTATTTCTCTCCACAGCTGAGGCTGAATATATTTCTACGGGTAATTCATGTACTCAGCTTGTGTGGATGAAGAGAATGCTAAGCGATTATGGATTTGTGTAAGAAACTATGGTTTTATACTGTGACAATTCAAGCATAATTAATATTTCTAAAAAATTCAATTCAGCATTCACGATATTGATAATAGATATTACTATATTCGTTAATTGGTGGAAGATAAGATAATTTCATTGGAATATATTCAGTCTGAGAATCAACTTGCTGACATATTCGTAAAACCGCTGGACAAAAATAAGTTTACAAATTTGAAATTTGATCTTAGTTGTGCAATATGAATTGATGATTTATATCTATTTGTATCATAATGTATAAATTTTTTATTATGTAATTTTTAAAATTTAAATTTTATACAAAATTGTATATTTTGTGTGGTGCACGACCAGTCGAGTACATACTCGACTAGCCTTGGCACGAATGGTCAAGGATGTACTCGACCAGTCATGTATCACGGGTTTGGCCATTTATTTGGAAAAAATCTCCTTTTTCTCCATTTGGGTCTTCTTCTCCAACACGCCCTACCTCGACCTGTCAAACCCATCTTCGATTACTCCATGGTTACTATGTTATTTTCTATTTTCTTGTAGATTTAAGTCCTTTGCACTTCCCTTTCTTCATTTGTGTAGTTTATTTCAAGCTTTGTGATTGCTTTGAGGGTTTTCTATCAAAAAATTTGATCTATTAGAAACCCTTCTTGCCTTTTTTGTAATCTTTGTATTCTTTTGTTTCTTTGTTAGAATGGAGGGTAGAAACAAGAAGAAATGATCTCGTGGTCCCTCTTCTTCTCGTTCCACTCCTATTACATTGCGCCATCTTTGGTCACCCGAGGATGATCCCGAGTATGTGCAGGATATTCACTTGCGCAATGTAATAGTTGAACAGACAGTCAACTCTGATCATTTAGCACCATTTGGTGTTGTTCCTCTCCTTCAGTCTATTGGATGGGATAACATATTACAATGGGGTGGACCGGCATATCGCCCAATTGCGCAGGCTATGTATGCTTACATTGGTGACTTTTCTTCTGAGAATCTGACGTTTACAGTCATGACCAGAGAAGGTCCAATTGATGCGGACCGTCATCCTATTTATGGTTAATGGATATACCTATCAATGATGACGGTATTCCTATTCATATACTTATTGTAATGCCCTAAAAATTGGAGTTGGAGCATAGCTCAGCTCCCGAGTTCCAAAACATCACTTATACAACATTTTTAATGATGGATGAATGTTGTCTATATTAGTGCATGAAACATGAATTAGATCAAGCCAAATCAGCAAAACATAATCTAGAGACAGTTGTAATACGCAAGTGGAAGACTAAAATAAATATAGAAACCAGTATAAGTCCCCAAAATATGTATGCTCTGTCAGGTCATAATTATAAGTATTGTTTTAAAATTCAAATGTCAAAATGTGATAGTCCTCTATAAAGCATAAACCCTGAAGCCCCGATGATTCAGAACGGTTTAAGAGAACCCGCCTGAATACTGCATGAGGGAGAACGCCTCCTCATCATCCTCATACTCCGACTCTACCTCGTGTGCCACATCATCATCTGCAACTAAGAGAGTCTAGTTGGTATTTAAGCACCGTCCCAGAACGTGGGAGTGAGTGATCAACTCAGTGAAGCTATACAGTAAAGGTTAACATGTTATCAATTCAGTCAAGCAGTAATGATAAAGAGTGCAACAAACAAGTCCTAAATACTTTGATTAATGCAAGAATGAAATGTACTAATGATACATGCCCTCGCCTGCACTCCCTCAGCGTCTACATCTTACGGCGCGCATGGCAACCACCCGAAAGTGCTCTTCCTCGCCAAAGCACATACAATGTAGTGGATGAACTTGATTACCAAGTTCTTATTAGTCCTTTTCATACAGCGGGATTGGGAAGCTAAGGCACCTCCCTTATATCAATTCCCAAACAATGATCCATTCTAGGGTCGTTAATCCTAGTAAATCTCATACGATATTATGGTTCTAGTTCACTGTAAAGGGCTCATCACCAATCAATACAGGCCTAGCTATACCCTAGATGCTACAATAAGGCTCGTCGCCTTAATGCAGTTTCAGGGTATGCTCGAGGTCACTACAGAGGGCTCGTCACCAATAAGTGCAAGCCAACAGCACGAATACAGTGTCCCATACCACCATATTTGGCTCACGAGTCTGGGTTACTCATTGATCACTACAGAGAGTCTCGTCGCCCCAACGTAGGCCGAAAGCTCGACCATGGTGTCTTATACCACCATGTCCAGCTCATGAGTCTTAGGAGATTGAGGTACCAAGGTTATCAGGGTTTCACTGGTGAGTTTGGTACCTTAGATTCAAGTAGTAGCGTCTAAACATGGTGAACATACATCGGTTAATCAGGTTAATTGATGAGCTCGACTAGGAAGAGCGCACGTTGAGTCGATCGACATGAAATGCATAAGCACTCCGTGTGGCCTAACCACTGCCGATATCCTAAGTACGACTCCGATTCATTGAACACGTCCTGCGTGGCGAAAACAACCTCAGCCACCAGTTCAAGGCCTGTTACCAATTACCTAGACTGTGATATAGTCCCAAACACATACAATCATAATAATGCATATTTAAGTCAAATCCTACAATCATATGAACATATTATGGAATATAACTTAAACATGAATACATAGTACATGGAGAAAATCATACACACAGTTAAACATGAATAAGAAGATTATACAGTTCGTGGAGGAAATCATACACACAACTAAGGTAGTTGGGATTCATATCTCAACTCCCTCATAAATCACACTTTACTAACTACTAACTCATTTAAACATTTTCACAAACACTTAGACTACACTTTTCAACAAACATCATGTATGTTGACTATATTACGTACTAGGGCAAATCCTTTTGCCAAGGAGTTGTCGAATACCTAACAACCATGTTCCTACGACAATTAATTATGGCAATTACAACATCAGATTCTAAATGCATACAAACATTTCAATAAACACATGAAATACTCTATTCACAACATAGTTTATACATGTACGTAAAATGAAACAGATAGTGCATTTGGCATGTGTAATGGCACCCATGTTAGTAATAAATCATTAACTGACATTAAAAGCTTTGAAAACCATAACCTATATGTATATAGTCCGCACCTTAAATCGATAAACGCGTAACGGATATGATTTAGATGCTAAGTCTTTGTCGACGGCTGATTGGCAACCTAGAGCACGAATTAGGTTAGCTATAGCATTACTTAGACTATTTGAAACTCTAGAATGGATTAGGGTTAGGTTTTCTTACCTAAGAATGGGATTAGTATCGCCTATATAACGATACATGAGGGATGGTAAAGCACGTGGAGTAGTGAGGAAGAATCCCAGGATGAATTACCAACTTCTCTTACACTTTCTCTCTCTTTTCTTAGGTAGGGTTTTAGAATTCGTATAGATTATGAGAGAGAGGGTTTAAGACCCTTATATAGGCCCAGAACTGACGGAAACAGTCCCATGGCCATGGTATACTTAGATTATAACCAAATTAGGCTTGTTCCGATCCAACAGAGCAATTCTGGAGGTCTTTTTGCTGAACGCGGTCAGACTTAAGCTCACAGATGTTGGATCTTGGTCAAGCTAAGCTTTCAGTCCGATCGGATTTACAAATCGACCGTGGTGGACCAGTTTCAATTCAACGGTCACCTACACTCGATCAGGGCCACAAGTATATTGACATGTGTGGGACATTTCTCCTGATCCGAGGGTGAATTTGGGTCAGATTCCAACGGTCAGAATGCTTATAATCGGCCTGCAAATGACACGACTCAGATTACGTAATTTGTATTTAATTTCTAAAAAACATTCACGTTCTCACACAGTTCACTTCGGACTCAAGAAAATAGTCTCAGGACATCCTCTGGACTTGATTTTTGAGGTGATTGTCAAGTCCAACTAGGCGGTCATAATTGTCTAAGTTCATCGCTATCAGACTTTCGACGTGCGGTCCAGTTTCGATACGGAGTTTCAATGTGCTCCCGAGAGCAACTGGGTTTAGAGATTGAGCTTAGATTTTACGGTAATATAGCATCAACGATTCTACAAGTTTTGGATCTTGCAGATCGTATTTAAAGTGATTGGTGATAATTTCATAGGTAATCTACTTTAGTGCTAGTTAATTCTCATATAATTTCTAAAGAATTTGGTCCTAAATGATTTCTGCTTGAGGTGGTACTCGGGTCTTCGTACGAATTTTTCCAGGACGCTACAATCTACCCCCTTAAAGAAAAATTTTATCCTCAAAATTTATACCTTTTCGTACTCCTCGAGGATCTAAGGGTAGTTCTTTCTGACCTCAGCTTCAGTCTCCCAAGTAGCCTCTTCCTCACTGTGATGCATCCACAGTAACTTCACAAGTGAGATGACCTTGCTACGCAATACCTGCTCCTTCCTATCCAGAATACATGTCGGTCGCAATACATAGGTATCATCCTCGCTCAACTATACCTGCTCCCAACTGGTAGTGTGCGAAGGATCAGGAACGTACTTCTTCAACATGGACACATGAAATACGTTATGCACGCCTACAAGTGGTGTGGGCAAGATAAGGTGATAAACTACTGCCCCCACTCGATCAAGATCTGAAATGGGCAAATGAATCTCGGCATGAGCTTCCCTTTCTTACCAAACTGAAGGACTCCCTTCATGGGGGAACCTTAAGGAATACATGGTCTCCAACCACAAACTCAAGCGGTTGCCGTCTCGTATTGGCGTAGCTCTTCTGCCTGCTCTGTGTTGATAGAAGTCGATGCCTAATAATGTCGATCTTTTTTGAGGTCACCTGAACTAACTCTGGGCCAATCAGAATCTTCTCGCCCACTTCTGCCTAACAATGCGATGCTCGACACGGGCGACCATTCAGTGCCTCATGGGGAGCCATGCCAATACTCGCCTGAAAGCTATTATTATACGCGAACTCTACATAAGGAAGACAATCGTCCCAACTATCCTTGAAATCCAACGCACAAGCTCGCAACATATCTTCTAGCACCTAATTCACACGTTCCATCTGCCCGTCTGTTTATGGATGGAACGGGTGCTGAATTTCAACTTCACACCCATCGCTTCCTGAATACGAGTCTAGAAGATAGATGTGAATCGCATGTCTCGATCCGACATGATCTCCAAAGGAACTCCATGCAGATGTACAATCTCCTTGATATACAACCTAGCTAACTCTTCTACAGAGTTTGTAACTCTGATCAGTAGAAAATGAGCCGATTTCATTAATCGGTCCATGATGACCCAAATAGAGTCATCTCCCTTCCTTGTCTTCAGTAGCCCTGAAATAAAATCCATAGAGGTGAAATGTCACTTCCATTCAACTATGGGCACGGGCTGAAGAAGTTCAGGAGGTCGGTGATGCTCTGCCTTGACTTGCTGGCACGTGAGACAACGTGACACAATCTCTGCAATGTGAACCTTCATGTTATCCCACCAGTACGATCTCTTCATGTCTTGATATATCTTCGTGCTACCAGGATGCATCGTAAGCCTCGAACTATGGGCTGACTCGAGAACCTCCTGTCTCAAGCCAGGAACATTTGGGACGCATAGGCGGTCACGATAACGTAAGCCCCCATCTGAACCAACACTCCACTCGGAGTCCTCATCTGTACTAACCCGCTCTCTCATCTTCGCCAATAGCTCATCATCTGCCTGAGCTACAATAATCCTATCGTCAATGAGGGGTTGTACTCGAATGTGTGCAATAACCTCATATAGCTCCTCCACCATGAGTTTCTGCTCAAAGTCTCGCATAGTTTCCACTATGTTCCATTCTGCTATCATTAGCGGAGCCGCAAACTCTATGGTCTTCTTTTGGTTCAATGCGTCTGCCATAAGGTTTGTCTTGCCCAGATGGTAGGAGACCTCGAACTTAAAGTCTTTCAAGGTTTTCATCCATCGACGTTGCCTCATGTTCAAGTCTCACTGAGAGAATATGTATCTAAGCTCTTGTGGTCGCAAAAGAGCTCAAACGCCTCTCCGTAGAGGTAATGTCTCCAAAGCTTCAGTGCGAAAATGACAGTTGTCAACTCTAGATCGTGTGTAGGGTAATTCTCCTCATGTTTCCTCAACTGTCTTGAGGCGTAAGCAATCACCCTATCCTTCTTCATCAAGACACAACCCAAACCAACGTGAGACGTGTCAATGTATATAGTATACTTAACCCCTTGCTCTAACAATATTAGCACACGGGCAGACGTTAGCTTGTCCTTCAGCTCCTGAAAAGCTGCTTCCGCTTTCTCATTCCAAGTGAACTTCAGATCTTTCCGTGTCAACTGAGATAACGGTCTGGAAATCTTGAAAAAGTCCCGAATGAATCGCCAATAGTACCCTGCTAGACCAAGAAAACTCCTCACCTCAGTAACTGAACCGGGTCACTTCCAATCCTAAACCACAGCTAACTTAGCGAGGTCGACTGCTATACCTTCCTTGGACACCACATGTCCCAGGAACTTGACTTCCTCCTTCCAAAAGTCACATTTCTTATACTGCGCGAACAACTGGTTCTTCTTGAGAGTGTCGAAGACTGCTCACAGGTGCTCATCATGCTCTTCCCGACTCTTGGAATATATCAGGATGTCATCAATAAACACGATGATGAATCGGAATAGAAACGGCCGAAACTCTCTGTTCATCAGATTTATGAACACGGTCGGAGCGTTTGTGAGTCTAAACGATGTCACAAGGAACTCGTAATAACCAAAACTAGTTCAAAAGGCTGTCTTCTACACGTCCTCATCTCTGTCACGTAACTGATGATACCCTTACTACAAATCTATCTTTGAAAAATACTGTGCCCCCTTCAATTGATCAAAAAGATCATCAATCCTGGACAAGGGATACCTGTTCTCACCTGGTTCAACTTGTGATAATCAATACATAATCACAGGGAACCGTCCTTCTTCTTCACAAACAATACAGGCGCTCCCCAAGGGGACACACTCGGTCGAATGAAACTTGCCTCTAACAATACATCAATCTGTCTCCTCAGTTCCTCCATCTCACATGGAGGCATGCGATACGTCGGCAAGGAAATAGGTGTCGCACCGGGCATAAGATCGATAGTAAAGTCAATCTCGCACCGAGGAGGAAGTCCTGGGGTCTTCTCAAATACGTCCGGGAAGTCCTGAACCACAGGCATATCCCCCAACATCGGATCATCAATACTCTCTAACAAAGATGCGTAGCTACTAACTCGACAGGACCAACTAACCTGAACTGAAAATGTAAAGACCATGCCCTCAGGTCCGTAGGCTGTCACGACTCTGGCCTCGTAATCAATATCTGCTCTCATCCTGGTGAGCCAATCCATTTTGAGAATAACGTCGTAGTGGCATAGTGGGGCGACAATCAGGTCAACAACCACTGTCCTGCTACCTAAATATACTGAGCAAGACTCACAGGTCCGTGTAATATCTGAAAAGGTCCCTGTAGCTATAGTGGGTCTCACTCCCTTCGTAGGAGCAGTATCCAACCATAGTCGTTTAACTGCAGCGTAAGAGATGATCGAAATAGTGGACCCAGTGTCCACCAATAAGAAGAAAGGCGTACCTTGGATATGAGACGAAACCTCAAAAGATCTCAGTGCTAGGACTGCCTCAGGTGTTTCAACTGTAAGTGTATGAACCCGAGCCTGCTGTGGATGGTTCGGTTGAGGTACCATGGGCCGTTGTGGCAGCCTGAAGCGAGGTATGGGTAGCATGAAAGATGGGTGAGATGGTGCAGACCGAAGGGGTGGAGTGGAAATGGCCTGAGGCATCGGACGGTTAATCCTCTGAGGTGGTGAAAAGCCACTGTCCTGCATTCTAGTAAAGCAGTACCGATCTGTATGTCCGATCTTCCCACAGTATGAGCAGCATAAGTCAGAATGCCCCAGCTGAACCGGTGATGGTGCAAGCCTCGGAGGAGAATCTACCCGTGGCCTCTTGCTAAGAAATGGTCTGCTTGGAAGATTAGGTCGTGGCCTGGATGCCATAGGTGCTCGCATACGAGACAACCTGTCTCCATCCTGCTCAACTCGCAGGGACATGCCCACAAACTTGGCATAAGTAGATATGCTAGCACAACACATCTTCGACCAGGTCTCGAGTTACAAACCCTAAAAAAAACACCGCATCTGCATCAGCTGGTCACCCAGAAGTAAAGGAGCATACCTGCCCAACTCTGTGAACCTGTTCTCATATTCCATTACAATCATCCCTCCCTGACGGAGGCGTAGGAACTCACTCTCCTTCTCATGCCAGTAGGTGAAAGGGAAATACTTCTCGTGGAAGCGGGTCTCAAATGCCTCCCACGTCCACACAAATCCTTTCGCAACAGTGTGTAGAACACTATCCCACCACAAACTAGCCTCCTTCTCAAACATGAAGGTGGCAAGCTCGACCTACTTCACCTCAGAACAGTGTAGTGGCCTCAACATCTTAGGATGTGGTTAATCCAGTACTCGGCCTCCTCGGGCTATGAGTACCCGCGAAAGTGGGATGCTGTAAGTGCTGGAATCGCTCAAATGTGCCGCTGGCACTAGCGTTCCCAGCTGGGTGCATAGGTGAGGCAAGTGGAGTTACCCCCATCGTCTGAGCAAAGATACCAGCTATGGAGGTAAAAAACTGTTGCTGCTAGATTTGCTGCTGCTGCATCAACAACATCATCTGCTCTAGCCTATCAAGAGGCGGAGTAGACTGAGATGTATGTGGCATCGACGCAGACGCACAGTTCAGCTCAGGAATCGAAGGTGTGATAGGTGGTACCACAGGCGTCAGCCCAGCAGTAGGGACAGTGGCCGGCTGAGAATTCGGCATAGAATCACGGTGAGACGGGCCCGAACGGGGGTCCGTATGGCTATCTCTTAAGGGAGAGGCCCCATCAAGTGACTTGCCCAAAGAGAGACGGGCCAAAGTCCTCGTGCACTTAGGTAGCATGTCCTACAAGAAACAGAGGATGCAACCCATGAAATTTAACATACACACAATCCATCCACACAGTATTCACATTACAACTCAAAGAAACATCATACATCTCATTTAACAAAATTGTCACAATACACGGTGTACAGAATTACATGAATCATGACAGAGAATGCATGTGAGCTAAAACAACTAACTCTTGAAACTCTAAAACAACTACCAAACTACTATGCCTATAAGGCTACACATAAGAACAAGCAACAAAGTAAAACAAACAACGACTACATATTCGACTATTCGTCGGAACCTGGCGATGGAGGTGAGGGACCCTTATCCTGCAGGCAGCACAGGATAGACTTTAAAGTGTGAGTTACTTTCTTAAACTTGTGTTTCACGAGGCCCCGCAGATCGATAATATCCTATCGTAGGGTGGCCTGACCCTTTTCAAGTCTAACTAAATGGGCTTCCCTATCAGCTCGATCAGGATTATGCTCTCGAGTCGCAGGAGGAGGGTTTTCATCCGTATCCTGGACCTCCTCTTCTTCCTCATCTTGCTCTTCTTCTTCTATTTTGGCTCCACCTTCTTCATCACTCTCTTCCTCTTCGCTTTCAGTCTCATCCTCACTCTCCTCAAGTAGGGCTTGTCGTTGTCATGGCCCGATATCCATCTGATTGAGAGTATTCTCGTTGATGCAATGGATTGGTGCCGAAAATTCTGCCCCAAGTCTGTAGCCAAACTCGAGTGCAATCCTGCGTATGAGTCGGCTGAATGAGAGTGATTAAGTCCTTCTATTAGAATGTACGGTAAGGACTATCTGTCGCAAGACATACGTAGGCACACATAACTTCTCTCCCTGCCCCACCTGAAACAGGAAGTCCACCATCAGGCACGTGCACTCACTACGGTTGCTCCACTTGGAATAGACGTTGAACGTGCAGATGTGGTGAAGCAGGTGGAAGTCGTCTGTCATATTGGTCACTAAAAGGCTTTTGTTAGGTTGTCATTTAACCAGAAAACTACAAAGGAACCGTGTGCGGTGATCCCTTTCACGTGCATTCCTCAAATTCTTTTCACTTGCATGTACCTCACCCAGTGGCACATTCATAAGCTGAGATATGAAACCGACGTCAGTGGTGGCCTCTCGATCTCTTTCAAATGGAATTTTAAACTGCAAGGGCTCCAGTACTAGCTCTCGAATGTGGGCATAGAAACCTTGGACAGTGCCCACATTTACATGGTGCTAACCCTCAAATAGCGGACCCCACTTGGCTTCTACCAGGCGCTCGAACAACAAGTTTTCTCCAAATAGTTGTGCATCTACATGAGCTTCAAAAAGGACTCTATGGCCCTCATAAACTCCAAGAGACAACTCCGTCAACAAAGCCCTTCCTATGGGAGCCCAGGGATCTAGATCCTGCTTTGTCTGCAACTCTCGACTGGCGCTTGAACCCACGGCGGCACCACTCGGCCTCCTAGAATGGGTGGGGCGACTAGGCCTGGCTTCATCTACAGGAGCTCTCTTCTTTCCCATAAAAGATAGAATGGTGGAAATTGAAAATATGGCTATAACTAGCTCGAACAAGGCCATGGGAAAGGAAGAAAAAGAGGGAAATGGAAAGAGTGATGGGGTTTCCACAGATTTGAGACTTAAGGTGGGATTTGAGTGCTCAAATGGAAGGAAAAGAAGGGAGAAATCAGCAATGGAGGTGGGTTTTAAAATGGGTAAAGTGAGGGTGCACGAAAATGGAAGGAAGCCCTTGGAGAGTGATTTTGGGGAGATTTGAGAGATTTTTTGAAGAAAGGAGAGCTTGGAGGGGTGGTTTGTGAAGAGAGGACACTGTAGGAGCATTTTTATTTAACTAAACATGGATCAGTGGGCCACACAGGACCCTAGAAGAATCTGCCCGCGCCAGCCCGCCCAGTCTAGCCCGACCGGTGGTGAGGCCCTTGCCGGTCTCTGGACAGTCTGGTGAGGACTTGCCAGTGAGGCGATATCCTCCTACCCCATGGGGTCTAAAATCATGTGGGTCCCACCTTAGGTTCCCCTGAAAGTGCCCTGATTGGGCCCCCTACTTTATTTCGACTCATTTCGAGTCATTTCGAGTGATTTCTGATGCATATACAGATTTATTAATTTTAAACGGTTGGGATGGGATAAAACATGGTCTAAACCTGTCGATTGATGATCTAGAAGTGGATTGAGGTCATTTTTTATGATCATGGGTGTGTATGGACCCAATCTCGGCAATCGTGTACAGTAATCCTTTGCCAATTGGGGAAATTAGGAAACCTAAACTTATTTCTAGATTTTTCTCATACCTCCTACATTAAATTGGCTTTAGCGTCCATTGTGTGACCATAACCCAGGTCCAATTTAATCCAAATCATGCTCTGATACCAACTTGTAACGCCCTGTAAATTGGGGGTCGAGCATAGCCCGGCTCCCGAGTTCCAAAACATCACTTATGCAACATTTTTAATGATGGATGAATGTTGTCTATATTAGTGCATGAAACATGAATTAGATCAAGCCAAATCAGCAAAACATAATCCAGGGATAGTTGTAATATGCAAACGAAAGAATGAAATAAATATAGAAACCAGTATGAGTCCCTAAAATATATATGCTCTACCAGGTCATAATTACAAGTATTTTTTCAAAATTCAAATGTCAAAATGTGATAGTCCTCCATAAAGCATAAACCCTGAAGCCCCGATGATTTAGAATGGTCTAAGAGAACCTGCCTGAATACTACATGAAGGAGAACGCCTCCTCATCATCCTCATACTCCGGCTCTGCCTCGTGTGTCGCATCATCATCTGCAACTAAGACAGAGTCTGGTTAGTGTTTAAGCACTGTCCCAAAATGTGAGAGTGAGTGATCAACTCAGTGGAGCTATACAGCAAAGGTTAACATGTTATCAATTCAGTCAAGCAGTAATGATAAAGAGTACTACAAAAAAGTTCTAAATACTCTGATTAATGCAAGAATAAAATGTAGCAATGATGCATGCCCTCGCTTGCACTCCCTCAATGTCTTCATCTTACGACAAACATGGCAACCACCCGAAAGTTCTCTTCCTCGCCAAAGCACATGCAATGTGGTGCATGAACGTGATTACTGAGTTCTTATTAATCCTTTTCATACGGCAGGATTGGGAAGCTAAGGCACCTCCCTTATATCAATTTCCAAACAATGATCCATTATAGGGTCATCAATCATAGTAAATCTTATACGATTTATGGTTCTAGGTCGCTATAAAGGGCTCGTCACCAATTAATACAGGCCTAGTTATACCCTAGATGCTACATAAGGCTCATCACCTCAATACAGTTTCAGGGTATGCTCGAGGTCACTACAGAGGGCTTGTCACCAATCAGTGGAGGCTGACAGTACGAATACAGTGTCCCATACCGTCGTATTTGGCTCAAAAGTCTGGGTTGCTCACTGATCACTACGAGAAAGCTCGTCGCCTTAACGTAGACCGAAAGCTTGACCACGGTGTCTCATTGTAACACCCCGAATTTTTGCCAACCTGGGATTAGATGTCCTTAGGCAATGGACCAACCATAACACCTTAGTAACCTATCAGAACCTAATTCTAAAGCCAAAGAAATCATGTAGAACCTAATTCTTTAGAATTTAACGTGAATTAGACAGCGCCACACTAGATTACCTGTGAAATTAGCACCAACCACTTTAAATACGATCTGTAAGACCTAAAATCTCTAGAATCGTTGACGCTATGTTACCCTAAAATTCAGGATCAAACTCTAAACCGGTTTATTCTCAGGAACCCTTTGAAACTTTGTATTGGATCTAGACCGCGCGTCGAAAGTCCGATACCTATAATCTTAAACCGTTATGACCGCTTAGCTGGACTTGATAATCATTTCAAAAATCAAGCCCAACCGATGCTCTGAGGCTATTTCATTGAGCCTGGAGCAGGGAGTGTGAGAAGAAGTGAAATTCATTTAAAATTAAATGGGATTTAAATAAATCTGGCACGTTTCGTTTGCGGGATCAGTATAAGCATTCAGACCGTCGAAATCTGACCCAATTACACCCTCGGATCAGGAAACATTTTTCATTCAGGTCAGTGTACTTGGAATCCTCGATCGATTCTCCGTGACCGCTGAACTGAAACTGGACCGCCACGTACGATCTGGAAACTCAACCAGTCTGAAAACTTTAGGTGAGCAGGATCCGATACACATGAGCTTAAGTCCGAACGCGTTCGGCCAGGGGACCTCCCGAAACGCTCTTTTGGATCAGAAAAGTCTTGATTTGGCTATAACCCAAGTATACCTTGTTCCCAAGTCTATTTAGGTTAGGTTTTAGCCTATATAAGGGCCTTAAACCCCTTCATATCTCTCCCATCCGAATTTGGAGTAAACCCTAGAAAGAGAGAGAGAAAAAGTGAGAGATTGTGAGAGAGTTGTGGGAGAGATTTCCTGCCACTTGCTACAGCTGCTACCCGTGCTCATTCTCCGCGTTCGAATCACTTTCCCGGTGATTCCAACGCACTTCTAGGTAAGAAAAACCCTAACCACTTGCTGTTTTAGGATTCCTTCGATTCAAATAACGAAGTAGCTTACGTATCTTGTGCATTAGGTCGCATTTACGCCGTTGACGAAGCGTATGCGTTCAAATCGAATCGATACACGTCTAGGGCAAAAGGTGAGGATTTTAGACGCTTTGATTGACTGATTTCAAAGCTTTAAATGTCGTTTAATAATAGATTATCGACGGCAATTCCGTTTGATATGTAGAACATGCTGTCCATTTTCTGTTTCGTAAACGTATGGAAAATATGAGATTTAGGGCATTTTAGTCATTTGTAGGAAATACTGTTTACATCCACATTTTGCTGAAATGATTTCCATGGTTATTTATTGTGTTAGGATATTAGGAATGCGTGCATGATCTGTTTGGCAAAGAGATTCGCCCAAATGCGCACTTTGAGTCGACATATGCTATGTAGACTAAAGTGTGTAGGCTAAGTGTTTATATAAATGTTTGTATTAGTATGTATTGAGTAGATGGTGTTGTGAATGAGTTTTGAGATTGAATTCTCAAGTAATATGCTGATGTAAATGATTTCCATCATGTTGGCTATATGTATTGATTTCATTATATACATGAAATGCATGTGTTGGATGATTTGCTTAAGTTGTATGTTATAACATGTGTCAATATGCTTACATTGTTGTATTTCATTTTTGTTACTCTCATTTGATTACTGATGTTGATATTCAAGTGTTTGGGGCTATAAGTTAGTCCAGGCAGTCGGTAATGGATTGAATTCGTGGTTGGCTTCTATTTGTCACGAAGGACGCGTCAATGAACGCGAGTCGTGTTTTGGGTTGGCGGCAGTGGTTAGGCCACACGAAGTGTTTTATGCACTTCATGTCGCTCAGCTTGAGAAGCGCTCGAACTAATCGAGCCCGTAAAGTAACCTGACTGGCTATTGTATGTTCACCATGTATGAGTCATAACTGCTTGAACCTAGGGTACTGAACTTAACATTGAAAACCCTGTCAACCATGGTACCTTGATCCATAAAGACTCATGAGCCGGGCATGGTGGTATGGGACACCGTGCTCGAGCTGTCGGCCTACGTTGGGGCCACAAACCTCCCCGCAGTGACTAGTGAGTACCCTACTCTGAGCAGATTATGGTGGTATGGGACACTATATTCTTGCTGTCGGTCTACATTGATAAGGTGATGGGGGAGTGGAGCAACGAGTGCGAGCAACAGCCTTGGTAGCCCTTTATAGTGACCTTGAGTTTATCCTGACACCGCATGGGGGCGACAAGTCCTGATGCAGTCTTAAGGATATAAATAGGCCTGTATTGATAAGGGATGGGGGAGCAGTGCAACGAGTACGAGCAACAACCCTGGCCTCCCTTGCAGCGACCTACAAATATAACATCGTATGAGATTACTATGAGTGACAACCCTAGACAGGATCTTTGTTGGGATTGATATAAGGAAGGTACCCTAGTTTCCCAATCCTACTGTATGAAAAGGACTAATAACAACTTGGTAATCATTATCCATATCGCATTGCATGTGCCTGGAAGATGTGGAGCACTGTGGGAAGAAAGCATGCCGCGGGCGTAAGATGGTGCCGTATGAGGGAGTATGTCGGTGAGAGCATCCATCATGTCATTTCATGCATGCATTAACAACAATATCTAGGAATGTTTGATTGTTTGTTTTACTATTATCGGGTGATTGATTTGATAACATGTTAATCTTTGCTCTATGATTCCACCGAGTTGATTACTCCCACGTTACGAGATGGTGTTCCGGACACCCACCAGTCCCTATTTTAGTTTCAGATGATGGCGCTGCTTGTGAAGTGGAGCCGGACTTAATGATGATGAGGAAGATCCCTCCTTTATGCGTGTTCTGATCGACGGGATTACAGGGAAGTTGATTAGTCACCTTGACACTTGTCATTTTATATTTTTGGAGCACTCATGTATATTCTTTTCTTTTCATTTTTGGAGTATACATGTATTTAATTAACCTAATAACATGTTCACACTCTGGAGACTTATAATTACTTATATATTTTATGTATTCATCACAGTCTTCCGCTTGCTAATTTAACTGTCTCTAGAGTATGATATGTTGTTTTGGCTTAGTCTCAATCTTGTTTAATGCCATTCTACAGACAACATGCATTTATCATTATCTATGTTGCATAAGTGACGTTCTGGAACTCGAGAGTTGGGTTTCTACCCGACCCCCGATTTTTGGGATGTTACAGATGGTATCAGAGCATGATTTGGATTAAACTGGATATGGGTTATGATAACACAACGCACACTGATGCACTCTGACTTAGGAAGGGGGTGATGGAAATTTAGAAACCACATTAGAATCCCAAGTTTCACCGACAGGTGAGATTATACGGTGATTGAGTCCATAACATATCTTCGGTCGCGTGAAGGGACCTAAGTCACTTCTAGGTCGTTAGTCGATGGGTTTGAGACGTTCCCTGAAAAATTCCAAACCCGAAAATACATGTCCTTGGGTTGTGAGGCAACCACAACCCTTACACTCAATCTCAAGGCTTAAAACCCCTTTTCATAAAATTCCTTCAGAATCTTTCCTTTCACCACCCCATTCTTCAACTTTTTCTAAGTCCTTTCATACTACACATAAATCCTAATGTGTGAAGGATAGTGAATCATACTTAAACAAAAATTTTACTATAAATAGTAAATATATGTAAGAATTAGACTTTTAGCCATTCCAATTATGGAATCTCTTATAAAAAATGAGTTAGTTGGATGGATTAGCCTCTCCTACCCCAAAATCATATGCTACAAGATGCATAAAATTATTCTGGTTTACAAATTGGCCCCGAAACGCTCCAAACGGAGTCATGGGCCGATCTAGGCTAAAAGATAATGAACCAGGGTGGGTCCCACATATTTGGGACCTCCAGGGTAGGGAGAACCCAGCCCACATGGCCGGCATTGCCGGATTGTAAGTTCACCGGTGAGGACATCGCCGGTTCGGCGAGGCCTCACCGGTCAAAATGCTCGGTTGGGTCCGAGCTTCAGGCTGGAGGTGTTTGGGGGCTAGGGTAACCCCCTGGTATGTGGCTCGTCCATTAGAATCCTTCCGATCTAGTACTTCCTTCACAAACTACCCCCCAAGCTCTCCCTTTCTCACATTTTTGTTGATTTCTCTCTTAAATCCCAGTTTCAATCACTCCCACCATCCATTTCTGTCTCAACCCACGCCACTCCACCATTTACAGCAATATACACTCCCCTCTCTCTCCATTTTTATCCGTTGGAGCTCTCCCATCCTCCCTTGGAGGCTAGAATTCGTGTGAGCCTCCATTCCTACCTATCTTACTCTTTTCCCTTTGAAAATCCAGCCTTTGGGAGCCTATTCCACCCCTCTATAGGGCCTAGATTTGTTTCAACCCATTAGGGCAGTCATTTCTCCCCCTTCCTCCATTTTTCATGGCCATTATAGAGGCTATTTTAGCTCTCTTCTCTCTTTCCACCGTCGTCAGCCATTCAAAAACTCCCTCCTACAGTTGCGGTCTCTCTCCTGCCCCTTTTATTAGACCCTTTACACTCCCATGTCAGGTCCAAAGTCGTGGAGACCCAAAGACCTCAGCCTTTCCCTTCATTTTCTTCATTTTCCATGGCTCATTAGAGCTAGTTTTAGCCATCTTCTCGACCTCCAATCTACTACCAACAGGCGAGACCAAACGCAGTAGCTTAGTCCATGAACAGCAACCATCTAGTGCTAGGACATCTAGAGTGTTGGACCTAGAGTAATATTCCTAGATTTGAAAGATCTGACGATATAGGAACCATTAAACAATCTTGAACCTAAGCCATAGAACAATCCCTGTAGTAGAAATGGTATGAAACCATCTAACGTATAAGTATAGATTTTGGATTATGGCTAGTGAGTTACAGATTAGGCTACTAGTTGTATTGGGCAGTGTGAAGCCTGTACATGCTAAGGAATAGTAGGTTAAATTTGGTTGGAGTAGAACTTCATTCTTCGATAGATCCCCTTAATACTTATAGACTTCTATTATAACCCTTAGGAAAGTTGTTTTAACTTAGAACCATTCACTCTCAGGGAAAACTTATAAATCCCTCAGATTGAACTTAGAAAAACCAGCACGCCCCTTAGAATTCCCCTTCGAATTGCCTTCCCAAGGATTTATTGCAATTGGAAACGCAGAGTAAAGGAATTGTATATTAGCGATGTATTCGCGGTCTGAATCGACTTTTTAATTCTAGTGGTTACCAATAAATCCAATGCTCTGATCAAGCAGAAGATCGGCATCGACTCGGATTAAGAACCGATACGAAAAATTTTCTGTCCTAGCTAGACAGAAAGTCTATGTATCCGGCTCAGACCCACTATACAACTTTTCTTTCGTGTTGGCCCGACCACCTACAACCAAAAGTTATTGCCTTGCCTTGGAAAATGTTAAGGACATACAACTAATAGAGATTAGACCTCTTACCACAAACTCACATCCGTCCTTGAAATCAACCACAACACCCATCATTTCAGCTCTTTTCTACAACCATATGTATCAATGCCATAGAATGCATCATTAACAAAGAAAAACCAATGTAGTGAGAGGTTGTTTCCCATTTCATGTCAAGGATAGGCCCTAAGTTACACCTCGTTCTGATATATGGATCGAGACATAAATTCTTGAACCTTAAGTAGAACTAAGTTTTAAGGGGGGTAGAACATTTTGAGCCCAATCTAGTTAGGTCAGCCAATACAACCGTTAGACCAGAGCGGCACAACGGAAGCGTGGTTAGCCCCTTCCCCACTGGCCCAGGATCGAAACAGTTGGTTTAGGTTCTACGTAAGGTTAGGTCATTAAATAGAATTTGAACCTTCCTCAGAATGTCAATACTAAAGTCTCTCTAGGGACTCATTACACTTAGGCAAATTTCAGGGATGAAATTTTATTTTAAGGGGGGTAGATTGTAACACACCGGATTTTTGCCAACATGGGATTAGACGTCCTTAGGCAATGGGCCAACCATAACACCTTAGTAACCTCTCAGAACCCAATTCCAAAGCCAAAGAAATCATGTAGAACCTAATTCATTAGAATTTAACGTGAATTAGATAACACCACACTAGATTGCCTGTGAAATTAGCACCAACCACTTTAAATACGATCTGTTAGACCCAAAATCTCTAGAATCGTTGACGCTATGTTACCCTAAAATCCAGGATCAAACTCTAAACTGGTTTGTTCTCAGGAACCCTTTGAAACTTTGTATTGGATCTAGACCGCGCGTCGAAAGTCCGATACCTATAATCTTAGACCGTTATGACTGCTTAGCTGGACTTGACAATCTTTTTGAAAATCAAGCCCAACCGATGTTCTGAGGCTATTTCATTGAGCCTGGAGCAGGGAGTGTGAGAAAGAGTGAAATTCATTTAAAATTAAATGGGATTTAAATAAATCTGGCACGTTTCATTTATGGGATTAGTATAAGCATTCAGACCGTCGAAATCTGACCCAATTACATCCTCGGATCAGCAAACATTTCTCATTCAGGTCGGTGTACTTGGAATCCTCGATCGATTCTCTGTGACCGCTGAACTGAAACTGGACCGCCACATGTCATCTGGGAACTCTACCGGTCTGAAAACTTCGGGTGAGCAGGATCCGATACGCATGAGCTTAAGTCCGAACGCGTTCGGCCAGGGGACCTCCCAAAACGCTCTTTTGGATCGGAAAAGTCCCGATTTGGCTATAACCCAAGTATACCTTGTTCCCAAGTCTATTTAGGTTAGGTTTTAGCCTATATAAGGGCCTTAAACCCCTTCATGTCTCTCCCATCTAAATTTAGAGTAAACCCTAGAAAGAGAGAGAGAAAAAGTGAGAGATTGTGAGAGAGTTGTGGGAGAGATTTCCCGCCACTTGCTACAACTGCTACCCGTGCTCATTCACCACGTTCGAATCACTTTTCCGGTGATTTCAATGCACTTCTAGGTAAGAAAAGCCCTAACCACATGCTGTTTTAGGATTCCTTCGATTCAAATAGCGAAGTAGCTTACGTATCTTGTGCATTAGGTCGCATTTACGCCGTTGACGAAGCATATGCGTTCAAATCGAATCGATACACGTATAGGGCAAAAGGTGAAATTTTAGACACTTTGATTGACTGATTTCAAAGCTTTCAATGTCGTTTAATAGTAGATTATCGACGGCAATGCCGTTTGACATGTAGAACATGCTGTCCGTTTTCCGTTTCGTAAACGTATGGAAAATATGAGATTTAGGGCATTTTAGTCATTTGTAGGAAATACTGTTTACATCCACATTTTTTTAAAATGTTTTCCATGGTTATTTTTCATGTTAGGATATTAGGAATGCGTGCATGATCTGTTTGGCGAAGAGATTCGCCCAAATGCGTACTTTGAGTCGACATACGCTATGTAGACTAAAGTGTGTAGGCTAAGTGTTTGTATAAATGTTTGTATTAGTATGTATTGAGTAGATGGTGTTGTGAATGAGTTTTGAGATTGAATTCTCAAATAATATGCTGATGTAAATGATTTCCATCATGTTGGCTATATGTATTGATTTCATTATATACATGAAATGCATGTGTTGGATGATTTGCTTAAGTTGTATGTTATAACATGTGTCAACATGCTTACATTGTTGTATTTCATTTTTGTTACTCTCATATGATTACTGATGTTGATATTCAAGTGTTTGGGGCTATACGTTAGTCCAGGCAGTCGATAATGGATTGAATTCGTGGTTGGCTTCTATTTGCCATGAAGGACGCGTCAATGAAGGCGAGTCGTGTTTTGGGTTGGCGGCAGTGGTTAGGCCACACGAAGTGTTTTATGCACTTCATGTCGCTCAGCTTGAGATGTGCTCGTACTAATCGAGCCCGTCAAGTAACCCAACTGGCCATTGTATGTTCACCATGAATGAGTCATAACTGCTTGAACCTAGGGTACTGAACTTAATATTGAAAACCCTGTCAACCATGGTACCTTGATCTAGAAAGACTCATGAGCTGGGCATGGTGGTATGGGACACCGTGGTCTAGCCGTTGGCCTACGCTGGGGCCACAAACCTCCCCGTAGTGACTAGTGAGTACCCTACTCTGAGCAGATTATGGTGGTATGGGACACTATATTCTTGTTGTCGGCTTACACTGATAAGGTGATGGGGGAGTGGAGCAACGAGTGCGAGCAATAGCCCTGGCAGCCCTTTGTACTGACCTTGAGTTTATCCTGACACCGCATGGGGGTGACGAGTCCTGATGCAGTCTTAAGGATATAAATAGTCCTGTATTGATAAGGTGATGGGGGAGTGGTGCAACGAGTGTGAGCAACAGCCCTGACATCCCTTGCAGCGACCTACAAATATAACATCGTATGAGATTTCTAGGAGTGACGACCTTAGACAGGATCTGTGTTGGGATTGATATAAGGAAGGTACCCTAGTTTCCCAATCCTGCTGTATGAAAAGGACTAATAATAACTTGGTAATCATTATTCATATCACATTGCATGTGTCTGGAAGATGTGGAGCACTGCGGGAAGAAAGCATGCCGCGGGCGTAAGATGGTGCCGTATGAGGGAGTTTGTCGGTGAGGGAATCCATCATGTCATTTCATGCATGCATTAACAACAATATCTAGGAATGTTTGATTGTTTGCTTTACTATTATCGCGTGATTGATTTGATAACATGTTAATCTTTGCTCTATGATTCCACTGAGTTGATTACTCACTCCCACGTTACGGGATGGTGTTCCGGACACCCACCAGTCTCTATTTTAGTTTCAGATGATGGCGCTGCTTGTGAAGCGGAGCCGGACTTGATGATGAGGAGGGGGATCCCTCCTTTATGCGCGTTCTGATCAACGGGATTATAGGGAGGTTGATTAGACGCCTTGACACTTGTCATTTTATATTTTTGGAGCACTCATGTATATTCTTTTCTTTTCATTTTTGGAGTATACATGTATTTAATTTACCTGGTAACATGTTCAGACTCTGGAGACTTATAATTACTTATATATTTTATGTATTCATCACAGTCTTCCGCTTGCTAATTTAACTGTCTCTAGAGTATGATATGCTATTTTGGCTTAGTCTCAATCTTGTTTAATGCCATTCTATAGAAAACATGCATTTATCATTATCTATGTTGCATAAGTGACATTCTGGAACTCGGGAGTTGGGTTTCTATCCGACTCCCGATTTTTGGGATGTTACACCCATACTACCATGTTCAGCTCATGAGTCTTAGCGGATCGAGGTACCAAGGTTATCAGGGTTTCACTGGTGAGTTTGGTACATTAGATTCAAGTAGTAACGTCCAAACATGGTGAACATACATCAGTTAATCAGGTTAATAGACGAGCTTAACTACGACAAGCGCACATTGAGTTGATCGACATGAAATACATAAGCACTCCGTGTGGCCTAACCACTGCCGATATCCTCAGTAGGGCTCGGATTCATCGAACACATCCTGCATAGCGAAAACAACCTCAGCCACCAGTTCAAGGCCTGTTACCGATTACCTAGACTATGATATAGTCTCAACCACGTACAATCACAATAATGAATATTTAAGTCAAATCCTACAATCATATGAACATGTTATGGAATATAACTTAAACATGAATACACAGTACATGGAGGAAATCATACACACAGTTAAACATGAATAAGCAGATTATACAGTTCGTGGAGGAAATCATACACACAACTAAGGTAGTTGGGATTCATATCTCAACTCCCTCATAAATCACTCTTTACTAACTACTAAGTCATTTAGACATTTTCACAAATACTTAGACTACCCTTTTGATCATACATCATGTATGTTGACCATATTACGTACTAGGGAAAATGCTTTTGCCAAGGAGTTATCGCATACCTAACAACCATGTTCCTATGATAATTAATCATGGCAATCACAACATCAGATTTCAAATGTAAACAAATATTTCAATAAACACATGAAATACTCTATTCACAACATAGTTTATACATATACATAAAACGAAATAGATAGCGCATTTGGCATGTGTAATGGCACCCACGTCAGTAATAAATCATTAACTGACATTAAAAACTTTGAAAACCATAACTTATACATATATAGTTCGCACCTTAAACCGATAAATGCGCAACGGATATGATTTAGACTCTAAGTCTTCGTCAATGGTGAATTGGAAACCTAGAGCACGAATTAGGTTAGCTATAGCATTACTTAGACTATTTGAAACTCTAGAATGGATTAGGGTTAGGTTTTCTTACCTAAGAACGGGATCAGTATCACCTGTATAACGATACAGGAGGGATGGTAAAGCACGTGGAGTAGCGGGAAAGAATCCCAGGATGAATCACCAACTTCTCTTACACTTTCTCTCTCTTTACTCTCTCTTTTCTTAGGTAGGGTTTTAGAATTCGTATGGATTATGAGAGAGAGGGTTTAAGACCCTTATATAGGTCCAGAACTAACGGAAATAGTCCCAGGGTCATGGTATACTTAGATTATAACTAAATCGGGCTTATTCCGATCCAACGAAGCATTTTGGAGGTCACTTTGCTGAATGAGGTCGGACTTAAGCTCATAGATATTGGATCTTGGTCAAGCTAAGCTTTCATCCGATCATATTTACAAATCGACCGTGGCAAACCAGTTTCAATTCAACGGTCACCGACACTCGATCAGGGCCACAAGTATATTGATATGTGTGAGATATTTCCCCTGATCTGAGAGTGAATTTGGGTTAGATTCCAACGGTTAGAATGCTTATAATTGGCCCACAAATGACACGACTCAGATTACTTAAATTTGTATTTAATTTCTAAAAACATTCACGTTCTCACACACTTCACTTCGAACTCAAGAAAATAGTCTCAGGACATCATTTGGACTTGATTTTAGAGGTGATTGTCAAGTTCAAGTAGGCGATCATAATTGTCTAAGTTCAACGCTATCGGACTTTCAATGTGCGGTCCAGGTCTGATACGTAGTTTCAATGTACTCCCGAGAGTAACTGGGTTTAGAGATTGAGCCTAGATTTTAGGGTAATATAGTGTCAACGATTCTATAAGTTTTGAGTCTTATAGATCGTATTTAAAGTCATTAGTGATAATTTCACAGGTAATCTAGTTTAGCGCTAGTTAATTCTCGTTTAATTTCTAAAGGATTTGGTCCTAAGTGATTTTTGATTGAGGTGGTACACGGGTCTTCGTATGGATTTTTCCAGGACGTTACACTTATTGCAAAACCATCAATGTCTGAATCTTAGAAGAGAATGCTTCTTTGTGTTTTATGTAATATGGATGCAGAATGGAGTACTAGGAATGCACTCGCCTCCAAGTTTATGTTACCTAGATACAGGGTTCTCCATTAGATTTTCATTTCAAATGTCTACCCTCGATCTGGTAATAAAACTGAGCTTACTTCATTCATGGCTCACATTCTTCATTCTATTGTTACTGGAGTCTCTGTGTGTCTTCCTTTGCTATCTGTTATATCATGATTCAGTTCTATCTCATCCAGGTCACAGTGACATACCCTTTACTTATCTTACGAATGTTTTAGCCACTAATAGTTTACTGGCTATGCCTGTTGGAGAGTCTCCCATTAACCATCTACCATTCAACAACTCAAATATAAATAAGATGGATGAATTTGAGGTTGGCTCCAGGCCAAGTTGATGTAGGTGTTGGTGGAGCAGCAGAAGCAAATGAAGAGGAGGATGCTTTGTCTCCAGATGATATTAATATGGATGACCTAACTCTACGGCTGATCCTGATAATCAGCCTTCTGATTTTGATGCACGTATGCGCTCTCTTGAGGAGAAGGTTGAAGGCATGCATATGTCCCAAGAAAAGCAATTTAAATATATACGAAAATATCTTAGGCCCATTAACAAGTGACTTCATCTAATTGATCCATCCATACCCACTCCTTCTTCTGGTTCGAATTAGTTTTTTTATCTATTATGTAATAACTTTTATACTTGAATTTGTCTTATTTTTCTGTGATTGGACATGTTATCTTATTATTATGGACATGATTAACTGATTATCTTACGAATATTTAAGTTATTCTGTACTTCTTTCTTTTCTCATTACTTTTTGCTCTTTTATTTACTTCCACATTTATTTACTCCCATCTTCATTTCTAAGTTCTTTCCTTTGTCTTTTATGACAAAAAGGGGGAGAATTTATGTTGATAATGTTTATTTACATGCTTATTTCATAATGAAATGTGGAGAGGAGAAGAGATGTGTAGGGAGTGGTGAAGAGAAGTATATCAAATTTTCTCCTCTTGAATTCTATGGAGTAATATATTGAGGGGTAGTATTTGGTTTCTTAACTAGTGGTGCATGATTCTTTCTTATGAGGATTATGCTTATCTTATTTTAATGTATTGTGTTTTGTCACAAATTTAACAAAGGGGGAGATTAAGAATGCTATCTTATCTAACACCTAGATTTGTCAAATTTTGTAGTGCCAAAACCTCTTGGAATATGTATCTTGTGTAGTTCAACTGTATATCATCCCTACCTACATTAAAATATAAGAACAAGAGTATCTACATCAAGAAATTTAAGTATAAGAGTATGAGATTCAAGTACTACATTAAGTGATAGATCAAGTTTTCAAGCTTCAACTATATCAAGACAAATGTGTTTTGGAATTCAAAGCTCAAGTAATCTTCTCAAGTTTAAGCTTATAATCTTCAAAGTTGAAACTCAAAGTCACAAGGTGACAACTTCAAGCACATCTTCGAAAATACAATGACAAGCTTCAAGTACTTTAAGATAAACTTGCAACTGAAGTGAAAAATGTTTCAATTTCACCTAAAAGGTAAGAACGACCCTAGATTGACCCTAGGTTAGGTCATATTGATCACATTCTTATTTTGGGTCATGATATAATTTTATAGACTTTTTCTCGACTAGTCCTGGCATATGTTCGACTAGTCCAAGTACTGGCTTGACTAGTCTAAGAATTTTCTTGACTAGTCCAAGGTTTGTTACAAATTTTTTGGATTTTCTGTTGAATCCTTGACCAGTCTTGGAGACTGCTCGACCAGTCAAGTAAACAGTGCTTGACCAGTCGAGCAGGCTCGACTCAAAGTCCAGCAACCATTCTGGGTCCCACTCAACCAATCGAGTAGGCCACTCGACCGATCATGCCAACCACTCGACCAGTAGTGAACCTATCTTATCCTGTCGTGACCAAAATTTTGAATTCTTGTTAGTCATTTGACCAGTCGAGCTGGCTCGACTCAAAGTCCAGCAACCATTCTGGGTCCCACTCAACCAATCGAGTAGGCCACTCGACCGATCATGCCAGCCACTCGACCAGTAGTGAACCTATCTTATCCTATCATGCCCAAAATTTTGAATTCTTGTTAGTCCTTTGACTAGTCGAGCTGACCTCTGGACCAGTCGAGTGAACAGTTTTTTTTACTTATAAATTGAAGACGATTTTTAGAGTTTTTCATTTCATTCCAAAATATTCAAGTGACTACTCTGAGAAAACTTGTCCCCACTTTTGAGAAGAAAATTGGTTAATATTTAAGATTCTTTTAATGCTTCCTTTGTATTTAATTTTATGTTCTCTATTCTATTCTAATTTGTTTTAAAGGGAATATTGATTTTACCCTTTTTAAGATTGAAATTAAATCAAGTGTGCCTAGGTCAATTTAATCTAAAAATTATTTAGATCTAAGAACCCTTTCATATGTGAGTTTGTACATTGAACATCTACATTAAACAACTACATCGAATTGATTCAATTGGGTTTCATCAAAAGAAGAATCTTCATATAAGTACATTTTAATTTTCTATATTTAGTTTTTAAGATTGCCAGGAAATCTTTCATTTTTGGTTTATCTAAGGTGATCCAGAAAGTCTCAGAGTGTGGAGTTTTTGAATTGTGTAAGCCCGCTTGAAAGACACAATTGTGAAGGTTTTGGGTGAACTTTGAAAAACCTATTTCATAATGAAAGCCAATATCCACCATGTGAGGATGTTGGGAGTGGAGTAGTTGTGTGACTATTTTTCTAAACAGTTGGTGTACACACAAGAGAACCACTATAATATCTGGTGTAGTGGTGGATGGTTGAATGTGGCTAAGTGTGTGAATGTTGTAATTTATTTTTCAGCATTTGTGGTGAATTATTGTAATTTACTTTCAGTGCATGTGGTGAAGGTTGTAATAGTAGTAGAAATTTATTTCTGTTTTAATCTTTAAGCCTTTATATTTGTTTGGGATTTTGATGCATAGACTGTTCTAGGAATCGGGTTGTCTTACAATAAGCCATTGGTTTTTGGTGTAAGGTTGTCCTTAGAACAACATCTGTATCAACCTCTCAATACTTATGCATTTGAGGTTGTTATTCATTTCTGCTATTTGAATTGATAAGTTCTATCTTTATTTAATTCTTTCTAATTCCGCATTTAATTTTTTAATTTGGCATATTCCTATTCACACAGCCCCCCCCCCCCCCCCCCCCCTCTAGGACTCTTAGCTTGGCCTTTTCAATGAGTTTGATTGAATCTGCAAAGTGTGTCAAACATTCTTCTAGAGAGTTGAGAGATTTAGTTAAGAGGGATTCATTTTCCACATTGAGGTCTATAATGATATGCCCAATGACTCCTTCCTCTTCTTTTATAATAATGGGAAACATAATCTCTTGCTCTTCATCTTGGTGAGACTCAGTCGTCACCAGATGTATTTTGCCTTTCCCTGTATAGGTAAATTGAGAATCAGTAGGCGAAGATCTAAGGACAAGACCTAGTTCCTTGATACTACTTAGTAGAGGCTTTGTATTATCAAGGGGTACCGTTTAAATGATGGCGTCCACTGGGTAGTTTCAAGTACAAAAGTCATATTGAATGAGTTGTCCATCTCCCTAATCAAATCATCATTTAAATTAAGGGAGTGGCCCGAGCATGCTTCAAAAGAATCATGCGGTTCAATTGTGAAAAGGCGAGCTTAAGAAGTCTTAGAGGGGGTTGAATAAGACTATGCCAAATAAAAATTAAAGTGCTGAAATATTAAATAAATTAAAAATCTCAATTGGATTATTATTAAAAAATTGATTCAGACTAATTTGTAGGACAACTTACTCCCAAACCAAGTTTAGGTAGGATAACCTTATTTTATGAACGTTTGTAAGAATCAAGATCTGAAATCAAGTAAAAGAAAATAAAGCTATCTATTACAAACATTCATCACTTTTACATAAATAAAATTGCAAACATTCTCCAAAAATATAAAAAGTAAACATTCACCGCAACACTAAGAGTTATAGTAGTTTGGTGTGTATAACAACTATTCTCAAATAGCCACACCTGCTCCACTCCCAATAATCATTATCTACATGATATTGGCTTTCACTATAAATAAGGTTTCCATAAGGATACCTTAAAACCTGATATAGTTGTGATTTTAAAGGATTATCACAAACAAAAATCTCTCACTTAGATTTTCTGGCTATCTCAGGAAAACCAACAAATGAGATTTTCTGGTTATCTCAATAAAACTAAATAAATAAATGAAAAATTTACTTATCTTCTCTTTTGAAGATGTATCGATCAATATAACCGTAGAACCGCTTCTCTTGTAGTAGATTGTTCAATGTTCAGTCATATAAATAAGGGTTCAAGGTTCTAGATTGATTTTAAATAGATTCAAATCAAAAGCTACTTGTTTGAATTTCATAAGATCTCCAAAGAAGAGTATTTACTCTTTTTATAAAATACGAATCAAAGAATAAGAGATCTAGGAATTAAAATAAATAAGTTATTAAAAATATTATAAATACCATGTAATAACTTGACAATAATGGAGACTTCTCTCTCTCTTCATGAAGGACTTGATATACTTGAATTGTTAATTTCGGATTGAGAGAATGCCTCTATTTATAGGTAAAGAAGTTGTTGTTTCAACTCATTTAAGAACTATTTTCAAATTTGAGCACGATAAGATAAAATAGAACTTTGACTAGTCGAAGGTCTTGCTCGACTAGTCACGGACCCTGTTCAACTGGTCGAGCAAGGCCTTCGACTAGTCGAGGGTGCCTAAACTTTAAACTGATTCAGTCGTTGGACTTCGAGTCGAGCAACCCTTGACTGGTAGAAGAAGTAACTGAAAAATTGATTTTCCTGAGTTTAAACTAGGATTGGTTGAAAATTGCTTAGACTAGTCGAACTTAAGCTTAAATTAGTCGAACTTTAACCTAATATAAGCATAACAACCCATTTAAGTTATGTTTTAAAAGAACCTAAGCTTAAGGTCTTTCTAGGGTTTGTTATACCTGATATGACTAAACTTTGAAGTAACTTAAACTTCATGGATCTTAATCTTCTACTTGAATCTTTAATAGAGCTTGAAGTTGATGATGAAACTTGATCTTCTACTAGAAATTTTGAACTAAATCATCTTTAACTTAGTAGAATGTGAACTTTCCATCTTGATGTTGAAATTCAGTAGAGTCTTGAACTTTTCATCTTGATCATGAACTTTAGTGGAGTCTTGAACTTTCCATCCCGATTCACATTGGAAAGTCTACTTCATAAGCTATTTTGTCTAAACGAAATTTGATAACAAAGGTGTGCTTTTTACAATATAGAACTTACAAATTGGAAGGAACTCATTGTCACACTCCAAACTCAAAAACCGAGCTCACAAAATTCCCAATCACCGAATTCGTTGTCGACAGCTTCCATAATACCCCATTCTCGATTTCTAGCGCCCATACGCCAGATTTCGATCCTGGGATCATACAAGGAAGATTTTTCAACATACATTTACCTCGTAAGAAATATAATCACAAGTTTACCCAAGTCACAAAAGTAACATCATCATCACATATCTAGTAATATCAAAACTTTTAAGTACAATGTATAAAAGGAAATACAATAACAATATCAGAAGCGCCAGAAGTCTGTTGCATGCTCCAAGCTCAATGTTGTTGTGACCTAACGCCACCTGCATGCATCTATCGTGCATAAGCTTATAGAAAGCTTAGAGGGTGGTGTAAGTGTGTGTGTAAGATAAGTGTTAAGCACACAATATATCAAAGCAAGTGAAAATTCTAACAAGTCCATAAAATATCAACCTTATCCAGAATATGCGATACAAAGACATAATAAGCTAATGATATATACTAAGAAAGCAATATAGGTCAACTATGTAATGTGGAGACATAATGCACCAAATATCAAATACTGAGGATGCAATACAATATGTAATTCTAAAGAGCTATGAATGCCATCAGCCTCATCTAGGCCATATAACTGCAGAAACATATCAACCCAAAATTCCATATGCCGCGGATGTAATGCAATATGCAATGCGAATGAAATGACTAAGCTAGAGTGTGAAGTCAGGATGATAGTATGTAGTATCGCAAGCTATGGGGTCCATCATAAGAGACTTCTATCTAAACTAGTTTCATACCTAAATTTAGATAGTCAGACTTAATAAACTCCTGATCTCAGGTTAGTTATGCGTCCCAACCGAAATCCTGGCCATTGCGAAGGTACATATAAAAATTAGTTGTGCACCACCAACCTAAGTGGATAGTGAATGAATGAATGAATGGTTAAAATATTGAGTATGCAACTCCTGCTTAATAAGTCCACATATCAATACTGTACATCTCTGGGATCATCACCAGGGTCTAGTACACTTTAATCTGACTACCGCCCTGGCCAGCCGCGTAGTCCAGCGAGTGGAAAAGACCTCACTACCCACCTACCAGTAGTATATCAATGCCTACCCAGCTCGTCAATAGCAGACTCATTTGGGAGCTGGTCAAACTCAGCCTAGCTTATAGCCCCCTCACTAAGCCGAGTAAGGCCACACTCCCTCCCAACCAACCACGACACAGTGGGAGGCACGGCCTACTGGTATTCGGTACTCGGGCACTCATGTATCCACTCGGTCTAGACGTTGGGGCATCTCCTAGTCTCAGAGGTTTAGGGACTTTCACTCATGGACATTCAAAGTACCCAGATGCTTGAACTAAATATTTTTGGTGTCCCATCTAGTTATCCACGATGTGCCTGTGGAGGCCACAATCCTGATGTCGTTAGGGCGTACAATAATCATAATCACACAAACATGCAAATGATGCATATGGGCATGTATCATGATGCTATGCTGTCCCATACTCATAATTGGTATTGATAACCGGCACCGATAATCGACATTAATGATCGGCCTCAATAAAGGACCTAAGGGAAGGTCACAATGTGGACATTTAACCATCATTACCCATTAATGTGGACATTTAACCAACATTGCTCCCAAGGAGTGGCCCTCATAAGGCCAAACATATAGTGGGCCCATGGCCTCACACAAGGGCCTCATACACAACAGTGGGCCACATTCAATCTCAATAGGCCATATCACATGGGCCTAATATACATCACATTGGGACGTACATATGGGCCTCTCATACATCACATCGAGCCTCATCAAAGGTCACAAACACATCACAGTGGGCCTCCTTACATGAGCCATATATACATCACAACGAGCCTTACTCATGGGCCTCAAATACATTATATCGGGCCTCATACCTGGGCCATAATTACATCATAGTGGGCCTCACCAAATGGGTCACAAATATATCACATTGGGTCGCACATATGGGCCTCATATACGTCACAATGGGCCACTCTCAGGGGCCTAATATACATCACGATGGGCCGCTCTCACGGGCCTAATATACATCACAATGAGCTGCTCTCATGGGCCTAATATACATTACAGTGGACCGCTCTCACGGGTCTAATATACATCACAATGGACCACAACCCATGAGCCTCATATACATCACAATGCGCCACAACCCATGGGCCTCATATACATCTCATTGGGCCACAATCCATGGGACTCATATACATCGTAATGGGCCACAACCCATGGGCTTCAAATACATCATAATGGGCCATAACCCATGGGCCTCCAACACATCACAATGGCCCTCATATACATCAAGTGGGCTATATCGCATGGGCCTCGACAATGGGCCTAATATACTTTAAGTGTGAAAAGGCCTAGCTATATGTCCTAGAGGGGGAGGGGGTGAATAAGACTATGCCAAATAAAAATTTATAACAGCGAAAAATAAAGGAATATGATAGCCAACAAGATAACTAAATAAACCACAATGCAAGATTGTAAAGCAACCTCAAAATTCAGATCTTGAGAGGTAGATACAAATGTTGTTCTAAGAACAACCTTACACCAAAAACCAGAGTTTATGGTAGGACAACCTGATTTCTAGAAAGGTCATTGTATCAAGTCTCAAACTGAAGAGGAATAAAAAATAAATACAAACTGCACTGAAGAATAACTTGTAATCACAAATATGTATTGTTCTAGGGACAACCATACACCATAAAAATGGCAGGGCAACCTTACTGGAACAATCCAATATCAAGCTGATAAATGAATAGCAAGAAATAAATTCTAAACTATTACAACATTCCCCACAATGCTTGAAATAAAAGATTACAACATTCATAACCACAATACAAGGGTTATAGTGGTTCGCCTATGTGTTCACCAACTATTATACAACAGCCACACAAAATGCTACTCCACTCCTAATATCCTCACACAAGGGATATTAGCGTTCACTAACAATGTAGGTTTCCACAAGTTCACCAAAAACCTTTACAATTATTTTTTTGTCTGTGGGCTTACACAATTAAAAAAACCCTACTTCTGGGTTTTGCTGGCTCTCCTTAGATAACCAAAGCAATGAGATTTTTCTGTCAAATCCCCAAAGAAACCAAAACAGAAAGGAATTTACAATTAAATGTAAAATAACAGAATTTCTCCTTCGATGTAGCAGCCCGGAAGAACTAAGTCAGAGTAGATGATTGAATGTCCAAGTTCAATGTCCAGTACTTGATTACAAAGGTTCTAGTTCTAATTGATTTTAAAATTAAACTAACATAGGGCTAGCCTTAATTGATTTTAATTCTAAAGAAAGAGAAATAGCAATTCCTCTTTTCATATTAGATTGGAATACAAGAAACAAAATCAATTAAATAAAGCTAAAGAAAGAGAATATTAAATAAGCACACTTAGCTTAAAATGGAGCACAGACTTATCTCTCAGAAGGTTGGATTAATTAGTTTAAATTTTATATTTTATTTTGAGATTCGTGCTCTATTTATATGTAACACCCTGAAAATTGGGGGGTCGTGTATAAACCCGACTCCTAAGTTCCAGACCATCACTTATGCAACAAATATGATTATGATTCAATGTTGACTGATTTAGAGCATTCACATGAGTAAGATTATACCAAAACTGTAATTTATACTCTAGATCCAGCGATAAAATGCAAGCGGAAGACTGAAAGATATATATATATCACTGTAAGAAAACAAAATAATCTCTGATTGTCTCCAAAGTATGAATACATCGCTGAGTCTCATGTACAAATCACAACCCAAAAGTAAATGTCAAAAATAGTCCCACTAAGAAGTCCCGTCGATCCAGGCCACCTATGCAAAGCCGTCTGAGAACTGCATGTATGAGAACTCGTCCTGGTCCTCGTCGTAGTCTGGCTTTGCATCCTGAATCACCTCGTCACCTGCATCTAAGACAGGGTCTGGTGGTGTTGCAAACACCGTCCCGTAATGTGGGAGTGAGTGATCAACTCAGTGGAATAATAGAGCAAAGATTAGCATGTTATCAAATCAATCACGCGATAATAGTAAATCAATAAATTAAACATTGCTAGATACTGTTGTTAATGTATGCATGAAATGACATGATGGATGCCCTCACCGATATACTCCCTCATACAGCACCATCTTATGCCCGCGGCATGCTTGCATTCCTCAGTGCTCCACATCTTCCAAGCACATGTAATGCGATATGGATAATGATTACCGAGTTCTTATTAGTCCTTTCATTCAGCAGTATTGGAAAACTAAGGTACTTCCCTTATATCAATCCCAACACAGATCCTGTCTAGGGTCGTCACTCCTAGAGATCACATACGATGTTATATTTTTAGGTCGCTGCAAGGGCTGCCAGGGCTGTTGCTTGCACTCGTTGCACCGCTCCCCCATCACCTTATCAATACAGGCCTAATGTACTCTCGTCGCTACGGAAGGGTCGTCGCCTCTCGTAGACTCAGAATACGCTCGCGGTCACTACAAAGGGCTCGTCACCTGATCAGTGTAGGCCGACAGTAAGAATATAGTGTCTCATACCACCATAATCTGCTCACGAGTCATAGGTGCTCACTGGTCACTACGGGGAGGTTTGTGGCCCCAGCATAGGCCGACAGCTTGACCATGGTGTCCCATACCACCATGCCCGGCTCATGAGTCTTTATGGATCAAGGTACCATGGTTAACAGGGTTTCCAATGGTAAGTTCAGTACCCTAGGTTCAAGCAGTTATGACTCATATAGGGTGAACATACAATGGCCAGTCGGGTTACTTGACGGGCTTGACTAGTACGAGCGCATATCAAGCTGAGCGACATGAAGTACATAAAACACTTCGTGTGGCCTAACCACTGCCGCCAACTCAAAACACGACTCGTATTCATCGATGCGTCCTTCGTAGTAAATAGAAGCTAACCACGAATTCAATCCATTACCGACTGCCTGGACTAACGTATAGCCCCAAACACTTGAATATCAACATCAGTAGTCATATGAGAGTAACAGAAATGAAATACAACAATGTAAGCATGTTGACACATGTTATAACATACAACTTAAGCAAATCATCCAACACATGCATTTCATGTATATAATGAAATCAATATATATAGCTAACATGATGGAAATCATTTACATCAGCATATTACTTGAGAATTTAATCTCAAAACTCATTCACAACACCATCTACTCAATACATACTAATACAAACATTTATACAAACACTTAGCCTACACACTTTAGTCTACATAGCGTATGTCGACTCAAAGTGCGCATTTGGGTGAATCTCTTCGCCAAACAGATCATGCACGTATTCCTAATATCCTAACACGACAAATAACCATGGCAAACATTTCAGCAAAATGTGGATATAAACTGTATTTTTTACAAATGACTAAAATGCCCTAAATCTCATATTTTCCATACATTTACGAAACAAAAAATGGACAGTATGTTCTACATGTCAAACGGCGTTGCCGTCGATAATCTACTATTAAACGACATTGAAAGCTTTGAAATCAGTCAATCAAAGCATCTAAAATCCGTACCTTTTGCCCTAGTCGTGTATCATTTCGAACGGAACGTATACGCTTCGTCAGCGGCGTAAAGGCGACCTAATACACAAGTTACATAAGATACATCGCTATTCGAATCGTAAGAAACCCAAAACAGTAAGTAGTTAGGGTTTTTCTTACCTAGAAGTGTGTTAGAATCACCGGAAAAGTGATTTGAATGCCGGGATTTAGCACGTGTAACAGCCGTAGCAAGTGACAGGAAAAACTCTCCCACACTCTCTCACAATCTCTCACTTTCTCTCTCTTTCAATCTAGGGTTTCTAGAAAATTCAGATGGGAGAGATATGTGAGGGTTTAAGGCCCTTATATAGGCTAAAACCTCACCTTTTTAGATTTAGGAACAAAGTATACTTAGGTTATAACCAAATCGGGACTGTTCCGATCCAAAAGAGTCTTTTGGGAGGTCCCCTGGCCGAACGCGGTCGGACTTAAGCTTATGATCACTGGATGTTGTTCACACCAAGTTTTCAGTCCGGTAGAGTTCCTAGATCGCACGTGGCAGTCCAGTTTCAGTTCAGCGGTCATCGTACCTAAATCAGGTCTACAAGTCTCATGATATGAAAGAGAAATTTTTCCTGACCCGAGGGGAAAATTTGGCTGAATTCTGACGGTCAGAACGCTTAATAATAACGCGCAAAGATCCATGCCAGATTTGAATTAAAATTTTAAATTTTAACCCATTTCTCACTCTCTTCACTCCAGGCTCAATGAAATAACCTCTGAACGTCGGTTGGGCTTAATTTTCGAAATGATTGTCAAGTCCAGCTAAGCGGTCATAACGGTCTAAGATTGTAGGTATCAGACTTTCAACGCGTGGTCTAGATCCAATACAAAGTTTCAAAGGGTTCCTGAGAGCAAACGGGTTTAGAGTTTGATCCTAGGTTTCAGGGTATTATAGCGTCATTGATTTTACAAGTTTTGGGTCTTACAGAACGTATTTAAAGTGTTCAGGGACAATTTCACAGCTACTCTAGCGTAGCGCTAGCTAGCTAATGCTTAATTTCTAAAGGAATTAATCCTACGTGATTTCTGGTTGAGTCGGTACTCGAGTCCCTGTATGGATTTTTCCGAGACGTTACATTATAGCTGAGTAAAACACATCTTCAACTGTTCTTAAGACTTCTACGACTGGTCAAAGAACTAACAGAATTTTAAAAAAATTGGCACGATAAGATTTTCAGTTGCACGACCGGTCGTGGGTACCCTACGACTGGTCGTAGGTCCCCTTCGACTGGTCGTAGGTTCCATACGACTGGTCGAAGATGACCCAATCTCAACGTTGTACTTTGAGTCGAAGAACCATGATCGGTCGAAGAACTAGTCAACACTGTTCACAGGACTGGTCGAAGAATAACCAAAAAATTTTAAAAATCCTCAACAACTTAAGACTGATCAAGGAATTTCTTAGACTGGTCGAACCAATGCTAGGACTAGTCGAACAAGGTCTAGGACTAGCCTTAGAACAGAACAGAGTCACTTATAAAAGATATATGGATTATGTATCCAAAGTGACCTACTCTAAAGGTCAACCTAAGGTCAGTCATACCTCAATAGTGAAGTAAGGACATTGAAACTTGAATACCAGTGACCTTGAGAATCATGAAGATTGAGTTCTTGAACTTAAGATCTTTAGCTTGAAAAAATTCTGAGAACTTGAACTTAAAAGTTTCTGAGATCTTCAACTTGAATAGCTTACGAGAACTTGAAAGCTTCTGAAATCTTCACCTTCGAGATCTTCAACTTAAATAGTTGTGCTTGTCTACTCGAAGCCAATCTTGTTTCTTGAATAGATCTTTTGTTCATCATATAAACAAGTTTCAAAGCAGTGTCTTTGTCACCACAAATTTGACAATCACAAGGGGTTATTCACTATAGCACTTACAATATCCCCCTTTGTCAAATTAGTGACAAAACACACTTCTAAGATAGGATACATATCACAGAATATTTGATTAAAGAATCATGCACCAGTTGTTAAACCAACACACATTCATGAACCTGCAAATCAATATTCAACCAAAATACTCATGTGCATACAGACCACCACTGTACATACTCCCCCTGAGTAACATATTTCACCAAGCCAACTTTTAAGAAGCAAAGTATTATATATATCTACTCCCCCTTTTTGTCACAATATGACAAAGGAAGAACAAAGCTGTAACATCTCAAAAATCGGGGGGTCGAGCAAAAACCCAACTCCCGAGTTCCAAAATGTTATTTATGCAACATAGATATGTATGATTGAATGTTGTCTGTGATAATGTATTAAACATGAGTGAGATTAAGCTAAAACAGCATATCACACTCCAGAGACGGTTAAATTTACAAGCAAAAGACTGTGATAGTATGTATAACATATATAAACTGTTGTATGTCTCCAGAGTGTGAATATGTTACCAGGTTATATACATACATGTATACCCCAAAAGTAAACCAAAAGGATATACATGAGCATTCTAAAAATATAAAATAACAAGTGTCAAGGTATCTAATCAACCTCCCTGTAATCCCGTCAATCAGAACACGCATAAAGGAGGAATCCTCCTCATCATCATCAAGTCCAGCTCCGCTTCTCAAGCAGCGCCATCATCTGCAGTCACAAAAAGGGACTGGTGGGTATTCGTAAACACCATCCCGTAACGTGGGAGTGAGTGATCAACTCAGTGGGATAAGAGAGCAGAGATTAACATGTTATCAAATCAATCATGCGCTAATAGTATAACAGTAAATCAAACAATCCTAATACTGTTGTTAATGCAATATGACATGACGTGATGTATGCCCTCACCGACGATCTCCCTCATAAGGCACCATCTTACGACTGCGGCATGCAATCGTCCCTCAAGTGCTCTACATCTTCCAGGCACATGCAATGTAATGATGATATGATTTCTGAGTTGTTATTAGTCCATTCAAACAGCAGGATTGGAAAACTAAGGTACTTCCCTTATATCAATCCCAACACAGATCCTGTTTACGGTCGTCACTCCTAGTAATCTCATACGATATATATTTTGTAGGTCACTGCAAGGGCTGTCAGGGCTGTTGCACGCACTCGTTGCTCCGCTCCCCTATCACCTTATTAATACAGGCCTACTGTACTCTACTGCTACGGAAGGGTCGTCACCTCCCATAGACTCAGAATACGCTCGCGGTCACTACAAAGGACTCGTCGCCTAATCAGTGTAGGCCGACAGCAAGAATATAGTGTCCCATACCACCATAATCTGCTCACAAGACTAGGTGCTCACTGGTCACTACGGGGAGGTTTGTGGCCCCAGCGTAGGCCGACAGCTCGACCACGGTGTCCCATACCACCATGCCCGGCTCATGAGTCTTCGTGGATCAAGGTACCATGGTTAACAGGGTTTACAATGGTAAGTTCAATACCCTAGGTTCAAGCAGTTATGACTCATGCAGGGTGAACATACAATGGCCAGTCGGGTTACTTGACGGGCTCGACTAGCACGATCGCATCTCAAGTTGAACGACATGAAGTGCGTAAAACACTTCGTGTGGCCTAACCACTGCCGCCAACTCCAAAACACGACTCGCGTTCATCGACGCGTCGTTCGTGGCCAAGATAAGCCAACCACGAATTCGCTCAGTTACTGACTGCCTGGACTAAGTATAGTCCCAAACAATTATGGAATCACATCAGCAATCATATTAGAGTATTGGAAATGAAATACAACCATGTGAGCATGTTAACACATGTTATAGCATACAACTTAAGTAAATCATCTAACACATGCCTTTCATACATATAATGAAATCGTGCATATCACCAACATATAGGAAATCATTTCCATCAGCATACTAATTGAGAATTCAATCTCAAACTAAATCATAATGAAATCATCAAGAACATGTTATAACATACAACTTAAGTGAATCATCAAGCACATGCAATTCATACATATAATGAAATCGTGCATATGGCTAACATGTAGGAAACCATTTACACCAGCATATTAATTGAGAAATCAATCTCAAACTAATTCATAACACCATTTAATTCAATACATACTAATACAAGCCTTTATACAAACACTTAAACTACACACTTAAGCCTACATATAGTATGTCGACTCAAAGTGCGCATTTTGGCGAATCTCTTCGCCAAAAAAATTATGCACGTATTCCTAACATTCTAATGCAACAATAAACCATGTCAATCACATCAGCAAAATATGAATGAAAACAGTACTTCCTACAAATGACTAAAATGCCCTAAATCTCATATTCTTCGCCAGTTTACGAAACAGGAAACGGACAGCATGTTGTACATGTCAAACGGCATTGCCGTCGATAATCTACTATTAAACGACATTGAAAGCGTTGGAAACAGTCAATCAAAACGTCTAAAATCCGCACCTTTTTCCTTATAGGTGTGTGAATTCGAACGGAGCGTATACGCGTCTACGGCGAACTATGAACCTATTACACAAGATCTATCAGCTATTTAACTATGGAACCAAGGGATCAGCAAATCAGCAACTTATTAGGGTATTTTCTTACCTAGAAACGTGGAGAAATCACCGGCCAAGTGATTGGAGTATGTTGCTTAGGCACTTGCAACAGGTAGCACAAGCGGCAAGGAATTCTCTCCTACTCTCTCTCACAAACTCTCACATTTTTCCTCTTCCAATCTAGGGTTTTTCTCAAATTCGGATGGGAGAGAGGAATGAGGATTTCAACCCCTTTTATAAGCACAAAAATGCCCGAAATAGGCTCGGGAATAAAGTTTACTTGATGTATATCCAAATCGGGGCTGTTTCGGTCCAAAAGACCATTTCTGGTGGTCCCCTGGCCAAATACGGTCGGACTTAAGCTCATGCATACCGGATCTAGCACACATCAAGTTTTCAGTCCGGCAGGGTTCGCAGATCGCACGTGGCGGTCCAGTTTCAGTTCAGCGGTTACCACACGTAGATCAGGTCTACAATTCTCATGATATGAAATAGAAATTTTTCCTGATCCGAGGGTGTAATTTGGCTGAATTCTGACGGTCAGAACGCTTAATACTGACACATCAAGTCGTGTGCCAGATTTGAATTTCAAATTCCAAATCTGTCCCTATTCTCACTCTCTTCAGTCCAGGCTCAATGAAATAGCCCGTGATTATCGGTTGGACTTGATTTTTGAAATGATTGTCAAGTCCAGCTAGGCGGTCCTAACGGTCTAAGATAGTAGGTATCGGACTTTCGACGCGCGTTCTAGATCCAATACAAAGTTTTAAAGAGGTCCAGAGAACAAACCGGCTTAGAGTTTGATCCAAGGTTATAGAGTATTATAGAGTCATTGGTTCTACTCGATTTGGGTCTTGTAGTGATCAGGGACTGTTTCCCAGCTACTCTAGCGTTGCGCTAGCTAACTTATGCTTAGTTTCTAAAGAAATTAATCCTAAGTGGTTTCTTTGGCTATGGAATTGGGTTCTGAGCGATTCTCCAGGTGTTTTAGTTGACCCATTGCCTAAGGACGTATAATCCCAGGTTGGCCAAAATCTAGGGTGTTACAATCTACCCCCCTTAAAACATAATTTCGTCCCCAAAATTGGCGAAGGGCAAGGAGTACTTTTTCTAAGGAAGGTTCAAATCCTAGTTAACAACCTAACCTTACGTAAAGCCTAACTCAGCTGTTTCGATCCAGGGCCATTGGGGAAGAGGCTAACCATGCTTCCGCTGCGCCACCCTGATCGAACGGTAACGTTGACTAACCTAACTGGATTGGACTTAATACGTTCTACCCCCCTTAAAACTTGGTGCTACTTAAAGTTCAAGAACCTATGCATCGCTCCGTATATCGGAACAAGATGCAACTTAGGGGCTATCCTTGACATGAATTGGGAAATAACTTCTCATTACAGTGGTTTTCCTTTGCTAATGATGCGTTCTATGGCATTGGTATCTATGGCGATAGAGATGAGCCTAATCTCTATTGTGATTGAGTTCAGGGGCAGGTATGAGTTGGTGGCAATATGTCGAATTCTCTACTGGCTTTAAGTCCTCACCATTTTCCAAAGACAAAGTAATAACTTTTGGTTGTATGTGGTCGAGCCAACGCGGAAGGAAAGTTGTGTAGTGGGTCTGAGCCGGATACATAGACTTTCTGCCTAGAACAGAAATTTACTGTATCAGTTCTTAATCCTAGACGATGCCGATCTTCTGCTTGATCAGAGCATTGGATTTATTGGCAACTACCAGGATTGAGAAGTCAATTCAAACTATGAATATATCGCTTACATGCAGTTCCTTTACTCTACGTTCCCGAATGCAATAAGCCCTTGGGGAAGGCAATTCTAAGGGGTGTGTTGGTTTATTTTGAGTTTGACCTGAGGGATTTATAAGTCTTCCCTAAGAGTGAATGGTTCTAAGTTATATAAACTTTCTAAGAGTCATTAAAGGAGTCTATGGATGTTATGAGGATCTATCCAAGGAAGGGAGTCCCATTCCAAGTAAATCTAACCTACTATTCCTTAGCATGTACAGGCTTTACACTACTTAAGGTAACTAGTAGCCTAGTCGGTAACTCAGTAGCTATAATCTAAAGCCTAAGATTATACAGTAAATGGCTTTCCTATATTGTCAGATCCTTCAAATCTAGGAGTGCTAACACTAGGTCCAAAACGCCAAGGGCCTATGTGGCCGGTAGCGTTTAGTTGTATTAAATGGAACCGCATTCCTAGTCCCATATTGGGATAGGGAGTGGCATGCTCGGTAGGAGGGTGGGGTGGGATAAAAACTAATTTGTAGGCTGAATCCTGGGAGTTATAATACTCCCAATCTAGGGACAATACCTTACAGTGAACGGAACGACATGCATTCCATCTAACCAAATTCGGCTTTATTAAGCCCAAACCACAACACAAACATTCACATAACAAGCTGAAAAATGCCATGCATTTTATTAAATCAAAATTGCCACAATACAAGGGATATCTCCTTACAGGCATCATGATAAGAAGTACATGCGAACTAAGACAATTAAAGCTACAACAACAACATAAACAAACTACTAGCCTTATCAGGCTTACATACAAAAAGCAGAAAACGACTAACTACTAACAACAACATCATAGATCTCATCGCTAGTCTGAGTCGGGTGACGGAGGAGGAGCACCCTTATCCTGCAAGCAGCACAGGATCGCCTTCAAGGTGCGAGTCACCTTGCCCAATTTCCTCTTCGTAACGGCCTTGGCATCCTCGACTTCAGCACGAAGTTCCTGAACTTCCCTTCGCAAGGCAACCTGGCTCTCCTTAATTCAGCCGATGCGATCATCACCAGTAGCCTGAGCAGAAGGAGGAGGGCTCTCATCTGTATCTTGAGCCTCCTCTTCTACTTCTTCCTGGACTTCTTCCTCAACTTCTGCTCCAGGTTCTCCTTCACTTGCATCCTCTTCATCATCAAAGTCGTCCTCGCTGTCCTCCTCAAGCTGAGTCTCACAGTACTGAGACCCGATCTTCATCTTAACCATAGTAGACTCATCAATGCTGTGAATCAGAACTGGTAATTTCGGCCCAAGTCTGTAAGCAAACTCAAGCGCGATCTTGCATATAAGTCGGCCAAAAGGAAGCGATTCAGACGTTCTTCTTGATTTTGCTATGAGGATAATCTGTCGCAAGATGAAAGTGGCCACACACACATTCTCTCCCTAGGCCACCAGATACAAGAAATCAACCATAAGGCACGTACACTCAATGCGATTTGTCGACCTGGGATACACGTTGAACGTGCAAATGTGGTGCAGCAGGCACAAATCATCAGACATGTGAGACGCCTTGAGGCTATTATTAAGCTGCCATGGAACAGTTTACCGCATAGAAACCTGGTACGGCGATCTCGTTCACGCCTACTCCTCAGATTCTTCGCACTTGGATGAACATCACCCAGGGGCACGTTCAGAAGTCGCGCAATCAGCCGAACATCGATTGTAGCCATCCGGTCTCTACCAAAAGGAATCTTGAACTGTAATGGCTCCAGTGTAGGATTCTGGATACGAGCGTAGAAGGCACGAATGATGCTCACATTAGCACGAGCACGAGCTTCAAAGATCGGATCCCAATGCGCAGCTTCAATGCGCTCGAACAACAGAAATTTACCGAATAATCGTCCTTCCACATCCGCCTCAAACAACACCTTACGGTCAGTGTATTGGCCGTGAGGCATCTCTGCTAAAATTACTCGCCCAAGTTGAGTATGGGGATCCAAATCTTTCTTTGTATGGAACTCTCGGGCTGTGGTTGGGCTTGCGGCGACGCTTGAGCAAGCGACGCCACCCCGCGGCCTTCTTGATTGAGCAGGGCGACTAGGCCCAGCCTCATCCGCTGCGGTCTTTCTCTTACCCATCAAAGAGAGGATGGTGGAGAGTGACAAAAGACCCAAAATGGCTTCAACAAAAGCCATGGAAAATGGAAAAAATGCAAAGAAATGGCTGCCCAAACTAGAAAAGGGAGATCTAGGCGTTGTAGAGGGATGTTTCAAGCTCCCTCAGGATGTATTTTTAAGGAGAAAAGAGAATGAAAAAGGGGAATGGAGCACCTCACGATTTCAGCTCGATTTGAGGGTTTTAAGAGCTCCAAACGACGAGATCTATAAAAGGGAAGGCTGCAAACAGCAATGGAGTGAAGGAGTGTGGTCGTTTTTAGCCAAGGATGGATTTGGGAGTGGTTTGGAACCACGGTTTTGGGTTAGGGCAGCTAGAGAACGAAAATGGAGCTAGGGGAGGGGCTGTTTATGAAGGAAGCACCTCTTTTTGGGGTTTTCTATGCTCGAATCCTACATGGAGGGTATACACAACCCAAAATAGGGCGTGCGCCCAAAAATCAAATCAAGTGGGCCCCACCGGACGGCGATGATCTGATCGGTGGGACCACATGGGTCTGGTCCCCCATGGTCCAGGGACCCCAAAAATATATGGTCCCCACCTTGGTTCATTCTAGATTGCCCTATATAGGTCCAAACATGTGTTCGGAGATTTCCAGGGCCAGTCTACAAATCTAAATACAATCTCCTATCATGCAGCATATGATTTTCGGGTAGAAGGAGCTAGTACATCCATTTAGCCCATTATTTACTAAAGAAAGCAAAGTTAGAATGGCCTTATGGCCCTTTTTCATGACATTTTACTATTCACCATAAAATTTTATCAAAGTATGATTTTATATCATTTTCACATTAGGATTGATGCCTAACATGAAAAGGATAATAAATAATTGAAGATTGGAGTGGTGAGAGGAAGAATCTCGAAGGATTTAAGTGAAACGGGGTTTTTAAGCCCTGACGATTGAATGCAGGAGTTGTGGTTGTCCTACAACCCAAGGATTTACATTTACAGGTTTAGAATCATTCAAAGAACATTTTGACTCACCTACCTACAACCTTGGAGCTACTCAGGTCGCTTCACGCGACCCTAGATGCGTTACGGACTCGATCGCGCGATCGATATGAATAGTCTTCGTCTATTGGCGAATCTGCGATCGTATAAGAGTTTCTAGACCCTTATCGCACCCACCTAAGTCAAAGGAAGTGACAGCATACGTCGCGTGACCATAACAAAGGCCCAGTTTAATCCAAATCATGCTCTGATACCATCAGTAACATCCCGAAAATCAGGGGGTCGAGCAAAAACCCAACTCCCGAGTTCCAAAATGTTATTTATGCAACATAGATATGTATGATTGAATGTTGTCTGTGATAATGTATTAAACATGAGTGAGATTAAGCTAAAACAGCATATCACGCTCCAGAGACGGTTAAATTTACAAGCGGAAGACTGTGATAGTATGTATAACATATATAAACTGTTGTATGTCTCCAGAGTGTGAATATGTTACCAGGTTATATACATACATGTATACCCCAAAAGTAAACCAAAAGGATATACATGAGTATTCTAAAAATATAAAATAACAAGTGTCAAGGTATCTAATCAACCTCCCTGTAATCCCGTCAATCAGAACACGCATAAAGGAGGAATCCTCCTCATCATCATCAAGTCCAGCTCCGCTTCTCAAGCAGCGCCATCATCTGCAGTCACAAAAAGGGACTGGTGGGTGTCCGAAAACATTATCCCGTAACGTGGGAGTGAGTGATCAACTCAGTGGGATAAGAGAGCAGAGATTAGCATGTTATCAAATCAATCATGCGCTAATAGTAAAGCAGTAAATCAAACAATCCTAATACTGTTGTTAATGCAATATGACATGACGTGATGTATGCCCTCACCGACGATCTCCCTCATACGGCACCATCTTACGACCGCGGCGTGCAATCGTCCCTCAAGTGCTCTACATCTTCCAGGCACATGCAATGTAATGGTGATATGATTTTGGAATTGTTATTAGTCCATTCAAACAGCAGGATTGGAAAACTAAGGTACTTCCCTTATATCAATCCCAACACAGATCCTGTCTAGGGTCATCACTCCTAGTAATCTCATACGATATATATTTTGTAGGTCGCTGCAAGGGCTTCCAGGGCTGTTGCACGCACTCGTTGCTCCGCTCCCCCATCACCTTATCAATACAGGCCTACTGTACTCTACTGCTACGGAAGGGTCGTCGCCTCCCGTAGACTCAGAATATGCTCGCAGTCACTACAAAGGACTCGTCGCCTGATCAGTGTAGGCCGACAGCAAGAATATAGTGTCTCATACCACCATAATATGCTCATGAGACTAGGTGCTCACTGTTCACTACGGAGAGGTTTGTGGCCCCAGCCTAGGCCAACAGCTCGACCACGGTGTCCCATACCACCATGCCCGGCTCATGAGTCTTCGTGGATCAAGGTACCATGGTTAACAGGGTTTACAATGGTAAGTTCAGTACCCTAGGTTCAAGCAGTTATGACTCATGCAGGGTGAACATACAATGGCCAGTCGGGTTACTTGACGGGCTCGACTAGCACGATCGCATCTCAAGTTGAACGACATGAAGTGCGTAAAACACTTCGTGTGGCCTAACCACTGCCGCCAACTCCAAAACACGACTCGCGTTCATCGACGCGTCGTTCGTGGCCAAGATAAGCCAACCATGAATTCGCTCAGTTACCGACTTCCTGGACTAAGTATAGTCCCAAACAATTATGGAATCACATCAGCAATCATATTAGATTATTAGAAATGAAATACAACCATGTGAGCATGTTAACACATGTTATAGCATACAACTTAAGTAAATCATCTAACACATGCCTTTCATACATATAATGAAATCGTGCATATCGCCAACATATAGGAAATCATTTCCATCAGCATACTAATTGAGAATTCAATCTCAAACTAAATCATAATGAAATCATCAAGCACATGTTATAACATACAACTTAAGTGAATCATCAAGCACATGCATTTCATACATATAATGAAATCGTGCATATGGCTAACATGTAGGAAACCATTTACACCAGCCTATTAATTGAGAAATCAAACTCAAACTAATTCATAACACCATTCAATTCAATACATACTAATACAAGCCTTTATACAAACACTTAAACTACACACTTAAGCCTACATATAGTATGTCAACTCAAAGCGCGCATTTTGGCGAATCTCTTCGCCAAACTAATTATGCACGTATTCCTAACATTCTAATGCGACAATAAACCATGTCAATCACATCAGCAAAATATGAATGAAAACAGTACTTCCTACAAATGACTAAAATGCCCTAAATCTCATTTTCTTCCCCGGTTTACGAAACAGGAAACGGACAGCATGTTGTACATGTCAAACGGTGTTTCCGTCGATAATCTACTATTAAACGACATTGAAAGCATTGGAAACAGTCAATCAAAGCGTCTAAAATCTGCACCTTTTCCCTTATAGGTGTGTGAATTCGAACGGAGCGTATACGCTTCGTCTACGGCGAACTATGAACCTATTACACAAGATCTATCAGCTATTTAACTATGGAACCAAGGGATCAGCAAATCAGCAACTTATTAGGGTAATTTCTTACCTAGAAACACAGAGAAATCACCGGCCAAGTGATTGGAGTATGTTGCTTAGGCACTTGCAACAGGTAGCACAAGCGGAAAGGAATTCTCTCCTACTCTCTCTCACAAACTCTCACCTTTTCCCTCTCCCAATCTAGAGTTTTTCTCAAATTCGGATGGGAGAGAGGAATGAGGATTTCAACCCCTTTTATAAGCACAAAAATGCCTGAAATAGGCTCGAAAATAAAGTTTACTTGATGTATATCCAAATCGAGGCTGTTTCGGTCCAAAAGACCATTTCTGGTGGTCCCCTGGCCAAATGCGGTCAGACTTAAGCTCATGCATACCGGATCTAGTACACATCAAGTTTTCAGTCCGGCAGGGTTCGCAGATCGCACGTGGCGGTCCAGTTTCAGTTTAGCGGTTACCGCACGTAGATCAGGTCTACAATTCTCATGATATGAAATAGAAATTTTTCCTGATCCGAGGGTGTAATTTGGCTGAATTCTGACAGTCAGAACGCTTAATACTGACACGTCAAGTCGTGTGCCAGATTTGAATTTCAAATTCCAAATCTGTCCCTATTCTCACTCTCTTCAGTCCAGGCTCAATGAAATAGCCCGTGATTATCGGTTGGACTTGATTTTCGAAATGATTGTCAAGTCCAGCTAGGCGGTCCTAACGGTCTAAGATAGTAGGTATCGGACTTTCGACGCACGGTCTAGATCCAATACAAAGTTTCAAAGAGGTCCAGAGATACAGAGGTCTTTGACGCGCGGTCCTAACGGTCTTTGAAGAGCTTGATTCTGACTCTGCAAATGATCCAGAGATACAAAGTTTCAAAGAGGTCCAGAGGTCTAAGATAGTAGGTATCGGACTTTGTCAAGTGCATCGAATGCAGAAGGTGAATAATCTGGATCACTTGCAGAGTCAGAATCAAGCTCTTCAAAGATATCATCTATGTTAATATCATCTGGAGGAAGATCACCAGTTTCTTCCTCATGTACAGCTTCAGCTGCACCACCACCATCAACTTAGCCAGGAAGAAATTCCAACTTCATCTTGTTGAGATTAGAATTATTAAATAGCAAGTGATGGATAGGGGTCTCTCCGACTGGCATATCGACTAACATATGAGATGCCAATACGGTCATCAAATATCCAAAGGGAATATCACTATGACTAGGATGGAGTCAAAACTGAATGATAGAATGAAAAATCAAGGAAGGTAGGCAGAGATGAGCACCTCGGGCTACATTATGAAGAATACGAACTATAAAAGTCATTAACTCAGTCTTATTACCGAACCAAGGATACAGATTAGACATAAAAATCCTGTGCAACACTCTGTATTTGGGTAACAGATACCTTAAGGGGAGCGCATTTCCTTTAGGCGTCCATGGAGCATCCAAATTGCATAAATCCTTAGAAAGCATGTGTTTTTCAGTTTGAGAAGGTTTTTCAGTCAATGTATGGATGGGAACTCCCTCATCATTAACCAAAATTTCTATAAGAGCAGAAATCAAGTGACGATCAACATCAAATGGTCCTTCTCTTGTGGCAATTTTAAATGTCAGATTTTCAAGTGAATAATCACATATACATGCAAACATGGATTGAGCAATGGACCGGTATGCAGGTCCACCCCAATGTAGTAAGTTATCCCAACCTACAGCTTGTAGCATGGGAAAGATATCAAACAGAGCTGTATGATTAAGATAACAAGGTGTTCAACGATTACATTTCGCATACGGATATCACGAACATATGATGGATCATCCTCAAAATCCCTAAGATGACGTTTAGTGAGAGGGGATGATCTGGAGGAAGATGATGGACCACGAGAAGTCGATTTCCTTTCTCTAGAAGCCATTTGTAACAAAGAGTTCAAGAATAAAAGGAGTTACAAATGAAAAAAAATGGGTTTTTCTAATATCATATTTTTCAGAATAAATCTAACCTATCAAGCATATACAATATGATACAAAAATGCATAAAACATCATCTTATAATGCACATGCCAAGATCAAATTTTATTTGATTAAACTGACTTTTGTCGAGCGATTTTGTGAAAATATTAGCACGTTGATTCCCAGTAGGTATATATTCCAGAGATATAACCTTTTCTTCTACTAATTCACAGATATAATGAAATCTAATGTTAATGTGCTTAGTATGAGAATGCTATATAGGATTTTTCGAAATATTAATAGCACTGGAATTATCACAATATAACAACATAGAATTCTGTTTAATTCCATAGTCACTTAGCATTCACTTCATCCAAACAAGTTGCGTGCACGCATTACCAGCTGCGATGTATTCAGCTTCAGCTGTTGAAAGTGATATAGAACTTTTTTTTCTTGTTAAACCAAGAAACTAAACAGTTTTTTATATAAAAACAACCACCACTGGTTGATTTTCTATCATCAAGATTGCCAACCCAGTTAGCATCCGAGTACCCAGCTAATTGAACGCTAATCTCATGAGGATACCAGAGACCGAGATTCACAGTACTTGCGCCATATCGCATAATCCGCTTGACAGCAATCAAGTGCGATTCTTTAGGACTAGACTGATATCTAACGCAAATACCAACACTTAGCGTGATATTAGGTCTTCTAGCAGTTAAATACAATAGACTACCAATCATACTCCAATAAAGTTTTGGATCAACATTTTTACCTTCAGAGTCTTTTGAAAGTTTCAGGGTAGTACTCATAGGAGTATCGAAGTTCTTACCATTCTCAAATCCAAATCTCTTAATTAAATTCAAGGCATATTTAGATTGAGAAATGAATATTTCATCAGGTTGTTGCTTTACTTGTAACCCTAGAAAATAATTCAATTCCCCAACCATACTCATTTCAAACTGTGATTTCATCAAATCTGCAAACTCAGTAGTCATGGTAGTATAAGTAGATCCATAAATGATATCATCAACATAAATCTGTACCATCAAAATATGATCATTATGTTTTTTAATGAATAGAGTTTTATCAACAAAAATTTTGTTAGTTTCTCATACCATGCCCTAGGCGCTTGTTTTAATCCATAAAGTGTCTTTTTAAGCCTATACACATGATCAGTATTCTTGGGATCTTCAAAACCCATCAGTTGTTCTGCATAAACTTCCTCATGCAAATCTCCATTTAGAAATACACTCTTCACATCCATTTTATAAATCTTAATCTTTCTAAAACACGCAATGGATATAAACAGTTTGATTGATTCAAGATGTGCTACTGGTACAAAGGTTTCATCAAAATCAATACCTTCAATTTGAGTATAACCTTGTACCACTAGTCTGGCCTTGTTTCTAATTATATTTCCAGGCTCGTCAGACTTATTTTTGAAGATCCATTTTGTTCCAATGATGTGTTTATCTTTAGGTCTTGGTACGAGATACCAAACATTATTTCTTACGAATTGATTAAATTCTTCTTGCATCGCAACAATCCAGTTTTCATCAGCAAGAGCTTCTTTTACGTTAGATAGTTCTATTTGGGATGTAAAACACACATAATTACATATATCCTCAAGTTTTCTATGGGTACGAACACCAGTGAGAGGGTTTTCATGAATTTGTGCGGTTGGATGATCTTTAACAGTCCTTAATTCAGAATCATTCTGATTAGATGAAGTATTGGATTTATCAATTACTAGAACTTCATCATTATCTGAATTTGAGACTGGTGTATTTAAGTGATCATCAATGACAACATTGATGGACTCTTGAATCACACCAGTTCTTTTGTTCAAAATCCTATAAGCTCGACTGTTTAAGGAATATCCTAGAAAAATTCCTTCATCACTCTTCGTATTAAACTTTTTGAAATTTTCACGATCTCATAAAATATAGCACTTGCTGCCAAAAACTCGAAAGTATTTGATAGTAGGATTTTTATTGAACCACATTTCGTAAGCCATTTTATTATTATCTTTACTAGTGTAAACTCGATTAATAATATAGCAAGTTGTATTGACTGCTTCAGCCCAAAGATTCTTAGAGAGATTCATGCTATTCAACATAACATTAGCCATTTCTTGAAGCACTCTATTCTTCCTTTCCACTATACCATTTTGTTGTGGAGTTTTGGGCGCTGAGAATTCTTGTAATATTCCTTGGTCGCTACAGAACTTCTCGAAATCGCTATTCTCAAATTCAGATCCATGATCACTACGAATCTTACTGATTCAAAAACATTTTTCCGTTTGAATCCTTTTGAGAACTTTTCTTACTTCTTCAAGGGTTTCTGATTTGTCCCTTAAGAAGACTACCCATGTATATCTGGTAAAGTCATCCACTATTAGCAAGATATACCTTTTGCCACCTCGACTCTCCGTTCTGGTAGGTCCTACCAAATCCATGTGAAGGAGTTCGAGTGGTCTTGATGTGATATTTGAATTCACCTTTTTATGTGAGGTTCTTGTTTATTTGCCTATCTGGCATTCACCACATATTTTATCTAGTTTTCGAAGCTTGGGTAGACCTCTTAAAAGTTCTTGTTTACTCAATCTATATAAATTTCGATAATGTACATGTCCAAGACGTTTGTGCCACAAATTAGTCTCGTCTGTATGGACCATGTAACATGTTTGATTAGATGAGCTGGATTCGCTAACAATATAGCAGTTTTCAGACATTCTACGTCCAGTTAGTATTACAGAACCCTTATTGTTTAGAATCTCACAGCTTTGATTAGAAAACCGTACACTATGGTTATTATCACATATTTGAGATATGCTAAGTAGGTTATGTTTTAGACCTTCAACATATAAGACATTTTTAAACACAAGAAGGTTATAAAGTTGAACCGTACCTTGGCCTATAATCTTACAGTTATTGCCATCACCAAAAGTGACTGACCCATCAGTCATATCTTTTAGATCGGTGAATAAAGCCTTGTCGCCTGTCATGTGCCTGGAGCATCCACTATCTAGGTACTACTTTGAATGGCTTAAAGATTTGAAAGTTGTGTGGGCAACCAAGTAGGTAACCTTAGGAACCCATTTCAGTACTGTTTTGGGTTTAGGAGGGTAGTTGGTCTTCTTATATCTGTTGTTGTAAGAATGACCTATAGAGTTAGATTTTAAGAGCTCCTTGAGTAAATTAACTATCTTTTCAGCTAGTGGATTTTGTTTCTGATTAAAGTTGACATGACTGCTTTTATATTTTTGAATTTTTAGAAAAACCTTGATAAGTACTTTTTCCTTTTGAGTTTGAGGACTCTCCTTTCACAAACTTAGGAAGAGTATTCTTCTGTTTAGGAGGTATGTTCTCATCATAGCCCAACCCAGATCTGTCGCCACATTTTCTTGATCCGGATAATAGTTTCTCTAACTTAAGATCACCTTGGGCATATCTCCATGTGTCCTTTAAACTCAGAAGAGAAGATACTTCATTTTTAAATTTCTCATTTTCAGATTTCAGATTTTCAATTTGGGACGTTTTGAATTCTAAATCGCATTTTGATTTTTCAAAACAATATGAAATTTGGGATTTTTCTAAAACAAGTGACTCAAAACATTCTTTGAGTTTAAAAAACTTTTCTTTTTGAAGTTTAAGTTTGACAACAATCTTACAACTTTCCTTATATAGGGCATTATAAGCATCTTGAAGATCATCTTCATTTTCACATTCACTGTTCAGATTTTCCTCACTAGTTGAATCATCATGATCTGAAAAAGTGAACTTGGCTAGAGTCATAAGAGCTTTTGTTTCATTACCCGACTTGGTTTCAGAATCTTCTGATTTAGAAGAAGCTTCAGAATCAAATGATTCATCCCATGTAGCCAACATACCCTTTTTCTTGGGTTTTTCCTTTTTAGAACATTTGTTTGTTAAATGCCCATATTCTTGGCAGTTGTAACATTGATTATCTTTCAAAGACTTCCAAGTTTTAGATTTAGGTTTAGATCTTTTCTTCTCATTTGATTTTTGAAAATCTACCCTTTTCTTGCTTTTGAATATTTTATAAAACTTTTTTTCTAAAAGAGCCATATCATCTTCAGAATCAGAATTTTCTTTAGAATTACATTTAGAAGATTTTAGAGTGATAGATTTACCTTTAAGAGCTTTAAAGTTTAACTTATAGGTTTGTAAACAACCAACTAGTTCTTCTAACCTCATATTATCCATATCACGAAGTTCCTGGATCGCAGTTACTTTGAAATTGAACCGTTCAGGAAGAGAGCGTAGTATCTTTGCACACACTTTACTTTCTGGGATTGTATCGCCAAGACCCCACATAGAGTTTACAATGTCATTTAATCTTGTATAAAAGTCCATAAATGTTTCATTTTCCTCCAATGAATTTTTTCAAATATAGTTGTGAGTTGGACTTTAGATTTTTTAACAATTGTAGTACCCTCGTGTGTCATTTCTAATATATCTCAGGCTTGCTTTGCAATATCACAGGATATGATTCTTTTGAACTCATCTGGTGATAGTGCGCAAGTGATTGCATTTAGTGGCTTTGCATTAACAGTACTCTCATTTTTTTGAAGGGTGGTCCAAGAGAAATAAGGAGTTACTCTCATTGATTTTGAACCATCGACTCCAGTCACTTCAGTAGTAGGAGGTTTCCATTCAGTCACTGTGGCTTGCTACACACTCTCATCCAATGATTTAAGGAAGATCCTCATTCTGGCTTTCCAATAGGCATAATTGGAGCCATCAAAGGGTGGAGGCCTAGTGACTGATAAGCTATCAAAATTTGACATCTTAAATAGATTAAATCGTTAGCTCAGGAATTAAATCCAAGAATTAAGAAAAAATGAGCTATTAGGCTCTGATACCACTTGAAAAGGCCTAGCTATATGTCCCAGAGGGGGGTGAATAGGACTATGCCAAATAAAAATTTATAATAGAGGAAATTAAAGGAATATGATAGCCAACAAGATAACTAAATAAACCATAATGCAAGATTATAAAGCAACCTCAAAATTCAGATCTTGAGAGGTTGATACAAATGTTGTTCTATGGATAACCTTACACCAGAAACCAGAGTTTATGGTAGGACAACTTGATTTCTAGAAAGGTCTTTGTAACAAGTCTCAAATCGAAGAGGAATAAAAAATAAATACAAACTGCATTGAAGAATAACTTATAATCACAAATATGTATTGTTCTAGGGACAACCATGCACCATAAAAATGGCAGGGCAACCTTACTGGAACAATCCAATATCAAGATGATAAATGAATAGCTAGAAATAAATTCTAAACTATTACAACATTCTCCACAATGCTTGAAATAAAAGATTACAACATTCACAACCACAACACAAGGGATTATAGTGGTTCGCCTATGTGTTGACCAACTGTTATACAACAGCCACACAGAATGCTACTCCACTCCTAAATCCTCACACAGGGAATATTAGCGTTCACTAACAATGTAGGTTTTCACAGGTTCATTAAAAACCTTTACAATTATGTTTTTGTCTGTGGGCTTACACAATTAAAAAAACCCCACTTCTGAGTTCTGTTGGTTCTCCTCAGATAACCAAAGCAATGAGATTTTTCTGACAAATCCTGAAATAAACCAAAATAGAAGGAATTTACAATTAAATGTAAAATACTTGATTTCCTCCTTCGATGTAACAGCCCGGAAGAACCAAGTCAGAGTAGATGATTGAATGTCCAAGTTTAATGTCCAGTACTCAATTACAAAGGTTCTAGTTCTAATTGATTTTAAAATTAAACCAACATAGGGCTAGCCTTAATTGATTTTGATTCCAAAGAAACGGAAAAAGCAATTCCTCTTTTTAGATTAGATTGAAATACAAGAAACAAAATCAATTAAATAAAGCTAAAGAAAGAGAATATTAAATAAGCACACTTAGCTTAAAATGGAGCACAGACTTATCTCTCAGAAGGCTGGATTAATTAGCTTAAATTCTATATTTTATTCTGAGATTCGTGCTCTATTTATAGCTGAGAAAAACACATCTTCGACTGGTCTTAAGACTTCTACGACTGGACGAAGAACCAACAGAATTTTAAAAAAATCGGCGCGATAAGATTTTCAGTTGCACGACCGGTCGTGGGTACCCTACGATTGGTCAAAGGTCTCCTTCGACTGGTCGTAGGTTCCATACAATTGGTCGAAGATGGCCCAATCTCAACGTTGTACTTTGAGTTAAAGAACCACGATCGGTCGAAGAACTAGTCGACACTCTTCACAGGACTGGTCGAAGAATAACTAGAAAATTTCAAAAATCCTCAACCACTTAGGACTAGTCGAGAAATTTCTTGGACTGGTTAAACCAATGTTAGGACTAGTCAAACAAGGTCTAGGACTAGCCTTAGAACAGAACAAAGTCACTTATAAAAGATATATGGATTATGTATCCAAAGTGACCTATTTTAAAGGTCAACCTAAGGTCAGTCATACCTCAATAGTGAAGTAAGGACATTGAAACTTGAATACCAGTGACCTTGAGAATCATGAAGATTGAGTTCTTGACCTTGAGATCTTCAGCTTGAAAAAATTCTAAGAACTTGAACTTAAAAGCTTCTGAGATCTTTAACTTGAATAGCTTACGAGAACTTGAAAGCTTTTGAAATCTTCACCTTTGAGATCTTCAACTTGAATAGTTGTGCTTGTCTACTCGAAGCCAATCTTGTATCTTGAATAGATTTTTGTTCATCATATAAACAAGTTTCAAAGCAGTGTCTTTATCACCACAAATTTAACAATTACAGGGGGCTATTCACTATAACACTTACCAAGTGTATCGGGCCGCACCAATGGGCCTCATATACATCAAGAGAGGACACAACAATGGGCCCCGAATACACCACAATGGGCCGCAATACATGGGCTTCATATACATCAAATGGGTCGTATCTCATGGGCTTAATATACATCAAGTGGGCCTTATACATCACAATAAGCCTTGTACATATGGCAAGTGGGCCTTACACAATAGTGAGCCCAAGGGCCATTAAAATGGACGGATGGTGTGGATATGAAACACATGCATCATGGTAAGTCCCACCATCAGTGTAGATCTATAACACACATCATGTTAGGACCCATAACTGCTAGACAACGTGGATAACATACATAATGGTGGGTCCTACTTGAAGTTTAGATTTATCTCCTTCTCTTTGTAATGCCATATAATGATCTCTAGAGGTGGTTGGATGGTATAGATAAAACACATATATCATGTGGGGGCAATGTGAATGGATGGCGTGAATGTACAACACATACATCATATGGTGGGCCCCACACATAGACGGTGTGGATTAGCGTATACATCATGGAGGAACCCATAGAACTTGGGACGCCAATACAGCAGCTATATATAGCTGGTGTATGCGTACACCAGCCAATCATCATCACAGGTGGGTCCCACATGGGGCCCATCATAACGTTTATCTTCCATCCCATCAGTTCATAAGGTCACAAGACAATTAAGATGAAAAAAAAATTCATATAAATCTAAAACTTCTATGACCCAAAGAGGGTTCAATGGTAGATGTTCAATCTCCCACTACTTCTTGTAGTATGGACCACATGAGTTCCGTGTATGGCTGATTTTTAGTGCACCCCATCTTTAAGAGGGGACCCATCAAATGCAAGGTGTTGATTTGTAACATGCATCATGGTAAGGCCTGAGGTGGGGCCCACTTTCCTACCAGCGTTCAAGCAGCAGGACACTGCTTGTTGCAATGTCCTTTGGACGCTGTCAGTAAGTAGCGTCCAACCCTTTTTTTGTATTTCTTAGGTTTTTCATGGGTGGGGCCCGCATCTAGAGAATTTACTCTGCCGGTTGGGTTCCTGGCCTCTTGACAAGTCTAACAAGCCTAATATTTGATATGTTTTAGTGTACAAGAACATCATAGTGGGCCCTAATAATTTTAACACTACATGTCACTGTTTTCTGTGATGTGGCTCAGTAAAGGTTCAGATTAGCTTCATTTTTCAGCTCAACGCCTAAAATGAGCTGGGAGATTAAATGGATGGTGTGGATCGATTACACATATCAAGGTAGGGTCCATGTGTGTGGACAGTGTGAATATATAAAATATATACATCACATGGGCTCCTTGGATGCACGGTGTGCATGTAACACATATACCACGGTGGGTTTCCATAGACAGCGTGGACCCCATGCACACGTCCAAGCAATGGATGGTGGGGAAAGAACATATACATCAAGTGCAGTCCCACCGTCTAGGGACTGGACGGTGGTGAGCTCCACTAGAGATTTGCATCTGCATCATCTCTGGATGGACAGTGTGGAATACAACACATACCTCACGTGGGTCCCACTTTCCATGGACGGTGAGGATGGCATGTACATCAGAGGTGAGCCACAAGATAGGAAAGAGGGATAGGGATAGAGAGAGAGAGAGAGAGAGAGAGAGAGAGAAACATGTGAAGGGGAAGGACCTCGCCACTATGGGCCCTCCCTATATAATGCACATATCGAATGGGTCCCACCACAAGTGGGCACATAAATGGAAATCAACTCTGAAAATCCCAAGACACCAACCGATTGGCCTTATTCTTGGTCCATTGGCTTCCTTAGCTCCTATGCTTCAACTTTGATGAAGGATGATAGAGATTGAAGGGCTAAGATGAGAGATGAGAGGGGTAGAAAGTAGGCCACACCTAGCTTCTCCTCTCCCTTAGACGGTTGCTCTCTTGTTTTCTTGGGAGTGAAGAGAGAGAGAGAGAGAGTTGACTTTAGGGATGGTTTGTGTACTTGGGGATGGGATAGAGTGATGGGTTGAGATGGGATGTGTACTTGACATTATTTGATTGATTGATTTGATATTTGGTAGAGATTCTCTTACGTGGCATTTTCCTCAAAAAAAATGCGGGCCCACAACTCCTGGCTAGGGTGTCACATCGGCGGGCGAGATACGGTGTTGGAACCGCGATGATGGCACGGTCACTAAGGTATAAGTTTTGAGTCAAGTCGACATAGATATACAAGATGCGACTTAGGGTCTTGCATAAACGTCGATTATAGGTCACAGGTTATCGAAATTCGACCGGTAGGACTGAGGAAGTTATTAAACAGTACAGTTTAGGTTACGGGTCTTACACTCATCCTCCACATTTAAATCAAACGTGTCAGATGGGTGGAGTAGATTATTATGGTCGACAACTTCCTGTACCTCGTGATCATTTACCTGGACCATAATTGAAATCGATTCCATGGAATTTTAGGCTTTAAATTCATGATTGTCATCCCACTCCTCATCATAGTCTAATTCAGTACAGTTCACAAGTGAGTTGAAATCACTTTCCTCACACTATGTTTCTAGAGGATCAAAGTATGGATTCAGGGTTGCTTTATTTTCCACGAAAGAATTGATCATGTTAATGTCGTGGATATCGTCAGCATCTTCTGATTGTTTGCTCATGAAGAAAAAGATATTGAGCTCCAATGTCATGTTTTCGAAAGATAAACTCATAACTCCATTCCTACAATTATGACATTTGATGTAGCTAGGAATGGACGACTAAGGATGACAGGGATCTGAGCGCTCGTATCTAAAATGGATTGAATATTCAGGATGATAAAATCTACATGATAGTAGAATTTATCAATGTGGACCAGTACATCCTCGATTATCCCTCTTGGTACACGGGTTGAATGATCAGCAAGTTATAATGTGGTCTGGGTGGGTTTTAATTCACCTATACTCAGTTTTTCATATACCGAGAAAGGAATCGAGTTAACCCTTGCTTCCAAGTCAAGAAGTGCGTGCTCTATCCAGTGATTCCCAATTATATAGGTGATAGTTGGGCTACCAGGATCTTTATATTTTTTATGGCACATCTTGCTTGAGGATGGCACTCACTTTTTTTTGTCATAAAAATTCTCTGTTGAATAATCTGTCGTCTCTTGGTTGTACATAAATCTTTTAGAAATTTGGTGTAAGAGGGGATTTGTTTCATGACGTCCAGTAGAGGAATGTTGACTTTCACTTGTTTCAACACCTTTAGAATATCATGTGAGTTAGCTAGAGGTTTTGGTACAATTAACCTTTGGGGGAATGGTACAATTGGCTTACTTCGAGGTTTCGATACTAACCCATGTAGAGTATTGCTAAGTCTAGCATTCTCATCTACTTTCGGGTCCATAGACTTTTCAGCCTTTACCAGAATAGATTTATCAATTGTCTTTCCACTCCTAATAGTGGTGATAGACTTAACTTGTTCCATCGGATTTGAAGAGCTTGGGTCATTAATTTCGTATTGCAGTTTAGTGTTGGGAAGAGGTTGGGCCGGAAGGATCCCTTTCTCCCTAATCAAATTTTTTGTCTAATACCCTTGTATGGCCTTTAAAAGGTCTTAAATGGTTTGTAATATACTCTGATTGAGAAGCTCTTAGTTTTGAATATGTTTTAAGACTGGATCCTCTTGAGGGTTCCTTTGATTTAGAAATTGGTTAAGGATCTCTTAAGGAGTAATCGTTTGTCCATTCCTCCAATTGAAATTTGGATGGTTCCTCCAGCCGGAGTTGTATATATTTGAGGTGGGTCCACTGCAAGGTCTTTGATAGTTGTTAATGGCATTCGATTGCTCTTTTAAAATTTCTTAAAAAGAAGGTATTGTTCGACAATATTCAGTTGTTTGTATGTTGCAAGCACAAATACCGCAAACAACTTCCTTAGCCTTATCTTTCTTAAGTTCCATGGCCTTGTGTTTCCTTGTGAGACTGGCCACTTTAGCATTTATATTGTCTTTCTCTTTTAACATGTATATTATGCAATTCTCCTTTAAGTGAGTAGGCTTTGAAGTGGTGTTGGGTCTTAGGGAAATCTCCCATGATAATGTGTTTTCAGCAAGTTTGCCAAAATAATCCCATGCATCATCGACATCTTTATTCATAAATTCCCCATTGCACATTATCTCGACCATTTGGCGCATGAAAGATGTCAGTCCATTGTAGAAGAAAGTTGTTGTGCGCCACGTTTCAAAACTGTGTTGTTGTAACACCCCGGATTTTGGCCAATCTGGGATTTGACGTCCTTAGGCAATGGGTCAACTAAAACACCTGGAAAATCGCTCAGAACCTAATTTCATAGCCAAAGAAACCACTTAGGATTAATTCCTATGGAAATTTAGCGTAAGTTAGCTAGCGCAATGCTGGAGTAGCTGGGAAACAGTCCCTGATCACTTTAAATACGTTCTACAAGACCCAAATCGAGTAGAATGTATGACTCCATAATACTCTATAACCTCGGATCAAACTCTAAGCGGGTTTGTTCTCTGGACCACTTTGAATTCTTGTATTGGATTTAGACCGCGCGTTAAAAGTCCGTTACTTCCTATCTTAGACCGTTAGAACCGCCCAGCTGGACTTGACAATCATTTCGAAAATCAAGTCAAACCGATAATCACAGACTATTTCATTGAGCCCGGACTGAAGAGACCGCGAATAGGGACAGAATTGGAATTTCAAATTCAAATCTGGCACACGACTTGACACGTCAGTATTAAGCGTTCTGACCGTCAGAATTCATCCAGATTACACTCTCGGATCAGGAAAAATTTCTATTTATTATTATGAGACTTCCAGCCCTAATCTACGTGCGGTGACCGCTGAACTGAAACTGGTCCGCCACGTACGATCTGCGAACCCTGTCGGACTGAAAACTTAATGCGCGCTAGATCTGGTACGCATGAGCTTAAGTCCGATCGCATTCGACCAGGGGACCACCAGAAAGCATCTTTTGGACCGAAACAGCCCCGATTTGGTTACCCCTCAAGTGAAACTTGTTCCCGAGTCTATTTCGGGCAAGTTTGGGCTTATAAAAGGGCTTGAAACCCTCACTCCTCTCTCCCATCCGAATTTGCAAAAACCCTAGATTGGGAGAGAGAAAAGGTGAGAGTTTGTGAGAGAAGGTGGGAGAGCTTTTCCTGCTGCTGCTGCACGTGCTTAAGCGGCGTATTCCAATCACTTTGCTGGTGATTTCTCCGCATTTGCAGGTAAGAAAACGCCCTAGAAAGTTGCTGATTTGATGCTTCTTTAGTTCCATAGTTTGTTAGTTGATAAATCTCGTAAATCAGGTTCCTTAGTCGCCGTAGACGAAGCGTATACGCTCCGTTCGAATCACTTCACCTATAAGGGAAAAGGTGCGGATTTTAGACGCTTTGATTGACTGTTTCCAAAGCTTTCAATGTCGTTTAATAGTAGATTCTTGACGGCAACGCCGTTTGACATGTACAACATGCTGTCCGTTTCCTGTTTCGTAAACTAACGAAGAATATGAGATTTAGGGCATTTTAGTCATTTGTAGGAAGTATAGATTTCATTCATATTTTGCTGATGTGATTGACATGATATGTTGTTGCATTAGGATGTTAGGAATACGTGCATAATTAGTTTGGCGAAGAGATTCGCCTAAATGCGCACTTCGGGTCGACATACTATATGTAGACTTAAGTGTGTAGTGTATGTGTTTGTATAAATGCTTGTATTAGTATGTATTGAATTAAATGGTGTTATGAATTAGTTTGAGATTGATTTCTCAATTAATATGCTGGTGTGAATGGTTTCCTACATGTTAGCCATATGCATGATTTCATGATATGAATGAAATGCATGTTCTTGACGATTCGCTTAAGCTGTATGTTATAACATGTGCTTGATGATTTCCTTATGATTTACTTTGAGATTGAATTCTCAATTAATATGTTGATGGAGAGGATTTCCTATATGTTGGCGACATGCTTAATTTCATTATATGTGTGAAAGACATGTGTACGATGATTTGCTTAAGTTGTATGTAATAACATGTGTTAACATGCTCTCATGGTTGTATTTCATTTCCATTACCCTTACACAACTGCTGATGTGATTCTATGATTGTTTGGGACTATGCCTAGTCCAGGCAGTCGGTAACCAAGCGAATTCGTGGTTAGCTTATCTTCACCACGAACGACGCGTCGATGAACGTGAGTCGTGTTTGGAGTTGACGGCAGTGGTTAGGCCACACGAAGTGTTTTACGCACTTCATGTCGTTCGACTTGAGATGCGATCGAGCTAGTCGAGCCCGTCAAGTAACCCGACTGGCCGATGTATGTTCACCTTGTATGAGTCATAACTACTTGAACCTAGGGTACTGAACTTACCATTATAAACCCTGTTAACCATGGTACCTTGATCCATAAAGACTCATGAGCCGGGCATGGTGGTATGGGACACCGTGTTCGAGCTGTCGGCCTACGCTGGGGCCATAAACCTCCCCGTAGTGACCAGTGAGCACCTAGTCTCGTGAGCAGATTATGCTAGTATGGGACACTATATTCTAGCTGTCGGCCTACACTGATCAGGCGACGAGTCCTTTGTAGTGACCGCGAGCGTATTCTGAGTCTACTGGAGGCGACGACCCTTCAGTAGCAGTAGAGTACAGTAGGCCTGTATTGATAAGGTGATGGGGGAGCGGAGCAACGAGTGCGTGCAACAGCCCTGACAGCCCTTGCACCGACCTACGAAATATACATCGTATGAGATTACTAGGAGTGACGACCCTAGACAGGATCTGTGTTGGGATTGATACAAGGGAAGTACCTTAGTTTCCCAATCCTGCTGTTTGAATGGACTAATAACAACTCGAAAATCATATCACCATAGCATTGCATGTGCCTGGAAGATGTGGAGCACTCTAGGGAGTGTGGCATGCCGCGGTCGTAAGATGTTGCCGTATGAGGGAGATCGTCGGTGAGGGCATACATCACGTCATGTCATAATTGCATTAACAACAGTATTAGGAATGTTTGAATTACTGCTTTACTATTATCGCATGATTGATTTGATAACATGTTAATCTTTGCTCTATTATTCCACTGAGTTAGCTACTCACTCTCACGTTACGGGACGGTGTTCCTGGACACCCACCAGACCTTTTTGTGATTGCAGATGATGGCGCGGCCTGTGAGGCTGAGCCGGACTTGATGATGACGAGGAGGATCCCTCCTTTATGCGTGTTCTGATCGACGGGATTACAGGGAGGTTGATTAGATGCCTTGACACTTGTCATTTTATATTTTTAGAGCACTCGTGTATATTCTTTTGCTTACTTTTGAAGTATACATGTATGTATATAACCTAGTAACATGTTCACACTCTGGAGACATACAATAGTTTATAAATGTTATACATACTATTACAGACTTCCGCTGGTTAATTTAACTGTCTCTGGAGTATGATATGCGGTTCTAGCTTAATCTCACTCATGTTTAATATGTTATCACAGACAACATTCAATCATACATATCTATGTTGCACAAATAACATTTTGGAACTCGGGAGTTGGGTTTTTGCTCGACCCCCCGATTTTCGGGATGTTACAGTTGTGGGAATGAACTGACCAGATCCTTGAACCACTCCCAACATTGGAAGAATGTCTCATCTTCCTTTTGGGAAAGGTTCATGATTGACTTTCTGATGATGTTCATCTTATGGTCTGGGAAGAATTTCTTTATGAACTCCCTTGTCATGTCATTCCATCTGCCAACAGATTGTGGACGTAGTGAGTGCAACCACATCTTAGCTTTTTCTTTTAAGGAGAAGGGAAATAGTTTCAGCCTAATCATGTCCTCACACACATTAAGAAAATATGAAGTGGCTATTATCTCGTCAAACTCTTTCAAGTGTAGATAAGGACTTTTAGATTTTAGTCTATGAAACTTTGGAAGGAGTTGGATTACTCCTGGCTTGATATTCATATTTGCTTCTTTTTTTGAAAAAATCATACAAGAAGGTGTACTCACCCCTGCCAGTTGCAAGAAATCTCATAAAGTACAAGGTGGGGGTGCTTTGTGCACCCACTACAAGGAAATGTACTTTTACTAGCAGTCAAAACCACCGGTAAAAGCCTCTAAAACCGCTAGCATTATCTTCACTAGTGCTAGACAAGCATAGGTAAAGAGGTATGTCGACAAAACTTTTACCAGCACTACATCACTTTTACAGGTGCTTGTCTGAGCGTTGGTAATTGTATAGTCTTTTTCGGTGCCCACTTTGACTTCACTAACACTTTTGCTAGCTACTGGTATTTCTAACAGAAGCACTGGAAAAACTCTATCCAAACACTAGTAAAAGCGTGGTTTCTAGACACTTTTAATCATGGAAAAGCATTGAAAAAGGTCTATACAAGCACCGGTAATAGTCTTTGTATAGATTTGAGAAGCCCCAGCACAGGCCAATAAGTTTTATTATTATATATAATTCAATTGAAACCTATATTTTTTAATATTTAAAACATAAAAAATGTTGCAATACAATTTAAAATGAATATTAAAATTTTTTTATATGACTTCACTATAAAAAAATATATAATATTTACAACCATAAATTGAAAATGATCTTAAATAAACTTTTTTAAAAGAAAAAAAAAATCTTCTATGCGGTCTACTCCTAGCACGAGTGGCGTCAAAAGGTTGAAGTGTTTGTAGGCCTAAATTTAGGCACAATTGATTAAAATCCTGCACACAAGGGAAAAAAGAAGACAAAAATTAGCATTCAACAAATTGATGCATGGAAAGCAATCAATCCTTTGATCCTTTGTCCTTAAAAAGTAAAAAAACTATAAAGGAAACAAATGTAGTAACTTGAATTCCATTACATCTATTGGCCCCACATTAATGCATGTGTTTTATCCATGCTTGTCTATCCATATGCACCCTTCACATGTGACATTCAAGTGTCCAAGTGACCAATATTAGTTGTGAATCTAGTTCATTAATTACAATTCTATGATCTACCAAATACTAGTTTTACATGATTCAATATTTTTTCATGGGAACAATATGATCTACATAAAGATTGGATTGTCAAAATACCATAATATTTCTAGACATTCAATTTTTATACGATAAGAAAAGAAAGAACGAAAGAAAGAAAGAAAGAAAGAGATTAAGAAAAGAGGTGGTTGTTATATTCATGCCCATCACTATAAAGGACACATATTTTCAATTGGAATAAGCTGTTTAAGTTTTCTTTTGTTGGAATGTGTTGATGTTGGACCTGCTAAAGAAGATCTACTTTTTGTTAGAATGTGTTAATGTAGGCGCTACTAGAGGAAGCTTACTTTTGGTGTAAATGAAAGCTTCTAATCAAATAACTTTTCATAAATTTCAATGGTGTCCTATTCGAGGATGGTTAAACATGTTCTCAACAGAGGCATGTTAAGCTAATAAAATGTGGTGGGCCCTCCCCAAGAAGAGTTAAATGTAGTAACATGTGTTGGAATGGGCCATATATCAGATATTAGAGCTGATAAGAATAAAAATTGCACTTGATCTTATAGCCAAAAGGCTGAAAAAGGTATTAGCATAATGACTGACAAAAGAGAAGAATCTCAATAGATTTGCACAATGACAGGATTTGAAGAGAAGAATCTCGGCAGATGTGCCATGCTGGCACATGTATTTCCTGGAGTTTTCCAGTAGAAGTAGGTTGGATTTGCAATCACAAGCTTGCAAGTCATAGTGAGCAGAGACATGAAAAAAGCATAGAGAGTAGAGAGTGAAATATCAAGCTTACTCTTGATTTCCCTGGACATGGTACACAAAGGGAATTCAACACATGATATATCCTCTTAGCACCCGTCCTTACACCAAACATGAATTTATCATTTTCTGAACTCTAAACCCACCCCAAATATCAAGCCACAATGCAGGCCCTCCCTTCTAGCTTCTCCACCTCCATCTTACATACCTCTTCCATCTTTTACTAGTTTCCCTCACTATGTTTTCGAAATACTAGAGATATTTGCACTAAGATGGCGCGTCATTTTGCAGATCAGCATTTAATGCGTAGACAGGCATGGAAAAATTTAAAAAATTTGTTGTAGAAAGTTGTCAGTTCTTGAATTTGCATTTAACAAAATTTTGCTCAAACTCTCCTCAATATTCAATGGGATGGAGAGCTACTACAATAAACGGCCACACTGTTTCACTTGTAACTATAATCCACTTTTCAAGATATGGAGAATGTGGTTGAACTTTATGGTATGATTTTTAATATGGTTGCATATGGAGGGAGAGTGGTGCTTTAATGCACTTCCATTAGAGCTGCAGATGTATGGAAACTCCTTATAAAGGACACACACACACACACACACACAAATGAGAGAAAGAAAGAAAGAAAGAAAAGAAAAGAATATGGATGGAAGTAGAGGGATATCCAGAAAGTAGTTGTTTGGGGAATTCCATTATTCCACCTCACAACTTCAAGAATGTTCTGATAGTGGGACTGGGAGACATACACTAATGATGAGATCCCTGCTTTTAAGAAGAAGTTTTTAGAAATTTTGCCTACATAATCACATTTCCAACCCTAAGAATCAAGCCAAGCACTATACCGAGTAATATGAATAAAGAGCCTGACCTGAGAACGAGCCCTTTAAAGCTCTTGTTCTATCTAACTTAGCTTAATCCTACTATACTGTAGCCACTAATCATAAGCCTGTTGAAGATGAAAATAATAATAAAGAGAATTTAGACCACCCAATTTTAGATTTTGATTTTTCTAGAGTAGATTAAGGAGAATTGAAGTTGGAAAAATGACTATTTTTATCTTTTCTTTTTTGATTTGCTTAATTGACCTTTTTCCTTGGCCTACTTTTCCAAGTTGTCTCTCTATTCTGAGAAAGTCTTCTCAATGTCTACACAAATACAAAATCAACATGTATGCATGAAATTCCTTCCAAAGAAAAGAAACAATTACACCCTTACAAAGATAAGGAAAAAAAAAAAGGAATAAACAAAAAGGTCATTTACCTTAGGATCCAGTGTTTTGGGTCCTTCATGCTCTGAACTAGATGTTCGGCCCATTTCGTGTACTTCGCGTTATCAATGAACAAAGAACAAAGAACAAAGAAAAAGATGGCTACTAATGAAAATGGGGGAAATAAAAAACACCCACTTTGGGGACATGTAAGGTTACCCAAACCATCCAATTATGGGTGATGTAGGGAAGGACATGAGGTTGAGCATCGTCTTCCTCAAGAGGATAACTATTTCAAATCCACAGAACTTCTCTAGACTCCTTACAGAGACTTCTGGAATCCACGAGGAAAGAAAATAAGAAAATAGAAATAAATTCTAATAAATTTGAAATTGATTGATGAATCAATGAAAATGAGTTCACAACCCTTTGAATAGGGGTACCAAGCAATGAGAAATAAATCAAAATCAAACTACAACTAAAACTCCTAGAATTCGTAACTTACTATTTATAGACAATCGTGATGCCTACTAGTGCGCAAGGTTTTCAGCCAAAAATAGTAAGTGTCCTATTTGGCTTCCCCAAACCATTCTCCTAATTATTTTAAGCTCTTTTCATGTTAGGTGCAACTCCTAAAGACCAACGGATGAAGAGTTATAATCAAACTAAAACTTACTATTTATAGTAAAATTGGAATTAAAATAGGGAAACGACCATCAATCTAGGGGTATTTCACAAATATGGCTTGCGTAACCCAACACAGCTAGATTGGTTGGCTAAAGTAGTTTGTTTTGCCCCAAAATCATATATTTTATATTTGATAACTCATTCCAGATTGCGAGATATGCTCGATTTTAAGGTCCGATGGTCTGGATCACTTCTATCGCCAACCATGCCTTTTCTGATCCATCTTAGCCATGTAACTATCCACGAACTACTCTACATCAATCTCCTCCACTTCAAAAGAACTCATCCTCGAATTCTCATGTTGCTCTGGTTCATGATCTCGGTCAAGTCCGCGATGTTGAAAGTCCGTGAGATCGCCATGTCATCTGGAAGATCAACAACATAAGCATTGTCATTGATCTTTTGGATGATTGGTACCAGTCCAATCTTTTTATTCTTCAACTTTTTGTACGTTCCGATCAAAAATCTTTCTTCATGCAAATGGACCAGTACTTGGTCGCCCACTTCGAACACTTTTTGTCGCCGATGCTTGTCCGCTTGCTCCTTGTACTTTTCGTTCGAGGAATGTAGCTTGTTCTATACTTCCACATGAATGCCCATGATCCTGTCTGCCATATGTTTTGTTGCAATGCTCATGCCTGGGAGCTTGGGCAGATGGACCAAGTCTAGTGTGTAGCGAGGTATTCGTCCGTAAATAACTTGGAACCGAGATTTCCCTATTGAGCGGTTCATCATGTTGTTGAATGCAAACTCTGCGTGAGACAAAGCCAAATCCCACTGCTTTAGTCTTTCTCATGAAATACATCAAATTAGGTTTCCCAACATGAGATTCACAACTCGGTTTGCCCGTCAGCCTATGGACGGTAGGTGCTACTAAACTGAAGTCGTGTATCAAATAGAGTCCACAAAGTTTGCCAAAAGTGGCATATAAACTTTGTGCCATGGTCAAAAGTAATAGTCTTGGGATCCCCATGTAGCTGCATAACTTCTCTAAAGAATAGATTCGCCATGTGTGTTTCATCGAGAATATTCTTGCATGGAATAAAGTGCACCATCTTAGAGAAACGATCTACTACCACAAACACCAAATCCATGCCACGTTGCATTCGTGGGAGACCAAGCACCAAGTACATAGATAAATCCTCCCAAAGGTCATCAAGTATGGGTAACGGGGTGTAGAGGCCCGTATTATGTGATTACCTCTTAGAAGTCTGACAAATATAACAACGTTAGACTACCTTTCCCACATCACATACCAATTACAGCCAGTAATACTACTCTTCCACAAGATCTCACATCTTGTCTCGCCCAAGGTGTCCACTAAGGTCACCTCGATGTAGCTCTTAGATTATTTGTTCTCTTAAAAAACTTTTGGGGTTACACAATCAATTTCCCTTGAAAAGTAACCCATCTTGCATATGTAAGTTGCTGGGGTGACCCTCTTAACATTTAACTCATGTGTCCTTGAAGTCATCATCGTTGGCATATAAGTCCATGAGGTGCTCGAACCCGACAACCTCATTTCACATAGTGACTAAAAAAGTTGCACAGTGACTCTACGTATCCACTACTTTGTTCTGTTGCCCAGACTTATTTCTAACACGAACATGAATTCCTACAAAAATGAAATCCATCTAGCATGTACACAGTTAATGTTATCTTGGCTATTAATGAATTCAAGAGCTTGATGGTCTGTGTAAAGTATAAATTCCCTTTGAATCAAATAATGTCGCTAGTGTCGTAGTGCATGGACCACCGTGTACAACTCGATCTCATATATATACCACATCTTGCGTGCATCGCTAAGTTTTTCATCGTAAAAGGCTACTGGCCTACCTTGCGGTTAATTTTGGTAAAGCTCCTGTTGGCTTCATCAATCCACTGAAATTGCCCTTTCTTCATGCAATCTGTGATTGGTGACACAATGATATTGAAAATTTTCATGAACCGATAATAGAATGTTGCCAGTCCATGAAAAATTTGCTCTTCGTGAATATTTGTGAGAACTATCCATTCTCTTATTGTCTTCACCTTTTCCTTATCCACCCGAATATCCATGGATGTTCCGAAAAAACCCAGAAACAACGGGTTATCAGTCATGAAGCTGCACTTTTTTAAATTGAGATACAGTTTATTTTTAGTGAGCACTTGAAGAACTTTCTTGAGTTGTTCCATATGGGTGGTTTCATCTTGACTATATATCAAAATATCATCGAAATAAACTACAACGAACCACCTAATGAAAGTTTTCAAAACTTGGTTCATCAATCTCATGAATGTGCTAGGAGTGTTCTAAAGATTGAAAGACATGACCATCCATTCATACAATCCTTCCTTAGTCTTAAAGGTCATTTTTCACTCATCACCCAGCCGCATTTGAATCTGATGATAGCCGCTCCTTAGGTCCAATTTAGAGAATATTTTTATGTCCTCTAACATGTCCAGCATATCGTCCAACCGTGGTATGCGAAACCTGTATTTTATGGTGATTTTGTTAATGGCCCGGTTGTCGACACACATGCGCCAACTCCCATCTTTCTTTGGAATTGGGAGAACTGGTACAACACATGGGCTCATATTTTTTCGAATAAGACCCTTACGGATCAGCTCCTCCACTTGCCCCTGCAGAATCTTGCACTCATTTAGATTCATCCGATAGTGAGGGCGTGTAAGTGCTATGTTTTTTAGCTCCTATTATTGTCAAATTTTGTAGTGCCAAAACCTCTTGGAATCTGTGTCTTGTGTAGCTCATCTACAAATTCAAGACATTGCATCTCATGTACAAGATCATACTTCAAGAACTTCAAAAGCAAGATTACATGTTCATGTTCAAGTACAACACCATGTGTGAATTCAATCTTTGAATCTTCAATAGTTCAAGTTTTCAAAGCTTCATCCAAGTCAAGACAAAGTTCTTTACTTTGAACCTCAAGCTTAAGCTCAATGTCAGCCATATTCAAGCTTCAAAAGTCTCAAGTTCAAGCTCATCATCTCAAGCTTCGTGAACTTCAAAGAACAACTATCAACTAAAGCAAAAGAAGATTCAATGTTCATATATCATAAATAAGGTATGAATGACCCTAGATTGACCATAGGATAGATAATTTTGAATACATAATTTAATTAGGTCACTTTATAAGTGCATAGGCTATTTTTCAAGTAGTCTTCGATTAAGTTTGACTAGTCCTAATACTGGATTGACCAGTCCAAGAAATCCTCGACCAGTCCTAAGGTTGTTACTTATTTTTAGAATTTTTTCTTAAAGCATCGACTAGTCCTGGAGATTGCTCAACCAGTCATATGAACAATGCTTGACCAGTCCTGCAGGCTCGACTCAAAGTTCAGCAACTAATTTGAGTTCCACCGACCAGTCGTAGACAAGACTCTACCAGTCGTGGAGGCCACTTGACCAGTCGAGTAGGTCCTTCGACCAGTTGTGGAATGGTCTGATCTTACCGCACCTAAATTTTCAAAAGTTTATTAGTCCTTCGACCAGTCGAACTGACCTTAGGACCAGTAATAGATGCAATTTCTGCACTTATAAATAGAGCACGAAATTCAGAGTTTAATACTAGTTCGAGAAAAATCAATACCCAGCTCTAAGAAATAAATTAGTGATATTCTTAAGTTATCTAGTTCTTATTTTATATTCTCTTTAATTAGCTTTTCGCATTTAATTTTGTATTCTGCATTCCAATTTTATTTGAAAGAGGGATTGAAGTATTCCCATTTCCTGGAGTAAAAATCAAATCAAGCTAGCCCAAGGTGATTTAAATTAAAATTAATTTAGAACTCAGAACCTTTCACAAGTGAGTGTGAACATTGAACTTCTATGTTGAACTTCTACTCCAAATTGGTTCTTCTGGGCTGCATCAAAAGGAGAATATCCAGATAAGTATTTTACAGTTTTGTAAATTCATTGTTTTGGTTTCATTGAGATTGTGCCAGAAAAATATCTTTTCTTTTGATTTGTCTTAGGTGATCCAGAAAACTCAGAGTGTGGAGTTTTTGAATTGTGTAAACCCACTCAAAAGACTCAATTGTGAGAGTTTTAGGTGAACCTTGAAAAACCTATTTTCATAGTGAACGCTAATGTCCATGTGTGAGGATATTAGGAGTGGAGTAGTTGTGTGGCTATTTTTCTAAACAGTTGGTGTACACACAAGAGAACCACTATAATTTCTGGTCTTGTAGTGATTGATTAAATATTTCATTTTGTGGGTGTTGTAATTTTCATTTATGCATTTGTGGAGAATGTTGTAATTTCTTTCATGCAAGTGTTGGAATGTTGTAATAGCTTAGTTATTTTCTTTGCTATTTATTTCTTTATTCCTCCGTATTAGTTTGAGATTTTGATACACAGACCATTCTAAGAATCAGGTTGTCCTACCATAAACCATTGGTTTTTAGTAGTAGGTTGTCCTTAGAACAATATTTGTATCAACCTCTCAGTACTTGTACACTTGAGGTTATTTTACATTTCTGCATTGTGGATTGTTTAAGTGCTATCTTTATTTTTATTTGCTTAAATTCCACATTTAATTTTTTATATTGCATAGTCCTATTCACCCCCAAACCCCCCTCTAGGACTCTTAACTTGACCTTTTCAAGTGGTATCAGATCCTAATAGCTTGTTTTAATTATTATTTCTTTTGGATTAATTTCCTGAGCTAATCAATCTGAGCTTTGTAAGGTGTCAAATTTTGATAGCCTTTCAGTCACTAGGCCTCCACCATTTGATGGCTCCAATTATGCCTATTAGAAAGCCAGGATGCGAATTTTCTTAAAATCCATGGATGAGAGCATGTGGCAAGCCACAGTGACTAATTGGACCCCTCTTACCACTGAAGTGATTGGTACCGATGGATCTGTAACTGTAAAAGTAACACCTTATTTTACTTGGACCAATCTTCAAAAAAGTGAAAGTAGTGTCAATGCAAAGGCTCTAAATGCAATCAATTGCACACTATCACCAGATGAATTTAAGAGAATTATATCCTGTAATACTACAAAGCAAGCCTGGGATGTTTTGGAAATGACACACGAGCGAACAACAATTGTCAGGAAATCTAAACTCCAAATCCGCACAACCAAATTTGAAGAAATACGTATGGAAAAAAGTGAAACTTTTATGGACTTTTATACAAGATTAAATAACATTGTCAACTCTATGTGGGGTCTCGGTGATAGAATCTAAGAAAGTAAAGTCTGTGCAAAGATACTATGCTCACTACCTGAATGGTTCAAATCAAAGGTGACTACGATCCGGAAACTTCATGATATAGATAATATGAGGGTAGAAGAATTAGTTAGCTCATTACAGACCTATGAGTTAAATGAATTTTCTAGCTCTGAAGCATCTTCTGAGTCAGAAGATTCTAAAACCAAGTCGAGTAATGAAGTCAAAGTCCTTATGACTCTAGCCAAGTTCACTTTTTCTGATCATGATGATTCAACTAGTGAAGAAAATCTGAATAGTGATCATAAAAATGAAGAAGATCTTCACGATGCTTATAATGCCCTATACAAGGAAAGTTATAAAATTGTTGTAAAACTAAAACTTCAGAAAGAAAAGTTTTCAAAACTTAAAGAAAATTTTGATAATCTTATTTTAGAAAAATCTCACATTTCAGATAGTTTTGAAAAAACTAAGTGTGACTTAGATTTCAAAACCTCCCAAGTTGAAAACTTAAAATCTGAAAATGAAAAGCTAAAACTTGAAGTCTCTTCACTTTTGAGTTTAAAAGACCACATGGAGGTATGCCCAAGGTGATCCTAAGTTAGAAAAACTCTTATCCGGATCCAGAAAATGTGGCGACTGATCTGGATTAGGCTACGATAAAAGTATTCCTCCTAAACATAAGAATCCTCCACCCAAATTTGTGAAAGGGAATCTTCAAACTCAAAAGGAAAAAGTCTGAATCAAAACTATTCTAAAAATGCTAAGACTTTTCAAACCTTAAAACCTAAAAGCAACCATATCAACTATAAAAATCAGAATCGTAATCCTTTAACTAAGAAAATTATTAACTTACTTAAGGAGCTCTTAAAATCTAACTCAATGGGTTGGTCTTATAACAACTACAAACATAAGAGACCAACTATACTCCTAAACCCAAGACCGTAATGAAATGGGTTCCTAAGGTTACTTTCTTAGTTGCCCACACTGCTTTCAAAGATACAAGCCATTTAAAGTGGTACCTAGACAGTGGATGCTCCAGACACATGACTGGTGACAAAGGTTTGTTCACCAATCTTAAAGATATGACTGATGGTTCAGTCACATTCGGTGATGGTAGCAATTATAGAATTGTTGGCTTGAGAATGTTTTATATGTAGAAGGGTTAAAACACAACTTATTAAGCATCTCTCAAATATACGATAATAATCATAGTGTAAAATTTACTAACGTAGGGTGCGAAATTTTAAATAAAAATGGTTATGTAATATTAACTAGTCGTAGAACTTCTGAAAACTGCTACATTGTAATTGATTCAAGATCATCTAATTTATCATGCTACATGGTCCATACCGATGAGACCAAGTTATGTAATAAATGTCTTGGACATGTACACTACCACAACTGGTATAGATTGAGCAAAAGTGAGTTGGTAAGAGGTTTACCCAAAATAAAAAAAATAGATAAGATATGTAGCAAATGCCAAATTGGCAAACAAACTAGGAATACTCACAAATAAGTGAACTCCAATGTCACATCTAAATCTCTTGAACATCTCCACATGGATCTTCTTAGACCAATCAGAACGGAGAGTCGAGGTGGTGTCACACCCCAAACTCGGAAATCGGGCTCATAAAATTCCCGATCGTCGAATTCGGCTCCGACAGCCTCTGTAGAAACCATTCTCGGCTCCTAGTGCCCATTCGCCAGGTTCCGATCTTAGGATGCTACGAGGAGGATTTTCAACGTCAGTTTGATTCGTAATAAGCATAACCAAAGGCATAACCCACAAATAACAACCAAGAACTCCATTACATTTCCACTATGATAAAAAACTTTACAAGTACAATGAGCATAAAGGAAAATACAATGGTAAGGAACAAAAACTCCAAAAATGATCTGTAAGTGCTCCAGCCTCAGCGCTGCTGCACCCCAACGTCACCTGCACACAACGATCGTGCATAAGCTTATAGAAAGCTTAGAGGGTGGTGAAAGTGTGTGCGCAAGGTAGTAATATGATCATGCAGTATCAAAGTAATGCGGAATATGCAGATGGATCCATAAATATCATGAGTTGTACCAAGGCTATGCGATGTAAGATGCAAGTCAAGCATACAATCCTCATCTAAGTCCACATATCAATACAGCTCATCTCTGGGATATCACCGGGGTCTAGTACACTCTAAACTAGATCGCTGCCTCATCGCGTGCAATAGGGTAAGTGGAAGAGACCTCACTATCCGTCTGCCAATATGCGGCTCGACTCGTAGATAGCGGACCCATTCCTCAAGCTGGTCAAACTCAGCCTAGCATTGCCCCCTACTCTCAGGCGGGTAAGGCCGCACCCCCTTCCAACCGACCACGACACAGTGGAGAGCGCAACCGTCTGGTAATCGACACTCAACGCTCATCGACCCACTCGGTCTAGACGTTGGAGCAACCTCTTGGTACCATAAGGGTTTAGGGACTTTCACCCAGGGATATCTATAGCACCCCATGTAGAACAAGATTTCCGGTATCCTATCCTGCCAACCACGATACGCCTATGGAGGCTACGGCCCTGATGTCGCTAGGGCGTACAATAACCATGTCACACAAATACGAAATGCATGAATCACGCTATCCAGTCATGCAACAAATCCTGCACATATCGTGCGCTCATGTAGGGCAATACCTCCTAACCGGGAGGCCATAAACAACTTGTCCGAAGGCATATGCTATGATCAATCAATTCTCATATCGAGCATGCATATGATGCGTATGATCATGAGTCATGAAATTATACTAAACATGAAAATAAGTGATGAACCATTCTTACAACACAGATGGGCCTAGAAGGCCTATACACAATAAGTACGGGTCTAACAATGGGCCCTAAGGAGAGTCGTAATATAGACATCCAACCAACATTACACTCGCAATGTGGACGTCAAACCAACATTGCTCCCAAGGCATGATCTTTGTAAACATCGCTACATAACCCGTGTTGGGATCACACATTGCAATGAACCTTAGGTACACCCCATTGGACCTTAAATATGTCAAATGGGCCTTGTCATATGGGCCTTTTATTCATCAAATGGGCCACATTACTAGGCTTCACCAATGGGCCTTAAGTACATTGTAACGGTCATAACCCATGGGCCTCAGAGTACATCATAATGGGTCTAATCACATGGGCCTTATGTGACGTAGATGGGCCTAATCTCATGGGCTTTATACATACCAAATGGGCCTAAATCATTGGCCTTATATAGATCAAGTGGGCCTGAACCCATAGGCCTTATATAAATCAAATGGGCTTAAATCATAGGCCTTATATGTCAATTGGGCCTAAATCCATAGGCCTTATATAAATCAAATGGGTATGGTCCTACTAGCCTTAGGATATATCAAATGGTCCATTCCCCTGGGCCTTACATCCACATCAAGTGGGCCCCAATAAACTGTAACAATTTTATTAAGATGGACCTCAAATCATGCCAAGATGGGGTCCGCTTGGACTATGGATCTGGCTCATTCATTGACTCATCCCATAAAATGATCTTTAAAATGGACGGGCAGATTAGATGCAGCACCTGCATCAATGGTGGGGGCCCACAAGAAGGCCCACCAACATGTACATTACATAATATAATATAATATATATATGTATATGGTATATACAATAATATATATATATGTATATATATACACATATATATATATATAATATACAATATAATATATATATATATATACACATGTACAACCCCACACACACGCACGCACACACAGCGGGCCCCACCATCCACTGGACGGTGGAGGTGAAACACACACACATCATGGTTAGTACCACCGTCCGCCTGGACGGTGGGTATAAATACACACATCACTGTGGGTCCCATGTGGGACCCACCTCTATGCTTATTTGAAATCCAACCCGTTCATAAGGTCACTCAGACCTGGTTGAAGTGAAAGCACAAATCTCAGATTGATCTGAAACTTCTGTGGGCCCAGAAAAGGGTTCTAATGGTAGAGGTTCAATCCCACTGTTTCATGTGGTGTAGGCCACCTGAGTTTTAGATCGAGCTAAAATTTGGAGGGGGCCCACCTGAGGAGGGGACCCACCTCATAAATGGCATGGATCTAACATATACACCATGGTGGGGCCCAGGACAGCAGCCATGGGTGGCTGCTGGGAATCCCGCTCGGCGTCAGCAGCAACGCTGCTTCCCTTCCTCTTCTCTATTTTTTTTTGCCGAAAATCATATGTGGGGCCCGCTACCTGGGAATCCACTCCAGCCATAGAGTTCTACGGCTCGTAACAGACAAAAAGAGCCCGAAGTTCGAATTTTTTTAGGTGCATAGAAACACCTAAAAATTTCTCAATGGTAACCACCAATGTTCCTCATGCTATGGCCCACCAGATATTCAGATCAGCCCCATTCTTCTACTCAACGGTTAAAATGATGTGGGTAAGAGGATGGACGGCTTGGATTGGATATATACATCAAGGTGGGGCCTATGCAAGTGGCTCACCTCAAAAGCCTTTTTTTATATATATACAGGGACGTCCAGCGTCCCACACGCTGGACGGTTGGTCTCTTCAAGTAAATTGTGGTGGGCCCTGATTAGGTGGGCCGCCACATGGAAAACAGTGTGGATACTTCGCACATAAAGTGGGCCACATTGATGATTTGGATAAAATAAAGGTCTCATGGTGGGGTCCATTCAAATAGGCCACAACACCCTATTACAAACTCATAAAAAAAATAAAAGAAAATAAATAAAAAGGGAGAGAGAGATGGAAAGTGGGTCACGCTTATCATGGAGGGACCCCGATACTATGAGCCCTCCCTTGCAATGAATCATACAATCAAATGGTTCCTTTAGCACATGGGACCATCAAAATTTAAAATCAACGGTGGGGATCCTTTCCCCACCAATATGGATGGTCTAGAAGACCTTTCTAAAGAAATAAACATCATGATGGGGTCCATGGAGAATGGCCCCATCATGGAATGATCATGACGATCCTAGTGAGCCATCGGCCACATCTTAAGGTCCCAAGTGAGATCCAAACCATTGATCGGTTGGCCTCACTTGGCCCATCCCAAAAATATGAAAAACTACTAATATCTAGCACCCACCGTCCGATCTTCTTGCTCCTATGGGCTCCTTAGCACTTTAGCTTTAACTTCAATGGATGAGATGAGGAATGGATGGCTAGGATGAGAGATCTTGGGATGGAGAGGTGGGCCACACTTGGAGTTTTGGAAGGAGAGGGAGAATTCCATACGTATGGGGGTGTTTCTCTCTTGGATTTTTTTTTAAAAATGAGAAAGAGAGGAGTTGTAAAGGGAGAGAGAGAGTGATGGATGGATGTGGTGATGAGTGTGTAAGACACCTTTGTTGACTTTGGTGGCATTTATGTAAGAAAGGCATGCCATTGGAAGACTTTTGAGGCATTTTTGTAAGAAAAGTATGGGCATAGAAGAATTTTGTGGCTTGCTTGGGAAAGGGTGAAAGTGATGTGTACTTGACATGTACTTGACATGTGATGGATTGATTGATGGGATTGATGTAACATCTCGTAGAGATTCTCTTGGGTTTCGCAACGCGCGGCATTTTTCTCGCATAGAACGTTAGCCCACATCTCTTGACCAGGGTATCTCCTCGGCGCATAAGTCGCGGCATCGGAACCGCAGCGATGGCGCGGTCGCTATGGTAATGGTCTTAGGTTGAGTCGACTTGGGTTGACGGCATCCGAATCAGGGTCGTGCGTAAGTATCGGTTAAGGGTCGAAGGTTGCCGGAATTCGACCGATAAGACCGCGAAAGTCTACGGAACGGTACGGATTAAGATACGGGTCTTACAGCTCTCCCCTCCTAATAAAAAATTCGTCCTTGAAATTTACACAATCATCACAACTAGGCATAACTCGCGAGGAATAAGAAACATAACGTCATCATATAGAATCAGAGACAGCATACAAAATACAATACATGATCAACCATCAAAGATATGAGGATAACGCTCTCGAATCTCGGCCTCACGCTCCTAAGAAGCCTCCTCTACAGAATGGTGACCCCACTGAATCTTCACCAACGAAATGACTTTAGTTCTGAGGACCTGCTCCTTCCGATCAAGGATACGGACTGGCTGCTCAATGTAAGAAGCGTCCTCACGAACCTCCAGCGACTGCCAATCAATAACGGGAACTATGTCTGACCCACACTTCCTCAACATTGAGACGTGAAAAACTTTGTGGACGCTAAACAACTGAGATGGCAAGGCAAGCCGATAGGCCACGGCGCCAACGTGCCCAGTGATCTCAAAAGGTCCTATAAATCTCAGGGCAAGCTTTCCCTTCGCTCCAAATCGAACTACTCCCTTCATAAGCGAGACCTTAAGATACACATGGTCCCCTACATCAAACTCCAAGGGACGACGCTAACGATCAGCAAAACTCTTCTGTCGACTCTGAGCTATACGCATCCTCTGCCTGATGATGTCAATAGCCTCTGACGTCTCCTTCACAAGCTCGGGACCTAGGAGACGACGTTCTCCAACCTCGATCCAGCAACTCGGTGATATGTATGGTCTGCCATATAGTGCCTCAAAAGGAGCCATACCGATGGTCACCTGATAGCTGTTATTGTATGCGAACTCAGCTAATCGCAGATGCTCATCCCAGCTACCCCCGAAATCAATTGCGTAAGCCCGAAGCATATCCTCAAGGATCTGGTTGACCCTCTCGGTCTGGTCATCGGTCTGCGGATGGTACGCGGTGCTGAGCTGTAAATTAGTCCCCATCCCTCACTGGAAGCTCCTCCAAAACTGAGACGTGAACCTCGAGTCTCAGCCAGAAATGATCGAGACTGGCATGCCATGCAGTCTCACAACCTCCTCGATGAATAATCTCGTAAGCCGGTCCATAGACCAAGTCGCACGCATCGCAAGGAAATGTGTCGACTTCGTCAGACGATCCATAATAACCCAAATGGCGTCATGACCGTGCTGAGTCCTCGGCAAACCCATAATGAAATTAGTCGACACGTGCTCCCACTTTCACATCGGGACGCTCAACGGCTGCAATAGACCAGGAGGTCTCTGATGATCGGCATTGACACGCTGACACGTGTCACACTCGGCCACAAAACTGGTGATCTGGCGCTTCATCCCCACCCAAAAATACTATCGCCTCATGTCGCGGTACATCTTCGTCGAGCCCGAGTGGATAGAAAATCGCAATCGATGTGCCTCGATCATAAGATCTCTGTGTAACTCTAGAATATTCGAGACAAATAATCGGCCTCTGAAGTGAAGTCCACCGTCTATACCAATCTGTCAATCTGCCTGACTCTCAGATGCCGCCTCAGCCATATAACTCTGCAACGACTCATCAGCCTTCTGAGCCTCGACATCCTAGCGACAAGAGAGGGTTAATAACTGTACAATGGAGGACTACGGGCCAAACTCAAAATCATACACTACGATATCCTCAAACATCCGCCACTTCTGAATCATCATATGCGCCACTAGGCCTCGTGGCTGACGGCTGAGGGCATCTGTCACCACGTTCGCCTTGCCCGGGTGGTACTGGAGATCGAAATCATAGTCTTTCAGGAGTTCCATCCAGCGCCTCTGTCTCATATTCAACTCAGACTGCGAGAAGAGATACTTCAAGCTCTTGTGATCAGAGAAGATCTCGAACCTAACCCCATAAAGATAGTGCCTCTATACCTTTAGTGCGAAGACAACTGCAACCAGCTCCAGATCATGCGTAGGATAGTTTAGCTCGTGGACCTTGAGCTGACGAGACGCGAAGGCCACTGGTCTCCCGTGCTGCATCAGGATAGCACCTAAACCAAGATGCGAGGCATCAGTGAATACAATAAAACCGTCACTCTTAGAGGGAAGAGTGAGGACAGGAGCGGACGTCAGACGGTCCTTCAACTCCGTAAATGCTCACTTGCAGGCGTCACTCCAAATAAAATCTGCGCCCTTCCGAGTCAACCTAGTCAGCGGGGCTGCAATACGAGAAAAACCCTCAATGAAACGTCGATAATAGCCCACTAAACTAAGGAAACTATGGATCTCTGTCGCAGTCGTGGGCTGGCCCCACTGACGCACTTTCTCGACCTTCGAGGGTTCCACTACGACACCCTCCCTCGTCACCACGTGACCGAGGAACTTCACCTCCTCCTGCCAGAACTCGCACTTCTCCAGCTTCGCATATAGCTGGTGTGCGCGGAGGGTCTGCAAAGTGATCTCCAAATGCTGCTCATGCTCCTTACGGGTCCTTGAATAGATCAAGATGTCGTCGATGAAGACCACAACAAACTAATCGAGATATGGGCGGAAGACCTCGTTCATCAGTTGCATGAAGACCGCAGGGCATTGGTCAGTCCGAAAGACATGACATGAAACTCGAAATGACCGTAACGCGTCCTGAATGCTGTCTTCGGAATGTCCTCATCTCGGACTCGAATCTGATGATAACCGGAACGCAGGTCGATCTTCGAAAAGAACTGTGCACCCTGTAGCTGATCGAAAAAATCATCAATCCTAGGGAGCGGATATCTGTTCTTTATCGTGACTTTGTTGAGCTCGCGATAGTCAACGCAGAGCCTCAACGAACCATCCTTCTTCTTCACGAAGAGTACCGGCGCTCCCCACGGTGAACTGCTAGGACGGATAAAACCTAACTCGCATAACTCGTCCAACTGCTTCTGTAGTTCCCGCAACTCCAACGATGCCATACGATAACGAGGCCTTTGAAATAGGCACGGTACCGGGCACAAGATCAATCTGAAACTCGGTGAGTCGACGAGGCGGTAATAAACATGGGACCATCAAAATTTAAAATCAACGGTGGGGATCCTTTCCCCACCAATATGGATGGTCTGGATGACTTTTCTAAAGAAATAAACATCATGATGGGGTCCATGGAGAATGGCCCCATCATGGAATGATCATGAGGATCCTAGTGGGCCATCGGCAACATCTTAGGGTCCCAAGTGAGATCTCAACCATTGATCGGTTAGCCTCACTTGACCCATCTTAAAAACATGAAAAACTACTAATATCTAGCACCCACCATCCGATCTTCTTGCTCCTATGGGCTCCTTAGCACCTTAGCTTCAACTTCAATGGATGAGATGAGGAATGGATGGCTAGGATGAGAGATCTTGGGATGGAGAGGTGGGCCACACTTAGAGTTTTGGAAGGAGAGGGAGAATTCCGTATGTATGGGGGTGTTTCTCTCTTGGATTTTTTTTTTGAAAATGAGAAAGAGAGAAGGAGTTGTAAAGGGAGAGAGAGAGAGTGATGGATGGATGTGGTGATGGGTGTGTAAGACACCTTTGTTGACTTTGGTGGCATTTGTGTAAGAAAGGCATGGCATTGGAAGACTTTTGAGGCATTTGTGTAAGAAAAGTATGGGCATGGAAGACTTTTGTGGCTTGCTTGGGAAAGGGTGAAAGTGATGTGTACTTGACATGTACTTAACATGTGATGTATTGATTGATGGGATTGTTGTGACATCTCATAGAGATTCTCTTGGGTTTCGCAACGTGCGGCGTTTTCCTCGCACCGAATGTTGGCCCACATCTCTTGACCAGGGTATCGCCTTGGGGAGCAAGTCACGGCATCAGAACCGCAGCGATGGCGCGGTTGCTATGGTAATGGTCTTAGGTTGAGTCGACTCGGGTTGACGACATACAAATCAGGGTCGTGCGTAAGTATCGGTTAAGGGTCGAAGGTTGCCAGAATTCGACCGGTAAGATCGTGGAAGTCTACGGAACAGTACGGACTAAGATACGGGTCTTACAGGTGGCAAGAAGTATATACTAGTAATTGTTGATGGCTTTACTAGATATACGTGGGTAGTCTTCTTAAGGGATATATCAGAAACTCTCGATGAAATAAAAAGGGTACGTAAACGTATCTAAATGAACAAAGGATCTCAAGTTTATAAGATCTGTAGTGATCATGGATCAGAATTTAAGAATAATAGTTTTCAAAAGTTTTGCAGTGATCAAGGAATATCACATGAATTTTCTACGCCCAAAACACCACAAAAAAATGGTATAGTAGAAAGAAAAAATAGAGTGCTTCAAGAAATGACAAATGTAATGTTAAATATATGAAGCTCCCTAAAAATCTTTGAGCCGAAGCCGTAAATACTTCTTGTTATATAATTAACCGTGTTTATAGTAGAAAATTAAATTGTAAAATCGCTTATGAAATGTAGTTTGATAAGAAGCCTACTGTCAAATACTTTCATCTTTTTGGCAACAAGTGCTATATTTTACGTGACTGAAAAAAGCTGGGTAAGTTTGACACCAAAAGTGATGAAGGGATATTTTTAAGATATGTTCTGAATAGTCGAGTGTATTATGTTTTTAACAAGAGGACTGGTGTAATTCAAGAGTCTATTAATGTAGTTATTGATGATTACTTAAATACACTTGTCTTAAGTTTAGAAAATGACGAAGTTCTTCTAATTGATAAACCAAACTCTTCATCAAGTCAACATAACACTGAACTAAGGACTATTAAAGACCATCAAAGTAATCAGATTCTTGGAAACCCTCTCACTGGTGTGCGCACTCGTAAATAGCTAGAAGATATGCGTAATTACATGTGTTTTATATTTCAAATAACATAAAAGAAGCTCTTACTGACGAAAACTGGATTGTAGCGATGCAAGAAGAGTTTAATCAATTTGTCAGAAATGATGTTTGGTACTTAGTTCTTAGACTTAAAAATAAACACATTATCAGAACAAAATGAATTTTTAAAAATAAGTCTGATGAACTTGGTAATATTATTAGAAATAAGGTTAGGCTGGTTGTACAAGGGTACACTCAAATTGAAAGCATCGATTATGATGAAACCTTTGCCCCAGTAGCTTGTCTTAAATCAATCAAACTATTTATATCCATTGCATGCTTTAGAAAGTTCAAAATATACCAAATGGATGTAAAAAGTGCTTTCTTAAATGGTGATTTACATGAAGAAGTGTATGTTAAACAACCAACGGGTTTTGAAGACCCTAAGAATGCTGATCATGTATACCACCTAAAAAAGGCCCTTTATGGTTTAAAACAAGCTCCCAGGGCATGGTACGAAAAGTTGAGTAAGTTTCTACTAAGTCATAACTTTATAATGAGAAGTGTTCATAAGACATTATTTGTAAAGAAATATAATGATCACATTTTAATAGTGCAAATTTATGTTGATGATATTATTTATGGATTTACCTGTACTAACATGACTGTTAATTTGCAAATCTTATGAAATCTAAGTTCAAAATGAGCATGGTTGGAGAATTGAATTATTCTTTAGGGTTGAAAGTTAAACAGCAACCTAATAGTTTCTTTATCTCTCAAACCAAATATGCTCTGAACTTAGTTAAAAAGTTTAGATTTGAGAATGAGAAAAATTTTGATACCCCTGTGAGTACTACCTTAAAAATGTCAAAAGACTCTATAGGTAAGAGTGTGGATCCTAAGTTATATCACAGTATGATATGAAGCTTAATTTATTTAACTGTGAGCTGACCTAATATTGCATTTAGCGTAGAAATTTGCGCTAGATATTAATCTGACCCTAAATAGTCACATTTAATTGTTATTAAATGCATTTTGCGATATGTCGCTAGTTCAGCTAATCTTGGTCTCCGGTATCCACATGATACTAGTGTGTAATTAGATGGTTACACGAATGCTGATTGGGATGGTAATATTGATGACCGAAAATCAACAAGTGGTGGTTGTTTCTATATAGAGAAATGTTTAATCTCTTGGCAAAGTAAGAAACAAAGTTTCGTATCGCTCTCAACTGCTGAGGCTAAATACATTGCTGTAGGTAATGCATGTACTCAGCTTGTGTGGATGAAAAAAAATGTTAAGTGATTACAGAATTGCGCAAGATACTATGGTTTTAATTATGATAATTCAAGTGCAATTAATATCTCAAAAAATTCAATCCAGCATTTACGAACCAAGTATATTGACATTAGATATCACTACATTCGTGAATTAGTGGAAGAAAAGATAATTTCTTTAGAATATATTCCAACCGGGACTCAACTTGCTGACATATTTACAAAACTGCTCGACAAAAGCAGATTTGCTAAATTGAAATTTGATCTTGGTATGTACAATTTGAATTGATTATTCATGCATTTCTGTATCATAATATACATATTTGTTATTTTAAATGTTTAAAATTTTAAATTTTATAAAAATGTATAAAATATTTGTTATTAAAATATACATATTTTGGGTGTCTTCTCCAATAGCTCCCAAGTCGACCTGTCGAACCCTTTTCTTATTTCTTCAAGGTAAGTGCATTGTTTTAGTTTTCCTTGTAGAATTAAGTTCTTTGTACTCCCTTTTCATCATTGGTATGGTTTATTTCTTGATTCATAGTACTTTTTGGGATTTTCTTCTCAAAAATCTGATCTAGTAAAAACCCTCTTTATCTCTTTTGTAATCTCTTTGTTCTTCATTATCTTTGGTACAAATGGATGGTGGAACGAAGAAGAAAAGATCTCGTGGTCTTTCTACTTCTTATCAACTCCTATAACAGTGCGCCACCTTTGGTCACCCAAAGATGATCCCTCTTATGTACGGGATATTAGGTTGTGCAATGTTATAGTTGAACGACCTGTTAATGTTAATCATCTAGTTCCATTTGAAATCCTTCCTCTCCTTCAGTCTGTAGGTTGGGATAACATACTACATTGGGGTGGGCCGGCATACCGCTCCATTACGCAGGCTATGTATGCTTTTATTATTAATTTTTCTACTAAAAATCTGACAGTCACTATCTTAACCAGAGAAGGTCCAATTGATGTGGATCGACATCTTATCTCTAGTTTAATGGATTTACCTGTCAATGATGAAGGTATTCCCATTAGCACTCTAGTAACAAAACCATCTGAAACTGAAGAACGTATGCTTACTAGAGATTTATGCAATATAGATGTGAAATAGAATACTAATGGAAATGGGCTTGCCTTAAGGTATTTGTTACCTAGATACAGAGTCCTTCACAGGATATTCATTTCAAATGTTTATCCTCGTTCTGGTAATAAAACTGAACTCACTACGTTCATGGTTCTCATTCTTCATTCCATCATCTCTGGTACATTTGTATGTCTTTCTTCCTTGATTTGTCATTGCATCATTCACTTCTGTCTCCATCCAAGATAGTAACATTCCCTTCACATATCTTATGACTGTGTTGGCTACACATAGTTTAGTGGCTATGCTTGAAGGAAAAGCTTCCATTCATCATCTACCATTCAACAAATCCAATATTAATAAGATGAATTTAAAGTTGGCCCCAGGCCAAGTTAATGTGGGTGCTGGTGGAGCTGATGTCGCAAATGAAGAAGAAGGTGATTTACCTCCAGATGAATCAATATTGATGATATTTTTGATGAGATCGAATCTGATTCAGCAGATGACCCTGTTTATCAGCCATCTGACTTTAATGCGCATTTGCGCTCACTTGAAGAGAAGGTAGAAAACATGAATATATCTCATGATTTGTAATTCAAATATATGCACAATTATCTTAGGTGCCTTAACAAGGGACTTCATCAACTTGATCCTATCATACATGCTCCTTCAGGTTCTGATTAGTCTTTGAATATCTGGTTTGTAATAACTTTTAAGTTATTTGGATTTCTTTTATTTTCTGGGTTAAACATGGTTGATTATGCTTGAACAATGCTTGTTTATGGATTTACTATCTTGAATATCTTATTCATTTATTCATCTTTACTCTTCTTATTCTTCCTTATTTATCTGCTTCCACTATCATTTATTGGTTCCTTCCTTTGTCATGTTGTGGCGAAAAGGGGGAGAATTTTATCATGCTTATGATATGTGTGAATTGTGGATAGCCATCCATTATTATTTTTATATGGGAGAGTAAGTAAGGGGGAGTAGATGCGAATTGTTTTGACTTTTGAATAACTGGTGCATGATTCTTTAACTTGGTTGTAACTAGTTTATATTGATAATTGATACATGATTTTTTATTATGCATATTATTCTTAATTTAAATGAAGTGTGTTTTGTCATAAATTTGACAAATGGAGAGATTGTAAGTGCTATGTTTTCTAGTCAAATTTTGTAGTGCCAAAACCTCATGAAATCTATCTTATGTAGCTCATCTACAAATTCAAGACCTTGCATCTCATGTACAAGATCAAAAGTCTTTACTTCAAGAATTTCAAATGCAAGATTACATGTTCATGTTCAAGTACTACACCAAGTGTGAATTCAATCTTTCAAGCTTCAATAGTTCAAGTTTTCAAAGCTTCGTCCAAGTCAAGACAAAGTTCTTTACTTTGAACCTAAAGCTCAAGCTTCAATGTTAGTCATATTCAAGCTTTAAAAGTGTCGAGTTCAAGCTTCATCATCTCAAGCTTTGCGAACTTCAAAGAACAACTATCAACTGAAGAAAAAGAAGATTCAATGTTTATACATCATGTATAAGGTATGAATGACCCTAGATTGACCATAGGATAGGTCATTTTGAATACATAATTTAATTATGTCACTTTATACGTGCATAGACTATTTTTCGACTAGTCTTAGACTAAGTTCGACTAGTTCTAACACTGGCTCGACCAGTCCAAGAAATCCTCAACCAGTCCTAAGGTGGTTACTTATTTTTAAGATTTTTTAAAAGCTTCGACCAGTCTTGGAGACTGCTTGACCAGTCGTGTGAACAGTGTTTGACCAGTCCTGCAAGCTTGACTCAAAGTCCAGTAACTAATTTGAGTTCTACATGACCAGTCGTGGACAGGACTCGACCGGTCATGGAGGCGACTTAACCAGTCGAGCAGGTCCTTCAACTAGTCGTGAAACAGTCTGATCTTATCGTACCTAAATTTTTAAAAGTTTGTTAGTCCTTCCACCAGCAAATTGACCTCAGGACCAGTTGTAGATGCGATTTCTGCACTTATAAATAGAGCACGAAATTTAGAGTTTGATATTCAATTCAAGAAAAATCAATACATCGCTCTGGGAGATAAGTTAGAGATATTCTTAAGTTATCTAGTTCTTATTTTATATTCTCTTTAATTAGCTTTTTATATTTTATTTTGTATTCCACATTTCAATTTTATTTTAAAGAGGGATTAAAGTATTCTCATTTCTTGGAATCAAAATCAAATCAAGCTAACCTAAGGTGATTTAATTTAAAATTAATTTAGAAGTTAGAACCTTATCACAAATGAGTGTGAACATTGAACTTCTACGTTGAACTTCCTCTCTGAATTGGTTCTTTCATGCTGCATCAAAAGGAGAATATCTAGATAAGTATTTTACAGTTTTGTAAATTCATTATTTTAGTTTTATTAAGATCGTACTAGAAAAATCTCTTTCTTTTGATTTGTCTGAGGTGATCCAGAAAACTCAGAGTGTGGGGTCTTTGAATTGTGTAAGCCCACTTGAAAGACATAATTGTGAGGATTTTAGGTGAACCTTGAAAAACCTGTTTTCATAGTGAACGCTAATATCCAGTATGTAAGGATATTAGGTGTGGAGTAGTTGTGTAGTTGTTATTCTAAACAGTTGGTGTACACACAAGTGAACCACTATAATTTCTGGTCTTATGGTGATTGATTGAATATCTCATTTTGTGGATGTTGTAATTTCCCTTTATGCATTTGTGGTGAATGTTATAATTTTTTTTATACAAGTGTGGGAATGTTGTACTAGCTTAGTTATTTCTTTTGCTATTTATTTCTTTATTCCTCTGTATCGGTTTAAGATTTTAATACATAGACCGTTCTAAGAATCAGGTTGTTCTACCATAAACCATTGATTTTTAGTGTAAGGTTGTCCTTAGAATAACATCTGTATCAACCTCTCAATACTTGTACCCTTGAGGTTGTTTTACATTTCTACAATGTGGATTGTTTAAGTGTTGCTATCTTTACTTATATTTGTTTAAATTCTGCATTTAATTTTTAATTTAGCATAGTCCTATTGACCCCCTCCCCCCGCCCTTCTAGGACTCTTAGCTCGGCCTTTCAGGGTGATTGGGTAAACCGGACCCAAAGACAAAGTTGATATGGTGTTGAATATCCTGTATGGGGGGAAGGGGAGGGAGGAGGGGGGTAACCCATTGGGATGGTCATTGGGCCAAATTTCTTTGAATTCATGTAACAAGGGCCTTAGTCTTTTAGAGATGATGGTAGGCTCGAGTTCTTTCCCTTTTACAATTAATGTGTAAGCCTGTCCTATTTTTTTGGATTCTTCCACGAAGTCCCTTATGGTTAAGAGAAAATGTCCCTCCACTTTAGAAGTTTTAGGTAGTCCCTCTAGATCCATAGGGGCTAATATGGTCTTTCTGTCGTTCTTGACGAAGATATGTATGTTATCTCGCCCGTTATGAGTGGCATCACGGTCAGATTATTAGGGTCTACCGAGTAGTATGTGATATGCTTCCATGTCAACCACATTGCATATTACATCATCCTTATAGTGTTTGCTAATTGAAAAGGAGATGGTGTACCGTTCAGTTACCTTTGTTTCACTAACCTTCTTGATCCAACTGATTTTATATGGGGAGGGATGACGCTCCATTTTCAATTGCAATTTTTTCACCATGACCTTAGAGACGATGTTCTCGCTGCTCCCACTGTCAATGATCATGTCACAAACCTTTTGATTCACTATACACCTCGTTTGGAAGATGTTACGCCGTTGTGGATGCATTTCTTTTCTTGACGCATATAATAGTCATCTCATGATGAGTGACTTGCCGCTATCTTGTTGAGCCCAATCTGACTCATCTGCCTTATCCTCGGTGGTGTGCTCTTATTCTTCGGTGGTGTGCTCTTGTTCTTCAACATTTGGATTTTCATATGCATTATCAGCACTATCATCATTGATGACAAGGTTCGCCACTTTTCACTAGGGAAAAGTATTTGATAGGTGGTCCGGTTGGACACAACGATAGTAGTTTTCAGGCCTTGGTCGAGCATATGGATTCGAGATTCTACTTAGACCAGCAACAGTCGATACTCCCATTTGGGGTCTAACTTACCAGCTTCCTTGATCTGGGCTTTCAAATGTAGGAGGTTGAGTGTGTGCTCCTACATGCTCCTTCCCCTTGGGTAGTGGAGCTCCATAGGGTGGACCTACCTTAGCGACCCTTACAGTAGGATAGGTTCATGTGTTAAGACGTTTAAGTTGCGCTTCCACCCAAGTAGCCAACTTGATCATGTTATTCATCATCCAAATGGATTGCATCTGGACTTGATCCTAGGTCACCATACACTATCCACCATTGAATTGGACGACTTGGTGCGATTCAGTCTCGACCAAATCATTACGCACCACTAGGTGGTAAAATTCTTATGCGTATTCTCTCACCAATCGACTACCCAGTCGATAATTTTGGTATTATTGGAATAGTACCTAATTGTAGTCACTAGGGAGGAATCGGGTGCGTAGTAGCTGCTTCATCCACTGCTATGTGCAGATTGGTGCTTTCATCTACCTGCTTCGTGTGAGTTAAAGTTGTTCCCACAAAGCTGAAGCTCTACCTTTTAACTTGTAGGCCACAAGATTGACCTTCTTTGCTTCAGGGATGTCCATATAGTCAAAAAATCGTTCAACTTCAGAAAGCCAATCGAGAAAATCCTCAATGTGTAAATGGTCATTGAAGCTAGGAATATCAACCCGCATCATGAATTCTTGATCCGTTCAATCTATCGATCGCCTCCTTGTCTGGGGTGTTGAAAGATTATGTGTCAATCTCCTCCTCGTTGGATCCCCCTTCCTCAGGAATGACCCTTGAATGCATTGTCGGTACTATTCTACGATCAAAGCAATTACGATTTTCAACAATTGGCGGTGGAGGATTATCACCAGGAACACCGAGTTGTCCTAAGGTTTCTACTAAGAGATCTGCTATGCGGATGATGGAAGCCTACAAGCCTTGCAAAGCTTGTTGATTTTTTCGCTGCACTACTTCCAAAGCTGTCGCCGTTAAAAGTAAATTTCCTGGAACACCGCCCATGGGATTGTTGTCTAACCTGTTGTTAGAAGCCATCGATCCGAGGAAAAAATTGCCTTTGACACCAAACTGACACAGGGAAGGAAGTGAGGTCGAGCACCATCTTTCTTAAGAGGATAACTATTCCGAATCTACAAAACTTCTCTGGACTCCTCATAGAGACTTCTTGAATCCACGAGGAAAGAAAGAAAGAAAATAGAAATAAATTCTAATAAATTGGAAATTGATTGATGAATCAATAAAAACAAGTTCACAACACTTTAAATAGGGGTAGAGAGCAATGAGAAAGAAATTAGAATCAAACTACAACTAAAACTCCTAGAATTCACATCTTACTATAAATAGTAAACTTACTATTTATAGACGGTCGTGATGTCTACTAGTGTGCAAGGTTTTTGGCCAAAAATAATAATTGTCCTATTTAGCTTCGCCAAACCGTTCTCCTAATTATTCTAAGCTCCCACTTTTATTATCACTTCTGGTACTGGTAGGGGAAATTATCATGTTATTAACCGATCGAAACTTTAATACAACCTTTTCTGATCTTTCACGTTGGGCGTAACTCCTAAAGCCTAACGGATGAAGAGTTATAATCAAACTAAAACTTACTATTTATAGTAAAAATAGAATTAAAATAGGGAAACGACCATCGATCTAAGGGTATTTCAAAAATTCGGCTTGTGTAACCCAGCATAGCAGGGTTGGTTGGCTAAAGTACCTCATTATACCCCAAAAATGTATATTTCATGTCTGATAACTCATTCCGGATTGCGAGATACTTCTGATTTAAGGTCCGATGGTGTGGATCACTTCTATCGTCGACCGGGCCTTTTCTGATCCATCTTGGCCATGTAACTGTCCGCGACCCACTCTACATCAGTGGGGGACATCACCTACTGTGTAATCCCAACTGTCCAACTGGTGGCTTTAATTTTGATTAGTGAGAAGTAGAAAAGTGAATGGTTGAAATTCAGCGGGGGAAATTAGATGGTTACCATCATCTGCTCATTATATGTCTGGGTTATGCAGGTTGGCAATTTTGATGGTGGAGAAGTATCAACTGGTGGCCGTCATTTTAAGCTATTTTTATTGCCTAAAAGATATAAGAACGTTCTCGAAATTAGGAGATGAAATAGGGACAGATGCAGCAGTTTACGTGTACTCCATGTCTTCCCAGCACAAAAATCTCAGATCTCCCCTTCTCTTGCATCTCACTCCACTGCTCTCCTCTTAGCTGAGCAAGCAATGCCGCCTCACAAAAGGCTTTCGCCACTGGCTTGGTGCTACAACAACATACAACAGATTCACATGGCACAATATTAAGTTGTTTAAACAAGAATAGAAAAATCATTTCCAATAACTCAAGTTTAGAATAAGGAATTCAGAAGGAATGGCAGCAGAAAGAAATGCAAACCTTCCACGAACAAATCCTGTTGTGACAAACCCAATAGGCCACCTGTGAGGTTTCCTGGCCACAGGGTCTTATGGTATCTGCAGGTCCCACTTGCCAGACTGTTGCTGTATGAAATATGACTTTATAGAAGATCGAAGATCTAACAAATTCATCTCATAAAAGGCCATTTTTTAATCAGAAAGAAAGGGGAAATGCTCACTCTCCAAAAATTAAATCAATAGATAAATAGAAAGTAAATCTTTTAAAAGTTGGCAACAAACATATTGTGACATCAGCCATGGACCCCAAAAAAAAAAAAAAAATCATCTACTTTTAGACCAGAGAGAGGGTGGATAATTGGTAGGTAGCAGATGCTCTCTAAGACTATCAAAACCATCAAGGGGGGGAAAACAGTAAATCAGATCATACCAATTGATCTGTGGGAAATGATCTTTACACCCCTTTTTTATTTGTTTAAAAATAATTTTTTTTATTAAGGTTTTTTTTTTTTGTGTCAGTTGGTGACACTTCAACCTGACCCTTCTTGCAATACCATAAGAAAAAGGGGTGTGTTCATAAAAAAAATAGGAGTGTAAATATTATTATTAATAATAATTAAAACACGAAAATCTAAAAATGTCAGGAATGCCCAACTTAAGAAGAGGTTTAATGCACCTCAATTCTTGGAGAAGAAAAACATAGAACTATCACAACAAATCCCCCAAAGACATCAACCATTTTTCACATCAAAATCAAATAGGGATATAAGGAAAATAAGTGTGCAACCTTAAATGAGATGGTGTCCCAAATGGCTAGCATCTTATCCACTCCAATTGTAATCAATTGTGGAGCATCTCCTAGTACCCTAGAAAGTTCGACAGCCACAACCCTGCCATCATGCTCTTAGAAGATGCACCAGAAGGTTAACATGATGTTTTAAAAGTGATTGCATTTCACGGGTCTGAACCTATAATGAAGTGAAATGTTGTCACCTATGCCTACCTAAGGACAAGCATGAAATAGGACATCAAGTTCAAGTCTTTCCAGTTTATTATGATAAGAAGCTATATATATATATATATATATATATATATATATATATATATAGAGAGAGAGAGAGAGAGAGAGAGACATAATCAGAATAAGATATTACAATAGGCAACAAAATGCTAGCTAACCCATCACACAAACTGAGGATGAAGATAACAACTCTCAAAAGGAAAATTAGTAGTCAATTGATCTAATAATTATATTTTAAATAATAATAATAATAATAACAACAACAACAACAACAAATAGAAAAAAATAAAAAAGTGTTACCTTCAAACTCAGCTTGTGCATGAGTTCACGTGACTCCTGAGCATGGTCAGCACTCCAAACTACAAGTGAGCCATCACTAGCACCAGAAACTAAAAGTGCCCGAAGGAACAAATAAATAGAAACAATACAACATTAAGTGGTTGTCAATACTCTTCCATGTACATGTTGAAATCTGTGCAATGGGTGTTGAGGATCTCTAATTAGTGAGATTCTTACCACGCAGCCCATATACAGGTAGATTTTCAAGATTAAAGACCCTGATCACCACACGACGGAGCGGAGATGGCAAGCCTCCTCAATCCTTCTACTCCTCGAGAAGTTGTGGGTAGTTCTTTCTGATCTCGGCTTCTGTCTCCCAGGTAGCCTCCTCCTCAGAGTGATGCGTCCATAATATCTTCACAAGGGGAATCACCTTACTACGCAGTACCTACTCCTTCCTATCTATGATACGTGTCGGTCGCAGGGTATATGTAACATCCTCTCCTAACTGCACCTGCTCCCATCTGATGATATGGGAAGGATCAGCAACGTACTTCTTCAGCATAGAAACATGAAATACGTTTTGAACGCTCGCGAGAGGCGTGGGTAAAGCCAATCGGTAAGCCACCGCTCCCACACGATCGAGGATCTGGAATGGGCCGATGAATCGCGGTGCCAGCTTCCCCTTCTTCCCGAACTGAAGGACTCCCTTCATAGGGGAAACTCGCAAAAACACATGATCCCCAACTGTGAACTCTAGTGGCCTCCGTCTCGTATCAGCATAGCTCTTCTGTCTGCTCTGCGCTGTAAGAAGCCGACGTCGAATAATATCAATCTTCTCTGACGTCGCCTGCACTAACTCTGGGCCGATCAAGCTACGCTCACCGACCTCTAGCCAGCAATGCGGTGCTCGACAAGGTCACCCATACAGCGCCTCATAAGGTGCATACCGATACTCGCCTGAAAGCTGTTGTTGTACGCAAACTCCGCATAAGCAAGACAATCATCCCAACTGTCCTTGAAGTCTAATGCGCAAGCTCGCAATATGTCCTCTAAGATCTGGTTCACCCGCTCTGTCTGTCCGTCTGTCTGTGGGTGGAAGGCAGTACTGAACTTCAACTTCACACCCATAGCCTCCTGAATGCGAGTCCAGAAAATAGAAGTGAATCGCGTGTCTCTGTCCGACACGATCTCCAACTGAACTCCATGCAGACGCACAATCTCCCTGATATACAATCTAACCAGCTCGTCTGCAGAGTTCGTTACTCTGATCGGTAGGAAGTACGCCGACTTCGTCAATCGGTCGACGATCACCCAAATGGAATCATGTCTCTTCCTCGTCTTCGGCAACCCAGAAATGAAGTCCATGGAAATGAAATCTCACTTCCACTTTGCGATCGGCATGGGCTGCAAAAGTCCAGGTGGTCGGCGATGCTCTGCCTTCACCTGCTGACAAGTGAGACAACGGGACACGAACTCTGCTATGTGGGTCTTCATACCTTCCCACCAATACGTCCTCTTCACGTCACGATACATCTTTGTGCTGCCTAGATGCATCGCGAGTCTAGTAGAATGTGCAGCCTCGAGAATCTCTCGTCTCAAGTCAAGGACATCTGGGACGCATAGGCGGCCATGATAACGTAAGCCCCCATCCATACCAACTCGCCAGTCGACGTCAGCATCATCACTGGCCTGCTCTCGAAGCTCAGTAAGATGTGCATCGTCCCTCTGCGCCTCGATGACTCGGTCATCGATCTGAGATCGCACCTGTACATGTGCGATGAACTCAAACGGCTCCTCTACGGTGAGTTTCTGCTCAAAGTCTCGCAAAAACTCGACCATATCCCACTCGGCAACCATCAGCGGAGCCGCAAACTCTATCGCCTTCTTGCGGCTCAACGCATCAGCCATAAGGTTCGCCTTCCCAGGATGGTAAGAGACTTCAAACTTGAAGTCCTTCAACGTCTCCATCCATCGCCGCTGCCTCATATTCAAGTCTCGCTGCGTGAATATGTACTTGAGGCTCTTGTGGTCGTAAAAGAGCTCGAACTCCTCTCCGTAGACGTAATGTCTCCAGAGTCTCAGTGCGAATATAACGGCTGCCAACTCTAGGTCGTGTGTAGGGTAATTCTCCTCGTGCTTCCTTAATTGTCTCGAGGCATACGAAATTACCCTATCCCTCTGCATAAGGACACAACCCAAATCAACGCTAGACGCGTCAGTGTATATAGTGTATCTAACCCCTTGCTCTGGCAATACTAGTACAGGGGAGGACGTAAGTCTATCCTTCAGCTCCTGAAAAGCTGACTCCACCTTGTCATTCTAGGCGAACTTCATGTCCTTCCGTGTCAACTGAGATAAGGGTCTCACGATCTTCGAGAAGTCATGAATGAAGCGCCGATAGTAGCCAGCGAGACCCAAGAAACTCCTCACCTCAGTGACAGAACCAGGCTGCTCCCAGTCCTGCACCGCAGCTACCTTAAACAGGTCAACTGCCATGCCATCTTTGGACACCACATGTCCCAGAAACTTCACCTCCTGCTTCCAGAAGTCGCACTTCTTGTACTGTGCGAACAACTGATGCTGTCTGAGCGTATCCAGGACCAAACGTAAGTGCTCCTCATGCTCCTCTCGACTCCTAGAGTACACCAAAATGTCATCAATGAAGACAACGACGAATCGATAGAGGAAAGGCCGAAATACCGGGTTCATCAGGTCCATGAACACGGCCGGTGCGTTCGTGAGACCGAACGACATCACGAGGAACTCGTAGTGGCCAAAACTGGTCCTGAATGCTGTCTTCTGCACGTCCTCATCCCTGACGCGCAACTGATGATATCCTGACTGAAGATCAATCTTCGAGAAGTACTGCGCTCCTCTCAACTGATCAAACAAGTCATCGATCCTGGGCAAAGGATACTTGTTCTTCACCGTAACCTGGTTCAGCCTGCGATAATCAATACACAATCGCATCGAACCATCCTTCTTCCTCACGAATAGGACCGGTGCTCCCCAAGGAGACACACTAGGCCGTATAAGGCCAAGCTCTAGCAGACCATCAATCTGCGTCCTCAACTCCTCCATCTCACATGGTGCCATGCGATACGTCGGCAGTGAGACAGGTGTAGAACCAGGAACCAGATCAATAGTGAAATCGATCTCACGTCGGGGCGGCAAACCAGGGATCTTCCTGAACAGATCCCTGAACTCGGAAACGACTGGCAGTGCTCGAGTACTTGGGCACCAGCGTCGCGCAATAAAGTGGGGTAACTAAGTATGCGGAAAGGGAGATTTACCCGCACTGAAAACGTGAAAGGCGTGCCCTCAGGCTCGTACACCGTCACCATACGAGTCTCGCAGTCAATCTCGGCCCTCGCTGCAGTCAACCAATCCATGCCAAGAATGACGTCGAGATAAACGATCGAGGGATCGACGACAAGATCAAGAGCCTTCGTCCTGCCTCCCAAATCAACCAAACAACCTTCACACATCTGGGTAACATCCGAATAATCCCCATGAGCTGCAAAGACTCGCACGCTATCCATAGTGATAGTCTGTAACCCAAGACGCCTGACTACGGCACGCGATATCAAAGAAATCGTGGAACCAGTGTCCACCATCACAAGAATGGGAGTACCTCCAATATGGGCTGTGACCTCGAAGGCCGAATGCTGAAAAGTCGGTGTCGCAGCTGCCTCAGCTGTCAACGCATGAACCCAAGCCTGCTGTGGCCGGTTCGGTCGCTGTGTCAAGGGCCGTGGAGGCTGTCTGATCTGCGATACCGTAGGTCTGAATGTAGGGTGCGCAGGAGCTGACCGTATAGGCGGTGCTGATAACGCCTGTGGATGTGCACGGTCGATCTTCTGAGGCGGCGAGAACCCACTGTCCCGCATCCGAGAAAAACAGCTCTGCGCCAAGTGGCCTGTCCTCCCACAGTATGTACATGTCAAATCAGGGCGCCGAAATGGTGGTACAGGCGCTGTAGTCCTAACAGGGGGATCAACATGAGGTCTCTTACCCGCAAAGGGCCTGTCTGGCAAGTCTGGTCGTGGCCTAGAAGCAACAGGGCCACGAGATCGCGCAAGTTGATCCACGTCCTGCTCTGCCCGCATGGACATGTGAATCAACTCCGCATAAGAGGGAATGCTAACACAACACATCTTCGACCGAATATCCGGTCGCAAACCCTCCAAAGAGCGCCGTATGCGCATCTGCTCATCAGCCAAAATCATCGGGACGTATCTGCCCAACTCCGTGAACCGATGCTCATACTCTGTAACTGTCATAGCTACCTGTTTGAGGCGGAGAAACTAATTCTCCCTGTCATGCCTGTAAGTCTGGGGATAATACTTCTCATGGAAGCAGAACTCAAACGCTACCCACGTCCATACATAGTCTGCGGCAACGGTCCGCAGTACGCTATCCCACCACAGGCTAGCCTCTCTCTCAAACAAGAATGTAGCCAGCTCTACCTGCTCGGCCTCTGTGCAATGAAGCATCCGTAAGATCTTCGACACACGGTCGAGCCAGTACTCAGCCTCCTCGGGTCTGTGAGAACCCGTGAAAGTGGGAGGCCGCAAGCGCTGAAATCGCTCTAATAGGCTCCGTGTATCTGCAGGATTCCCCGCAGGGTAAGCAGGCGGCGCAGGATGAGCCATGCCCTCATCCTGGGCGTATGTATAAGCATCCTCAGCTGGATGCGCAGGTGGTGCAGGTGGAGTAGATGGAGCCGCACCCCCACCCTGGGCTAATGTCCCCACGATGGTAGTCAGAAGCTGCTATTGCTGCAGCATCATAGCCATCATCTGCTCGAATCTGTCAGGAGGTGGAGCAGGCTGTGGCGGATGCTGTGTCGAAGTAGATGCATGATATGGCTCTCTGACTGACGGTGTAAATGGCGGTGGTCCAACTGTAGGACCAGCAGCAGGCTGAGGCGCACGAACTGTCTCAGGAATCGGGCCTCTAGTAGGGTCCGCATGGGTGCCAGACTGCGAAGGAGTCTGATCCATATGCTCAGTCAGTGCAAGACGAGTCGTGCTCCGCGTAGCCTTAGGCGGCATTCCCTATATTCAAAACAGGGCGCAACCTTATCAGTCTCAATAGCACAAATTCACCGCAATCATTCACACAAGGAGTCAAAGGCATTCCATGCATTCCATTAATCAAAATTGTCACAATACAAGGGATATATCCTTACAAGCATCATGACGAGAAATACATGGGAACTAAGACAATTAAAATTGTAACAACAACATAAGCAAAGCACTAGCCCTAACAGGCTTACACACATAAAGCAGGAAATGACTAACTACTGACAACTACATCAAGGTCGCATCGCTAGTCTGAGTCTGGGGATGGAGGAGGTGCACCCTTATCCTGCAAGCAACACAGGATCGCCTTCAAGGTGCGAGTCACCTTTCCTAATTTCTTCTTTGTAACGGCCTTGGCATCCGCGACTTCTGCCCGAAGTTCTTGAACTTCTCTTCGTAATACGGTCTGACTCTCCTCCATCCGAGCAATGCGATCGTCTATAGTAGCCTGCGCAGAAGGAGGAGGGCTCTCATCTGTATCCTGAGCCTCCTCTTCTGCCTCTTCTTGAGCTTCTTCCTGAACCTCTGCTCCAGGTTCTTCTTCGCCTTGATCTTCCTCATCATCAAAGTCATCCTCGCTATCTTCCTCAAGCTGGTTTTCACGGTACTGCGACCCAATCTTCATCTTGACCATAGTCGACTCGTCAATGGTATGAATCGAAACTGGCAATTCTGGCCCAAGTCTGTAGGCAAACTCAAGCGCAATCTTGCAAATTAGTCGGCCAAAAGGAAGCGATTCGGATGTTCTTCTCGACTTGGCTATGAGGATTATTTGTCGTAAGATGAATGTGGCCATACATACGTTCTCTCCCTGGGCCACCAGATACAGAAAATCAACCATAAGGCGTGTACATTCAATGCGATTCGTCGACCTGGGATAAACATTGAATGTGCAGATATGGTGTAGCAGGCGCAAATCATCAGACATGTACGTCGCCTTTAGGCTATTATTAGGCTGCCATGGAACCAACTTACCGCACAGAAACCTGGTGCGGCGATCTCGTTCACGTCTAGTCCTCAGGTTCTTCTCACTAGGATGAACATCACCAAGAGGCACGTTCAGAAGTCGCGCAATCAGTCGTACATCAATCGTAGCCATCCGATCTCTACCAAAAGGGATTTTAAACTGCAATGGCTCCAAGGTAGGATTCTGGATACTAGCATAGAAGCCACGAACAGTGCTCACATTAGCACGAGCGCGAGCTTCAAAGATCGAACCCCAATGGGCAGCTTCAATGCGTTCGAACAACAGATATTCGCCGAATAGTCGTCCATCTACGTCCGCCTCAAACAACACTTTTCGATCAGTGTATTGGTCGTGAGGCATCTCCGATAGAATTGCTCGCCCAAGGTGTGCATGGGGATCCAAATCCCGCTTTGTACGGCACTCCAGGACTGCAGCTGGACCTGCGGCGGTGCTTGAACTTGTGGCACCACCCTGCGGTCTTCTCGATTGAGCAGGGCGGCTTGGCCCAGCCTCGTCTATTGCGGTTTTCCTTTTACCCATCAAAGATATGATGGATGAGAGTGATAAAAGGCCTAAAATGGCTTCCACGAAGGCCATGAAAAATGGCTAAAATGCGGAGAAGTGGCTGTCCAATCTGAAAAAAGGAAATCTAGGCATCGTAGAGGGATGCTTCAAGCTTCCCAAGAGTGTATTTTCAAGGAGAAATGCAAACAAAAAAGTGGAATGGAGCACCTCACGATTTCAGCTCGATTTGGGGATTTTTGGAGCTCCAAATGATGAAATCTTCAAGAGGAAGAGCTGTCAACTCCCAAGGATCGATGGATGATGGTCGGTTTTGGCCAAGGAGGGATCTAGAGGCGATTTGGGACCACAAAATTTGGAGATAGTTGCTGGAAAATGAAAATGGAGCTATGGGGAGGGCTATTTGTGAAGGAGATACACGTTTTAGGAGTTTTCGTGGGACGGGACCTATATGGGGAGGGTACACGTGCCATTTAAGGGCGTGCGCCTGAAAACCACATCCATCGGGCCCACCTGTACGACGATGCATCGCCGATCGGTGATGCATCCGATCGGTGGGGCCAGGTGGGTTCAGTCCCCCATGGTCCAAGGACCCCAAATATGTACGGTCCACCCCCTGGTTCATTGTATTTTGACCTATATGAGCCCAAACATGTGTTCGGGGCTTTCTGGGACCATTTCGCAATCCCGAATACCAAACCCTATGATGCAGCATATGAATTTGGGGTAGAAGGAGCTATTACATCTATCTAGACTCTTATTAACTAAAGAAAGTGAAGATAGAATGGCCTTATGGCCATTTTTCATGAACTTTTACTATTCACTGTAAAATCTTGTGAAAGTATTAATTTGTGTTATTTTCACATTAGGTTTGATGCCTAATATGAAATGGATAATAAAGAAATGAAGATCAGAGTGTTTAGAGGAAGAATTTTAGAGATTTTTGGTGAAATGGGGTTTTTAAGCCCCGGCGATTGAATACAGGAGTCGTGGTCATCCCACGGCCCAAGGATTCACTTTTGTGGGTTTAAAATCGTTCAAATAATGTCTCAACCTGACTTCCTACGTCCTAGGAGCTATTCGGGTTGTTTCACGCGACCCGAGTTGCGTTACAGACTCGATCGTGCGATCGAGATGAATAGATTTCGCCTATCGGCGAACTTGCGATCCTAAGAGTGTTTCTAGACCCTTCTCGCACCCACCTAAGTCAAAAGAAGCGACAGCGTACGTCGCGAGATCATAACCCAGGCCCAGTATACTTTTATTCATGCTCTGATACCAACTTGTAACACCCTGAAAATCGGGGGTCGTGTATAAACTCAACTCCCGAGTTCCAGACCGTCACTTATGAAACAAAAATGATTATGATTCAATGTTGTCTGATTTAAAGCATTCATATGAGTAAAAGTATACCAAAACTGCAATTCATACTTCAGATCCAGTGATAAAAGCAAGCGGAAGACTAAACAATACATATATCACTGTATGGAAAAACAAAGTAAATCTCATCTGTCTCCAAAGTATGACTACATCTCTGAGTCTCATATAATATAGATGAACAAAATAAATATCCAAAATGGTCCCACTGAAATCCCATCGATCCAGGCCGCCTACGCAAAGCCGTCGTGATACTGCATGTACGAGAACTCGTCCTGGTCCTCCTCAAAGTATGGCTCTGCCTCCTGGATCTCAGCCTCACCTGCATCTACAACAGGGTCTGGTGGGTGTTGCAAACGCCATCCCGTAACGTGGGAGTGAGTGATCAACTCAGTGAAATCATAGAGCAAAGATTAACATATTCACAATTCAATCATGCGATAATAGTAAAGCAGTAAATCAGACAATCCTAATACTGTTGTTAATGCAAGATGACATGACGTGATGTATGCCCTCACCGACCATCTCCCTCATACGGCAACATCTTACGACCGCGGCATGCCACACTCCCTAGAGTGCTCCACATCTTCCAGGCACATGCAATGCTATGGTGATATGATTTCCAAGTTGTTATTAGTCCATTCAAACTGTAGGATTGGGAAACTAAGGTACTTCCCTTGTATCAATCCCAACACAGATCCTGTCTAGGGTCGCCACTCCTAGTAATCTCATACGAGGTATATTTATGTAGGTCGCTGCAAGGGCTGCCAGGGCTGTTGCTCACACTCGTTGCACCGCTCCCCCATCACCTTATCAATACAGGCCTACCGTACTCTACTGCAACGGAAGGGTCGTCGCCTCCCGTGGACTCAGAATACGCTCGCGGTCACTACAAAGGACTCGTCGCCTGATCAGTGTAGGCCGACAGCTAGAATATAGTGTCCCATACCACCATAATCTGCTCACGAGTCTAGGTGCTCACTGGTCACTACGGGGAGGTTTGTGGCCCCAGCGTAGGCCGACAGCTCGACCACGGTGTCCCATACCACCATGCCCGGCTCATGAGTCTTCGTGGATCAAGGTACCATGGTTAACAGGGTTTACAGTGGTAAGTTTAGTACCCTAGGTTCAAGCAGTTATGACTCATACAAGGTGAACATACATCGGCCAGTCGGGTTACTTGACGGGCTCGACTAGCGCGATCGCATCTCAAGCCGAACGACATGAAGTGCGTAAAACACTTCGCGTGGCCTAACCACTGCCGCCAACTTCAAACACGAATCGCATTCATCGACGCGTCGTTCGTGGCTATGACCAGTCAGCCACGAATTCGCTCGGTTACCGACTGCCTGGACTAAGTCTAGTCCCAAAAACTTATGGAATCACATCAGCAATTTATGTAAGAGTATTGGAATTGAAATACAGTCATGTGAGCATGTTAACACATGTTATAACATTCAACTTAAGAAAATCTTCAAGCGCATATATTCCATGCATGTAATGAAATCATGCATATAGTCAACATGTAGGAAATCATTTAGGTCAGCATATTAACTGAGAAATCAATCTCAAACTACCACATAACATCATTTAATTCAATACATACTAATATAGGCATTTATACAAACACATACACTACACACTTAAGTCTACATATAGTATGTCGACCCAAAGTGCGCAACTAGGCGAATCTCTTCGCCAAACTAATTATGCACGCATTCCTAAATCCCTAATGCGACAACAAGCCATGTCAATCATATCAGCAAAATATGAATGTAGACAGTACTCCCTACAAATGACTAAAATGCCCTAAATCTCATATTCTTCGTTAATTTGCGAAACAGAAAACGGAGAGCATGTTGTACATGTCAAACGGCGATGCCGTCGATAATCTACTATTAAACGACATTGAAAGCGTTGTAAACCGTCAATCAAAGCGTCTAAAATCCTCACCTTACGTCTTGTAGACTCGTGAATCGAAACGGAGCGTATACGCTTCGTCTACGGTAGTAGGAGAACCTATTATACAAGTTACGTCAGCTAACACGCCCTGAATCTAAGTAAACCCTAAATCAGCAAGTCCTAGGGTTGTTTCATACCTGATAAAGCAGAGAAATCACCAGCCAGGTGATTGGGAAGAGTTGCTGAAGCACTAGCAGCCGGTGGCTCGGAGACGGGAAAAATCCCTTCCACTCTCTCTCTCAAACTCTCTCCTTTTCTCTCTCTCAAAGCTAGGGTTTGCAATTTTCGGATGGGAGAGAGAAATGAGGGTTTCAACCCCTTTTATAAGCTTAAAAATGCCGGAAACAGGCTCCGGTACGAAGTTTACTTGGTGCCTATCCATTTCGGGGCTGTTTCGATCCAAAAGATGATTTCTGGTGGTCCTCTGGTCGATTGTGATCGGACTTAAGCTCATGCGTACTAGATATAGCACGATTAAGTTTTCAGTCCGGCAGGGTTCGCAGATCGCACGTAGCGGACCAGTTTCAGTTCGCGGTCATCGCACGTAGATCAGGGCTGAAAGTCTCATGATAATAAATAGAAATTTTTCCTGATCCGAGGGTGTAATCTGGCTAAATTCTGACGGTCAGAATGCTTAATACTGACGTGTCAAGTCGTGTGCCAGATTTGAATTTGAAATTCCAATTCTGTCCCTATTCGCGGTCTCTTCAGTCCGGACTCAATGAAATAGTCTGCGAGTGTCGGTTGGACTTGATTTTCGAAATGAGCGTCAAGTCCAATAAGGCGGTTATAACGGTCTAAGATAGGAAGTATCAGACTTTCGACATGCGGTCTAGATCCAATACAAAAGTTCAAAGCGGTCCAGAGACCAAACCTGCTTAGAGTTTGATCCGAGGTTATAGAGTATTATAGAGTCGTTTGTTCTACTCGATTTGGGTCTTGTAGAACATATTTAAAGTGATCAGGGACCATTTCCCAGCCACTCCAGCGTTGCGCTAGCTAACTTACGCTTAATTTCCATAGAAATTAATTCTACGCGATTTCGAGTCGAGTTGGTGCTCGGGCCCAAGTATGAATTTTTCACGGGCGTTACAACAAGTGCTATGACATGAAAGGGCCAATTTTTCCTAATCCGAGGGTGAAATTTGATTGAATTTTGACGGTCAAAACGCCTAAAAATTGAACGTGCCAGATTTGGAATTATTTTTCTAAATCTTTTCCTTTTCTCACTCTCTTCACTCCGAACCCAGTAAAATGGTGTCAGGACCTCTGTTGGGCTTGATTTTCGAAACGATTGTCAAGTCCAACCAAGCGGTCATAATGGTCTGAGATTGTAAATATCGGACTTTCGACGTGCGGTCTAGATCCAATGCAAAGTTTCAAAGGGTTCCTAAGAACAAATGGGTTTAGAGTTTGATCCTAGGTTTTGGAGTAAGATAGCGTCAATGATTCTATAGGTTTTGGGTCTTACAGATCGTATTTAAAGTGGTTGGTGCTAATTTTATAGAAAATCTAGTGTAGCGCTGGCTAATTCACGTTAAATTTCTAAAGAATTAGGTTCTAAATGATTTCTCTGGCTTTGGAATTGGGTTTTAAGAAGCTACCAAGGTACTATGGTTGACCCATTGCCTAAGGACGTCTAACCCCAGGTTGGCAAAAATTCGGGGTGTTACAGAAGTTTCTAAGTTTTTCCTAAGTTAACCTCTTAAGGTTCGTATGTTGGTCCCATAGCCAGGTTGTCTCATACTTTACTTTGATACCAACTTGTAACGCCCTAGTTTTCAGAACCCGAGTACATGACTCGCATTTCGAAAACCTAGGAGTTAACTACTAATAGTGGTAATCAATAAATCAAAGTGCATACCAGGAATAAAACGTAGTATAGACGTGAATCAAAATGGGAACAATATTCTAGCCCACTCAGCTGGGGGCCAATTACAAAACCTCAAGTTTCTCAAACTCCAAATGTAATGAAATAAAATAAAGGCCTAATCTACTGATTTAGCCCAAAATAGGTGGCTGCCTCCTGCTACAGCTCTTCGTCATAGAGTTCCTCCTCGATCGCCACACCCTCCAAGTATGCCGCATACTCATCAGCTCCTGTACCTACGTCCTCTGTACGGTTGAACATTGATGAATGAGTGACCAGCTTAGTGTGATCTCCCCTCAAGATTACACACCATCGCCCTAAATAAGGAATAACATAAAAACATAAAGGTAATCCAAAACACAATAGATGTAGTTTTATTAAGTACATGGATGTATGGAATGCAATCATCGCCATGTGGATGCTCATCTGTGCGGACAATGGGCTCATCACCCATGCAATCATTCAACCTGGGAAACATTTTCTAGTCAGAACAATGTGTACATCACGTACGATAGCAATGGATGTTAGTCTATGCCATGTATACATGATTAGCTAGTCCTTTGTTAATCTAATTTCACTTAGCCATTTTATATAAGCTCATAGTCACTACGAGGAGCTCTTGGCCCAAAGTAGCCGGACGGCTCGGGCATAGTATCCTATGACTACCATCCCCAGCCTATGAGGCTACTGTCTTTGGGTGTGTGTAGTACCCATAAATATGTGGTCAATCAATTCAACATAATGGGGCCACCATAAATGTCGACTGGGAATGAAATGGTGAAATTATCAAATGTGGCGATTAAAACATAACGGCATGAATGGTGCAAAGATGAGTAAACAGCAGTATTTAGAAAAGTTATGAAGTTCATCTCAAGTCAGTTAGGTGAAACCACACATTGATGGTAAACCCCATGGTCAAACACCACAACTAAAACCTCGATGTCAGGGGACTACTTATGTCACAACTAATCTAGTTACACCCCAAGCATGGACTTTCCTTTGTTAGGACTTCCCATGGAGAGGTTTCAGTAAAATGTGTGTCACATCATCATATTAGTAACATAGATCTTATCATAAATAGGGAATAAGAAGTAATGCATATATTTTTGTAAGAACATATAACTGAATTAATCATAAGATACATGACATAAATGGTTGGATTATTTACCTAGGCAGTTCATAGCATGTAACCAAAAGTCTAAACAATAGTAAGTATGAGAATCATTTTGTTAAATAGATATGTCAAGTGAATGTAGTTCATTTCCACACATAATTAGTCCAACTAACTGTTAGAATTATCAAAACTACTATTTCTGATCAAGTTAGGGATGGAAAGCTTAGGGGGAGGAAATCATCACTAGAAGAGTCGTAACGTGCCCCTAGGTGTGTATGTCCTTGAGCAGTAAATGGCTCCACATTACTTGAACAGTTCCCTGACGAATTATTTTTTCAGCATTAGATAATACGTCTTTAAGTGTGACGGTTGGTGGAAGGTTAATAACCCATTGTGATATTGTTTGGGCTTCCATCAAGAGAATCAGGCCCATTCATACTTGCTCCAACAAGATGCCTGACTGGGACAAGGCTTAGACATGAACAGGCAACTTGGGTCTTATTTAGCCTAGTTCCTCGGCTCCTAAGGTGGCCCGAGGACTTGGCCTGACAACAATTGGTAGTGAGGCCCACTTACATTTAGCATGGTGCGACCCACCCCTTGTGCAGCTGGACCGATGGCCTGGCCTACCTCCACAATGGTGAGGACTGCAATGAGGTGAGGCCCATAGGAGTACACGGCGTGGCCAACCTGTCCCCAAATAGGGTGCGGCCTACCGGGGACTTCTTTTGGAGCATGGGTGAGGCTCGACTGCGACGTGCAACCCACCTGAATCAGGCTTGCTAAGGGTGTGTCCCACCTGTCTTGACAATGTGCGGCCCACCGAGATTTGAATCTCAGGCTGGACCCACATAGGTTGCTGATGAACGCAGCAGCAATATCACTGGTGTGAGGTATGCCCGCCAGAACTTCCAGTCAAGCTGCCTCTCACCGTCCAATCCCTGGACGGTGAGCACACCATACTTTTATCATGGTAGGCCCCACACCCCACATGTGTACAACATGCAAGGTGGGTCCTACCCAGCTGGCAAAATAGGTGGACGAAGTGGATATGCAGTAAGGTGGGCCACGTCCAAACCTGACACGGTCTATATTCAACACATGTACTAGGTGGGTTTTGCAAGCACGTGGGTCCCACATGTATATATATATATATATATATATATATATATATATATATATATATATATATATATATATATATATATATATATATATATATATATATATATATATATATATATATATATATATATATATATACCATTTGGGGCCCAACACGTACATACAATGTTTATTATTATTATAATAGCAACATTCAAATACAATGAGTCCCGGGACTCTACTGTCCATCTGGGATGGCCCAAAACGCGCAGCCCACTTAATATTTGAGTGAGGCCCACCTGTGATTTTCAGGGCTCACGTTGGCAAGGTGTGGCCCAGTGTGATTTATATGGGGGGTGGCCCACCTGGTCTAAAAAAAGGGAACTAGCGTGCGGCTCATGGGCTAATGCAAGGTGCAGCCCACCGGCTGTTGCAAGGTGTGGCCCACCTGCAATTTGGTGAAGCCCAACGCCTGTCCTTAGCTCTGTTAAGAGCTGTTTCCATGCACTGGACAGGTTCTTGCATTGCTTCATGGCCCAAATGATCGACGTTTTCAGTGCCAAACACGACCCAGCAAGAGACCTTGCTCTCTTCAACCCAAGGCCTGATTGAAGGTCCTTTTCTAGTTTCCATTACAGCCTAATTTCAGTCCGTTTCTGGTCCCTAACACGGCCATTGTTTTACCCCTGTTCTAGCCCAAAACGGAGTCACTATCTGAACTGGTTTCAGCCCAAAACCCAGCCATTGTTTGGCTTAGCCTTTGGTCTGAAACAGAGCTACTATTCAGTCTTACTGGGGTCTGAGACACGGCCATTTACTTAGCCTGGTCTCAGCTCAAGACCGGGCCCTAATGCTGCCACTGTTTGGTCAATTGGAGCTTTGTTAGACCACACGAAAACAGGGCCTGTTTCTGCCACGATTCCTGCCACTAAAATTCTTCTGCTCAACCTCTGTTTGGGTCTGACATACAGCCACGGGTTGGCTTGGTTTTAACCCAAGTTTTGGCCATTGTTTGACTTGATCCCTGAGCCCGTTTCGAAGCTCTACAGAGAGCTTAAAACAAGCTTCAAATGGGGCCCGAAATGCGGTCTGAAGCGGGCCATTGCTTGGCTTGACCCAACATCATTGCAGCTGGACCAAACCCAGCCATTGCTTGGCTTGGTTTTGGTCTAAGCAAGTATCACCTGAAGCTACAAAGAAAATGTTAAAAAAAAAGAACAAAAGGAAAAACGTTTTACTTGGGGCAGTTGGTGCCTTCCTCACCTAAAGTTGAAACAGGGGGGGTCGCTTTCCCTGTTTCTCTCCCTCTCTTTCCTCTCCTCTTCCTTCTTACTTGTGGTGCAACTATGGGCTCACACTGACTCGACTCAGCCCAGTTTCTCACAATTGAGACGGTGCAGGGTGCACTGAGTTCACCCAGTCGGCTCACTCCTCACGGCCACTCTCTTTCTCCTCTCTACACTCCCTTCCCTCCTCTCTCTCTCTCTCTCTCTCTCTCTCTCTCTCTCTCTCTCTCTCTCTCTGCGTGAATCCCTAGGTCCATGGGGCCTTTTATATAGAGGGAGAAAGAGAGAGAGAGAGAGAGAGAGAGAGAGAGAGAGAGGAACGGCTAAGCTTTTCTCTCCCAGTGGACAGTCGATATTTGCACCAGCCTGGCTTTCTTGAAGAAGAAAGTCATCTCTCTGTTTTTCTCTTGCAGGACCTTTGCTTGGCCGTTTTTGGCAAAGAAAGGGCACGCTTCCATTGGGAAGATGGATAGATGGGGTTGCACGATCGGGCCGATCGTGAGCCGTTGAGGTGATCCCATCATGGCCCCACCTCTCGGACGCCTTCCACGTGCAATGCATTGGACGATGGTAGCCCATCTCCTTCATCTATTTATAAGGGGTGGAATGGCTATAGGGTTTTGTTAAGCTGGGCCCCACAGAGAGTTTGAACAGATCAGATGGCTCGGAAAGTGGCCATAGTGGGCCACTTAGACGTTCGAACTTCATCAGTTTAGACAAAAAGAAAGGCAGGAAGAAGAACCATTTTAATTTTTTTAGAGGAGCTCGGTCAAGGCCAATTTGATCGAGACCAAAACTCAGGTGCACGTTGTGCATATGTGTATGGGGTGCACATGTGTACCATGTGGGGCCGATCCTGATGTTTGTGATGAATCCAGCCCATCCACACTTCTTAGGGTCCCCATACAGGGATCCAGGCCTGGGTTCAGGCAGGGCCAAGCCCCAGGTGGGCCATACCACACACTTCAGGCCCTATTTGGCCCAATATATGCTGATTCGATGGCTGGATCGATTTTAGGACGAGTTTCAACGGTTAAATGGGGCTTTGTATTACAACGACAGTTTGGTTGGTCTCTAGTTAATCCTCAGGGTCATTAGTGGATGCCTTGCCCCTCAACATGACTTAGGTAGATTTACCCAAAAGTTTAACTTGAGGCGGTAGTTTAGTCTTACCTCACTGTATGGTGTCGGGTTAAGCTTGGCTCCTATTGACTCTGATAGATGGCATCGATGTCATCTGGAAATCTCATCCTGTGCATGTCAAAATTTTAAGTCACCTAGTATTTTAGGCTTGGTCGGTGAAGGCTTTAAGATAAGGTAACACCCGTGTACCAGAGGTGGGGTGTTACAAGTCGAGGATCCACTCGAGCGGTCGAGGCCTGCTCGACTCAAAGTCCAGCGAGCACATGTTTTGGGTGTCGGGAATGCTCGACCAATCGAGGGGATGGCTCGACCTTGTAAGCGGGTTGCTCGACCAGTCGAGGCCCTCTTTCAACTAGTCGAGGTTATGCAGATCCTACGTGGACTGCGTAAATTTGAGGTGGTTTCCAGACTTTTCCAAAGGAGATGCATAAGTGGAGTTTCTTAAACTATAAATAGGTGTCCCTAGGGCGATTCTAAGGTATTTCAAAAGCTTTCTAAAAAATTTTCAAGGGTTCTAGAGTTTCTAAAGGGTGTAGCAAGGGTGATATTCGAGATTGTTCGAATCAGGTAAGTCCTCTCTCTTTGTAATTTCTTTTCATAGTGGATTTCTGTGGCTTTATGCCATGGTTTTTTCCCGCAAGGTTTTTCCACATTAAATTTCTGTGTTCTCTTTTGATTGCTTGTTGCTCTTGGATTGCTATCCTAGATCTAGATTTGTGTGATTCCATTGCACAAATCCCAACATTCTCGATTCAACCACTATAAGAAGACAATACACACACAACAGACACATCTTGATCTATATAGCACTAACAGTTTATGAGCATAGTACAGTCATTCTTTCTGAGTAGAAAAATTGTCCTATCAACAAGAGCAACTAGGTTTGTTTTGGTCATTTTCTTATAAATAAGCATATGGGCCTATCTTTACCTTTACCATAGTCAACACATGTTAACAGCCAATATGTAAATGCAGACCAAGGACTAACTAGACAAAACCTGGAAAGCAGATGGTAACCATGTGAGGGACATCTCAGCCGTGTAAGAGGGTTCTACCCTTCAGATGATCTAGTTTGAAAATCAGATAGGCCACACATGTTGGAACACAATGGATGGTCTAGTGAAAATTGCCAAAGACTCGCATTGATGTTGTTGCAAGATGTCTTAAATCTTCTGTCCGTGATACTCGACCAGTCGAAAGATTGGCTCGACTAGTCAAAGGTCCCTTCGACTGGTCGAAGCCCGTTTGACTCGAAGTCCAACAACGATGTATTTGGAATTCTAGGATGCTTGACTAGTCGAAGCCCTGGTTTGACTAGTAGAGGATTACATAGACAGTGCGCAGTTTGTGCACGAACTGTGTAAATTTGAGGCGGTTTCAAGGGAGGTGTGTAAGTGGGGTTTCCCCATCTATAAATAAGAGTCCCTAGGGCCATTCTAAGGGATGTTAAGACTTCCTAAAGGTATTCCAAGAGTTTCTAAAAGAGTTCTAGGGTTATTAAATGGTGTAGCAAGGGTGAGATTCGAGGTTGTTTGAATCGAGTAAGTCCTCTCTCTTTGTAATTTATATTTTCATAGTGGAGATCTGTCGCTTTGTGTAGTGGTTTTTTTCCGAAAGGGTTTTCCAAGTAAAATCTTTGTGTTCTCTTATGTTTTCTTGGTGCTCTTAGATTGCTATCATAGATCCATATCTTTGTGATTCTGCAACACAAATCCCAAAGAGTGGTATCAGAGCAATCGTTGGGGCACAGATCTAAATCTGAGGGATAAACAAAATTGATAAGCATTAGGTATGATATTGAGAAGTACTCAGGAAAAAATAATTTTCAGTTATGGGAGATCAAGATGATCAGTTCCTTAATCAAGTAAGTCGAAGATGGTGCTCTTGAGGAGCGAAAGTCAATATGACTTATGATAATTGAAATACTCTTGATAAGAAGGGGTTATCATTGATCCATTTATGTCTCACAGATGAGGTTCTCTACAATGTCATGAGGGAGAAAACTGCAGTTAAGTTATGGGCAAAGTTAGAGGATGTCTTTGCAAAAAAATTCTCTGAAAATTGCCTACGCTTAAAGCGGCAGTGGTATAACTTCAAGATGGCAGAGGGTGGAGATCTGGAGGTCACATCAGTAACTTTAATAAATTGGTTTGCAATCTGTTTGATATGGAATAAGTGATGAAAGATGAAGAACAAGCATGTATGTTACTTAATTCTCTTTCGACATCGTATGAGTCATTCAAAGACACAATATGCACCACGAATAAAACCCTGAGTGTCGACACCGTTATCTTAGCCTTTCAAGGGAAGGCTATGAGAAATCTTAACAGTGATATGAGGACATCTTCTGATGCACTGTTTACAAGGGGTAGGAATTCTGAGTAAGATACAGAGTCTTCGAAGTGAAGATCTAAATCCAAGGGCAAGGGCAAAGGAAAGTTAAAGTGCTAGAATTTTATGATGGAAGGACATATGAAGAAGGATTATAAAAATCCTAAATTTAAGAGAGAAGAATCTGAGGCTACATATAGGGAGGCCAATGTTGTCACGTTAGATGGATCAAGTGAATGTGATGGTGATGTTTTATTTGTATCTATGATCAAACACTTTTACGATGATTGTAAGGACGAGTGGACTCTAGACACAGGAGCATCTTTTCACATGACTTATCATCGGAGTTGGTTTGCCAGTTACAGAGAATGCGATGGTGGACAGGTGTTTATGGGCAATGACATTGTCTGTAATATTGTGTTGTTGGTACAATGCGCATCAAGATGTTTGATGGGACAAAGCATACCCTGGCTAATGTGAGGCACGTCCTAATATGAGGAATAATTTGATTTCTCTTAGTGTACTTAAGGCAATGGGCTGCAAGTACTATGCATTGATGATGCTCTTAAGGTATCTAAGGGGGCATGGATAATCACGAAAGCGCAACGACTCGGTAACATGTACAGGTTGATCGGGAGCACTTTAAAATATGGTGCTACAATGGCTGTAGCAAATTTCACCTCTGTATGTGTGACATGCTAGGCATGGCCACATGAGAGGATAGGGCATAAAGGTTGAGATGCGCAGACAAAGATACGGAGCAGGTGGAGCAGCCACCTATGAGAAGAATCACATGGCATAATTGTAGGATATCGGTAGGGTACATGGATGACTCCAATATCACAGGGGATTCATCTTCTATTTAGATGACTCTAGGTGAGCCTGATGCTGAGAAGTGGAAGGTGACTATGGGCAATGTGATAGACTCATTGTACCAGATCGACACATGGGAGTTAGTGGAGCTTCCAGTGGGCCCGGAAGCGGTTGGATACAGGTGGATCTTTAGGAAAATACAACATAGATATAGGGCGAGGTTGGTAGCAAAGGGTTATGCTCAGAGAGAATAGATCGACTTCTCAAAGATATTCGTGCCTACGGTATAGTAAGTGTTTATTAGATTCATGATTGACGCTGGTTAGTCAATGCGATCTTGAGCTAGAAAGGATGGATGTAGAGTTTGCACTTCTGCAAGGGAAATTGGAAGAACAGATCTACATGAAGCAACCAAAGCGGTTCAAAGTTAATGGGCTGAGAAAAAGTTTACAAGAGGTCAGTGAATGTTCCTTCATGATGAGTTAGGAATTGTATGCCAATGATATATAGATCGCCAATTATGACATGTTTGAAATTAATGTACTGAAGACTCGGTTAAGTGGGACATTCAGGATGAAGGATTGGGGGCTGCAAAGATGGTTCTTGGAATTGAGATTGAATAATCACAGGTAGAATACCTTATGCAGGTATTGATCAAGTATGTGATGGACTAGGCAAAGCCGGTGAATGTTCCCTACACGTCTCTCCTGAAGTTTTCCTCAAGACATGTCCCAAAATAGATGAGGAAAAGCAAGATATGTCTCCTGAGCTTTATTTAAATGGGGTTGATAATGCATGCCATGATCTGTATTAGACCGATTATTTCACAGGCTATCGGTTCTGTGAGAAAATACCCCAACAAACAATATTGAATAACGGTGAGATAGTTACTTCGATACATTTGAGGTAAGAAAACTACATCTTTACTTTTGAAAAGATAGGGACAAAGTTGGTTAGTTATGTGGATTCAAATTATGCAGGTAGTGTGGATTCCAGGAAGTCAACTTCAGGTTACTCATTTATACTAGTGAGTGGAGCAATCAGTTCGATGTCTATTTTATCCGACAAGTGTGTAACACCCCGAATTTTTGTCAACCTAGAGTTAGATGTCCTTAGGTAATGGGTCAACCATATCACTCACAAAGATCAATCTTAAAGTCTAGAAATCACTTTTCAACCCATTTTCTTCAAAATCTCACCTTTTACCACCTCATTTTTTAAATTTCTCCAAGTACTTTTATATTAGACATAAATCTTAGAGTTTAAATGGTAAAGAACTATACTTAAACTAAAACTTACTATAAATGGTTCATACATGCATAAAATGGGATTTTGACTATATAATTCTTAGAATATCATGATGAAGATAGGTTATTTGGATGGATTAGCTTCTTCTACCCCAAAATCATATATTATATGTCGCGTAACCCTTTCTGGTTTACAAATGAGACTTAATAAATGTCTCGATGGACTCGTGGGCCTAAATGGCTCAATTCGGGGGGACTCAAGGTGGGTCCCATATGTTTTTAGGATTCCCAGGGGGGGGGGAGGACCTCGCCCCTAGGGCAAGCCCTCACCAAATTGGTCAGTGACCGGCGAGGTCTTCGCCGGTTTGGCGAGGCCTCGTCCGTACAGCGGTCAGGCAGCCCATTTTATACATTTTTTCTGCACATTTCGTTTAACTTTGAAAAATCATATCTCCTTCGTTATAACTCTGATTTAGGTAATTCAAAAACCAAATTGAATATAAATTAGTATAGTTTTATATAAAAATAGGTGGAAAATATAATAAAATAATTAATATAGTTTAAAGTAGGTCGTTGTGGCAACTGTCCGAAAATCACTTGTTGGACAGCTGCTACTTCAGGATTTTTTAGAATTTTTCTACAACATGAAATATCTTAAAATTTGGTAGATACGGGGTAAACTTGATGATGAACCACTAAAAAAATAATTAAAATAATATAACAACCTAAAGTATCAAAAATGGGGCATAAAATGGCCGCAGGACAGTATTTTGCCATAATTAGGGTAGAATTTGGTTAGGTACTAAACTGAATACTCAGTAAAATTAACTTGAACTACTTCTAATATAAACTAAAAGATTCAAAATGAGTAGGACCGCTAATACTACGTTATCTAGAAACCTAGGATCAATCTCTAAACCCAGTTGCTCTTGGGAGCATCGTGAAACTTCGTATCAGACCTGGACCGCACGTCGAAAGTCCGATAGCGATGAACTTAGACCATTATGACCGCCTAGTTGGACTTGACTATCACCTCAAAAATTAAGGCCAAACAATGTCCTGAGACCATTTCCTTGAGTCCGGAGTGAAGAGAGTGAGAAAGTGAAGATTTTTATAAAATTAAATATGATTTTAAATAATTTGAGACGTGTCACTTGCGCATTATTTCTAAGTG